>JAPFRF010000001.1:136999751-138199751 GCA_029282475.1 Phrynocephalus forsythii | reverse complement strand
AAAAGCGTTAACAGGGATTATTTTATTTTATGTGTTTATTTAAACATAGATACTATGTAGATACTAGTGTCTTTCTTTCCCTTTTCTTCTTGTGTGCTTCTTACTTACTTAGCAGTGGAAGACAGAAAACTATTCATTGGGATGATCTCCAAGAAGTGCAATGAAACTGATATCCGAGTAATGTTCTCCTCATTTGGGCAGATTGAAGAATGCAGGATACTGAGAGGTCCTGATGGCTTAAGCCGAGGTACAAAGAATTGATCTGTGTGATAGCTAGTTGCCATTGTAGCAGGAGTGAACAATCACAGGACTGAGGCCCATTTCCCAGATTTTCTGGTGACCCAAGATTCACACCCCAAAGGGTGGGATTAAAAGGACTAATTTGCTTACTTAATGTTTTAAAAACATTTTTAAATACTCAATTTATGCAGTGGCTTTTTATTAAAAGAAAAAACCTGTCTCATGCCCTTTAGCAATCAATATAATATTAGGGATAAGGGGGTACCAGGAGTGCCAGAGACCCATCTGAGCCTGGCAGAATTCCCCCAGTGCCCCAGAGAGAATACAAGGGGAATTCTGGAGCAAAATAATTGTGAAATTATTAAAAAATAATTGCAGTAGGGAAGTAGTTCCTGAGAAGGCAACAGGCAGCTTGTGGGTCTGCCTGAGCTTTTTAGGGCTCTCTTCCTTTTACCACTTGATGAGGGGAAGAAAGAAATGATTGAAAAATCAGGAGAATGCCCTTCAGTATTTTGCAATATCTACTCCTTGGATATGGATAAGTCTAATTAGTGAGTGAGTTTAATCCTGTTTCTCTCTCCAGGTTGTGCTTTTGTGACTTTTACAACAAGAGCTATGGCACAAACAGCAATTAAAGCAATGCATCAAGCACAGACTATGGAGGTAGGAAATTACATTTGGTGGTGTACACAGACCTTGCAATATTTCCTTCCTTCTTTCCTTCCTTCCTTCCTTCCTTCCTTCCTTCCTTCCTTCCTTCCTTCCTTCCTTACTTACTTACTTACTTACTTACTTACTTACTTACAAAAATTGGCCTCCCCATTAGGCAGATTACAATATAACATAATAAATTACAACTTAAATGAAGAATACGAGCACTAACATAAAAGCTAAGAAATCAAAATTAACATCAATGTGCATACGTTAAATGATATGAAATTAACTAAAAATGATATTTAAAAGCAAAGTGGCTTTTGAATGGCCTTTGCAACTCAGTTTCAAATTTCTGCAGCTCTGCAGTTTCCAAAATGCTTTGTTGGCATCTCTTGGTTTGAAGCCACACAAGCATACATACCCTTTTCCAGTTTCATCAGAAAAAGCATAATATGCACAAAGTACCATGCACAGGAAGTACAACACAGTTGAAATTCTGGATTCTGAAGTCACTTGAATAAGATTGCTGTCCCTGTAAAAATGAGATAGGGAAGCTTTTTCAAGCTAGACTTGAATTGCAATTTGGAATAGGTTTCCAAGGGGAAGAGTCTTAAGTGTACAGTTGGACCACAGCACAGTGGGAAGGATAAATGAAATTCCTACCAGCTTGGACACTTTTCTGTCAAACATACAAAGCAAAGTCAGTTCTGTTCATGTCTGTTTAGAAAAAAGATTCAGTGCAACAGGGCCCCGGGCTGTAAAGCAAACTCAGTTCCAAGCAAAAGCTTCCAGCCTTTAGATTCTCCCCTTTGTCTAGTCACTACTTAGAGATTAACAGTAGATGAAGTTTTCAGGTGAAATAATGAATCCCCCCCACAAACTTCCCCAAGCCTTTTATAACTTAAAATTTACAGGATATTATAGGGACCTGTTTTAGAATTTGGGGGTGATCTACAAAGATGTAATCATGTTAATTACATTGCAGGGGTGCTCTTCGCCCATCGTAGTGAAATTTGCAGATACTCATAAGGATAAAGAACAGAAACGGCTTGCACAGCAGCTTCAGCAACAGATGCAACAGATCAGTGCTGCCTCCGTTTGGGGGAACTTGGCTGGACTGAATACACTTGGACCCCAGTACCTAGTAGTGAGTTTGTCTGCTGTGCAGAATCATTCCCAAAACAATTTATTTACACTGGTGGCTTATATGCTCATGCTTGGTTCTGTTGCAACATTTGGCTTTGTCTCACTATTTCCTGGGAATGATTGTGAATAGGAGTATGTTGTATCTATAGTCTCTGGATTGTTACACTACATAGCATTAATATTTTTATACTGGTGTGGCAGATATGGCAAGACAGAGAGACAGTTAAAGGACTGGCCTTATAGAGATTTTTATTTATCCCGTAAATTCAGAAAAGAAGCCGTTTACTTATTTTACTATCCTACCAAAGTCTGATGCGTTCGTTCACTGTGGTGTGAAGCATTTTGTGGTGCTTGGGGATGCCATTGCTTTGTGTGTAGCTTGCATCAGCCTTGAAAGTTCTGCTTGTAACGGCACTCTGGCTGTGGTGTAGTGCAGTGTCTCCCAGGAATGGAGCCAGCCCTCATTCTCACTCTTGTTCTGTTTTTGGTGTAATGTCTAGCTTTATTTACAGCTCCTTCAGCAGACAGCTGCCGCCTCCTCTGGGAATCTGAACACACTGGGCAACCTTCACCCAATGGGAGGTAAGTTTCCTTCTCCCACTGACTCTGGGAATCTGAATGCAGGTGTGACATTAAAGTGAAAATTTCTGATTGTGGTATTCACTGAAGAAGGCCACTAAGAGTATTGGTGCCATGTACTAATGTCACAGAAGATTGATATTAGTTGCTAACAAGACACAGGACTCAGGAGAGGATGCTTTTCGCTCTCCACTACCTATGCATTATTTCCAGGGCTTTGAAAACAAATCTGCACCATCCTTTGTTCTTCAGAAAGAAGAACACAATTTTCATTATGTATTCTTCACCTGCAGTTAGTAAGTAACCTAGAAGTTTCCTGAACAGTGGAAGTCACCCTGCTTGCTGTTTTTCTCCACCCAAATTCAGCAGCAGTCAGAGGCATAGCTAGAGTTTGGAGCGCCCAGGGACAAAGTCAGTTTTTGTGCCCTCTCCTCCCCCTCCAACCATGTCTCACCCAACCAGGAAGGGGGGCCAGGTGGAGCAGCCATAGCCTGTAGGCAGGCAGGCAGGCTGGCTGGGGGTTGCCTCAGTGGGGTGGGAGGGCAGTGCCTCCCTTGCCCTTCTTTGCCAAACTCAACTATGGACTGGGGCTTCGGGTGGGGAGAGGAGGAGGAGGAGGAGGAGAAGTTGCCCAGGCCAGCACTGAGCGTGAAGCCACCCTGGAAGGAGCAGCGGTGGAAGAAGAGCTCAAAGGCGGCCGGCTCGCGGTGTCACCAGTAGCCATAGGCCATGGTGAACTGGTAGAGGTTGGTGAGCAGCGCCGGCAGTGGGTCCCAATCCAGGCTCCCCATGGCCCCCGCACTCTTGCTCAGTCATTTTCCAGGGGCCCGAGGGTGTGCGCCGGGCTCCCTGATCAGCAGGATGGGCTCTGCCTTCGCTCTGCCCACGCCAGGAGAAGGGTGCTGGGTGGGCGGACGGATGAAGGAGGAGTGGTCCCAGCTGCTGCGCCCAGGGAGGCCCCAGGCACCACTGAATCCATCTGCAGGCATCGATCACCGTGCCTCTCTCCATCAGAAATAGGCACTGGGTCCCAGTCCAATGGCACACACTGCTGCCAGCCCTCTAGAAGCCCCAGA
The DNA here is from genome assembly GCA_029282475.1 of Phrynocephalus forsythii. NCBI lineage: Eukaryota > Metazoa > Chordata > Lepidosauria > Squamata > Agamidae > Phrynocephalus > Phrynocephalus forsythii. Next base: position 138,196,056 of record JAPFRF010000001.1, on the reverse strand, counting down.
CTCACCCCTGCCTGCCTGCCCCCCCCCCGCAACCCCCAGCCGAGGGGCATGTTCCCACCAGATAGAGCCAAGCAGGCAATGTAGGTTAAGGTCAGCACTTTGAATTGTGCACGATAGCTGATTGGGAGACAGTGGAGCTGCTTTAGTAAGGGTGAGATATTTTAAGTACATAAAAGTCTGCCATATTGAGCTCACTGGAAGAAAAGTAGAAAGTAAATGTGAAAAACTGGTAATTTGAAATGATAAAACATATTAACTGATGAACTTTAGCTATCCTATCCTTTCTACAGATACTTTAATACTAATAAATTACATATGAGACATTAAGATAAAATCCAGATGTGTTTAAATTTTCCAGAGACTTTCTTATGTGCAGCAGGATAGTCTGCATTTCTACTACTACTCTTGTGATCCTGTGACCCTCCCTCCCCCAAAAAGTCTGCATTAGAGGGTGGCAGCACAGTCTAAAATAGATCTTGAAGAGATATCGGCAGCTACAGGAAGAGATAAACTGTTTCCCCTTTTGCCAGTTGAGGTTATTCCAGTGATGGGAAGATATAATTAGATATTAGTCTTAAACAGCCTGTTAGTGGAAATATTAATTCCTATGAATTTTCATGTTTTTTTACAGAAGTACTACTTTAAAATAAGTAACAAGTGGCATAACATACTGTCTTCATTTTAGAGTCCCAGTATATGTGGCTGTGCTCTTTTATTCAAGCAACCTGTTTTTAATTATTATTTTTACCTCTTTACTGGCAGTGGAGTTTTTAAAAAAGAAGAAAATCTGGCATTAGCAAAATAACATTAAACATTCTCTTTTTTACTTGTCCCACTAATTTACAATTTATCACATTTTCTGCGTCATATGATACTGTGTGTTTAAAAATAAAGCAAAGCATGCTGCTTATATACTGCCCATAGCACTTAAAGAACTCTGTGCAGTTTGCAATTTAATTATGCAGCATACACGTTGCCTCCTCTCACCCTAGCAAGCTGGGTACTCATTTTACCGACCTCAGAATAAAGCATTCCTAAACTATATTTTTAGGAAAATTTCCTCCCAAGATTTAAAATAAAGTAAAGGGTATGGTTAAACTTCTATTTTAATTTTTTTATTTTTAAAACAAAGTAAAAACAGATACATTGCTTATCTCCTGCCATGTTACATATATCAAAAGTTTTTCCTAATAGATCAACCTAGTTGTTTCATGATTCTCTTCTCATCTTAAACAAGACTATTTTCATGTTTCCGTATTATTTTACCATTAATATTCTAATGTATTTCCATCAATATCATGTTCGCCTCTATTTATCTCTGTCTTCATCCAGTACACAAGATACAGATAGTAGATTACATTATTGTATTAGCTAGTTTAGTATTAGCAATATTCCCAGTCCTAAAAACTTAATTCTTCAATTAATAAAACAGCTTAGATTATATTTTCCTAATTCAATATATAATAGGTATAGGCTTAGATCTATTTTTGTCTAGTACAAGAAATTAAGATAGTGAAGTTACAAAGTCAAGCTAGTCTATCTAATCTACAACCTTAGATACACGATGGATATCATCAACTCACTATATTTTCTCTGTTCCCATAAGTTTTACCAAGTTTTCAAAATCTTATCTGTCTAAGATTAATGCTTAATGGGTTATTAAAAGAGAAAAAGAAAGCATTACATTTTGGTCCCTCTGTTTCTTGTTGTATTTAAAGGAAAAAATCCCTCTCTTTGCCTGGCTGACATTTAAAGATCTAACAAATTGACATCTGAAACTGATTTCCATATTCCATTTTTCAATTTTCATGTCCAAACATTCTATTAATTAGATGTTCCATTAACAAAGATGTTAAACTGGCCTATCTAGTTGACAATAGTTAAGAGTGGTCTTAACTGGTCTTCACAGTGCATTGACTGACCTTTTAAAATAGTTTCTAGTTAAATTAGTAAATAAACGATATCGAATACTGTTTTCACATTTAACAATTTCAACATTGAACAACATTGAATAAGACCATCAAATCTTAACACAGCATTCAATCCTAATGATAAATTTTCAAATAGCTAATCTACTTTATTTAGTTAAACTATGTGTAAGTCTTTTTTTCCAAAAAGGAAACTGTGGTGTAAGATTAATAAAAAAACAAGGCCTCTTGAGCAAGCTTGAACACTTGCTCTTTTCCCTAAGCTGAATGAATTTCTGGGCTCTGTTTCTTTAACATACACTAGACCAGTGGTTCTCAACCTTGGATCCCTAGATGTTTCTGGACTGCAACTCCCAGAAGTCTTAATCACTAGCTCAGCTGGCCAGGATTTCTGGGAGTTGTAGTCCAGGAACATCTGGGGACACAAGGTTGAGAACCACTGCACTAGACAAACTGTGACCCTGCAGATATTGTTGAGCTCCCAACTTCCTTCACCATTTGTTTCAAATGATGGAAAAAAGATGCCATTTAGTAGCATCTGCAGGACCACAGATTTCTCATGCCATTGCTTGAACACATTGGCAGTTGCAGTTAGTTTAGTGTGAGGGTTCAGTCTTAGCCCAGGTGTCCCGCCCTTCGAACTTTAAAGAAGGCATCTCTCGCAACGAACAAACAACTTTTATTGGGTTCATCAACAATAAACGAGGTTTTTCTTCTAACTACAGTTTCAGCGTCTTTAACATCAGACAAGAATGGGTTCTTCCCTCCATAAGTTGGGGTTTCTAGAAGGTGATCAAATTCCCCACCACCACTTGTGGGTATTCTGCTCCACCACTGCTCTCCTCCTCCCTCTCCGAAAACCTCAGCCTCTCCACCTGTATCCCAATCTCCTTCACGGAGGGTTGGGGTCTTCCCACTTGTATCCCAACCTCCGAAGTGGACCTATGACCAGGGGGTCTCCGCTGGGGTGTATGTAAAGGATAGTTGGGTCTCCTGGTCAGGTCCTCCCGAGGGTCCAACGTCCTGGCCTCGACTTCCATCCGGATCTTTGCCAGCCATTCTTCTAGCTCAGTCTCCTTGCGAATCTCTTTGCGTTTCCGGTTGTACTCTCTGTACTCCCTCTCTCCCCAATAAGAGCACTTCTGTCGGTGTGCCCTACGTCTGTAGCTCTCAGCCTCTTTGTGGGGCATCATCATTTGTTCCCCGTCTCCTGTCCATGGGTTCTCCATGCACACCCACTCCCATCCTTCTGGAAGCTCCCGTTTTGCCCCCTTTTTACAAGTTCCGAACCCCACCTCCACTGGAGCGGATTGGTCCGCTTTTCCCGCCAAATCCTTCTTTTTACTTCCGGTCTGCCCCGGATCCTCTTCCTTCTCTCTTTCCTTATGCTGCTCAATTATTTTGAGGGCATCATAGTATCCCTTCAGTATTACAAACCTTTCCACAGGTGTCACTGTCAGTTGTTTCTCCGGTTCCCCTTTCTCCCCTGGCTTCTCCATCCTCTCAGCTGGACGTGCAGGGGTCCCCATCCGAGAAGTTTCCCTCACAGTTAGCTTTATGGGTGGTGAAGGCTAGGCTGAGTGTGAGTACCTCGACGTAGGGAATATTTTGAGGAGTTTTCGAGTTACCAAGAATCACCAAAAAGTGGGGTGGTGGTTAATTTTTAAGCCCATTTGTTAAAAGCATTATAACATCCCTCTGCACACTGTAAATTTGGAAAGCCAGATTACATAAAATCAAAAATAATGAAGACAGGTTTTAAAAGCGACTCCCATTCTTAAATACACAAAAGAAGAACATACAGGGACAGAAGAGGAAATTGAGCAAACTTGGGTGTCGCTATTTAAATGTTAAGAGTTCTATAAATAACCAGCTAGAATGAAACATTTATAGGTGTCTCTAGTCTTGTTCTTCTTTTCTCCTCTGCTGCAACTTGATGGAATGATATGTTGTTGCTTAGGCCAGGCATGATTGAGGAGTTCCAGGTGGTGATGTCCAAGAAACATTTCTTGTACAGTGGGGTTTGTATTGGTTTCTTCCCCTCCTCCTTACTCTTCTGTGATGTTGCTTCTGGGTCTGGGAGAGATCTAGTAGTTAATAGCACAGGAACAGATGCAATGTGCATTGGTTGATGTGTTGCAGGGTTGAATGCAATGCAGTTACAGAACCTAGCTGCATTAGCAGCTGCAGCCAGTGCAGCTCAGAGCACACCAAGTGGTACTACTGCACTCAGTTCTTCCAACAGTCCTCTCAGTGTCCTCACCAGTTCAGGTAAGAAGGCCATTTCTTGATCTAATACAGTGTTGTTACATATTTTAAAGCTGTTGTCACCAATGACATGAAAAATACTGTATTTTTCCATGTATAAGACTACTGTATATTTTTTAGTAAAACTAAAAATTTAGGGTTGTCTTATACATGAAAGTAAGCCAATGAGAGAACCAAACGGTAGAGAAACTTATTTTGGGCTGGAAAATTGGGGGTTGTCTTATACATGAGGACGTCTTGCAGTCAGGAAAAATATGGTAGCTGTTCGTGAATTACTAATGAAAACCATTAGCTACTGTGTTCTAAGATGCTGCTGTTCCATTGTCCTGAAAGCATAATTCTGCCAAGTGTACTAGTTGAGGGGAACAACAGTGTCAATGTCTCATGTAGACAAAGAATAACTTCAGATAACCCTAGTCTGTAACAGTAATTTATTTAAATTTCCGTAAAAGGATGTGTTTTTGTTTCAGAATGTAATCTTCCTGTTCTTTGAGCATTTGAGTTCATATTTATCCCAGATTCTCCAGTGAATTCTCTATTATTTGCTTTTGTGCATAGGTACATGCATAAGTATCAGCCAGCCTCCTCTTGATGTAACTCAATCTGCCTATTGTCCTGCAGATGGGCCATGTTTTACCTTTATTGCTATCAGAGTTCCTCAAGTGCTACAGTTTAATTTTTCCATTGACTTCAGTAGCAGCTAGCTTATGTAGCTAGAAAAATGAAGGGGTTTTTTCAAGTACCTAGATGGAAACTAAACCTGTCTCTAGTGAGAATGCACTGTTTGTCATGTTTTCTCTACATGACAGAGAATGCATTGAAGGGAGTGGTGATGACCTGGAATAGATAATAGTCAGTATTCATAGGTTCCTGCATTAGTTTTTAGCGCTATTGAAACAGTATTTCAGGTGAGCATCCAAAGACAGGCCTGCAGTAATATTCCAAGAATTCCCACATGAGTGAAACATTATTAAATCTGAGTATTCTGAGGCTAAACAGGTTGACATCAAGTCAGATCACAGTGTTTCCATATCTGTGTAAAACGTATTTTTATGTAATTTATCCTCACTATCGTTTGTAGATATCATTAATTCAACAGTTTCCGGCCTTTTCAAGAAAATAGTAAGGCATATGGTGGAAGCAGCTACTGGTGTTTAACTTTCTCATTTTAATAGCAGGTTCATCACCTAGTTCCAGTAGCAGCTCCTCTGTTAATCCAATGGCTTCTCTTGGAGCACTGCAAACACTTGCAGGGGCTACTGCTGGCCTCAATGTTGGGTCTTTAGCAGGTGAGTTTGGTATGAAAGAAAATGCCACCCAGAATGAGCCATTTGCTTTGTTTCTTCTCAATTGTCTCTTGATATAGTACCAACATGTATGTTTTGAAAACTCATTCATAAGCCATTTGCTAACAAATATTTATTCTTTTTTTGCTTTGCTTTGTTTTTCTGCTTAGGAATGGCAGCCTTAAATGGTGGGCTAGGCAGCAGTGGCCTTTCAAATGGAACAGGAAGCACAATGGAGGCCCTATCTCAGGCCTATTCTGGTATCCAGCAATATGCTGCTGCTGCACTGCCCACACTCTACAACCAGAGTCTGTTAACACAGCAAAGTATTGGTGCAGCAGGAAGTCAAAAGGAAGGTAGGCGGAAGACAATGGTAGGAAGAATTATTCATGACTGATTGGACTCCAGAATTGCTATTCTCATTAACATTCTCTTAAAGTGACTTGTAATTGTAGAAACAATGGACAAAAAACTCTGTAAACTATCAATCTATGTACCCTCAATCTCTAGAAGCTTTCATTTGGACCCTTCCGCCGAATGCCTACTGTTCATAAATTGCTTCTGATGGACTTTGCACTGTTAGTGCATATTCAGATGACATTTATTACTTATTTTATTTATTTAAAATATTTCTACCCTTCCTTTATCCCCAGAAGGACCAAGGTGGCTTACATCATAAAATAGTATAGCATTACCTTGGTTTGTGAGCATAATCCATTCCGGAAGCATGCTCGCAAACCAAACTACATGTATATCAAAGCAAATTTCCCCGTAGGAAATAATGGAAACTTGCCTGATCCGTTCTTGAGTCCCAGTTTCCATTATATTCTGTGGGGAAATTTGCTTTGGCCAGGAGCCACAGCAGCCTCCAGAGCTCCCCTGGGTCCAGCACTGCCCAGGGCATGCTGCAGAGGCTGTGGCCGGAGGCCTGGGGTGAGTTCCAGCGCATGGCCTGGAAGTCACTTCGAGTCAGCGCTGGGCCCAGCCGGTCATCTCAGAGGCCCATTAGGGGCATCGCTGGGCCCCCAGAGAGCCCCAGAGGCTACTTCTGGTCCATGCCAAGGCCCAGGAACAAGCTCCAGAGGCCCATTCCATGCAGCACAGGGTTCATGCTGAGGTGAGTAAGGCTTGCAAACCAAGACAAAACTTTACTAAACATTTTGCTCCGTTTGCAAAATGTTCACCATCCAAAGTACTCGTAAACTGAGGCACCACTGTATATATAAAGCAGGGATGGGGAACCTTTGACCCTCCAGATGCTTGGGCTGCAACTTCCACAAGTCTGAGCCTGTGTTGCCAGCAGTAAAGGGCTGTCAGAGTTGTGGTCCAAAAATCCAAAGGGCATAAGGTTCCCAAGCCATGATTCAAAGGCTAAAACCAAGGCAAAGTCTGCCTAATTAAGTCAGTGCCAAAATATGTGCCTTTTGTTTTTAGAACATTTACAAGATATATTTATCACTTTCACTGTGTTGTGGGAATCAGCCTTAACACTTCTTGATTTGAGACATTATCCAAAATCATGTTTTGTGTAGTAAATCACACTAGATTCTTCAGATAGAAGGCCTATTGAATCATTGGGGTTTGGTGAGTTACTTTTGCAGAGACCGAAGCACCCAGGAGGAGGAGGAAAGATCGATCTCCCTCAATCGGCGGCAGCTGAAGGCTGCTTGCAGCCCCACCAGACAGCTGATTTTGACAAGTCAGATCTGTCAAAATCAGATGTCTGGCAGGGCTGCAGAGAGCAGCCTTCAGCTGCTGTTGATGTGTGTGTGTGTAGATAGATAGATAGATAGATAGATAGATAGATAGATAGATAGATAGATAGATAGATAGATAGATAGATTGATAGATAGATAGATGCCACCCGCCTCCCAGGGGTCCAGCTTCATACTGAAAGGAAATAATTGGAAATCAATTTCCTTTCATAACTCGAGTTTTTTCAGTTGTCGAAGCGTTCATTAGTCGAAGTACCATTGTATTGAGAATACTTCTTTTGAAAAGTCTCTTACACTGAAATTTGTGCGAAGAACAGGCGTTTCAGTATTGGAGCCAAATATGAGTTTAATAATACAGTACATTCTACATGCATAGATCTAAGCTTACTGTATAAAAGACTGGATGTTTTTTTTTTAATTATTTAATGTTCTATACCAAGTCCCTAATAGTTCTGCTTTCTTTGGCTGTGTTTTAACTTGGTGTTTTAAAGGTCCAGAGGGAGCCAATCTGTTCATATATCACCTCCCCCAGGAGTTTGGGGACCAAGACCTGCTTCAGATGTTCATGCCTTTTGGAAATGTCGTCTCTGCCAAGGTTTTTATTGATAAACAGACCAATCTCAGCAAGTGTTTTGGTATGTTGTGTTAAGCTTTTTAAAAAAGCATTGCTGCTTCTATGATTTCACTTTGTGTATAGTTAAAATTATTGTCGTTAATATGTACTACAGTCATATATATGTATATATTTTTCATAGATGTATACTTGCTGTTCTTGGAATACAATTCTAAATTTAACAAGAAGGAACTGGGCAGTTTTTTCCTGTGTCTTGTGGAATATCTGTTACCTCAGTCGTAAAGCAGACTCAAGCTACTTATAGTATTGGGTATACAGTAATACCTTGGTTCACGAGTGATTTGCAAGACGAGAAACCATTTCTGATCAGTTTTGCCTTGATCAATGAGCAATGTCTTGCAATATGAGAATTGGATCAGGTCACATGATCAAAATTGAGTCAGTTGAAGTTCTCTCTTTCCCTTCCTGCTGGATTGTGGGAGATTGTCTGAAAAGTTCCATCTCACCCAAGTCTCAAAAGCAGAGAGAGGAGAGAGAGAGATGGAGGTCTCCCTTACACCAGCCAGCAAAGTTTGAAAGGGGAGTGCAGTTTAGGGTTTTATTTTCCTTTTTATTATATTTTTAATTAGTTTTTAACATTCTTTCTTGTTTCTCAAAAAATTTCTAGTCATGGGGCAGCTAGTCAAATGTGTATAGAGCTAAAAACTGCATTTTATTATTGTCACATTAAAAACACAGAGTAAAATCCAGTTGTTCGTCCAGAACAGAGCAGATTCCGCAGCCAGGTACCTAAACCATGGTGTGGTTGTGGACTTCCAGTATGTGGTCTATGGGGCTTCAGAACTAATCATCTGAGTTTCATGATATCTTATGGGGAAATTTGCCTTGATATGAGAATGTTTTGGTTTACAAGCATGTTTCCAGGACGGATTATGCTCGTAAACCAAGGTCCTACTGTATGCTGCTGTTTTCCTTTCTTTTCTTTATAACATAATTTAATGTAAATCAATACCCAGTGCATTCGGGTATATTTCTGTACCACTACCATTTACTTCAATGATTGTGTGCTCTGACATCTTACATTTATAATGGAACTACCATCTCATATCTCAGTTCCCTCCTTGACCCGGCATCCTAAGATGCCATTGCCCACTGGTTCTCTGTGTACTTACTTGCTAGATGTGGAGCAGTGAGCTCAAAATGCTGTCAAGAATCTGGTGAGAAACACACTACCCTGAAAACACCCAGTTTCATCTGATTTTTTAAGATAAGCAGGGGACAGATTTGTTTACTGGTAGGAGACCAGTATGGAATAGCAAGGATCCTCTGGTAAGGCCTAGAAAATTGTCTGGAAATACAGAGAACTGTTGCTAGTCAGAATTTGACAATAAGTAGGCAATGTAATATAAGACAGCTTCCGATATTCTTATCTTTCAGTTAGTGGCCTACACCTTACGAAGGCATTTTGCTTCCACACTTTTAGATAGATAAACAATTCACATACCTTGCAGGCATTATATGAACGCAAAGGTTGACAATGTTTTTTGCCTAGACAGGCGCAGCATCATTTATTCCCAAATTCTAACAAGTGTATTTTGCTTTTCTTAGGTTTTGTAAGTTATGACAATCCAGTCTCTGCACAAGCTGCCATCCAGTCAATGAATGGATTTCAAATTGGCATGAAGCGACTGAAAGTACAGCTCAAGCGCTCAAAGAATGACAGCAAGCCATACTGAGCACCCCTCCCCTCTGGAACTGGATTGAGAAGGATCTTCTGGTAAGTTGGGGAGGAGTGCGCTTGGTGATTCAAAAACTCTTGGAGGCTGTATTTTTACAGTCGCAGAAGCTAAGTGATGTCATTCTGTCTGGCACATCTTCTCCGGAAGACTCAGCTGCAGCCTCTACTGGGAATACTTCGGATGGAGGACAAGTTTGTGCTTTTGTTTCCAGTGTTTTGCTTTGGAGTTTAGGTGCCATATCGCTGATCTTTTTAAAAGTTTGCTGTGTTTGTAACCAGTGTGTTTTGAGAAGGACCAATGCCAGCCGCCACCTTGGGGACGAGAGGAAAATAGTAGACATGAATGGCACTACATTATTGAGAGGTGACAAGGAAAAGTGAAACAGACCTGTTGCCAGCCACCAAGTGGTTTTCATGAGGAGAGATTATCTGAACCCCAACCACTTGGTGGCTCGTTACTGAGCAGAGCCCAAGGAATCTTGCCAAATTCTCATCCCCCCCCCCCAGCTTTACCTAATTAATACATGGACGTATTCTGAATCACTGGAGCAGGAGTGAAGAAGTTGGGTCAAATGCTCAATGTTTTAAAGGAAAACTGCAGTAATTCTAATGCTATAGTTCACTTGCAGCAGGTGCAGCTTATGAAACGATCTACTGATGGTTTTTAATGCAAATGTTTACAGTCCAACTAGAGCAAGCAACCTTTTAAAATTTACCAGTATTTCAGTAATTCTTACTTGATCAAAATTATGCTTGAAGGCAATTGATTTAATCCAGAAGCATGCACCATAGGCTTCAAATCACGAATTCTCGGTTTTTATTTAAAATTTGCTGCAATTTCTGTATGTCTTGATCACAGATTTGGTTTCTTATCCCCAATTCTATGCTTTGTGTGTCACATTGTGGCTACAATCAGTGCTCATAGAGTACTGTACATCCCTTCCTTCATATAAGACTGATTGATAGCTTTTAAATAAGCTGATGTTGCTCTGATTTCTGGAAATATTTATTTCTGTATTCATTCAAAATATTATCCAAAAATATACTGTCCCAAATATCTTCCCCCCCAATACGTATTTATTTTCCATGCCTTTTGTCATATAGCGATGTTGAATTTTTCCTTTGACTGCATGTGCCGATATAAAACATAAAGGGCTACATGCAAAGGGCTGAATTTGCACAAAATCTTGCTCCTGCCTTTATATTGTCTGTAGCCATCTGATTAATAACTTGAAGTCAAATTTCTTCCCCCATCTATCTAATACACGCATACAGTTTTAAGTGGATTTGCCAAAGTTTTAAAGATTCTTTTGTACATACTTACTGTATGACATTAGGACTAAAGGGAATGTTTGACATTCTGGCCTGAGCCACAGCAAGTAGTCATTGTAGAACATAGTCTTTGAGCCACGAGCACCACCTCTCTCTATGGGGAAGTTTACAGTGCTAAGTTACAAAACTAAGTGCAAGCATACACTTTCATTTTATTCTCTTTCCATTTTATGATCATACTTCACGACATACTAATCCTCCTGCAAGCCTTGAGTTTTAAATTCTTTCTTTCAGTTATTCAAATAAAGAGAGAGCAGATTTTTAAAAAACAAATGGCTTCCCGCTCAATCCATCAAGAAGAGCTACAAGAATTATCCATTTTGAAATGTTATTTTTAAAGTGTGCTAGGCATTGTAAAGCTCAGTACAAGAATTGGGCATGGGCATGGACTGAGCGTCCTGGCACATTAAGCCTCATAGGTACAAGTTGTGTATGGCCATCCATCTCAGGTTCAAGTGATGTTTTCAGTTAAATCTGAAACTATTGTTACTACAAACTGTCTGTAAACTTGATAAATGGATCAATAAATAGTAAACTGTCAGTATTATAACGCACACACAGTGGTGGCAAGAAGGTTGAATGGTCAGACTGCCAAATTTTCCATTCATGCTGGCATATGGCGCCCTTCTGTGTTGAATTATTTGGGTCTGTTTAAAAAGCACGTGCATCTATTTAGGTGAACTGTATACATTTGAACTTTGTGCACTAGAAAAAAATATGTCCTAATATTCTGAAGCAAAAAAAAAAGAGAGTATTGGAGTGTTGAGGCTTCCAGAGTTGTCATGGGATTTTTTTTTTTATAAATAGTATACTTTTCAGGAAAAGAAAAAAGGTCATGGTTGGGAGGGAGCAGCTGCTCCAGTTGCAACCCTGATATAATAACCAAGAATGTTGTTTCTATTTTTATAGAAGTTTTATACTGCTCCAGGGTGGAGGATATTTATTACCTAAATTATTTCACTGGAAAAGACCAGGGTTTTGCATAATCCTGAATGTGATTGTGTTACACAAACATATAACGATGTGCTTCATAGAAACTACTGAACTTCAGTGGCCTGTTTGCAGCTGGACAAACTGCTAAATAGGAAAAGAATTAATGCTGTGAACCAGTGGAGGAGGAAAGCTGTCCTCAAGTGTCTCTCTAGTTGCTCCTCCCAGTTTCTCTTCTGTCCCTTGTACTCTCGGTCCTTTTTCCCCCCCCCCCCCCCTTTTTGGCCACTGATGTTGGCTTTTCTGAATAATATTTTCTGTCACGTTTTATTTAATGTTTGTAACCTGTCTGTAATGCCTTCATCATGACCACTGTGAGGCAGATTGCCTCCTTTTGAATTCATAAGGCAACACTTCAGCATAAGATTGTCCTTTAATATTTTCTAAGTCCAAGCCTGACTCCTTTGCCCTCGTTTCATCACGGCACTGTAACCAAAGCAAATATATCCAGGTTAATTTCCTAAACTCAAACCATTGAAATACAATGGCAGAACGCTTGTGCCTTGGTGCTGTTTCTTTGAATCATGCTAGAAGACTTGAACCAAAATTTGCCTTCTCAATTTTAGTTGCTATGATAGCATATGATTTTCAAAACAAATAATAAAGACAAGTCCCTGAAGTACACTTAATGTTAGCAGGAATGTTGCTCTTATACTTACACAAACACATAGAGAAGCATACTTAATTCATTTGAGGTTTTGGTCCAGTCTGTCATCTTCTCGGCTTTTCTGCACAACTTATACCTCCTTTCAGATCTGAACAGATAGTTTGGCTAGAACCCTGGACATGATCTTGTTTGCTGTCCTCTCAGGCAAATCAGATTATTCATCTACATTGGACCAAAGTAACAAATGGATCAAATGTACACTGATTTATTGCTTTAACATATAGTTATTTGTATGTAAATTTAGTAAGTTCAATTAAATACAGTTGTATGTATTTAATAAATATAATTGTATTTAATAATGAGCATAATTTTATATGTATTTTAGGTTAAAAAATTAAGATAAATGACTATTCAATAACTCAAAGTCATGGGACTGGAAGGAATAAGTCAGGGAGAGATGCTATTGTGACATATTTTGAGCAGGCTAGGAATTCATGAGGCAAATATTGAATTGTCAAGTTTCCAAAAGAGTCTTGTTTTTTAAAAGAAAATATCACCTCTGGACAATTGCTGATGAAATTGCCATATGATTATTAAGATTTTCCATGTGATGTTTTGATCATTGAGTGTGCATCCTACTGATTATTGTGAATGGTTGGCTGAGTGGGAGAGAGAATTACTATTGAGGTTCCCTTTAATGTACTTCATGTTAATAGCAAAAATCCCAAAGACGCTGCTTATTTGGTGGCCTGGCACTGTTCAGTAAATCTCTCTTTCCCTTAACAAATATGGTGGATTGGATCCAGTGTCCTCACCATCAAAAGCAGGAACATCCCTTGAATCCAGAACATGCATGCCAGTGATAAAGTAGGGAGGCTGTTTTTGCCTGTTCCAACCACCATCTACAGTACTATCTGGCACCCCTTCATGTCCTGTTCTGGAGGGCCTTCTAGCACACCAAATTTTGGAGGTGGAGGGAAGGGACTGCAGCAGAGGAGGAAACTAGTGAAGTTCTTCTCTCCCCCCCATTCCATCAGTCCAAACGCTCTCTGGATGGGACATTTTCTGTTTCTTCTTTAGAACATGGGCTCTGGATCCAAGCCAACATTGTTGAGTTTCAGCTAAAATAACCTAAAAATTTAATAGCTATAATATAAGATAATACATGTAGACAGAAGCTGCAGGTCAGCATCCTTTGGGGAATCCATGCATACATACAAAGAGAAAGTTCCTCTGTGTCACTGAGCTGAAATGTCCCTATACGTTTAAAACAGGATGAGATATGTTTTAACTGTAATTAACATGGAAGTTGGGTGGATGTAAAAAAAATTTTTTTTTCCAAGTAATCAAATGCTACCACAGGTGGCTCTTCATGTTATACATCTTATTAACATAATGCTTAAATGTATCTGTCCTTGCAAATTATGTCTTTTGTGTTGTGCCCCATTCTATCAGCTCTTAAACAGTCTTTCTCAAGATGCTTCAGACAAAATGCCTTACACTCAAAATAGCAACAGTGACTGTAGAACTTCCAAGAGTGTGAAATTCCTCCTCACAGATTGAGGAAGCAGGATTACATTTATTCAAAGAGTTGTAAATGAAACTTTATTGCAAATTAAAAAGAGCTCAGCCGAAGCAAGTCCTAACTTGCAGTCTTAATTCCTTCCCATTTCATTGAGGTTTTAATTCCAGCTACATTTCTAGGCTCTTAAATTTAAAACTAGTATCCTTGTTTCCCAAGGCAGAATATTGCATTTTAACACAAGAAGCAGAGGAATTGTGAAAGCTTCTGCAGCTAAATGGGCAACATGCAGGGCACATAACCAACATGAACAACATCTATTCAATTAGCCAATGTGGCTTTTCCAGTTCCTCTTTCATATAACATAAAAAATTCAATGTATTGAATTCTACTGGTACTTTAGTAAACTGGCTGCCTCAGATTGTTTTTCATTTTCCAAATTAGAAAATTGTGTGTATTAATTTGCCTTAGCTAATTACACCTAACTGGTCAAGTGCTGGGGCACCTCTCAGTTGCACAGTCAGGCATATGACTCAGCAGGCAGTCAAGATGTGCCCCAGTACCTCATCAGTTAGCCACAATTAATCTCAGCAAGCTTGTACAAACACTAACAGAATTCTGTAAAGATTAGCTGAAATAAAGAATTTCTTGGGCGGTTACTGCCTAAGTACGTTCCATAACAGGAAAGCAAAAACTATTTCAAATATCAATTTCCCAGGGAGTCATTCTGTGTCTCCATTTCTTATGTTTTGAAGTGTCCTGGAGCCACACAGAAGAAAGTCAGGTTCTGTTGAAGGGGTTCTCTCCATCAAGTTATCTCTGTCAAACAGAGGTAGTAAGAATGCTGGCATGGGGGTGTGATAAAGGCACAGCTGCCTGTGGGACACTAAGCCATAGCCCATTCTTCAGCTGGTATCTAAAGGGAGTCCCATACCTTTCCTTCATTTGGTTTCTGGCAGTTTTGACATTTATTTAGTGTCTTAAGCACTTCAACTTTTACTTGTCCATTGTCAGCATGTGCTGCCCTTCCCTGTCAAAATTCCTTCCCCAAGAGATCTCATTGTACAGTGCCCATTCTTGTTCCTTCTCTCCCTCTCTCCCCCTCCCTCCCTCCCTCTCTCTCTTTCTCTCTCTCTTTCTCTCTCTCTGTTTGGATGTACTGCTCTGTGTAACTCAGTGGGTCTCCTTCTTTCTGGTTTGTTTTTTTTCTAGATTCCTGCCGTTTGTTCATCGTTGTGCCTAAAGCATGTCGATGTGGCGTTCAAGTACATCGTCCAAATCCTTGTCTCTTCAGCTTCTCTGATGCTTGAACTCTCACCTTTTGACCTTGTGTTGACTTTTGATGCTGATGTGTATTTTTATTATGTTTGTTTCTTTCTATTTTTTTCTCCTTTTTTGTGCTGCCAAATTGGTTTTGCTAGAAAGACTGCTGAAGGGGAATATTTAAACTTGCATTTGAATATAAAAGAATTCTATTTTTCTAGAACTTCGTAAGATAACCACTTGATTTTGTGATTCTGATTCTTTGTAATTGTCTTCAGAGCAGCCTTGCTAGCATACCCCGTGGAGTATTTGTATTTCTGTGAACATACAGCCAATCACTTTCTAGGCTTGTTTTTTTCTGTGTGCATAGTTTTAAAACAGAAATCTTTGAAGGAAAAAGTAAAATGATGCAACTTAAAACTTTCAGGAGACTTCTAGTCACATTTCGCTGAATCTACTTTGTAAGATAGCATATATTCTTTGACTTCAGTCTGTTCAGCAGAAAAACACTTGAACTACACTTTCTCCTGATTGTAGCTGCATTTTTGCCCTCGCACTTACTGCTTTTTCCTTCTTGTGTGATTATCAGCCTTGTCTGCAGTGAAAGTTTAATCAAAGTTGATGTTGTATTTTGTTAAACCCTAGCATGCTTAGTTTTTCGTAACTACAATCTCCTCAGCAAAATGTGAGATTTTTGTTTGTTTTTCCTTTAAAAATTCAAATAATGCCCTTGTAAACGTTTTGCATGTTTCCTGCTGTGTTCCTCACAATCCTGTATATATCTATCTATATATACACACACATACACCCTTCACCTCTGTTTTCTATAGTTCGTGCAAAAACTGAGCAATTTATTAGGTTTCAGTGCTATCCTTTTTTAGATGTCAGACATGGTCATATGTTATGTAATGACATCTCCTGTGCATTTGGACTGCTCAACACAGAATCTGCACCCTGATCAATCATGGCTGTGGAGAGGTCTCAGGGGGCTTGGTTGCACTGTTCCAGTGGCGGTGGTGAGGGGGACAAAGATGGCAGTGATGGCGGCAGGGATTAAAAAAGTAAAAGTGTGGAATGTTTGCTATAATATTGCTTCTAAGATCCATTGGAGCTAACAGCTCTTCTGGAGTAGCCTTAATTTGTACCTCTCATTTAATAGGTGGCTTGCTTTTGACACCATTAGATCTCAGTGGACAGAAGCTTGGTTGCTTTCCAGCCGATACACTTGAAGTAGCATGTTCTGTGTATTACATAGAAGGAATCTGCAAGCCTAGACACAAAACTGCTGGCTCTTTCTCCAAGTGACAAGCACAATATAACAGCTTGCTAGCTGTTACCTGAACAGGGTACCAACCCCGGCTCCTTTTCTCAGGGGCCTTAGCTGGGGGAAATCTCCTCTTTGGAGATTTTTTTTTCTTTCAGTTTTTAAATTGGGTAAGGAGCCATGCAGTTTTCCTTTCTTTCTTTTTTTCTCTCGATGGCCTAATGAAGAAATAGAACAGGTAGGAAGTACACTTCAGCCTTGCTGCCATATGATCTGTTACAAATGTATAATGCTAGGTTTTACTGCACCTCCTGCAGGAGAGTCCTGTGGTAGGTGCCTAATCACAAGAGGCAAAGAGATGGGGATACCAGGAAGGACCTAACAGGAAGAAATAGTGTGTGAAGCTATTCAGTGGAGGGGGAGAGTGTGTAAGAGACCGCTTTAGGCCATGCAGAGAATTAGTTTGTTCCTAGGTTGGGAACAGAAGAGATGGCCATCCTCTTGTTGAGTAGGCAGTATTTTTCCATGTGTGTGAGGCAGATATACAGAGGGCGCTTTTCCCTCAACCTGGTGATCAGCGCTTTTTGAGGATGGGGGTTGTTTGAAAAGGGATATATGGCTGCATTGTTGGGGGTAGAGCTGTGAGATGCTTGCCATTAGGCTTACAGTCGCAATGCACAGGGATGTCTGACAGCAGGGAAGTTGGAAACCCTGCATTATATTGATTATTTTTGCCAATACATTATTTACGATGCGTATACAGTTTCATGAGGAAGTCTGGAGAATCCTGTGGAAAAAAAACTCTGGAGAAAACCAAAATGCCAAAACATTGGGTGTTCCTTTTCCTTTCTCTTTTCTTTCTTCGGTTGTTTTAATTATTCTGTGGTGGTTTTAATGGATTTGAGACAGTAAAGCAGCAGCTGCCTTTTATTTCTGGCTGCTTTTTGTGAATAATTAAAAAAAAAAAAAATTTACATTTTGGAAACAAACCTGTGGGCTTTTTTATTGGTACAAACATTGTATTTAACACTAGGGGTTTTGTACAGTTTTTTGCCTTTTCTACTAGAAAACAATGTAAAGTGATTCACAAATGTGACAAGAAAACAAATTGCCACTATGACCAAATGTAGAGTCTGTTCAGCAGCAACAGGATTTAATTAAATCAGAGTTGTGATTCTGTTGTAGCTATGCTTTTCTTTTCCTTGTTTGAGCTGTTCTTTTTCTTTGTTTGATTTGGGAAATGAAATGTCTTTTTTGTGTGAAATTGTGTTGTACTCTGTAGAAATTATGGGTTTTACTTTAATGGTTTAAAAAGAAGAAGCACGTGTTGCTTTTCTGATCACGGAGTTTGTGTAGTGGATTTAATAATGAAAGTTTTGTTATAAGTTTGGAACAAGCGAGTATGTATTAAGCAGTTTTCTTCCTTTTGTGTGTGATTTCTTTTTGTCCCACTGGGGAACTTAAAATCTGTTTTAATTGCACAGACACACAGACGAGAAGTCATTTTGTATATGCCAAGTGTGGTACCTCCCTTTGTTTATTTGCTATTAAACTGTTTGAGAAGAATTTTCTGTGTCTTCTTTGTACTTACTTACACATGGCAGGCAGGTGGTTACATTCATATCAGACTAGAAGGAAAAGGTCTTTTCTAACTGTAAGGGGAAATAGAGGAAATATTCTTAGAACAACACATTATCTGTGATACCCTTCCTATTTTATCTTTAATGTCCTTTCCCCCCCTTCCCTTCTTTTTATCTTAAACTCTTGCCACAGATTTCCTATATATTTGAGCTTATTTTCTATCCGTAGGGCTAGTTCATGAATTGATCATTCCAAGGATAAGTTCTAATACAGGCATATCCAAACTTCAGCCCTCCAGATGTTTTGGATCACAACTCCCACAGTCCTTTGACATTGGAAATACAGGCTTGGAATTCTGAGAGTTGTGGTCCAAAACATCAGGAGGGCTGAAGTTTGGACATGCCTTTTTTTGGAATATCAAACAGCCAACCTCTGGCTCTGCAGCCAGATGCCTAAACCACTGATCTAGGCTGTCTGTCTGTGTCTTATCAACGTTTTCTTGTAAGAAAAAATTGTATGCCCATTCCCTCTTTCAGTCCAGTGATCCATGAAATCCAGCACTTCTGTTATTCTGATAGTGGCCCTGAGATGCCTCTTAAGAAGTTCATAAACAAATGAAGCAGTGGTACCTCCCATGTAAAACTTCAGTATGTTAAAAACAAGTATAGAATCTCTTAACTGAAGTACACTGAATATATTGAGCTAGCACCTTTCAATGTATGTAGATCTTTGTGAGCAACGATCTCCATCTGTTAATCTTGCATTATAAAAAGCAGTTTTTAAAATATAAAATCCAAAAAAGGGGTCTAGCCAGTGTAATTTTTTTCAGATACAGTTTTTTTACCTAATAATCCACACATTTCCATTAACAAACTCAAAAATTCTTAGGAAGGAACTGATAGAATATTTTTGAAGCATTCGGATTGTAGTACTTAAGGATGATGATTTAAGGGATTCAGTGTTTCTATTCTCATGCCCATGCAGTTCACATGATAACTTCTAGTAATCTTATAAATATTATGGAGAAATGTCCGAGCTACTTGATGTCTCATCCTTGATCATTTTAGTTGCACTTTTCTGTAACTTACTTTGTTATTTTTAGGCATCAGATGGACAGAATTCCTCAAAATTGTATGATATAAAATTCCCTAGTACAAACAGAAAATAAATGTTTGTAATGACACTCAATACTTGCTGGGATTTTGGTTTGTTTTAATCTCCACCCTAGAAAATAAATGTTTGCCTTTTCAGTGCCACAGCAAATCAAATCAATATTTTCATAGTGCTTTCTACTGTAACTCCATCTCAGCTTGTTAACGGCCAATTTGTAGCCCATAGTTTACAAATATAGACGGGATTATCTATCCTGCAAGTGAGCAAAAGTGTTTCATAATGAAGTTGTCTTGTCTAAAGAATTCTCTGTGTTTATTTTCTTGATCATTTAGCTTCTGCTTCAAATTACTGAACAGTTCCAAATTTATGGATGATGACTGTCAAACCAGCTGCTTTATTTTACAAAGATAACTTTCAGTCCTATGAGAGACTGACTTTGTAATATGAGTGGTTTTACAACAAATTAGCTGGAATAAGATTATGGGGATTACACAGAAATGTTTTTAGAAACCAGCTGGGACATAAGCTTTAATATCTTAAAGGAAACACCATTCAGATGAGGGAACACAATCATATTTTTTCTTACAGTGCGGGTCTTTTATTTACACTGTTTCTGCAGTGCTAGTATTTCCCCCTCCTGGTTGAGTCCCTCTAAAAGACTTCAGAAATATTTAAGCAATGTTGTTAGCCTTGATTATTGCTATTCTGAATGCAAGATGTCAAGCAGGCGTTCCATCCAGTATCATTTCAAATACACAACGGGGTTCTCTGCCATCTGTTTTGCTGTTCAGAGAATTCAACAGAAAAATGAACAGCTGTTTACAAGTCCGGTAACTTATATCAAGTGTGGATGGAAGATGGAAGAAACAGCTGAATGATCCGTTTGTGCGTAAACAAGAGATCGTAAGATGGTAGCTTTATGCCCATTATATTTTAGTGCCAAAGTGTAGTAAGGCGAGCATCTGAAGCAAGAGCGTAATAAGACAACAGCTCTGTGATTAATTTCCTGTTACTTCCTCTTAACTACATGTTTTAAAAATCCAGCCAAATGTTAGTGTGGTTTTATACCTTGAAAACTAATATTCCTAAGTTTCTTAACATTTAGGGTTGAAGATTTGTGAATCATCATCATCATCATCTTAGAACTGCAGAGCTGGGAGGGTCCTTATGGAATCATGTAATCCAGCATTCATCCGGGAGCCACAGCAAGGAACAGAACCTCCTAACCTTTGGCTCCAGATGCCTAAACTCCCAAAACTATTCAGCAGTTCACAGAAGGGGTGACCTGGCTTAACCATCCTCACAGAAAAGAAAGAAACAAGTATCACCTTGATCTCATGTTAATGGTATCTTGGACTTTTATATGATCCTGCAGCCATTTTCAGTATTGAATCTGTATGGTCTCTGCAAAGCTTCAGAAAAGAGATTCTAGCCCTATCTGAAATTGATAAGAGTTGGATCTGAGACCCTTTATGTGCAATTTTAATTTTGGCTGCTAAGTCACAGCTATTCCTACTGTCAAAGAGGTGCATGTAAGCAGTAGCATTGCATTGCATCAAGGGATAATCTTAGTTGTGCTCATGTACCAAAAAAGATGTTACAATAATACTATGCCATTGAAGTCTCAAGTTGGGGGATTTTTTGAGCCCTGCTTTACATGGAAAACAGACTGGATACTAATATAACGCAGATGATGCACATCCCAAATGGGCAGCTCTTATTGGCAATAAGATGTTTATTTTACAGGGAAGAGTATATACAACAGTAGCTAACATCATCAGTCCACATGCTGTTAGTCTCAAAAATGGACTACTCTAATGGACTCTATGTGGAGCTTCCCTTGAGGCTGGCATGGAAGTTTCAAGAGATCCAAAATGCAGCAGCCAGATTCATTTCCAGAGTGAAGAAATAAGATCATATCACCCTAACCCTTGCTAGCCTACATTGGTTACAGGTCCATTTCTATGCCTGGTAGATGATGGTAGTTGTAACATACAAACCCCTGAACAGTTTGGGACTGCTACCTGTCTAGAGATAGATTTCCGGAAATGTTGAAGCTCGGGAGAAAAAAACCTGTTTTTTCCATCCCCACCCCACCCCACCCCCGGGAAAAAACAGAAATGTTCGGGAAAATTGAAAAAAATGCTACATTAGCACTCCCCCCACTTTTACAGCTTGAAAGTCATTCTGTTACTTTAGGAACATAAAATATGACTATGGGCGATGTGACTTGGCATAAGATTAACACAACTGGCATATTTAAATATAGTGTATCCAAACCATTATTATAAACAGAATTTACTTTTAAAATAATTTTTATTTGTAATTGTAACAAATGGAGTAACAGTCTCCTGAACTGTTCGCTATCTTATATGGAACAAAAACAAAATTCTACAAAACAGTGTTTAAAAATCCTGAATTAACAATTATTCATATTTCCTCTCAACAGTATTAAATAAAAATAAAATAAAAATCTCATTCTCATAAAAAGAATTTAAGAGGGGGGGAAATGTATAGAAGGGAGTGAGACTAAGTTTCTGTGAATGGGCATGAAATTTAATCAGAATAATTTTTCTTGTGACAATAGCAGCACCTAAAGGAAGAAATGCATCTTGTTGCATTGGAGAATTCAGTTTGTAACCTAGAACTTGCTTGTCCTTAGAAATTAGAATAATCTGGTACTATTCAGATTTGAAAAAATATTTGAATACCCTGTCTTAAAATATTTTATTCATCATGTTAAATTAAAACATTCCATAATCATTTTTTTTTTTTTAATTTTTCCAGTTTTTCAGGGGGGGAAAAACGCTTCAAGGAAGAAAAACAGGAAAAGTGGGTTTTTTTTCTGAATTTATTGGATGTTTAGTTTCTCCATTTGGAGAAACTAAAGGTAGAGCTAGGCACACTCCTCACTGCATTGGACCACATATACTGTATTGCCCCTCTTGTGTTTTGATGTCTACTCTTTTGGGTGGACGAATATCTGGTTTAATATGTTTGAAGGTTTGAAGTGAACAGGTATGTGGTGTTTACCAAAAATCCTTTAAAGCTTTTCAGACACACCCCAGTGGTTCCAGAAAGGAGTCAGGTGGAGGTCTCCTACCAGCCTTCCTCATACTTAAGAAGCTACCTGGAGGAGTAGCAAAACATTTCAGTCTCACAAGAAAAGACATTCAGTTGCCATGACTCAACTCGCATACTACAAAAGGTTGGTTTTAGTACCAGTAACATTTGGCCGCAAGCTTCAACCTGGTAAATCTTATTTCAGATCTGCCTCTATCATGAATTAACAATGTTATTATCAAACAAATTTATTTTTTCCCAATCACAGTTCCAAATATATGTATAACAGAATAATACAGTATTGCTTTATCCCCCTTTTTCTGCAGCACAACCATAGCTCTCTCCTTTACACACAAAATAGGCTTCAGTCTCTCGTTAATCTTCCACCATTCTTCACTCAGTTCTTTTCCTTCGTGTTTCCACCAACTTTTTATGTGACTTCCCCCAGTTTTCATGCTCTTTCACATTAATAAAAATTAAAAATTGCTTGTCAGATTGATTCTAACGTTATGGCTTCCTTTTCCAGGGTTTTCAACAGAATATTCAGAAATAGTCTGTCCTTCATTCCTCATCTGGGGCCACTCTGAGACATGCAGCTTGCCCAAATTTCACAGGCTGGCTCTTCTTTTGTGAGGTACAGTGGGAAATCAAACACCCAGTCTGGCACCACAGCCAGGTCCCCCTCCCTGCAAAAACAACAATAATAAAATAAAATAAACATTCCCAACCTTCCAAATTCAATTTGCTTTGGTTATGTGATATCATGTCAGAAGTGACTTCTAGTGAATCTAATAGGTCTTTCAAGGTAAGTGAGATATATAGGGATAGGTACAGCTATTCCAGACATGAACAAGAATATGTGTCTGATAAAGAAGAGGACTTACTTTCTGTACTCCAAACATAGTTGAAAGCAAAACCAGACATTTTAAGAGCTAAGCACTCAAAGGCCTTTGAATGGCTGAATCTATATATGCCTTATCCCATATTTCATGTATTTATTTCAAGTTTTTTTGCCCCTGTCTGATTTATAAAGAAATTGATATAGGTTGCATATCTATCCAGGGAAATATCCCTCTGGGACCATGTCTCTTGGAATAATATATCAAAATTGCCAACATACTCTCTGAAGGTAACATCTTCAATTTTGGGTGCCCGTCCTGCAATACTCCAACATAAAAGCCTTACAATAGATTTTCCCAAATGTAAGGAGACCTGTCCGCCTACAATATTCATATCACACGAGGGAGGGAAAATATCTGAAATGCAGAGAGAAATAAGGCCAGGCTCAGGACGAGTGAACGACTGGGGCCTCAAACATCTTGCGGCGGGCTGTTGCGACATTAAACGGCCATCGACCAAGCTGGCAAAATAATGATCACAAAATAAATTGAAACCAGATTGAGGGGGGGGCAAACTTTTTATAACTCAGCGGATTCTTAGAAACAGCAAGCACAGGGCCAAAATTCAAATTGCAGTGTCCATCATGGATCTTCCCGGTAACTAAGAAAGATGCCAAATCAAAACAATTGCCAGGCACCCTGTCGTAGACCCTGTTAATAAGCCCAAAGATGGATATGGAGAGCTATGATCTCTGTGTCAATCCATATGGCACCATCCAGGAGTGGCATATCCTGTGTAACTCGAGCAGCTAAGACTGTAATCCCAGTATTCACTATTGTAAGAATTCCATGAAAATTGAGTAGTCCTCCTTCGCACCATCCAGGAATGGGTCTATTTCTGATGAGCACTGGGGATTGGATTACCCATATTAGGGCTATAGCTAGCTATCCCAAAGTTAGCATTAGCAGCATTAGTTTTAGTTGACTTTAAAGACGGCGGGGGGGGGGTGATGTATCAGAGGCTCTGTGGAAGAAGAATGGAAGCCATCTGAAGACAAAGGATAAGCAGATGGGCTAAGAATGTTTGATGACTGTGGCTGTCTGGGTACTAAGCTCACTGCAGGGACCCTTGCCCTTTCCATCTCTTCCACTGGGAAGGCACACTGTGCAGCTTTTCTTCCAGAATTAGCCTTTGTACATGGCTTAGATTTATCCAGCAGTTTATAGAGAGGTTCAGAGTTCATGGTTTTTTCCTTTCCTTCCCGGTTGCTTACAGACAGTCTATCCTTTGCCGGTTTTATTCAGAGAGTTCTTGTGTTTAAGTAGTGGGACGTTTGGCCTCTTCTTACTAGAGGCAGAATCAATCCCACTTGAAAGGGGTAAGGCTTTTGTGGATCCAACGTCTTCAGTCGCTATCTGCCTTTCCTCCGAGACTGGTATGGCCTGTGCCACGCTGCTAGTGCTACAGCCCTCTCGAGTTACTAGATTAGGTAAGGAATGAAGTTCCACCTTAGGATCTGCACATAGTAAGAGTTCCTCCAAAGAAAGACTAGCAATTTTCTCAGATAGTTTTGGGAGACAGATTGTAGTAAACCACTTTGCCCACTTGGTCCGTTTCTTCAACTTAAATTGGGGCGTTCCCTGAGTCACACAGCCTATGGCCCCGGGGAGCCAATGATTCCAAGGGGGTGAGGCATTTCATTTTCCTAGCATGTCCTAGCAGTACATATGCCAGCAGCACTTTCATATTTATAAGTAGATCTCTAATGTCAAGAAAACGTAAAAGTAACACATAAGGCACTCAGTGCATCCATACACATCCCCCCCGCCCACCCTTAAAAGACATGGAACATTTCTTCATGATACTCCGTTCTCTTTCCAAAACAGCCTTTTCCATTCACTCCAGCTGATAATGTCACCATAATAGGTGATTCCTAGTTCTTATGTATCCCAGGGAGAACAATACAATAGATGAACAGCAAAAGGACCCCATAAGACACTATATTTGGTGCAAATGAATATACAGTACTTTATTATCCATTAGTTATAGAGCTAATAACTGGGTTTTCATTCACACAATGCATCCATACCTCCTATTCATACTCACCACGACAGAAAAGGAGTGCTCTTAATCGACATTGTCCAAGTTCCAAAGAAGAGGACAACTGATCCCAAAACTTTGGTCTCGGAGTACAAAGTTCTGACTGCCTGGGTTCTCTTTTTTTGTATCCTTCCTGGGCAGCCTGTCAGCTGAGCATGCGCACTGGGCATTTCTTTGTGCTTTCCTGGATTGATGGCCCCCATCCCCCATGGAATGTTCTTAACTGCATTCTTGCATGTCCTTATCACTGGCAGACAAGTATGCAATTGATAAGTTTAAGATATTTCTTAAAAATTGCCAATGCACCAACTGATAAGTTTAGGTGGTTCATCAAAAATTGCCATGCTGTGAGTTAGTTATATAGCAAGGGTTTTTATTAGACATACACAGGAATACAGAAATATAGAAAGTATATAGCAAGCCAGCATAGCAAAACACAGATATGGTTAGCAGGAATTCTTAAGCCCATTGCTTAAGGGTTCAGAGCTACCTGGGTTGATCAATTCAGAGATCAATTCTTGCTAGTCTGGACAGGGTTCAAATGGTTCCCCATGATTTATATACTCTGTATGGTCAGTATGATCTCAGACTGATGTTATCTTGTACGCCCCTGCACATGCCTGTTGCTTGCATGTGTTCTTGGCTTATAGCTATTTGGCCATCAAAGCCAGAATGGCCTGACCCTATTTCCCAGTTTGTTTGATAGTTTAAGTTGGTTCCTTATTCCTGGCTAACCGCCAAATGTTGTTCTAAGCAAAATGACACCCCCACAATGTGCGATTATGCCAAGTCTTGCTGGGTCACTGAGACCTTGTGCTTTGTCAGCACATTTGGGTCTGTTAATATTTTAATGCTTATAATAATTTTGAGTTTTCTCATGATTATAAAATCATATCACAATCCTCCTATCATTGGGAAGACCGCACTACCAGGATCTTCCTGCTCCGAACTGACCAAAACTGCTAACAACAGATGATGTCTGCCAAGATTCTAAAAGCATAGTTCAGAAGGTCAGGGCTCAAAAGTTGAGCCCATCTCAGTGAAGAGTTAGAGTCAGGTTTCCTAATCCCATCATACCTTTGTTCTGTTGGTCCATCTTTGAATCTCTTTCTATGGTTCTTCACCTTATTCCACCATGCATCCATCCCACATTCATTACAAATCTATGCAAAATTGAAATGTACAAATGGCACTGCCATGGCCCCATCCTATTGAATGTTGTTAAAGTGTTACGACTGTGTAGTGTAAATATGCCTGCTCTCCTCTTCCTCTCCACATGCTTAGTCAGGAGCACCAGTCCTTATGAAGACAGGGGCTATGAAGTCCCTATTAAGCTCTTTCCATCCTGTGACCTCAATCAGCTTCATGGTGCTAAAATGTGTTGTGTTATCCAGGAGCTGCTTAACATCTCTTAGATATGGAAGTTACTGATTAAATGGTTGGTTGCAGTTCACTCTGACCAAGAGATGGGTCCTCCTAACCTGGGGCCATACCAATTGGAGTTGGCGGAGATGGCTTGAGCCTAAAGTGATGTAAAAGGAGAGGCAGTCACAGTTCACCAGTTGTTCCTCCTGCTCCCGATTCCTTGTTCCAGAGAGACTGCCTGCTTTTCCCCACTCCATTTTCCCCCTACACTGTTCATAATTTTATCACCCTCTGTCATGGCTTGCCCTTCAGTCATATCTTTTTCTGCCTTAAAAAGCCCTAAAGTGCTTTCACTTTTTCATGTTGGAAAAGGAACTGTATTATTTTCTGTATTATTTTCTGTATTATTTTCCCAGGTCTATTATTTTGCTCTTGAGATGGGATGACTGAAAAGATTACAGTGCTCCAAATCTCACCCCCTTTCCTTGATCCAAATTAGATGCTTTTGCAGCCAATCTAGATTGTGTTGATGTGACTGAGCTATCGACCATAACAAGATATTTCTTCCTGGTCAAGTCATGGCACCTTCGGACCCAATCAGTGTGAAGATCTTAAAAATGTGTGGATCAGTTGGCGCTAACATAGGCGCACATTTATTCCACGTAGATCCAGCTGCAGGCTCAGAGGAGGCTTGCTGGAGGCCGGCCCTTGCTTTGGAAGTGTGCGGAGCATTGAGAAGCTGCGGCTCTTCTAGTATATTTATAAAAGCTGCAAGCAGAGAAGGAGAAGGCCCAGCTTCGGCTTGTTTTCTGACCTTGGGAGTTAACCAAGACTGACATTCCTGTGGAGTCATGTGGCCAGGATTGGCGGGCACAGCTGCCACCAGAGGAAGGGAGGGGTCGGGCCCAGGAAGAGCCATTCCAATAGATTTTGCTCCAACCACTTAAGAGGGCTCTTTTCTTTCTTTTCCGTACTTGGTTTTGTCTTCCCCCTCTTTGTCTCCCATGGATCTACACTCTAAGAAGCTTTCGTAGGACAGCTGCAAACAAGACGCTGGCTTAGAAAATAAGAATGGTTGCCCTAACACCTGGATGCCCCTGCTTCCCATCTTCTGTTGACATTCCTGCGCTCCGAATCGTCTGAGACACCTGGGGGTCTCGAAACATCCACACCATGCAACCGACCTGGTTTTAGTACCACCTTTTCTTGTGTATTCCCCCCCCTTTTTTTGACCTCATACCTGCCTGCTGTCTTAAAAGATTGGTGTATGAAGCATTTTGAGTCCAAAGGAGATGGGGCAGGACCAGACCAAGCAGCAGATAGAAAAAGGACTCCAACTTTACCAGTCCAACCAGACAGAAAAGGCTCTTCAGGTTTGGTTGCGAGTTTTGGAAAAGAGCACGGATCCTGCTGGCAGGTTTCGAGTGCTGGGATGTCTCATCACGGCTCACTCAGAAATGGGCAGGTACAAAGATATGCTGAAGGTAAAGGAGTCGTGACTCAATGCATGCGCTCTTTGTTCACTTACACCCTGAAGATGGGGGTGGGAAAGGGTGAGCTTTGAGGAGCAGCTTTACTGTTACATACCAGGTATGAATAACGAAATTAATAAGATGTAGCATGAGATGAGATTTGGTGAAAATGCTGAAGTGCAGGTATCCACCAGCTGCCCAGTTTTCAATTCCTGTCCTTCATTTCTCCTTTTGCTGCTAGTCATGAGAAGTTCTGTAGAAGCGTTTATCTGTAGCATTGATTCTTGAGAATGCTTTGGTGCTTCCAGTATTGCAGATTGTTCAATTTTGCAGTGCAGCGCTTGGATGTAGAAAGATTTAATGTGGTCTAGGAGACAGTGCCTCTGGACATCCTTGGATTCAGTAGATCATCAGGATAATGAGATAGGTGCTTCCTTCTTTATTACTGTTTCCATTTTTCAATAGGCATGCAATGCTGCCAAATGATACATTATTGGTTTGCCACTAGGGCTAGGAACAGTAGTCCCTATAGCAGTGATGGCGAAGCTTTTAGAGACCGAGAGCCCAAACAGTGATTCAAAAATTTTTGCAAAGTGCCAGTACAGCCATTTAACCTGAATACAAGTGGCTGTGAAGGGGCAATGTTGGGTGCCCACAGAAAGGGCTCCGAGTGCCACTTTTGGCACCCATGCCATAGGTTCATCAGCACTGCCCTATAGCATGTTTTCTAAACACTCAAAGGACTTAATATATACTAAGTTGGATCCACAGCTTACTTCCTCTTATGAGTGGGTGGCAAGGGTGGCGCTGATTGGGTTCTGAAAGGCCACCTGATGGTCTGTGGTTAGTGTGTGACTGGAATAGTTTCTTCCAGACTCTTATCATTCTTTTAATGGCCACTGTACCTCCTTTCTCTTGAATGTCTTGGTGTTGTTGTGAAAACTGCTGTGTAATCAGTTAAGGGTGCCAGGGTGGGTGGGCACTTCTAGGTATGCTTGTGGCAAAGACCCAATTTCATCTAGTAGATCTCTTTGGCAAAATACCATACATGCAACATGGACTAATAACCTTCATAAGCATTAGATTTCATCATTTACAGAGGCTCAAGATGCAGCTGCGCCAGAACCTAAACCGACATTTGTAAAACAAGACCAGAAGGATGCAACTTTAGTGGAAGGCCTTTGGACATTTTAAAATAATCAGTGGTGGTAGTAGTAGTAATACTGCATTATTAACCTTTCAAACAAATTGCCTTATGATCTAAATAGACAAGTACAGAAACTGGCAGATGAAGACAATAACTAGGTATTCAGACACAGCTGTTCAGTTAATTGACTTGGTGGACCTTGGCAGGCCTCCTGAGATGGCAGCAAGATGCTTGTTGGTGAGATTATTGCTATACGAGGAGGAAGAGAGAGTTTTTCATCCATACCTAGCGGCCCAGAGCCATTCTGCCTCAGGAATGAGAGCTGTGGAATGGCACAGTGTACCAATCTCATCCATGCCTCTACTCCCTTCAGCAACATTCAGCATTCCAAAGATGTGGCAGACAGAAGGAGCTGCCTCAGTTCACTTTGCCCTCACTATCCAGTAACTTGGGCCTGTAGGGAAAGAATGTATAGTCAAGCCATGCAGTGGTAGCAGGAGGGAAGAGGAAGAGAATTATTTTCAGAAGAGTTTCCTTAAGTTTCGCTCTGTTCCAAGCTCTGTTGTGGGCACTTATATGCTCCTTTCCATTTTGATCAGAGGTCTTTCCAACTGAAGTGATATGCCTAAAACCTTCTGTGGCTGACTTCTTCCCTAACAAGGTGCTCTTCAGATGTTTTTGAATAAAGGTCTCTCATATTCAGTTGATGGTGACTGCTCACAGATCATGAAATTTCAGATCCAAAGCCAGTCGTCACAAGAGGTCTTTGAGCACCCTGGATAACAGGTGGTGTTTAATATCAAAGAAGATGGCCAGAAAGGGTTATTTACAAAAAGATGAAAGATTTTTTATCAATAGCAAGGATTGTGGATGCATATGTTTTCTTGTAAGGAAAACTGAGGTTATCTGAATGATGTTCCAAATTATAAAAATGTGTATAGCATTTCTTGAAGATAATTGAAGAAACAGTGCTGCTTAAACGCTGAGAGAAATGAGTGAGACACGCATCATAAAATAGCTTGTTAAATATGTTTTAAGGGAAAATAATTGCTTCAAGATTTAAAATTGCTAATATTCAGATTTTCACGTGCAGCAGCCTGAATTCTGCTGCTGGTGCTATTGTTGCTCGTTGAAATCAAGTCACTTATAACTTGTCAATGACCTAATAGGGCTATGGAAGCATGTAAGATATCTAAGATTTTTTGTGGCTGAACAGGGATTTGAACCTAAGTTTCCTGAAGCCTTCTCCAGCACTCTATCCTCTCTACCACACTTCCTCTCTATGGAACAATTTGGTGTATAAAACAGAACCTGTGCAACGACAAAGAACTATTTATGATGTGCACAAATGTTCCCTATATTTTACTTTACTGTATTTTTATACCTGCAGAAAGACCACCTCCTAGCTTTATTTACTGTACAGTACAGGTTAGGAGAGGGAGGTTGAGCCATAATTAGATCAGGATCTTCCAGTTGATCTATGGATGATTTATTTGAGATCAATAAAGCATTCTGATAGGTCTACTCTACTGTAACAATAAGGGTAGTTTAAAAGCATTGTTCTCTAAATTAGATGGGGAAGAAAAGAAAGCAGGGTAACTGGAACTAGTGTGGGAAGAGGTGTGTGCAATAATTTGAGAGAATTCTGATATCAGACATAAATTCCCAGGCAGGCATGTCTTCAGGGTGCCTGGGTTTCCCTCCCCAGCATGTGTCATCTGCTCAGGCTGCTATTTTATGCCATACCCCAGCTGGTGGATCCCCATGCCTTGCTTAAAAATAAAGTAGGCCCCATAGTTTAAAGGGTATCCCTTCTAGTGTAGATTATCTCTTTGAGCGTTCTTCACTCTGTTCTTTGAGATGTATCATGTAGATGGTTAACTCTCCCTGGAACAACTCAAGAGTCAATTTCTAGTGGCAGGCTTGATGCTTCTTAAATGTTCCATTCTCTTGCTGAAAGTTTGCAGTTGTGCAGATTGACACTGCCCGAGAGCTGGAGGACCCTGACTACCTGACAGAGAGCTACCTGAATCTGGCGCGGAGCAATGAGAAACTCTGTGAATTCCAAAAGACCATTTCCTACTGTAAGACCTGCCTGAACATGCAGGGTACCACCATGAGCCTGCAGCTGAATGGGCAGGTCAGCCTCAGCATGGGCAATGCATACCTTGGCCTCAGCGTCTTCCAGAAGGCCTTGGAGTGTTTTGAGAAGGCCCTGCGCTACGCACACAACAACGATGACAAGATGCTCGAGTGTCGCGTCTGTTGCAGCTTGGGGAATTTCTACACACACTTAAAGGTGAGTACTGTCCAAACGGAGGACAGAAAAGAAGAAGAAATGGAGACACTGGGACAAAGATCCAGGTTGTGGTTGGGTCCCTTAGTGCATACTGGGAAATGTGGGAAAGATTGCAAGAAAAGGTGGAAGGCATCCCATAATTCCAGACACCTGCTGAGCTTGTTGCAAGCCAGCTCCACAGGTCCTTGCTGGCCAACAGAACCAGCAGAGGTGGCACCTCAAGACTAGCTGCCAGGGTTAGACCACTGAAGTACCATGCCTGAAGGGAAGGCCTTGGGGCGGCTCCATACACTTTCTGTACTATGAGTATTATCTCCATAAAAGCAGACATATTTTGAGACTTGTATTAATAGGAGGAAGAACTAGACCTGGATGTGTCAAGTGTTGAAAAGGACAATGCACTGCACCTGTCTTGGAGTAACATCTGTTTCTCAGTACTGTAACCAGAAAAATGCTGAGGAACCACAATATACATCTATTGTATATGTAACTCTTCTCCCAACTTAAAACGTGGGACAGATTCATATATTGGGACATTAGATGTTAAAGTAGTGAGGAGTGTTTTAATAGTGGAGATTTTGCACAGCCAGTTTCGGGGGGAATACATCATGTCTTTTTTCAACCCAATGTCTGCTCCAGTTAAAATCCACATGGTATGAAATGTGGTGAAGAACAATACTATTGTATACAACAAAGAGGGGTATGTAAGGATTTGTCTGATTCTTATTGCTAAATGAGTAATAAATCTCTTGTGTTTTATCTTCCAATTTAAAGGGAGAAATTGTGAAATTTAAACAGTAGTTGAGAACAAAGTGTCTTTAGCAAATGTACATGTTAAGTAAACATATTATATCCCTCTCTGCGGAAACAGCTTTAATCACTAAGAGGGCCTGGTTGGAGTTTTGGGGTTCAATGTCACCAGTATATGGAAGACACCCAACTTGGTATCCTCGCCATCTAAATCTGAGGGAGCTGTTGTGGCTCTAGAGTATCTAATGTGGATATGAACTGGGTTAGGGTGAATAAACTGAAATTTAATTCAGACAAGGCAGAGAGTTCCTGGTGAGTCAAAAAGCAGATCAAGGAATAGGGATGCATACTCTCTGGAAAAAAAAATGCACAGCTTTGGAGTGCTCCTGGATATGTCTCTGAGTATGGATGCCCAGGTTTCAGCAGTGAGAAGAAGTACAGTAATACCTTTGTTTAAGAGTACCTTGGTTAAAGAGCATTTTACAAGCCAAGCAAACATTTCTTCTAAAATTTGACTTGATCAACAAGCAACGTCTTGCAATATAACCACTGGAGCAAGTCACATGATCACAAGCAAGCCTCTCCCCCTCTCTCCCCTGGATTGTGGGTGATTGCCTAAAACAATGATGGTGTACCTTTTAGAGACCGAGTGCCCAAACTGCAATTCAAAACCCACTAATTTTTTTGCAAAGTGCCAATACAGTAATTTAACCTGTATACAGGTGGCTATGAAAGGGCGATGTCGGGTGCCCACAGAAAGGGCTCCGAGTGCCACCTTTGGCACCCGTGCCATAGGTTCGCCATCACTGGCCTAAAATGTTCTGTCCCAGGCAGCCTCCAAAGCAGAGGGAGGAGAGAGGAATGGAGGTCTCTCTTTTCAGGAATATTTTCAAAAGTGAATGCAGGTTAGGGTTTTATTTTACTTGATGTTTATATTTTTATTTAATTTGTTTTCAACCTCCTTGCTTATTTTTCAAACCATTTTTAATCATAGGGCAGCTCGTCAATGGCACTTTATTATTGTCACATTAAAAACACTGAGTAAAATCCAGTTGTTAGTCCCAAGCAAGCTGATTTCACAACCAGGTACCTAAACCATGGTGTGGGCATGGACTTCTAGCTAACTTCTTCTGAGAGTTTTGACATTTTGTGTGCATAGTATGTGGTATGTGGGACCACAGAACAAATAATCTGAGTTTCCATTATTTCTTACGGTAAAATTTGCTTCGATATACGAGTGCTTTGGTTTACAAGCATGTTTCTGGAATGAATTATGCTCATAAACCAAGGTATTACTGTACCTTTGCACAATTAAAACTACTGTGCTAGCTGCATATCTTTTTGGAGAGATCTGATCTGGCCACAATGATACATGCCTTAGTTACATCCTGACTGGAGCACTTAACATGCTCTATATGGGATTGTCAGTTGAAAGGGTTAAGAAACTTTAGTGTATCTAAAATGCAGCAGCCAGATTGTCAACTGGGGTTAGTAACAGGGATCACATAACCCCCTGTTACAGCCGCTTCACAAGCTGCCAATCCATTTCTGGCTGAATTCAAAGCATGGATTCTAACCTATGGCTGATGAATGAAACCAGAGTATTCAGGTTTAGGGCAGCTGCCCATGAGTGCAGTGTCCTTTACTTGCAGAGTGGAGTTAGTAGGCTCCTTGCAGCTGCTTTTCCTGCTCTTGGTTTATAGGAAGAGGTTGATTTTGCCACTGCTATAATGTGCACACCATCTTATAACCTGTTTTGCTTAGGAACATGTTTTTGAGAAGCCCAAGTTATAATTAACCTGCAAAAACAAATATCAGGATGGTCTTTATTGTCTTTGCAAGCCTTTTGGTATTCCACAAAAATAAATCTGGTCTCACTAGCCTAAATTCCGCCTTTTTTGTCTCTTGTGTTTTCAAGGATTATGAGAAAGCCTTATTCTTTCCATGCAAGGCAGCTGAGCTGGTGAATGATTACGGAAAGGGCTGGAGTCTGAAGTACCGTGCAATGAGCCAGTTCTACATGGCTGTGGCCTATCGGAAACTGGGACGTTTGTCAGATGCTATGGAGTGCTGCGAGGTACAGGCTTTGCCCCAGGAAGGTCAGATGAGTACTGTGGCCAGGAGCTCTTTTCCCCAGCTTTTGCTGGAGCTCCAGTTGCATCTCCTTGCAGAGAAGGCAAACCTGGCTACCATAATTCATAAGCATCTACATTAGACTACTGCATCACAAGCTACATGGGGCTGCCCTTTAAGACCTCCAAAAATGCATTGTCCGCCTAACTTAATATAGCAGCAGATTTCCATTAATTTGTTCCCAGACTGATGAAGTTCTAAAACAGTTTGGATCCAGGATACCTAGAATATCTTTTCTCCTATGAACTTGCTCAGAATTTTAAGAGAAGCCCATTTGTATGTCCCGCTACCAAGAAAGAGTAGGTTGGTTGTAGAGCTTGGAAAAATTACTATTTTAGACTACAACTTTTAGAATTCCTCAAGTGATGTAGATACAGCCCAAGTGGGCTAGAGCGGTCCACTAAAAAAGTAACCCTTCAAATCACTCGTTTGTTGGAACATAGGACATGGACATCTTTTTAGATGTATCTCCATTTTGCCACTTTATCCTGAAAGCAATTAGAGTGGCTCCTGTGTTGCTTACTTTCAGATGATTAATTACAAGGCTTGTCCAGCATTCATTAGTAGCATCGTGGCACAGTAGTTAAACTGCTGTTCTGCAGCCAAAGCTGTACTCATGACCTGAGGTTCAATCCTGGGTAGCCACCTCGTGGTTGACTTGGCCTTTTATCCTTCCAAGGTCAGTAAAATGAGTACCCAGCTCACTGGAGGTGGAGTGGGGGCAATGTGCAGCCTGCGTAAATAAATGGTAAAAACCTCAGAGAGTGCTGTAACCTTCATGGGGTGGTATATAAGCAGAACACTTGGCTTTTTTTTCCTTTTGCTTTATTTCAAAGGTATTGATTCCATTCTCTGCTTCCAGTTCATTTCTTTCTCTTAGTTTGTTATGCTGTGTTCATTTAAAGTTTATACCCCTTTTTTTTAAAGTGGTTGTGACTGTGAGGCATTGAAAGAGGGATTGTAGTGCATCAGTAGAGTGCCAGATTCAATCTTTGGCAGTAGAAAGTCTCAAAGAGATGATGATAAGAGATATCCTTCTCTGCCCAAGATCCTAGAGATCAGGCAGAATAGACAGATAATTGGCCTGGAAGTACAAATAGTCCACTGTCACATAAGCCAGCTGCCTTTGTTATGAGAGGCATGTGAGGAGGCATAGCAAGACACAGCCTTCCCTAAGGTGGTGTGTTCTGGATGTTTTGGTTATGAATCCCCATCAGACCCAGACAGCAAGATCAGTGGTCTGGAATCTTGTGTATTATAATCCAACACATAAGGAGAACACGGGGTTAGAGAAGGCTGCTATAACTCTTCCTCTCGCTCTACAGCTTACTCCATGCAGATCTGTGGATGCTGTTTGGAAGTGAGGGATGTTCTGTTTACTTCCGGCTGGGAACAAGGGGAAGTACAGCTGTCTTTTGAGCCAGCAGGTGATGTTTAGAGGATTTAGGGTGTGGTAGAAAAGGTTCAGATGCTGACTCTGCACGTGTATCTTGCTAGGAGTCCATGAAGATTGCCCTTCAGCATGGAGATCGTCCTTTGCAAGCCCAGTGCCTTCTCTGCTTTGCTGATATCCATCGCAGCCGTGGAGATGTGCAGGTATGTGATGTAAATTTCTTCTAGGAAACTTGATGGGAAATCTATCTTGAAGAGAGCTGCAAGGCTTGGGAATCAACTGGTAATCTTTCTTACACCGCAGACAGCTTTTCCCCGGTATGATTCCTCAATGAGCATCATGACAGAGATTGGAAATCGTTTGGGACAAATTCAGGGGCTGCTGGGTGTGACCAAGTGCTGGATGATTCAGAAGGAACTGGACAAGGTGAGTGGCAGGCTGGACTGAAGGGGTGGACTTGCCAATTTGCCACCAATGACATCTTCCCTGTTGCACACATGGAACTGCACAATAAGCTGGCTGATAATTCAGTAATAACTATCAACTAGAGTAGGACCATTGAATAGATGGAATTGATGGCGGATTCACCAAATCATCAGGGAGTCTAGCTGAGACTTACTACTGGATTTCATCCACTGTCTTTTATCAATGTTGCCTGCCATCGATTATCTATCTTTGCTTTATGTATGTTGGTAGAAACTTTAGACACTCCGCTTTTGTCATTTTCCTTCTGTCCACCAGTTCACCATTAATTCACTATAGCAGGGCTGTTCAACTTTGAACAGGCCAAGGTCTACTTTTTCCAGCCCAAAGTGCCTGAGGGCTTCTACACTAAAACCTCTACTTACGAATTTTATCTGTACGTGCTCGTAACTAAAAACTTTTGTAAGTAGAACAGTGGTTTCCCATAGGAATGCATTGAAAACCAATTAATCTGTTCTGGAGGGAACAGATTTCAATGTGCCATAGCCCTTGAACTGCTGACCTGTGGCAGTGGTGGTCCTTGGGATGGGGGAGGGAGGGGTGGAGAACTTATCCTCTCATTTTTTTATTGATGTCCAGCAGGCTACTTTTGAACCCTTCACAGGCTACCAGTAGCTCGTGGTCTACCTGTTGGACAGGCCTGCACTATAGAATAATGCAGTACTAACATAAATTTTCTTCTTGGGAAAAGTGGTCTCTTTGTATTATCATGGCAGGCTTTTTGACAGGCTTATTGACCCAGTAATTAATAGGATATAAGATACCAAAAGTTGAGAACCACTAATACAGAGAAAGGCAAAACAATGAGCAGATTATAAAACTTTCCAAACAATGGACGTATGCCCTAAAAGGCTGGCTCAGTTATTTTTTTCTGTGATAGTCAATGAACTGATAAGGAAGGCCCTGCCGCTGCCTCCTCAGCTACTCATGTAAGCAAAACCTAAATTAAAACCCAGCCCATTATGCATTTTGTTGGAACTGGTCATCTTTGCTTCTTATTGCGACATCCTGAATAGTCTCATTCTCTTCCTGTTCCTTTTCCAGCCATGCTACTCTGGAATTAGCCCTTTCTCCTGCTGACACACTGCATTAACACTGTCACTGAACTGTGCACTATGACTGTACACTTGCTTCTGACAAAACACAAATTTGAGGCAAAACAATCAACTTCAGAGCTATTCAAACTGGCTTGGATCTGAGGCAAACTGAGTTGGCCTTCAGGCTTCTTGACAGATTTGGATTTTGTTTTCGGTTATTTTTCCTGTTTATTTTTTAAAACAACACAGAAAAAAGCAATAACAATAATACAAAAAATATATACACATACCAGTGCACCCCACCTCCCGTGATCATCTGGAAATCTTCTTGTGTCATCATCTTCTTCCTCTTCTTCTTCTACAAATCTTTATAGTCCTCCAGAAGTGTATAGAGTCATTCTTGGGTTCTTTCCCTTTCTCTTTTATTAAAACATATTCAATAAATTTCTCCCATATATCGTAAAAAATATCTTTCTTAAATTCCCCTCTCTTAACCTTTATAACCCCTCTCTTAACCACCATCTTTAGCAATATGCCATATTTCACTATACAGTACCATTTCTTCATCTTAAATTCTTGTTTCAATTTCCAATTTCTTGCTATTATTAGTCTTGCTGCTGTGAGTAAATTAGAAATTAATTCTTTAGTCCTGTTATCATAAATGTCCTTAACACATACTGATAGTAATGCACTCTCTGGGTTATAATCTATATTCCTTTGCAATATATCACTTAATTCTTTATAAATTAACTGCCAACATTTTTGAACATTTTCACATTCCCACCATAAATGAAAACAAGTGCCAATTTCCTTTTAACATTTCCAACAGATATTAGGATAGTTAGGATTTATTCTGTTTAGTTTAACTGGTGTCATTTACCACCTTAAACACAGTTTAAAATAATTCTCTTTTATTCTCACAGACATAGATCGTAACACTGTTTTCCATATCCTTTTCCAATCTTATTCTTTTATCACCCTTTTAACATCTTGTTTCCAGGTTGACTTTAGTCCTTCTTGTTCTTTCCCTATGTCTTCACAATCTCCAATAAAATCTTCCTTACTGCTCCTTTCAATGTATCATTCTTCTCCACATTCTCATGGGATAATAAAAACTGTTCATAGTTTGTATAATCTCTACATTCTCTATTATTCTTTAGCCATTCTTTAGTAAAACTTTCTAATTGGGCATAGTTTAACCATGATAAATCATTACTTTGAAGTATTTGTTTAATTTTTTTCTTTCGATTTCATTTTCTTCATCCATTCTTTCAGTCTAGCTAGCCACTTTTCTTGCCTTAAATAGTCCTAAATGAACTTTCATGTTTGTAGGAAAATTCTCTCCTTCAGTGACTAGACTCAAAGGTACTTATTAAAATTATCTTGTAACTCTTGTTATTTCATTTCCCACCATAATAATCTCTCTGGTTTATATATTATTTCCCCTATATATCTAAGTAGGTTTGCTGCAAAATAATTTCTAATGTTAGGTATACCTATACCTCCTATCTTTTGTGACTTATACCAATAGCTTTTGCTTATTCTTACTCTTTTACCTTTGTTACAAAATTTATTTATCAATCCTTGCCAAGACTTAACTCTTCTTCTGTTAACTGGGTAGGCAACATTCTAAAAAAGAAAGTTGATCTTTGCCAAAATGTTCATTTTCACCAATTCTTCCAAACCAAGAAAGCTTTAGATTGGAATATTCTTGGAGTTTATTTTTAATCTCCCTTTTCAGTTTATTAAAATTATATTCTTTAAGTTTCTGAATATCTTTTACTGAATCTATACCTAGATATTTAACACATTTACATACTTTCAGATTTTGGAAGAGTGGTTGTATGTCTTTCCTGCTCAGTATGACATGTTTTCACATTTCTTCATGGTTTTTTGTGGCTAAAAATATCAGGAAAATTCAGCGGTGTTGGTCTATGATTTTAAAATTCTAGTTTTCAGTTATGAGGTGACTTTTTCACACAGCACACTTTAAAATTCCTGTCATAAGGCTTATGAGAAAGTGCAGAAAGAATATGACCTCAGTGTAAATTTAGCAAAAGGTGAAATTATTTTCTGAAAGGTTACAGCACCAAGTTTTTTTCTCAACTCCCTAACCGTTCCCTTTCGTTTTCCTATTCCTTGTACTAGTCTCCTTTGTCCTCCTTAATTTGACACCTCTCACCACTCTGCTGTTTATACCTCGGACACCTCCTATGCTAAGGGCAGAAAGAACAAGCAAAGTCCCCAAGATTACACAAATGTAAGAGGAATAAAAGCTTTCATTGGACCACTAAAAAAATTAAATCAAATAAATTGCAAGATTTCATGGAGAACATTCCACTTCATCAGAGTGACCACAACCCCTTCATGGATAGAGGAGAAAAAATGTAGAAGAGGTAGAAGAGAGTCTAGAAATTGATAGTACATGTCTGTGAGAGGCTGTAGTCTCAAGCATACTTGTAGTGTGGTTGGAAGGGTAACACCATGCTCTTAAGACCAACCAACAGCTGCCAGTTGCTCTGTGACTGCCCTAAAGACAACAGGAAATACAACAGAATAGAATGTTTAAAAAAGAGGGGAATCAGCCAACCCAACACTAAGTTCCTGTTCATAATGGTATAACTCAGTGATTCCCAACCTGGGGGGTCGCGACCCCTTGGGGGTCAAACAACCATTTCACAGGGGTAGCCATGAACCAGTGACGACAAGGCCACAAATGACTTTGGTCTGGAGGGGGAGGGGGAGGAAAGGGGGAAGAGTGAGTTACAGCTTGATAGGTTGGAGGGGATGTCAGTCAATGGCTTGCCAAAGGGGGCTTGTGGCCTCTTCCGAGCAGGGCAAAGGGGTCAATACCACATGAGGAACTGTATTAAAGGGTTGCGGCATTAGGAAGTTTGAGAACCACTGGTATAAACAATAATGCTTTCTGTTTAGTGGTGGGAAATGAGAACTTTGGGAACCAGGCAGGTACATTTCACAGAACAAGTACCCCACTGAATGACCTAAAACGACAAGGTGGGTTCTAAATGTACATTCTCTGTGTACATAACCTTCTTAATCACAGGTAAGATATCCAAATAGATATCTGCACAATGGATAAGGATTTTCAAAATAAATTTAAGGCTAAAACCCTAACATTTACATTTGGTGCATATCTTGACATGTTACAAGGTGAATGCATGGAACACAAGCTATTTAGCTCAGTTGCAAGTGGAGTTGGCATCTTGATCCAACTGAGTCACTGGCAAGTGGACTTATTTTTAGTGAGATCAAAATGTTTCACTTTAGACATGGTGGGAAATGAGAACTTTGGGAACCAGGCAGGAAAAATTGGGTCTGATTTTTGTTGTTTCATGGCAGAACAAGAAAAAAGTTTTTAAAAACCCGATTCCTGGCTGAATGACCCTAACAACACCTACAAGGTGGTTTCTGTTGGGCTGCTGGTAAATGTACATTCTCTGGGGGATCCAAAATGGCGACCGCACATTTTTAATCTTCTTAATCACATTTGATAAGATTTTTATATAGTAGCAGCAGGGTTTTTCTTGCAATAAAACGTCTCCATTGATTTTATTTTATTTTATTTTTATTTTTATTTTTTTACAATGATGGGCTGGCCAGAAATATTCCACAATCGCATGGCCAGGTTTTGACTGAGATATGTGTCAGAGGGCATAAAAAGCCCACTTTTCCCTAAAACCCTAAAACCCTTTAAGGTCTAAAACCCAGAGGTGCAGCCCACTAACCCACCCTAACCTTAACTTTTACATTTGGATCCGTACGCATATCTTGACAGGCACCCAGAGGGTGCCTCCATGGAACCCCTACCCCTAACCCATTCTATTTAGCTCAGTTGCAGGCACCCAGAGGAGTTGTGTCATCTCTTTTCCCACCCTAACATCCAGAAGCTACGACTTATGGGTGAAGTCAGAGGCACCCAGAGAGGTGCCCCATTTTCAGTGAGAAAATTATCAAAATGACCCGAAACGGACCCGCCTCAACAACGACATCCAAGTTTTTTTCTGGTCGTGCCCAGTTTCATCCAAGTAGTTTCACCTGGTTGACTGAAGATCTTCACAGACACTTCTAGAACATAAGAACATAAGAAGAGCCATGCTGGACCAGGCCAAAGGCTCATCTAATTTAGCTTCCTGTATCTCACAGTGGCCCCACCAGATGCGTCTGGGTGTGCATGAGACTAGATATCTGTCTCTTGATGCCACTCCCCTGCATCTGGCCCTTGAAGTACCCGGGTTTTAAGCCTGGAGATTATACATCTCCATCACGGTTTGTAACCTGTGATGGACTTTTCCTCCAGGAATCTGTCCAATCCCCTTTTGAAGGCATCCAGGCCAGATGCCATCACCACATCCTGTGGCAGGGAGTTCCACAGACTAACAACATGCTGGGTGAAAAAATATTTTCTTTTGTCTGTTCTTACTCTCCCAGCCCTCAATTTGAGTGTATGTCCCCTAGTTCTGGTATTTCGTGGGAGGGAGAAGAGTGTCCCGTTCTCTTTTCCTTGTTGTGGTAATATGCAATATTTCATTTCCCACAGGCACTAGAGAGCTTGGAGAAGGCTCATGAGCTGGCAGAGGTTTTGGGAAACAAGGTAAATCCTCTCCCTTTCCATATTCTGGCTGTATACATCAAGGTACAATGGCCATCATTTAGTGACAATGCATATACACTTATTGTATCTTTGCCTGGCAGCTGGCCTCCAAACCAGCAGACCAGACAGAAGGGAGATGAATACATGAGAACATGCCAGGATCTTTTAAAGATGTAGTGGTGACTTTTGAAGGATCATGGAGAGAAAGTGAGATACTATCCAGGAGTGCCTTCGACATCACTGGCAGCCATGGTTTTTCCAAATGCTGCTTCCATGGAGACCCAAAAGGAGAATAATCTATCAGACAAGTGCTGCTTAGCAACCAAGAGGAAGTAGCACCAAATATTTTCATTCCTGGGGTGGAGTGGGGGTGTATTTCTTCACCCAGCCACTTTGTAGCTCTTGGTTCCCCCACAACGGCAGAGGCTGACAAATGCTCAGGAGAGGAAAAAGTCAGGGCTGGCCTAAGAATCTTAGGCTAAGACATTTATCTGCCTGATGCAGAGCAGCTGATGGTATCTCCCCACCCCTTGCATGCATGCATGCAAACACAAACACAAATCAAATGAAATAGTACCCAAGCACAATCAATTTATTTTGGCAGTTAAGATAAAAAATTGTGCCTTTTCTACATCCCTGGCAGTTTAGAAATGGGGGGACAGAAGACAACTTGGTTTTGTCTTCTGTTGTTTATAGCAAACAGTAGTTGTAAATGTTGAATTTGGAAATAGAAAGATGTTTCTGCCAAGTTTACATAACCAGTATACAGATGACACCCAGCTTTATCTCTCTTTGCCATCTAAATCCAGGAAGCTCTTTTGGCCCTAGATCAGTGTCTGATGTCAGTAATGGACCGAATGAGGGTAAATAAATTGAAACTTAATCCAGACAAGACAGGGGTGCTCCTACCTAGCCAGTCAAAAAGCAGATCAAGAAATAGGGATGTGGCCTGTTCTGGATAGGATTACACTCCCTCTGAAAACACTGGTGCATGGCTTTGGGGGTGGGGGTTGTGCTCCTGGATTCATCTCTGAGCCTGAACAGCCAGGTTCATTGATGGTCAAGAGTGCCTTGAACCTCGTGGCACAGTGGTTTAAGTGCTGTACTGCACCTATAACTGTGCTTGCAACCTAGGGTTCAATCTCAGGTAGCTGGCTCATGGGTGACTCAGCCTCCTATCCACCCAAGGCTGGTAAAATGACTACTGGGAGGAAATGTATAGCTTGCATAATTCAATTTTAAACCACCCAGAGAATGCTTTAAGTGCTATGGGGTGGTATATAAGCAGAACCGCCCCCCCCCTTTTTTTTTTTTTGCTTTGCCTTTGCACAATTAAAACTAGTGTGCCAGCTGCATCTCTTTCTGGAGAACTCTGATCCAGCAACAGTGACGCATGCCTTAGTTACATCCTGGCTGGATGATTGTAAAATACTGTATTGGGGGCTGTCTCTGGAATGTTCTCAGAAATGCCGGCAGGTCCAAAACGTGGCAACCGGATTGCTAACTGGGGCTAGTCATAGGGATTACATAACTTCCCTGTTACGGCAACTCCACTGCCTGCACATCCATTTCTGGGCACAATTCAGAGTATTGTTCCTAAACTATAAAGCCCTAATCAGCTTGGGCCTAAGTCAGGCATGTCTAAACTTCGGCCCTCCCAATATTTTGGACCACAATTCCCAGAATTCCAAGCCTGTATTTCCAATGGCAAAGGACTGTGGGAGTTGTGGTCCAAAACATCTGGAGGGCCAAAGTTTGGACATGCCTGGCCTAAGTTATCTCAAGGACCGTGTCTCCCATTATGAATCTTCCCAGGTGTTAAGATCATCAGGAGAGGCCTTTCTTTTGCCCCCTCATCCTCACAGGTGCATTTGGTGGGGAGGCAGAAGAGGGCCTTCACTGTGGCTGCTCTCAGATGCAGAAATTGCCTCCCACAAGAAGCGAAGTTGACCCCCATCTTTGCTGTCCTTCTGGAAGATGGCAAAACCTTTCTGTTCAAGCAAGCTTTCCGATAAT
This sequence comes from Phrynocephalus forsythii, assembly GCA_029282475.1. NCBI lineage: Eukaryota > Metazoa > Chordata > Lepidosauria > Squamata > Agamidae > Phrynocephalus > Phrynocephalus forsythii. Next base: position 138,152,165 of record JAPFRF010000001.1, on the reverse strand, counting down.
TACTGGCTGCCTGGGTGGCATTCTTAAGTAGATTCCTTGTGCCTTACTACACTGAATGTGTTTTGATATGGCTTTTGTGTGCCATCTTTTAGTGTCACATTTATTTGATCTTTTTTTTTTTTTTACTATTTGTGTACTTACTGGTTTTTAGCTTTAAATGTTGTCTTTGAACCATGTAAGGCGTCTTCGGTCCTTCTTAAGGAGAGAAGCAGGGTGGAAATGTTTTAAATAAATAAAAATACAGTGGTACCTTGTATAAAGGAATGAATTCGTTCCAAATGAAATTATGTTAAGCAAATTTTCCTTTATACAAATTTCCCATAGGAATGCATTGAAAACAGTGATCCCATTTTTATGTTGTACAGATTCGCCCCATAGACGATTCTGTTATGCAAATTTCCCCTATCTCCAGAATGTTTTATGTTGTACAGATTGTATGTTATAAAAACTGTTTGTTATACAAGGGTCCACTATATATAGTTGTCATTTTGTGAGACTACTTGTCAAGATAGATTATCAATGTATTTTTGAAAGCTTTCACAGCCCGGATCTGATAGTTGTTGTGAGTTTTTCGGGCTGTTTGGCCATGTTCTGGAAGATTATCAGCGTCAGTTTGTAAAAGCTATATACTTTCAACTGAACCAGGGCTTTAAACAAACAAACAAACAAAAAAAGCTAACAGGTAGCAAAGATTTGTGACAGGAGACAAATGTGGCTTCTGCTAAATCGAAGGAGCAAAGCGGACAAAAGAAGACACAAAGTGATTCAGATGCTTTGATCCAAGTGCATTTGGCCTTGTCCTCGGTAATTCTTTTCCTCAGAGTCTCTTTCCCTACCCCACCCCCATATTTCCTCTCTGTTCAGCTTGGCCTGCTGAAGATTCACTGCTTGTGTGAAGGAATTTATCGCAACAAAGGGCAGCAGCGGGAGCTTCGCCACCATGTGGTGAAGTTCCATGAGTATGTTGAAGAAATGGAACTTTACTGCGGCATGTGCGGGGAATCCATTGGAGACAAGAACCACCAGCTCCAGGCATTGCCCTGTTCCCACGTCTTCCACCTCAAGTAAGCAGGCAGGGAAGAGGGGGGTTGGGGGAATGGGATAAGGCAAAGATCTGGAAGAAAAGAGGGGGTTACAAACCCTCAAATGGAAATGGAAATATTATGCAAGAATGGGCAGAAACTATATTACTGGGAAGAACTGGACCCAACGCCTATAGCTGCACACAATGTCAACCGTACTGCATCTGAAAATACTGCCAATCTGCTCTTTAAAAAGGCATTCGGGTTTTCGTCACTGGCCCGCCCGTACTGGGAGGCTTCCTGGCTACTGGGAGTGCCAGGATCAGGGCAGCAGAGTCCTCGCCTGCTCCATAGGTGGCAAAAATGAAGCCTCTGGTGCTGCCCCATCCGCAAGAACAGTGTTACTGCCTTACCAGGGCTTGATTGCTCCCAACTACCACAAAACAGTAGCCAGGAGGCCTCCCAGCACTGGCCAGGCAGTTAGACCTTCATGCCCTACTTGATTGCAAGGAGGTGCATTAAAACCGGACGTTTGTTGCAAGGGGATCCAATTCTACTTACAGATAACCCACCCAAAAAGTTTTGCTGTGGTTTTTTGGTTTTTTTTGCCATGGGTGGAACATAGAGAACATTTCTGTAGGTAGGGATGCTCATGGTTTTTCATAATATTTTTATTTTTATTATGATCATCGATTGACCGTTCTGTATAAATGGCTTTTTAATGGATTGGGGAAATTCTGAAATTGCAGTTCCATATCCATGGGGGACAGCAGGATGGAGAAGATCCCTTTGCTTTTTTCCCCTTAGTTGCTACCATAATTCCCTGCCCAACTATGTGGTTTAAAAAAAAAACCTCAGGATTTTTTTGTGGAATGAAATGAGGTACTTCTCCTGTGAAGTTTAGACCATAGGATTTTTTTAAATTAAAACCTGGCCTTTTTGGGGTGGTGAGCTGGAAACCCAGATGGTGCAGGCCAAATCTGAAGCTAGTAGTAATCCTCTCGGCAGACATGTTCTTATTTGCTCTCTGTGTAAATGCAGAAGGGTGCCTTTAAAAAAGGAAACTAATGGATAAATTTAAAACCAGTCTCAAAAACGTCTATTGGCAAGTATCATAACTCAGAAAAAGCACACTCTCTTCTGGAGTGGTGCCTCACAACCAGAGACAGCAAGATCATCAGGCACATGGGTTTTCTTTCCAGAAATGTTATTTCAAGAAAAATTAACGCTCCATAGAAATCAGTGCACACAGTACTCTTTGGTAGATGCTGTGCTGAAGTATTTACCAGCTGATGGCATTTCTTGTACTGTCTGAGAAGTCAATTTATGTTCATTGGCAGAAAACATGTTACTTCAGGGCTAATCTGAGTCAAGAGATCAGACCCTGAGGTGCAAATTACCAAGAATTAACTCTCTGTGCTGAGACTGAGCAACAAAGGAATCATAACCCCAAACTGTGGCCCAGTCCAAGTGGCTGAGCTTGGAGTTTTCAAAAAAAAAAAAAAAAAAAAAAGCTTCTGGGACAGCAATTATTTTTGATAGAAGCAAGTTCTTTGGAGATATTTGAATGGATGGACTATATTAAATAATTAAAATATGGGTCACTACCGTAAAGAAGAGAGTGTAATGAGGAAGAGAGTGAGGTTTCCTGAATTGTACTGAATAGCAGGAGCTGGACTGCCTTACAACCACAAAAAGAACAGACAGACTGTGTTTTGTATCTGCCAAATGAAAATAAATATGTTGAAGCATCAAGTCATATCTTATTTGAAAGTCTTCTATTCCAAAGCCCTAACTAAGTTTAAGCTTAGAATGATCACATGCACACCCAAAGATACTGATGTTAGGGAGTAATATTTTGTCTAACACCATTGCATGGGGAGAGTGATGGAAATTATATCAGGGAACATGTCAGAACAGAAATAAGCAGCATCACCCTGTTTTGTTCCAACTTTGAGAGCATCTATATGGTGTGGACTCTTAAGAGGACAACTCAAAAGGCATCACACAAATATTCCTTCTTTTTTTCTTGAATGATGTGCTTTGTAAGAAAAAAAAGGGAAACCACAAATACAATAGGCCTTTATTTGGACCTCTTGCAAAATTCCATGCCTGAGCCATATGGATTACACAATGAGACTCTTGTCTGAAAGCATTCATGGCATAAATAGGAAATGTAATGGGGTAGCTTGGAAGTCTGGAGGTAAACAAAGAGGGCTTCATGGCCAGCATGAAAAGAAAAATAGCAAATGAACTCATGCCTGAACAATCTTGGCAGCCACTGTCTGACATCACTAACTTTAGCTGGTAGTAAATAGGAGTGCAAAGCATCTCCGCTATTGGTAGCGCCACCAATGCTAGCATCTTATGTGGGCTCATAAAGCTAGAATTGCAGCAAAGTTTCTCAGCTTTCTTTACTAGAAAAGCATCCTGTGTGACAGATATGGAAATAGAAACAGCAAAATAGAACGACGGGAGCTAACTTTTTAGATTTGATCCACAACTTAAATATGTCTTAGAGCAACATGACCCATGAAAGATTCTGCCACTTCCCCATATTGAATATGAGTCACTGCAATGCTGAGAAAGAAGCTGAGATTAATTCTCTTTTGAAAAAGCCACTTAATACCTGGTACTTCCATTAATCTTCAAATTCCTGTGTTTGGTCAGGGAAGTAGACTGGATCTAGGCACATTTAGTTTATTTATTTATTTATTTATTTATTTATTTATTTATTTATTTATTTTTAAAGCTTGCATACCGCCCGTCTTCCCGAAGGAACTCCGGGCAGTTCACAACAATATAAATTGACAGTGAATAATCAACAACAATTTAACGAACAATAAAAAATAAAACTAAACATAAAAGTAGAAAGCAGATGGCGGGGGGGGGAGTACTAAAGAGAATGGTCATATTTGTTTCAGTTGAAATCAGTGGGACAGGCTGTTGATGACACAACTTCAATTGAAATAAATTTGAATTAAGTTCAATTTAGGGGGCAATCAGACAATTTGTTTGTGGATGGGCTGGTTCGCTCCTTTTCCTAGTGAGCCCATAATATCCAGGCCATTGCAAACCAGACCATCCCTGATCTTTACATACTCACACTTTCTCAGCTGAGGGGCTGAATTCTCATTTTTAACCCCTAGCAGGATTTTAAATATATGTGAGGTGTTCAAATATAAAGTGTTTAATATTTAAATGGCTCCAATTTCTGATTAGAGAAAACAAGATAAGAAGATGCTAGGATGACAGAGTCACCCACACATGATGGGAGTCCCCTCACACATCTTGCGCTTGAGTTTTGGTTTGTGGCAACTGTGTCTCGCGTCACCGGAAGAGACATCCCCAGAGGAACAGATTTCTTCCCCTCCCCTGCAGTTACAGTGTGTCTCTTAAACCTGCTTTTGGGGGTTGTGGCACCACCTGAAACAGATTTGGCAGGAAGAAGAGGAAGTGTGTAGTGTGGAGAGCAGAAATCCAATTGCATAACAGTCCAGTGAAGCCACTCAGATGGCCTCCTTATGCCCCATCTAATCCATTCCAATCATTCTGTAGATAGCTTAGCAAAACTTAAAGAGGTCAAATAACAGCACATTATTATAAGACACCACCAGCCCATATTAAACACACACACACAGCTATTTAAGCAGCTTTTCCTATTTGTTAAGAGTTTCACTACTTGAAGAGATCAGAGTTTCATGCATGGAACTAGAGTTGGTGTGAGGGTGCTTTTAAAACAAATCAGAAGGGGGAAACTCAATGAACATTTTGAAGTATTTCTAACTGTGCTTTGTTGATTCACAGTATCTGCTTTTAATGGACTGGTATCAAGCTTATTCTTTGTTACAAACAGAAAAGCAGGTCATGATTCTTCATTTAGTAATTATATTCATATCAAACTATGTAACCAATACACCTGTGAATGCAGGCAGCCCCAGCAAAATATGTTATTATCCCCACCCTCACCCCTGTCACTGCCCCTTTCTTCAGGAGTTATCAGCTGAACTGTGTGCATTCCTTGGACTCCTGCTTGAGTTGTGTTATTGTTTCTACTGCAGGTGCCTCCAGACCAATGGGACACGTGGTTGTCCCAACTGCCGGCGTGCATCAGTTAAACCAGGATTTGTGTGACCTCCTAAATCCAGGACGTGGGCTCATTTGAAAGGTGGAGAGAAAGCAGAGCACTATAAAAATATGGGCAGAAGACCTTCTTGAGAATGGATGCAAAAAAATCTGTGCCACAGGAGTTTTCTGGCATCTTCTTCTACAGTGCCAATGGTCACAAACAGCATTTCACTTCAAGGGGGTGGCTAGCTTGCTCTCTTAGAATTTCCATTATCTTGTTCTCATGTTCTGCTGCCAACCAGGGCCAATCCTGATATTCACTCCCCACACCTTAGCCTTTATTCATTCCTCACTGGAAACGAAACCATCATGACAACATATTGTGTCTCCCCCCCCACCCCACTTGGAACTCTTTTTGATAGTAATGCAGATGCAGCAATTGTTTTCCCGGTATTGCTGGAAGTTTGTTTCTCTTTGTAATGTGATTTAGACCCTTCCTTATGATGTCTAGCCAAGAACACAGCAGCAGTTTCTTACCTGCGCTTTGGAAAAGCAACAGGACATCAAGAGCATAAAATAGGATTTTTTTTTCTCAGCTTGCATGTCAAACTCAAGTATCCACCAGCTGCGATCCTTGAGTTCTGTGATGTCTTCTTGTCTTTCAGCAGCATGCTTTTCTGTTGTGTGTCCATTTTTCAATATACAGATATGCACCTCAAATTCTTTCCTGCAGCAGATCCCCTTTGAGATCCACTCCATCTACTGTATATTGTACCCATATAACTCAGTTTATTTGCAAGAAAATCTGCTGAGGTAGTACAAGAACAGATGATGACCGAACTTGGGGAAGTCATCATTAGATTGTGTTTCCCAAACGTTCCAGCCACAGAAGATTCCAGATGTTAATATTTTAAAAGTAACTGTTTCAAGCGCTGGGCAGTCCTAGCAAAAGTTTCCTTGTCTTGTATCCCTTTGCCATAGTCTTGTGATGTAACATTGGCAAGACCAGTTAATCTGTCTGCGATTGTGATGTTGTCAGCAATATATTTATACTTTCTGTAAACTATTTATACTGGAATCAATAAAGCTACATCAGCATTTACCTCAATGCTTCAAGGTTGAATCCCCATTTGACTAAGAAAACCTGAGACAGAAAATTGTTAACCCAGGAGCACATGCTGTGGTTAGCAGAAGTTACAGTTAAGAGGGAAAACAGCACCTTTTTTAAATGAAAGAGTTATTTGTGGAGCCTGAAGGACGGCCTATGAGCAACCCGAAAGAGTAGGAGATATGTCCAAACAGGTTTCATAGTCTGTTAGTAGATTTGTTATGCTATACAAAGGCAACATCATAAGGACTTTGCCACCATCCTACTTTTTTCTGGGCATATTTGGCCAAGAGGGAAAAGGCTCTTGTTTCTACATGTCACTGACATCTTTGGGAATACCTTTGACAGCTAATCATAAACGGACGAAACACGATTTTTTTAAAGACTAAAGAAACATTAATGATATTATCAAATAAATACAGTATAATGAATTTTGGAGTTACCTTGTGCTGATTGCATGATAAACTAAATACTTTTGTAATTCTGCAGTTCACTGAAAGGAGGTATTTTACTAAGATAGGAACCCTACACACATTTCTGTATACTTAGGACCAACTGCACATAGAATGAGGTGGCTGAAGGAACTGGGAAACTTCTTCCCCTAGTAACTACAATTAAACAATTGACCTTGAAAAACATAACAAGGAGACTCTCAAGTACTCTAGCCTTTTGAGATTTTCTAACAGCACTTCTCAGCTCTCTAATGTTTAGCTTCCTGCTTTGAAGAAAGCTGTTACTGTTCTTAGCAGATCTGGGTACTGTATTATAAATTATGGAAAAAGCAAAGCTCCCTCCTCATAGCAGTTGCTGAAGGGTTTACAATGTTGAATTACTGACTTTGCCACCACTCCCCCTCCCAAGCTCAGTATTCAGTTTAGCAACCTTGAAAGGATGGAAGTTAGTCAACCTTGAGCTGGCTATCTGGGCAAGCTATGTATCAATCTTTTTAAGCCTCTTAATGACATTCAATAAAAGTCCAAAAAGAGATGCCTTATTAGAGCAAGATAGATTCAATGCAACACAATTTTAAACTGGCTTGGACAATATACATTATCCAGTACTATGTATTCAGATGCTATTGTAGGGGATGAAATTATGGATTTTGGAGCCGCTGGTGGTTTAAGTGCTTAAAAAAGATTAGAAGCGTCTGAGATGCAGATTTACTTGGGGAATTTCTTCAAATGAAAGGGTGACCACAACTTAGTACCAAAACAAATGAATAAACGTTGATAAATCAAAAGAGAATACAGTGAACCCTTGTATAACAAAGTTTGTATAACATAAAATCTGTACAACATAAAAAATTCCAGAGATAGGGGAAATTTGTTTAACATAATCGCCTATGGGGAAAATCCGTACAACATAAAAATGGGATTACTCCGTTTTCAATGCATTCCTATGGGAAATTTGTATAAAGGAAAATTTGCTTAACATAATTTCATTTGGAACGAATTAATTCCCTTATACAAGGTACCACTGTAATTGGTCATATAATGAAATGATTTTACATCTGATCAGTCAGTGTAAAGTATGGGGAAGCACGCGTAAGAAGAACATGGCTGAAGACTCAAGGCTGGTTTGGATGCAACGTTAAGGATATCGTTCAAAACCTCCCCATCCAAAATCAAAACTGCTATAATGAGCTCCAAAGCTTTGGCTGAAAGGGCGGAAATGCTGATGTCACCAAGACCTTTGTGGAAATAAAATCACAACTTTAGACTGTACTTTCCAAACAGCAGCAAACAACCCAGCTTCCGTTGGCAGTAACGGGGATGAAATTAATTTCCATTTCCAATATACGACGTCATTATCCCCACCTTAAATTCAACGACTGCGGATACTAGCGCGTGACGTATTATTTGGACCCTCCCACAAAAGAGGCGATCCCAAAGGAAACCAGCACGAAGGGTTGTCTATGTGCCTCTCTAGCCAGTTATCTCTGTGGCTCCAAGGCGATCCGAACCTTGTGCTGTGACCGAAACAAAAATGGCGGCGCAAGCATTTCCTCCGCGGGTGAAGCCTGAGCCCATCACTCAGCGAATTTTGAGCTTCGTCACGTGGTGCGGGGAAAAGACAACAACAGCAGCCCCTTCCCTACTTTCGAGTTCTCTCGGCAGATTCGGCAGCCGCGTTCGACTCTCGGGATGAAGGAGATGAGAAAGGCGGCAAAATGAAGCTCGGCCGCTGAAGCCGAGGTGACAGAAAAAGCCTTGGACGCGTGACGGTGAGAATCGCCGCCCGACCCTCGGTCGGCGCGGCGCCGGAATCTGCCGTTTCGAATCGTGAGCGTAGCTGTTCTGTGGAGGAAAAGATGGCGTCGGTCTGGGATGAGGCGGAGGTGAGAAATTGGAGATGGTGGGGAGTCGGGTGCTTGTGAAGCGACGGAGCCTGTGGTTCCTTTGTCGGTATAGGTCGAAAATGGCCCTTCTCGGTCCACCCTGTCCGAGGACAGACCAGGAACTGGACAAGTGGAGGAGCTCCGCACCCTTGCCTGCCATGACGGTGTGTTTTTCCCCCCTAGGATGGCATTGGTGAAGAGGTGCTGAAGATGTCCACGGAGGAAATCGTGCAGCGAACCCGCCTGCTGGACAGTGAGATCAAGGTGAGGTCGGACTGAGCGGGCAGAACATGCCCGGTGGCCTCCAGGTGCCGTTTCCCTCTTGCCCCGGTTGTCTCTCGGTGGGGTTCCTGTCACCGGCCCCCTCGCCTCGTTCTTCTTTCTTCTTTTTTAGCATTGTATGCCCAGTTTATCTCCTCCACTTCTCTGGACAAGATGATAGCAAATGAAAATCGTGAAACACCGTTTCCAGTGCCTTTTGAATAGCAAATAAGGCCAATATTTGCCCCAGTTTCATCATCCTGGTGCCAGTTCCTAGCAAGATTCTGAGTAAGGAGCAAAGTCAAATGCTGCTCTACTGCTACACAGTCTAGATTCTTAAAGGCTAATTTAAAAAACATAGTTTCGATTCAACTTGAATAAGAAAGAAGTAGGATGTAAACAAAGTTCACATTACATTTCCTAATGATATAAAACTGACATTCTAAATTCTGGTAATCTCTTTACTATTCCCCAGCACCATTTTGGATTAAGTGCAAATTTCAAACAGCCCTCTGCAGCACCCAACATAAGCAGTATTATTCATATTTACACAACTAACTACCAGACAGAGGCCATACATACGTTATGGCACATGTGAAATGCAGCCAGACACCACTGGCTCTTAGGAGTTCAGCATGAATGTTTTACAGCATTAATCCCTGTTTTCAACCTTATATGTCTGATGAAGTGGGCTAAGGAGGTCTTTGAAAGCTTAGAAGACTAACATATAACAGTTTTTAAAGTGGCACAACCCTTTCTTCTTTTTCTCCTGCTCCTCCTCCTCCTCTGATATGGTATTACAGGCATTGAATCTGGAAGTTCAGTAGTCTCCAGGAAGGGATCAGTTTGAATTCAGTGAGGCTGGGTTTAAAGGATTCCTGACCACTGTTGGCATCTGCACCTAAAAGCTGTAACAAGTCTTCTAAAACTGCAAGCAACTTGCTTTAGAAGAGAGTGCAATCATACCCAAAACAAGCTGGTCGTTTTCTCTGAAACCACTGGAATCTGTAGCTGACAGTACTTCTGTCTCACCTGTGTTGATTTGTTTGTTTGGGTACTCTTATCCCCTTCCACAGCCCCCAAAGACATTGCTTCAAGGCTCGCAGTGCCTTTTCTCAATTTGTCAGCTGAAACAAAAGACAACTGAACAATCATTTTTGTTGGTAATAATTCAGCCCAAACCTCTAAATGATTGAATCCGACAGTTCTTGTAGCTGTTATACAGAATAGGAAGAACTTCACAAATCTGCATGTCAAACCCAGAAGATACAGCAGCAGTTCCTGAGCAGTATATAAAAGTAGAACAGGTAATACCTTTAGGCTACTAGAAAAATAACAAAAAAGTTGCTGATACAGCTCCTCAATTTGTTTTGCTTCAATGAGCAGTATATATTGTATCCTGCCTGCAGGCTGGGATGGAGTTTGGAGGACTACTTTCTTCTTGGTTCATTGATTTTTGTGTGTGTGTGTGTTTCTGCTTATTTGCAACTTTTTCCAGATTGAAGTGAGGAAGAGTATGTTGTTAATATTTAAATTTCTTACTTTGATTTATATTATGATGTTTACAGATAATGAAGAGTGAGGTGTTGAGGGTAACCCATGAGCTACAGGCCATGAAAGATAAGATCAAAGAGAACAGTGAGAAGATCAAAGTGAACAAAACCCTGCCTTATCTTGTTTCCAATGTCATAGAGGTAAGTTTCTTAATCCAAAGATAAGATTAACATTGTTATTAAGTTATTCATGCATGTGAGAGGTTTCTTTGCTGTTTTGGGTTATGGTCTTCTATAGTTATTATAGCGTGATGGTGCTAAATTAACCCTGAAAATTGTGCAGATAATGGGTAGGTAAAATAATTAATGAGCTGATTCCACAAAAGAGAGTACAGCCTTTGTTTTGTTTTGGGTGGTGGTGTGTTCTAAAGACTTATTAACCTTGTCCTGGTAGCAGAGTCTCTTTCTTGTTTGTCAGTGAACTGATATACTTTCCTAGTATGATCTTTTGGCTGCAATTCTCAATAGACATAATAAACAAAATCCTGTTGATATAAAATTATGCCACATACCCCAAAGCAGGCATTGGGAATATTTAAGTTAAATTGATGGAAAGCTTCCTCTTCCCATCTCTCACCTTTTCAGGTTCCGAGGCTCCCTAGGGCTCCATTTTTACCCTAAGGAAGCCTTTGGGAGTCTCAGGATAAGGAGCGAGGGACCTTAATAGTAAACATTTGTGACCAGATCACCAATGGTAGAATCAGGACTGCCAGCAATGATCTGGCAGTGATTCTTTGGCTGTTAAAGCATAAAGCTCCCAAAGGTTTCCCCAGAGTAAAACAGAGGTGTAAGGAGTAGGTTTTCCTAAGGTGTGCTCTTGACTCGGCTGCCTTCCATGCAGCTTCTCTTTCCCCATGCACTGGCGGCAGCCATTTTCACCCCTTTGGGATGGAACCCACATGGGGAGGAGTCGCATCTGCCACTGTGAAGATGTGAATGTGTGATGGGCAGAGCACCACCCATTGGGGCTAAAAATTAGAGGCAACATGGGTAAGGGAGCCTTAGAACCTGAAGGGATGGGGGTGGGGGTAACAAAAGCATCTGTGACTTTAAATTATGTGTTCCCAGCTGACGTGGCTTTACACCAGTGTAGGTTTGCACAACAGGCAGTAAGCATCACTAAACAAAATGGGACTAAAATTCTGAAATGGCTAATTTCATGGGCACGAGTGCTTAATTTGCTTTATACTGTGAGACCACCCTGAAAATTGCTTGACTGCTGGCAAGACACACTGCCTTGAGAAGGGCAGTATAGGAAGGCAACAAATAAATACATAAATAAATACTTTTGCTTTTATTAGCACTCAACTGGGAAGGAGAATTATTGTGAGTTTTTTAGTTATGTAATTGTTTAAACGAACATATAACTTTTCTTAATTTGTATCTGCGCAGTAGCTATCTTAATCTTTCCTTAACTCCAAAGATTTCTGCAGACTTTGATTGCATAAATGTGAACCCGTCATATGATACAATGATGATATGCTTAACCAATGGGTCTGTCCTCTTGATGATCTCTTTGCACATTTAGCTGTTAGATGTGGATCCAAATGACCAAGAAGAAGATGGAGCAAATATTGACCTTGATTCACAAAGGAAGGGCAAGTGTGCTGTGATCAAAACCTCCACTCGTCAGGTGAGAGGAATATAATAAGTAGCCTTGCATTATTTATTTATTTATTACACTTATTGACCGCCCAATTTTCCTGAAGGGAACTCTGGGCGGTGTACAGCACGTCACCCAACAGTGACTGCCTGTGTGAACATATATGAAACTACCTTATGCTTGTAAGATATTTGCTGTACGTAGCTCACTCTTGTCTAACATTTCTCCAAAATGCATGCTACCAGGTGATTTTAATTGGTAAGGATTTAATTAAGTGACAAAGATTGGCTTAAAGTTATTGTATGGAAAAAATGTCTATTGAGGTATGTCCTGTGAAGATTGTCAAGAATATTCTTGTGTGAGTGAGTTTTTCAATTTGCAATTAGAGATATGGAGTCCAGCTGTGGACTGAAGCAAGCTCAGTAAAGTGGCCTTGACAAGAAGGCTAATGTCCAAGGACAGTGAAGCGTAGCTCAGAAGCATGGATGAGACAAGCACTGTAACATGTGATGTGAAAGTAAAGAAATGATTGGAAAGAGATATTATATATACCTTATGTATTACAATATGATCTTGCTGTTTAGCCAGGGCTGTTTAGCCAGTAAGCCTGATGTGTTGGCTGTGATCAGGAAGAGTAGCTGGATTATTTGTGCAACTGGATCTAAGTCTCTGGAAACCAATGGAACCTGTATATATTTTGTAAATAGACTGCAAGAGAAAACCAGCAACGGAGTCTGTCATAGTTTTGCCTCTAATCCTTGATATTGCTGCAGCTCTGCTTATTGAGGTTAGCTCCTCATACATTCCTTTGACAAAGATCACTGCACAGCCCCTGAAGAGATGTTTGCACAGCCAGTTCTTTGCTAAGTTTCAGGCATGTGTTAAAAAGAGGAGAAGTTTTGAAAGTAGGACTTCTAAATAGAATACTGGGTTTTTGTGGATGAGTGTAAGCAGTATTTATTATTACGTTTTAAACTTTGGGTATGCTCTCTGATGGGCCAGAACTTTTTGTTATATTTAATAAAGATGAAGTCCTTGATTCCTATCAGTAGGCTTTGTCTGGGCTTTGAGTCCAAAACATCCTGTATCCTGGGCGAAAAGGTCACCTCTGGACCTTGTATTACTCAACCATATATTGAGATAAGTCTGAAAGATAATATTTGGCTGCTTGTTTTTCAACAGACTTATTTTCTTCCTGTGATTGGGTTAGTTGATGCTGAAAAGCTGAAGCCTGGAGATCTAGTGGTGAGTAGCTTCTGTAGTGTGTAATTCTAACTATAAATACTTGACTTTTTTTTTTTTTTTTTTTTGCTAATGAGCAAAAAAACCTCAGCAGATACCTCAACAATCCCAGACTGTTTCTCACTGGAGTGTTCTTATGACACTGTGGTAATCTGTTTGCCAACAATTAATTGGTTACCCTACATTTATAGTGAAGTACAGTAACCCCCCGCCGATCGCGGGGGTTAGGGACCCACCCCACCTGCGATCTGTGAAAATCCGCAATATGCAGAAGCGGGTGGGGGGCCGGGGGTGATCACGCACCTGTCCGAGAAGTCTTGGGGCGGTGTGCACCGCCGGCGGCAGGGGGATCTGGCCGCCCGCCCCTGCCACCCGAGACTTCTTGTCCAGGGCCATCTCTAGAGATCTTTTGATATTAAGCGGGATATAAATACAATAAATAAATAAATAAATAAATAAATAAATCTCCATTGAAATGCATTGCCAATACATTTCAATGGAGAAAAATTTCCCCATTGGAAAACATTGGCTTTGGCTCAAATCCATCGCTTGCATTTCAATGGGATTGCCCCCTGAAAATTTCTGGCGCGGAGCGATCCGATCTTTGAAATCCATTGACTCAATGCAATGGGGTGGCAGTAATTAGTGCGTGGCTTTGGCTGTTGGAGGTGCAGGGGGTTTAAGAAACTTTGATATAAGGTTCCCATACAGTGGGACCGCAATTTGAACCACAAAAGAACTACATTATATCCAGTTAAAATGTAACTGATACATGCTTTATTTATTCCTCTAATACAGAAACTAGGGTTCTTGTGTGGCAAAATATATTTTTATCCATATAAATTCCCTAATCTAGAAACTAGGGCTCTTGTGTGGCAAAATCAAAAATCTTTTGCTCCCCATTTTTTTCCCTTTTGTTTGTTCCCTTTCCAGCATTTTATAAGTCTTTCCTGCCATAGAATAATGAGAATTAATTCTTTACTCTAACTGCAAAACAGAAACAGGAGAAAAAATGCAACTAGGGTCATCAGGTTTTGTAATGCCTTGATATAGGTCTTAAACACGGACTGACCCATTTTTTCCAAGGTATTGGAATAGTTTGATTTTTCCCCCAAATCCCATTACCATCCTTTTCATAATGCTACCTGAAGATACCACCTGCTAGGTCACATGTTAAGAATATCAATAAATGAAGGTGTCCCCTCCCAAGAAAAATAAAATAAAAGTAGACTGGACACAAACAGTGGGTTTGAATGACGGACAAGACCTGTTGATATATTTTTATTTACAGGGAGTGAACAAGGATTCTTACCTCATTCTGGAGACCTTGCCCACTGAGTATGACTCACGAGTAAAAGCCATGGAGGTGGATGAGAGGCCTACAGAACAGTACAGTGATATTGGAGGACTGGATAAACAGATCCAAGAGGTGAGAGCAAGAGAGTATGGAAGGGAAAAAAAAAAAACCCTGCCCTTTAGATTGTCATGACTGTCTATTTTTATATTTTAAGTGCTTTATATATTGTGATTTCTCATCAATTGCAAGTTGCTAGCATCATGTTCTCTTTATTCATGTGGGGGATTTAATGGCTGAAGAGAAGGTTATATGTGTTTCTCTGTCTTGGCAGCTGGTAGAAGCCATCGTCTTGCCAATGAATCATAAAGAGAAATTTGAAAATCTCGGTATCCAGCCTCCTAAAGGGGTGCTCATGTATGGACCCCCTGGAACAGGGAAGACGCTGTTAGCCAGAGCATGTGCTGCTCAGACAAAGGTAAGGCTGATCTCGTTTAGCATTTATTTTCCTGAGTTCTAGAAACTGCTTAGTCTTTTGACATAGAAGGAAGGTGACCTTCAGAGTTCCATAACAGTAAAATTTACTATATAGTCTATGCCTAAAATTCAGATTTTTTATAATTGTATGTCATTAGGTAATTTTATCTCCAATGTATATTTTTAAAACTTTTTCTGCTTCATGACAATTTGGATTTCCGAATGCATATTGTTTGATTTAAAAAGATTTCTGTCCCAATGGTGCTCTAGGCAACATTCCTGAAGCTGGCTGGTCCACAGCTGGTGCAGATGTTTATTGGCGATGGAGCCAAATTGGTGCGAGATGCCTTTGCGTTGGCCAAGGAAAAAGCACCTTCGATCATCTTTATTGATGAGCTTGATGCCATTGGCACCAAGAGGTGAGATCTTAGGACTGTTTTACAAGAGCTGAGAGAAAGTGTCCGGATCCTTCACATACACTAAATATAATGGTGTCATGGAGCTGTGGAGGCTTGGATGTAAGAATTTACAGTATCCTTTCTGATTCTGGAAGGACTGTAAGCCACAACCAGTATATGAGGTAGAATCATTTGGGTTCTGTGGAAATTCCAGCTATCTCTTGCAATCTCAACAGCAGATCTGGGCAAAAATAATAGCAGGTACCATATTTATTAATTAGGTACAACAGGTGTAACCTTCAACAAAATGTTGCAGTGTGGAGTGCTCTAGTTTGGAATGCCAGCTGGGTAACTATGTGCTATTCCAGGATGCTACATTCCACTCGCTTTTCTCCTGATGCCTCCCCTCAATAGTCAGCATTCTATGGCCAATGGAGTACACGCAGTATTGTTAGGCTGATGATAGTGTTTGCTTTTTTCTGTAGCAAAAATGCATTCATGTATATATTGTACTTCAGCAGATCTTGAGGTTCTCATTAACTTGCTGATACCTCCCTCTTAGGGGTGGAGGGTGCCCTTTTTACTGCATCCAACTTGTGCATTCAGAGAATAAGTGTACAACTGGTGAATAGAATGTATTGTGTCATAGTGGTGTGTATCTATTGTCAGTAGCTGGCACTTATTTTGAAATCATATACAGTGGTACCTTGTATAAAGGAATCAGTTCGTTCCAAATGAAATTCTTTTAAGCAAATTTTCCTTTATACAAATTTCCATGTCCACCCATTCTGTTTCTGTATAGCTGCTAATAAATATCTAAATATCAGAAACAGCAACTTTTAAACACAAGACAGTTGAAATGAGAAGTCTGAAGCTCAAGCACTGCCTCCTTTTTCTAGTCACTGCCATTGGTTGAGCAACTTCAGCCCATTCCCCAGGAAGCCATGCTGGTTTCATCTTGCTGATATACTAAATGCAAATGAAATAAATTGCATAATTGCACCTTGGAAATGAGAAGTACCATGCTAGTATATTCTAGTAATTCTAGTCCAAGTGCAGTTTAGCATCTTCCACCTCCCTTGATTTTCAGAAAGGCCCAGTAATCTGAGCAGTTTGCACCAGTGATGGTGATGGCCACCTTTTAGGGACTGAGTGCCCAAACTGTGATTCAAAACCCACTGATTTTTCGCCAAGTCCCAATACAGCAGTTTAACCTGAATACAGATGGCTGTGAAGGGGCAATGTTGGGTGCCCACAGAAAGGGCTCTGAGTGCCATCTTTGGAACCCGTGCCATAGGATCCCAACACTGCACTTGTATTAGGCATTTGTTTACATTAGGAATTAGTAGCATCTCTGGATTATTTGTATTCTCTTACTTTGCTATTTAGAAAGAGGAATATTACTTATGTCTCTTTCTCCCTCTCCCCCTGTGCCCCCAATTGCACAATGTTAAGTGTGTCATAGAAACCAGGTGACTTAATATTATAAGCTAGTATGGCTCACTGTAAGGTACCTACTGAAAAAGTACTTGTCCTTTAAGGTAGCTTCCTATAGCTATAGCAGTGTGTCGAAGGCTGGGTAATACTGGTCCCCCTAAATCAGGCATGTCCAAATTTGGCCCTCCAGATGTTTTGGACCACAACTCCCAGAATTCTAAGCTTAGATTGCCAATGGCAAAGGACTGTGGGAGCTGTGGTCCAAAACATCTGGAGGGCTGAAGTTTGGACATGCCTGCCCCAAATAAAGCCCTTATTATATCACACCTAGTCACTTACCTCAGTTGGTCTACTAGTATTTGCAGAGGATTTACCTGTGTGTTTGTGGTAACATTCAGATCACCCAGCCTTTCACATGTTGCTATGGAAATAGACAATAAGACCATGAGAGAGTGATTTCTTTGACAATCGTATTATCGTGTTTTGAATTCATGTAGACTTGTATGTCAAATGGCAAAACCAGTTTTATGCAAAAAATATGCCATGTTTCAGGTTTGACAGTGAAAAGGCTGGTGATCGGGAAGTACAAAGGACCATGTTGGAATTGCTGAACCAGCTTGATGGATTCCAGCCTAACACACAAGTAAAGGTAAGTACCAGTTGGGGAACAGTATACCAAGCAGCAATTATGGTAATAAAGGAAAACCCCAACAGATACAGTAGCATCTCAGGGTGTAGACTTTGCTGCCAGCACAGCTCACAAGTGTTCTCCTTGATCCAGGTAATTGCCGCAACCAACCGTGTAGATATTCTAGACCCTGCTCTGCTCCGTTCAGGACGGCTGGACCGCAAAATTGAGTTCCCCATGCCCAACGAGGAAGCCAGAGCCAGGATTATGCAGATCCATTCACGGAAAATGAATGTCAGGTATTGAAAATAAAGCTGCCTTTTTAACGCAAATGGCTGTGTGTTGCGAAGCAAACAACTGTGTCTTCTCGGCATTGTTCATTTTGTGCTTTGCAAAATGGCATACACCATGATCTCTAGTAGGTATACAGAAGAATACTTTGCACATGAATGGTTACATCTTTGCCTTTATGGTAGCTATTTCCTAGACTTGTGGAGATGCTTTTGCGAGTGAAACCCACTGAAATCATAGTTGAGTAAAAACACCAGCAATCGGCAGGGTTTTAATGCTCTCTATTTCCCCCGTCTCTGTTACCAGAAAAGCAGAGTGAATCATGTAGAATTAAATAAATCAGATTTGCATAATGTATGTAAACTGCAAAATTCTGGCAAAGGTCTAATTCTCATTTTTATCAGTGAGTAAGTACTTGGCGTCTTAGCTTTAGAGCTTCAAGTGCTATCATGACATTTACAGTGAGGATGTTTCTAAAAACTAAGATCTCTTTCTGCAGCCCCGATGTGAACTATGAGGAGCTAGCTCGTTGCACTGATGATTTCAATGGAGCACAATGCAAGGCAGTGTGTGTAGAAGCGGTAAGTTCTGCCAAGTTGTTTCCTTGCTAGGATTCCCTTGAGAAACCAAATAACTGCTTTCAGCAGCAGCAGCTGAACTGGTGTGGGGGAGTTACTTCAGCAGGAAAGTGGCAGCCTGTGGCCTTAGGTGATGGGAGTCCTTGTTAAAACCTGTTTTTTTGAACTGTGCTTTTTTCTTGTTGGGTCAGGGAATGATTGCCTTGCGACACGGAGCAACGGAACTCACCCATGAAGATTACATGGAAGGCATCTTGGAGGTACAGGCCAAGAAGAAAGCCAATCTACAATATTATGCCTGATTCTTATAACAAACAGGATTATACCAGTTGAAACTGAACTGTGTTACTTTCTTGTACTTAATGGGGCAAAAATAAAGCATTTGCTTTGACTAAGGCAGCTGTTCGGTTGATACTCTTTTAAGAAGAATTAACTTTGTCGGTTTGACCCTTCATATTATAAGGCATAGCTGTGTTGGTCTTTCAGCCATAAAACATTCAGATTTGCACCAGCAATCCAAACTATTGATTGTGTGGTTGAATTCTTGACCATGTTTTAGAGCTACTGTAGCTGCTTATGTACGCTGGATTTTAGAAAAGCTAATTCTGATAAACTCAGAATGGTGATACGTAGAGTCCCATGGCAGGAGGCTCTAACAGGAAAAGGAGGCAATGTTGGGTGAGAGTTTCTCAAAAAGGAAATTCTGAAGGCACAACTGCAAACAGTTCAAACAAGAAAAAACTTGGAAGATGGCAAAAAGATGAATATGGTAGGAATTGGAAGGAAAGCCAGGCTAAAAAGGAATACAGAAAAGTAGCAAAGAATTTCAGGGATGGCATAAGGAAAGAAAAAGCTGAAAATGAGCTGAGGTTAGCATGACACACTAAAAGCAACAAAAAAGCATTCTTCAGATACATAAATAGCAAAAGAGAGAGAAAGGGAATAGTGGCAGCGCTATTGAATGGGAATGGAAACTTGGTAATAGATGTCAAAGAAAGGGCAGAAGTGCTACTTGAGCTCATTCCTTTCCCAAAAAAATGTTTACGACCCTCCAGGTATATATGAAGGAAAGGGAAGGGGATAGGATTACAGTTTGAGGTTAATAAACAGCTAAGGAATACCTTATTACTTTGCACAAGTCAAATCCCCCAATCAGATAAATTGCATCCAAAAGGACTGAAATAACTTGCTGAAAAGATCTCAGAACCTCTAGCTATTGTCTTCTTGAAATCATGGAGAATTGGGGAAAGGTGATCAGAGCAGAGCAAATATTATCCCTAGAGATGGGTGTTTCATTTTGGAAGGGGAATGGTTCTGAAATAAAACATGCAAGGGGAATGGTTCTGAAATAAAACATCTGGAAGTTGAGTCATGGCTACTGGACTTCTTTTTTTGAGAGATAGAAACGTTTTGCTGCTCATCCAAACAGCTTCATCAGTCTGAATACAGCTAGTGCGAGTCTTCCATCTTATAGTCAGTCAGCTTTGACTTCTTGTCACCCTGGTCTGAATTAGGCTCATAAGATGAACAATGGCCTGAATAGGCTCGTTAGGGAGACAACAGTATTCATAGCCTTAAGGTGAACAATGGCCTAAGGTGCTGAAACCTATAAGGAATGGGTTGTTCCTATAGCCTTGGTGGAGAAGGCTTTTTGATTTGTCTGGGTACTTTGGAAAGCACACCCTGATAAGTAGCAGATAGGCTATGCCTGAGGCCGCCACCTCTGTTGAGGGAGGGGGTTTCGATGCTCACATGAATTAAACAGAAGGATGGCCCAACATAGGAGGGGCAACAGGTCAGGACCAGAATCAGCAGTACACCTCCATTTGAAGGACAAAGAGCACTCTTTCAAAGATGAGGATGTACACATATTAGACAAAGAAGAGAGGTGGTTTGAGAGAGGAGTCAGGGAAGCCATTCATGTGAGCATTGAAACCCCCTCCCTCACCAAGCCTGGCTCAACCTTTTCCCGCCCAAAGTGAAAAAGAAAAAAAAAATCCAAATAGACAAACATAAGCCTAAAACCAGAAGCCCTAGCCCAGCCTTTTCCTGCCCAAAGTGCAAAGAAAAGCAGTGCTCTGGTTTCTCTTCAGATTGTATAAATCTTTCGCAGTGCAAAGATTAATAAAAGCTAGCCCCCTACCTTTCCAAGTCCAAATCCCTCAGCAAAACATGTTCAGAATGGCTCTAAAACACCATGAAAAAAAGTTCCAACTCCTCCCTCCCCTCCACAAACTACAGGGGCAGCAATGCATCCTGGGTACACTTATTTTGCAAGGCATTTTGATTATCTGAGGCAGCCCCAAGGGAATATTTGTTATCCCAGGCAACCCTATACCCAGAAATTTCAATTCATTATCCGACAAATTCGTTATCGGGGGCATTCATTATCCGAGGTATTACCATACTTATCAGATCTGCAGATGACACAGAATTGGGTAGAATAGCTTATACCTGGGAAGACAAACAAAACTGAAAAAGATCTTGATAGGCTCAAGCACTAGGTTGCAAACAACAGAGGGATAAGTTATACATCTAGAAAGGAAAATGCCCAACATAGAGATATTTGGCTGAGTAATTCTATGAGTAATACAATCTCAATAATACTACGAGCAAGAAGTATCTTTCAGTTCTTTCAGGTCCCAAGCTGAATATGAGCCAGCCATACAATGTGGCTGTAAAAAAAAAAAAAAGCAGATGCGATTGTAAGTTGCATTAACAGAATTATAGTCGCCAGATCCCATGAAGTACTAGTTATTTGGCACCGATTAGGCCTCATCCAGAGCACTGTGTCTAGTTCCAGAATGGCAACAAATTGGAACACATTTAGAGGAAGGTAAGAAGAAAGATCAAGAGACTAGAAACCAAGCCATGTGAGGAGAGACTGAAAGAACTGGACATGCTTACCCTGGAGAAAGAAACCTGAAAGCACTCTTCAAATACTTAAAAACTGGTTAGACCGAGGAGAGGCAGGGAATGTTCTCAATCATCCCAGGGTGCAGGACACAAAATAATGGGCTCCAGCTACGGGAAGCCAGATTTGAATGGATGACAATGGAATCCAATGCCTCAGGAGGTGGTCGGCTCCAATGCATTCAAGAGAAAATTAGCCATCCACCTGTCAAAGATGCTTCGATTTAGATGCCTGCACTGAAAAGGGGGTTGGACTCATTTGGTCCCTTCCAACTCCATTATTCTATGATAGTCAGTCATCTTTTCTCGCCCCTTTAATGGCACAATTCCTGACAATGGGCACTTGATAGTTTTCTGTGATCTCTGTGACCAGCATATCTCTTTGAGGTGAGATCTGCCCCATAGTCACATTAGATTTGATCAGCCAGAGGTGATGTCAGGAGTAATGACCGACGGCTGCTTGTAGAAATGATTGACACAATTTCAATCTACCTTTGTGCCATGGTTTCTTGAACCACGGCTTTTGTGCTGGTGAAGAAGACAGAGGGGGAGCGCTTCAAAGGCTACGGATTGCCATTCTGTCACTGTAACCAAGCCTTTTAATTTAATGCTTTTTGAAACGTACAATTTCCATTTAAAAACCACACTTTCCATGAATACATTGACTTGAGCACGGAGTAATTAATTACATGCCACTTTAAAATACAATGTAAACAGCCCTCTAGCGAAAGCTTCTGTGCAGTCTTTTAGGGAGACAGAAAAGGAGTACAATGAGGAAAGACCAGTCCTTCCTCTCAGCACCATAATTGATGTTCCTGAGTTTATAGATCCAGCTCTTGTTGTTTATATGTCTGGGGCTAGCCCCTCTTTTAAGAACGCTCCATTTTTCTCTTACAAGAGGTTGCTACCAAGGAACTGTTGGGTTTTTTTTTCCAGTTTGTGTGCTCATCTGCCAAGGTAAAATTCCTACAACACTCAGTCTGGAAGGATATGGAACAGGTTACAAATCTCAATTTGCCTATTACCATGGTTGCGTTGTTTCCGGAATCCCAGTCCTGGTGCCATTTTGGCTTCAGCTTGCAACCTGTGGGATGGATTGTTCCATTAAGTGAAGATGCAGGTTCATCCTGACAAGCAGGGATATCCAAAGGAGTAAGTAACCAGATTAGGTACAAACAAACCCATTTTTTGTCTGCAAGCTTGAACCACTTAAGACAGTGTTGACAAACTTGATATTACAGAGGCCTGCCCCCTTGTGGGGAAATCCTGTAAGCATCTAAAGGTTAGTGGTATACCCTAGCATCCTCTAGATCAGTGTTTTTCCCTAGCATCCTGTTGCCTGGTGTGCCGTGGGAAAAATTGAAAAATTACTTTATATATAGTCAATATAGGCACAGAGTTAATTTTTTTAACATTTTCTAATGGTGGTGTGCCTCATGATTTTTTTCATGAAACAAGTGTGCCTTTGCCCAAAAAAGGTTGAAAAACACTGCTCTAGATCAGTGATGGCAAATCTTTTAGAGACCGAGTGCCCAAACTGCGATTCAAACCCATTAATTTTTCATAAAGTGCCAATACAGTGATTTAACCTGAATACAGGTGGCTGTGAAGGGGTGATGTCAGGTGCCCACAGGAAGGGCTCCGAGTGCCACCTTTGGCACCCATGCCATAGGTTCGCCAACATTGTTCTAGATTAACCCAAAAGCTACACTGTGAGCTGGTATGCATATTTGGCTTCCAGAATGGACAAAATCCAGATACTGAGTGGTTTAGAAGAAGAACTTTCTATCCTCCCTGTCTCAATGACAAGAGCGCCCCCTCAAAGTAAGCTGATGTCACATGTGGCTTCGATGTGGTTGGCTATATTAAACCCAGATAGCATCAGGTCTCTGCTGTAGAGGAGAATCAATACTGAGAGTGAATAGATTTCCCTTTGGTCTTCACCTCTTGCTGGTCCTTGAGAATTCTCGGAAACTGAGCTCCTTTGAAGGCATTGGACACCAAATGGAATTCACAGTGGCTTCTCCTAGCAGAAATCTGATTCCGTTTAAATGGTACATAGATCCTACAGCAACACACCCTATTTAACAGAAAACTCTTTGAGGCAAATCAGGAATAAGAATGAACCTGACTGGTTTGTTTGTTTTTTAAACAGAGACAGGCAGACTGAAGAACTGGAGGGCAGTGGTCTCCCAAGACTTGGCCACGGCAATTGAATCCCTTAGTTTGTTCCACAGCGGGGCTCACCCTTGCTTGGCAAATCTCGGATGCCCACACTGCAGTAGCCTCCTTCTGGACTGTGCTTGCTAGAATGAGTTGTGCTGTTCTTCTCACACGGCGCCGTTTTCCTGTCTGGGTTTCTGTACAACAGTCCGAGGGCTATTGAGAGACGGAGCCAGTGTGCATAAGAATCCTGCTAGAAGGGTGAGCCCCAGGCCTCCCCAGGCACAGAACATGGACCAGCCATAGCCATGACTGATGTCTTCTGGTAACCCGTAGACATAGCGCGGGTAACGAGATAGCTCAAAGTTTATCCCAGCCACGCAGGTGCAAAGGGAGATGATGCAGCAGGTACCTGAGCAAGAGCCGGAGAGGGAAGAAGAGCGAAACAGAAGACATACAGATTAGTGTGGTTCACTTTCTCAGAAGCAGGATTAAAGAGAGAGGGAAGCAGTACAAAATGAGGCATGCACATAGCAGTACGGGGTATGATCTAGAACAGTGGTGGTGAACCTTTGGCACTCCAGATGTTTCAGACCACAACTCCCAGAATTCTAAGCCTTGATTGCCAATGACAAAGGACTGTGGGAGTTGTGGTCCAAAACATCTGGAGGGCCAAACGTTCGCCACCACTGATCTATAACATGGGAAAGGTTTTTTTGCGGGGAGATTGGGGAGGCTAAAGAGAGGGGCCAGACTCACTGGATGATTCTGGGAATTACATTTGAGAAGCTACTTTCCCAAGCTCTAAGTCTGACATTTCCTCATGCTTCTTGTTTTGGAAGAGGCAGCCATGTTAGTTGGTGCAAGCATACCAGTCAAAATCCAAAGAAAGAAAAGACAAAATCTGTGGCACCTTAAAACTATTATATTTTAATGTAAGCTTTCGTGGCTCAAGTCCACCTCTTCAGACATATGGCTACAGAATGAAATGTTGAACATGTCTGAAGAGGTGGACTCAACCTACGAAAGCTTACATTAAAATATAATAGTATTTTAAGTGCCACATGTTTTTGGGTTATGTTTAGTTCTGGGTTTTTTTTGGATTTTGCCTGGTAATCCTCACACTTGTGTTTGAAAAGATCCCTAGATCACATATAGAGGGCAATAACTTTGATTGATCTGATCTGTTGATTGATCTGTTTATAACTCATTCAAGGGTGAATAAATTTTATCCATCATTTTGACTTCTTTTGATGGTACCTTGTTTGCTTTCCTTTAAAAATATAGAACTACTACATTTAGGCCTGTGCTTTGTTGTCTTGATTTTGTCTCACAGGCTTGAAATGTGCTAGCTATACTGGTATGCATTAGTGTTGGTTTGATGTAGCAAGTATAGCACTTTTAATTTGTGCCTTTGGCCCAGGAAGGTTTTATTCCAACCGGAAGCACAATTTTCCAGCCCTCATGGCTGGGCATCCTCCCTGGTTACACATTTCGCTTTACATGATCCAAGAGAAGGAACTTACCTGAGAACTAGGCTGGGGCCACCTGATCATGTTCTTTTGGCAACTATCACAGCTGCAAAAATGGGCTTGCTATGGGTGTGGGTTTATGTGTGTGTATGTTCATCCTAGCATTTTTGCCTCATCATCCCTCTAAGATGGAGGGAGAAGGACTGTTGCATGTGCTTGAGGTCTCTTCCCCAATCTATGAGCTAAGTTGCCATCTGTTATGCTGGTTGCTACTGCTGTCCCTTGAATGGCCGTTTGACTGTAGCAACTAGCAGCCAATGTTGTTATCCAATGTGCTATTGAGTCATATCTGATCTGAGACATAGCCAGGATTTGGGGCGCCTGGGGACAAATTTCTTTTTTGCACCCTTCCTGCCACCGTCCCACATCGCACCCACCCATCTACGAGGGGGGGGCAAACCCTATGGTCATGGGGTGGGTGGGTGCACGTGGACTGGTATACAGGCATGTGTGTGCGTGCACGCGCGCCTTACACCTCTCCCAACAATACAAGGAAGAGGAGGAGAGCACTGCAGCCACCATGCTCCTGCCTGCCTGCTTCGCTGCTCGCCTGGCACGCAGTGGCAGAGATGCTGGGGTGCCATCACCAAGCCTTAGGGGAAAGGAGGACTGCTGGGCAGCAAGAGGGTGCACGGCTTCCTCCTCCTGCTCCTGCTCCAGACGCCCCCCAGATTGCTGCATCTGGGGCAGATGTACCCTTCTGCCCCCCCTAGATATGCCCCTGTATCTGACTTATGGTAACCCTGGCAAGTATGTGAGACATTCAAGAAGTGGCTTTGCCTGCCCCCCTTCACCCCAGTGGGTTTACATGACCAAAGAGGGATTTGAACCCAGGTCTTGATCCACTACACAGCACCCTGGCAGCAGGCAACAGAGGACATTTTTTCCTACACAAATTCTGAAGCGAAATTGGGAGGGGGCAACCTCTTTGGGAATTGACGTCAGCTGTTGCATTCACTCCTTGGGGCTCTTTTCAGGTCCATGGTTCTGATTGCTACCTCACCATGAAAAGGAAGAGCAGCTAATTCTTGCATTTTGAGCTGCTGCTTAGTGCACAACTGAAAAAGGGGCGACTCCACTTCGAGTTAAGAAGTCTGCAAATTATAGCACTGAATCATAACAGTTGGCTAGTCCAGCCTCCTGCAAATACAGGAGCTGCTACAACCATGCAGCTTTGCTTAATGACCTCCATCATTAAGGGGGAAAGTAGGGAAAAGATCACCCACTAATTGCTGCAGATCACCAGACATCTGGTACTAATCTAAAGGGGGGGGGAGGCCTCCACCAAGCAATGGGACCCCTTGGACATGACTGTCTTCACATCTCTATAAAACAACCTTAATCGCTGGTAACTGCCAATACAGCTAGAGGCAGACAGAACATGATAGATGTCATTACCTGACATGTCCATGTTCATATTTATTTCTTTTCATTATTGGAGCATTTCACAAGCAATAAAGTAACACTGATTCAGAAAGGGGCCAAGTGCTGCCTGCAGACGCTGTCGGATTGCAATTTCCATCAGCCTTAGGAGGAGTAGCTAATGATGAGGAATTATGGGAGCTGAAGTCTGGTTGAAGCCTAACAGTAGAGCAGTTACTTCACGTCCGCTTTGTCTCTGTTAGTGTTGCACTTAGGAGTGGTACAAAAAAATGTTACTTCACGTTCGTTGCGCAACTACTGAAATTTGTCTCAACCATGCGCCCGGAACGGGTGCTAAGCGTGACAATACTGTACCTGGTGCTGGGGTAGGGTTTTCTCTTGTCACTCTTTGTTCCTGCTTTCCTTTCCCAGACAAGACATTGTGTAATGACTGTCAAAATCCATTTCTCTCAAAAACTATGTCCGTTTTGTTTGTTTTTTTACTTTTCAGAAGCGAAATATTGAAAAAGAATTTTTAATCCCCCCTCCAAAGGGGAAAAGGAAGCTAGACAAATTCAGTGTTTGTCATACAAGACCGTGAGGTGACACTTGTCACGAGACAAGTTATCACGACCATGGGGACACTGAAACAGGGACAAAACCATGTGATCGCGACCAGTGCTGGTCATAGTACAAGAAGGACGTGAAGTAACCGCCCAGGTCTCCCAACCCTGCTCCACTTGTTGCAAAGAATGGTATTGCCTGCTCCATGGGCAGCTGTTTCTCCCATGAACTCCAGGCCCACTGCCAAGACTGTCGCGCATAACTGCACAGGACCTAGAACTTTGGCTATGAAAATGATGTATAGACTAAAACAAAGAGGAACTCTCACCTCCCATAAGGAAGAGCAGCCCAGCTACATATTGCATGAGCTCGTGCTGTTTACAGCAGCCCAACATGCCAATGATCCATCCAAACAGGATGATGGAGACCGCCATCCCAATGAAGCCAGCTGTCATTCTCCGCAGATCTGGGGGTGGTGGGGACAGGGAATAGAGAGAGAAAGGAATTGGTTCAGGGAAGAAAGAAGATAAAAGGGAGAAACAGAGAGGGGAGCAAGTCCATCAGCTGTAATTTAAGAACTTGGTCGGAAAGAAAAGGCCAAGCCTTGAATTTGCACAAATGCCGCCAAATTAGAGTGCTCCCAATTTTGTAAGCTCTTCTAAAGCTTGACCCATCTGCTGGTCTCTGGAAACATTGTAATGCAATTTCAATCACCCACACGGTGGTGGCGGGGGGACCGGAGTCCCACACATACAGAACGGGAAAGACTACTGCAAATATTTTAGAAGGAGAAAGTTGCAGCACTTGCAAAAAATATTGTCTGCTGCAGTGACTGAATCCAAGTCTACAAACTAATCAATTGGCAATGGCAGTACCGAAAATATAGTCCCATTACCAAAGCTGAATTTCACTCCCCGCCAAAAAATTAACATGCTCGAACAAAATATTCAACACTATACTGTCAAGGGAACTCAGAGCAGATTGGCTTTCTCCACCGCATCAACAAGGCCTTGCAAATGGGAAACCAATGTATCCGGAAAAAGGTTAATCTCCTCCTTGGTATTCTAGCCTCTGTGTGCCTGTTTTGGGCAGGGAAGAAAATTCAAGTATGCCGTTTCCTTCACCTCCATCATCTGCCATTTTTCAAGTGTCTGTACGTGTGATTCTCCCAGATCTTTGGTCAGGCTTTTAAAGAACATTTTTATTTAAACAATCTAACAAAATATCTAAAAATATCTTTTTAAAAATTATGTATGATTAGAAACGAGAGGTGATTGTAAAGGCCTCGTGCTGAGTCATGCGTTATTTCACAACATGGCATGAGCTGCAGGGGGAGAACGTGAAATGTCGTCACTTGTATAATTAATAAAAGGAGATCATGTGGCAAAGAATGTGTCATGACTTCTTAAATTGCTCAACATGCAGTATGTATCTGTCGTGACAGCTTTTCCACTAAGGCCACATTCCGGAGTCTTGCTTTCCAGCTATCCAAAGATTGGTCTGTGCCCATTTTCTACTGTGGTGCTATCTTTGATCTTGCAGCCCAGCATGTAAAGATGAATCAGCCCTGATGCTTAAGGCTGTGATTCTTATTGGTAAACATGAAGAAAATGCTTCACTTAGGCATCAAATGTATGGACCACTTGGGTTATTTTAACCGATTTCCTTGAATGTAATCATCCAAACAGATGTAACAGGCAAACATGTCCAGCACACATGAGGGTAAAAAAGCAAAAAGCAAAGTGTTCAGTTTATATACCACCCCTTACCACTTCAAGCACTCTCTGGGTGGTTTACAATTTAATAATGCAGGCTACACATTGCCCCCCTCCCCCAGCAAGCTGGATACTCATTTTACTGACCTCAGAAGGATGGAAGGCTGAGTCAACCATGAGCCGGCTACCTGGGATTGAACCCAGGTCGTGAGCACAGTTTTGCCTGCAGTACAGGCATTTAACCACTGTGCCACAGGCTCCTAAGAGTCTAAGTTTCCACCTCCCTTCCAGCAACTTGTACTAGAGCCTTTATTATGGAAACTAGTTTTTAATGGATTCAAGTACCAGAGGTTTATCACCTGAACAGTGTGTTCACATAATATACACACAGAGACTGATTTCATGGGGGCTCCCCCCCCAATAAGTCTCAATACTGGATCATTTCCACATGTACTCCCCCCCCACACACACACACACATAGGATGCCACTGTAAATGTCTTAATAGCACAGCATTCAATTTCAAGGTGAGGCCTCATCTTTGTTTGAATTATAAAATGAAATGGTCAAGCAAGCTGGTGTGCCAATTAATAAGTTCTTGCTGCCTGTCTTGTTTATTTCTTGTAGATTAGGTTTAGCTTGTCATACCTGCTTTATACAAACAGTGTTTTCCTTCTCTTGTACACCACCCACAGTAGCAATTTGCTAGATGGGGTGGTATGGAAGCTGCATGAATAAATAAATTTGTGTAACAAGAATGCGTGTGATCTGCAGCCACGGCACATCCACCAAACTCGGCTGATGAAGGGCCTGTGCCTTTCGCTGAGGGACAAAATTTGATACAAGTCACGTGAGCCACAGATTCCTTTCGCCTCCCGTCATTTGATATAATTTATTCTGATTCAAAAATAAAGGATGGATTCCGGGGGTTAAAGGGAAATGGGAAATGATAAGTTTCTGTTCCAACCCACTCTCCAGATTTTTCAGTATATTGTGTGAAAAACAGATCAATGCTAGTAGTCAGAAGCAGAAGGTGAGAACCTCTGACCTCAGCACCATGTACGTTATTGATGGCGAGCTTAAACCAGACATCTACCGAGGATGGTCAGTTCTGGTCATCCCAACGCAGGGATGTTCAGCCAGTGCCCGAGATACTTACGCAGGGCATGCCACTCATCCTGACGGATTGTGTTGGTAATATTCACTGGCAAGTTCCGTGGCAGGGAAGATGAAGTGTAGTGATATTTCACAGCTGTGCAACGCTGAATGATTCCTGAAAGAGAACGGGGGGGGACAACCCTCAGATGAACACGCAGTCAACCACATGAGCCCAGTTCTGCTGCTGGTATAGTGCAGTGCAATGGCAAGGATGATGAGCTGCCAAACAAGCAGCAAACAAATCCCGCTGATGCAGTTTCATTACACGGGACAAGACCTTTCCCACCTGAGGTGGAGCAATAAATGATAAACCATTCAAGTCAAAACGCAGAGTATCCAGATTTGGCCACCTTATTTTGGTACATGATCTGGAAAAATCACATTACATCTCATCATCCTTAATGATAAAAATACAGTAACAGCAAAGTAACTGCAGTACTTAGTATGTAGAAAAGTACTACAAACCTTGTGATCTGAGACATCCGCTTCAGTCTGCTGAATGGTATGCTTGCTGTCCCTGACATACTTAGATACAAGTCACATATTCTCAGCCTCTGTGGGGACAGTGGCACATTATGGTGACAGAATCAAGGCGATCCAAGTTCAAGTCCCCAGTGTACTATGAAGTGTACCGGGTGAGCGTGGGCCTCTCTCTCTCTCTCTCTCTCTCTCTCTCTCTCTCTCTCTCTCTCTCTCTCTCAGCCTAGCCTACTCCACAGGTATATCTTGCAGATAAAGTACAGTGGTACCTTGTACAAAAGAATTAATTGGTTCCAAATGAAATTATGTTAAGCAAATTTTCCTTTATACAAATTTCCCATAGGAATGCATTGAAAACAGAGTGATCCCATTTTTTGTTGTACAGATTTGCCCCGTAGGCTATTATGTTAAGCAAATTTCCCCTATCTCCAGAATTTTTTATGTTGTACAATTTTATGTTATACAAACTGTTTGTTATACAAGGGTCCACTGTATAGATGAAAAGAATCATGGACAAAGTTTTGAACTCTTAAGAGGAAATATGTGATAGAAATTTAACTAATTAATCAAGAAAGAATACTGATTTAGCATATAATGTTTCTGGGAGGGTTGCACTAAGACCATGCATGTGAAGCACTCAAAATATTTAGAAATGTTTCATGCATTCTTATTTTATTTCTTACTGTACAGTCTGTTTCTTAGGTGAATATTTACCATACCAGGCTAGGCCCCAAATTCTTCTTTGAGACTGGAACGTGGCCTTTCTTCTGTTTTAGAACAGGCCTGAATTTTGGCTGCAATTGAATTTAGTAACTTCTGGTTTGTTTTATTTTAAGATGCCCAGCATAAGAGTGCATGGAAGAAAGATAGACCCCAAACAATGTCCTTTTGGTCTTTTGCCTTAACACATAGACTGAGCATTGGTTATGGCAAGGTGGGAAATTTGCTAAAGCAGCAAATCATACCATCTTGAATGCCACTGAAATAATTTGTCTACCACCAAGAAATCATACACTCGTGACTATTTTTTAAGAAGCTGTCCAAATATAATGGCATGGTAACTGCAAGTACTAACAGTTCCCAAGTATAGAAGTACATTTTATTTGAATAACTTCATGCCATTCCTTCCATACTACTTGAGAATCATTTCAGAAAATCATGTAACTAGGTGAGGATGCTATTAAACTTTTTGTCCACCTATTACTGTTTTGCTCCTTTTATAAAGATGTGTGCAAAGACTTTATCTGCCCTTTGCTAGGCAAAAAGCCAGGCTGCTCATCTGATTTTTATGTATCTTTTCTTCAAGCAGATTGAGGCAAACAGGTGCTAGTTTCATCTGCAAAAATTTTAGCATCAGCAATTAAAATAAGGTTGGGTATGATTTTTAAACTGTAATTCTCTGAAGACTTGCCTATTTAATTTCTCCGAGCATGTATAGTTTATGATTATGTATTCATCTTTATTTTAGTATGTCGGTCTTGTCTCACAGGAACATTTTATGTACTACCTGCAAAGGCGTATGGCTAGTGCAGATAAAGAATTATTCATTCACTCATTCACATTATATTTAATGGTATCACATAAACAGGAACTGCTGAAGTATGATTTGCTAGACAGAGCGTTCTGTTTCCAAGGACAATAGAACAAGGTGATGCCTACTGTGGAGGAAAGGGGCAGAAGCTTAAATTGGATCTGAAGTTTCCAAGGAACTAATTGGATTAAAGCTGCAAAGGAAGTTTTGAGCAAATATCATTACTTCCCCTTTGAGGTTTCTTGAACTGCAGTTCGTAAATGGTTCATGGACATGGCTTACTAACAGCACAACCCATAAGGTTCTTGAGGTCTGTGCAAGGGTGGCCTTTGCAAAGTTATTTTGCTTTGGAGAATCATCGGGGAGTAAAACCACAATGCTGGATCGCCTTTCAAATCTCACAGCTTCAGTGCTTAAGTACACAACCTCTCTCCGTAGCCTGAGTCATTTTAATTGACTTTTGTGGATCTGAAAAGCAATCTGGAATCCTTCAGCTAGAGCTCTGCATAGAGATAGATCATATTGTTAAACATGTTTCCTTAGCATTATTTCTCCGTTGATCATTATCAACCGTGTTGGCTTTATTTTTATCTTTTTTTCAGACACATACCAGCTCCTTGTTCTAGTCTTGATAATTTTGATATTGAGACATCAATTGCAACTGTAAGGCATGAAAAGATTGCCGGGGCACACATAAATGTGCAAACTTGCAGCAATCTTCCCCTTGTTGGTTAAATTTGGTTCCGCAACAGAGAATGTCAAGAACACAGAATCGTAGAATCACAGAGTTGGAAGAGACCTCAAGGGCTATCTAGTCCAACCCCTTGCCATGCAGGAACCCCCATCACAGGACTCCTGACAGATGGCCATCCAGCCTCTGCTTAAGAAACCTCCAAAGAAGGAGACTCCACCACCATCCATGGCAGCCTATTCCACTGCCGGACATGGCGGACATGATGACCATATAGGCCCCTTTCAACTTCATGGTTCTACAATTCTATGATCTAAATCACTTTCTGTTTTCTGTAAACCAAGGAGCGCATGTGCTCAAGTTGGATGAGTGCAGTTTTAAGTCTTATGGAGGGCTGTACTGTTTAAAATGGAGGAGCTGACATTTC
The DNA here is from genome assembly GCA_029282475.1 of Phrynocephalus forsythii. Taxonomy (NCBI): domain Eukaryota; kingdom Metazoa; phylum Chordata; class Lepidosauria; order Squamata; family Agamidae; genus Phrynocephalus; species Phrynocephalus forsythii. The sequence goes on along the minus strand of JAPFRF010000001.1, from coordinate 138,119,333 downwards.
TAATTTCCTAGTCTTAAATCCCTAGTCAGTCTGTGGGTTATCTCAGGTTAAATCTAACCACATTGTTTGCCACTACTCTTCTCCATTCCATCCTATAGCAGTGATGGTGGAACCTTTAGAGATTGAGTGCTCAAATGGTGATTCAAAACCCACTTATTTTTTTTCGCAAAGTGCCAATATGGCAATTTTTCCTAAATACAGTGGTACCCCAGGTTACAAATGCTTCAGGTGCTACCCTTTGGGAAAGTCAGGATCGAAGAGCAAGGATTTGAATTTCCCACTGCCACAGTACCCTTGCTGTGGCTGCGGAAAATTCAAAAACCTGCTCTTCGATCCTCGCTTTCCCGAAGAGTAGCACCCCGTCTGCCTCTTGGCCCTGGGCATAGAATCAGAGAATCATAGAGTTGGAAGAGGCTTCAAGGGCCATCCAGTCGGACCCCCTGCCATGCAGGAACCCCATCACAATACTTCCGACAGATGGCCATCCAGCCTCTTCTTAAAAACCTCCAAAGAAGGAGACTCCACCACCCTTTGTGGCAGGTGCTACACCATCAGGAAAGCCAGGGAGGAGTGGCAGCAGCTCCCCAGTTTACTCTCCAGCCACGCTGCTCCAGGCATCCCAAAAGTAGCGTGGTTAGACAGTAAACTGGGAATACGAAGGAATCAACAAACTGCAGCCTACCCTTCGCCTGGCTCTCTGCATGGAGTACAGTGGTGTACTCTGAGCGGAGGGTGAGGCGCCATGGCTGTGAGGGGCAATGTCGCATGCCCACAGAAAGGGCTCTGTTTGCCACCTGTGCCATAGATTTGCCAATACTGTCCTAGCACAATAGGCAGACTGCAACAAATTCCAATTCCCCTTCCTTCCCTCTATACACTGCTTACTTTTAACATCTCACCTGCTCAAGAAATAATTTCCCCTCAAGCTTGAATATTTTGGTGTGCCAGTGCACACTTTTGCTTGGGGTGGCCTATAAAAGTTTTGTCTCAATATGAAGTTTTGGATTTTGTGCCAACATGGCTTTTGCTGCTTTTATCAAATTCAATGTGGTTATTGCAAACATTCTTTTGTGCTCCTGCCAAAATTTCTCTCCCTTAAGAATGTCAGAAAAGGAGTATTAGTTTCTTTTAACATCAATCTGTTTTTGATGATAGTAAGTGAAAAATAATTAGCAAGATTATTATTTTTTCTTTTCCTAAATTCTTGCTAGCAATTCACCAAAAGGAATGGTAGCAGAAATGAATCTATTACATTAAGAAATGAAGTCATTACAAAGACGGTTCAAACCCATAACAAATAACAACATGATAGGATTTTAATATATAATATAAGCTTCAAGGGTACATACCAAAATGGTACCTGAGTCATTATTTTGAAAGACTCCACACAGGTTTGTAAGACAAATTGCATTATGCTTGTAATTCTGACATAGAATTTCCTATTTTTCTGAAATTATATAGTGGTACAAATTGGTATTTTTCTATCACACAGTTAAAAAACTTTTCCGTGTGATTATTTGTGTTTTGCACTGAGCTAAAAGAAGAATCCCTTAATGTACATTGACTTTGCAACTTTTTCATTAATTCTATTAAAGATATTGATATATTCAGGGTTTTTTTAAATGTAGTTGAATAATATATTTAGTTCCTTCTAATTCTTTTGTTTTATCTCCCACTATATGCGTTACAGGCCAGTGTACACTAATGTACAGCAATACTTTGGTTTATATGCATAATCTGTTCTTTCAGGAAACATGCTTGTAAACCAAAACACTTATATCAAAGCAAAATTCCACATAAGAAATAATGGAAACTCAGATGATTCGTTCTGGGGCCCCATAGATCACATACTGTACACAGAAAATGCCAAAACTCACAAAAGACATTAGCTAGAAGTCCACATCCACACCATGGTTTAGGTGCCCGGCTGCAGAATCTGCTCTGCTTGCTATGATTCTATGACTAACAACTGGATTCTACTCTGTATTTTTAATGTGACAATAATAACAAGCAATTTGTAGCCCTATACACACTTGACTAGAAATGGTTTGAAAAAATAAGAAAGACTGTTGATAAAAATATAAAGAAAAAGAAAACGCTAACCTGCACATTCCTGGCTGGTGCAAGGGAGACCTCCATTCCTCTCTCCTCTGCTTTGGAGGCTGCTTGAGGCAGAACATTATAGACAATCATTCACAATTCAGCAGGGAGAGGGAGGGAGAGCCGCCATTGGCTCACTTGTAATCATGTGACCTGCTCCAGTGCTTGTACATCAAGACATTGCTTGTTGATCACAGCAAAATGTAGAATAATGTTTGCTTGTCTTGCAAAATGCTCTTAAACCAAGTTACTCTTAATCCAAAGTATTACTGTACGCTGCTGTGAGTCAAGTAGTGTAAACCACAGCAGCAAACTGCCACTAGTTAAGAGATGAGACTTATATTCCCTGTCATGTGCCAAGCCATAATATGACTGATGTAGGATGAAGAATACAAGCCTTGAGTTCGTCACTTAAGGGCATTACTGCCATTGTGATTCATCCCGTTGGGCTAATGCTGGTGGGCCAGAGCGATAGGGTTCTGGCCATAGTTGTAAAGAGCAAGATTCAAACCAATGCACGGTAGCAGCAATGGACTCAAATTACCTATTTCAACTCATGATATACACTGTCTACCCCTATTCCAGTGCCTGATTGTCTACACTAAGTAAACACACAAGGGGGAAGTTCTACCCTCTCTACTATTATTCTCTCTCTCTCTCTCTCTCTCTCTCTCTCTCTCTCTCTCTCTCTCTGTGTGTGTGTGTGTGTGTGTGTGTGTGTGTGTGTGTGTGTGTGCAGAATGACAATCTGAAGAGGAGAGCCTCTCCACTACATTGGAAAACCCTGAATCTGGGTTCCTAATCATGTCAAAAAGCCTTCCTACGTAGAGAAGGCTCCCTCTCTCTGCACCCTTCACATGTGGACAGCAACATGACAGCAAGTGAGGACACAAAGACTGGGCTAGTGGACTCTCTCTTCTCACATATTTATTTAAAGTAGGTTATGTGTTTTCTGGTTGCAGTTTGCATGAAATGTAACTCTATTCCCAAGGTACTATTAACCAGAACTTCAAACATGAAACTCTTAATTGGCCAGCTGACCAGCACAAAAACCTGGTCAACGGCAACTCAGTGATATTCCCACTTTACAGGTGGAAAAAACTGAGGTGAAAAGACGATTGATCTCTATCCGCCATAACAGAGAGTAAGATATAAAATGCCTTTCTTTGTAGTCCAGCAACATCTGGAAAGCCACACATTTACCGGCCCACTGTGCCAAACGTACTGTGGGGAGAGATCTTGAAGAAAATTGGCAGACTTCTAATCTGTAGTGCCAAGGTATCCAGGAGGAAATTTAAGCCATAATCAAATATAAAAGACTGCTGATGTCCACTGGTCAAAATCTTCTCTGTCTGGTCCATGGAGGCAGCTACTCATACACTGTAGAGTTTGTGTGTGTTGGGGGTGGGTGGGTGGGAGGGGTGTTTCCAGATTTGCCCAAAGAAATATCTGTTACCTCCTTGCACAAGTGTAAATCCCATTGATCATAATAGGTGATTTCCACTTGGTATAATGGGAAGCTAGCTTGGGTAGTGGCAAGTGCAAAGCAGCACAGGTAGCATGGAATGCTCCTTCAGCTACTGCAACCTCTTGTGCACCTTGCCATTAACATTCGGCAAAGATTCAAATATTAGAAACCACACTAATTGGTGGTCTGTAGACCATGAGCAGAAGAACTGTTTTCAATTCCATGTATTTAAGTTCATGGGAGCAGGAAGCCTTTGGCTAAAGGGCCAGAAGGGAGAACCCGAGAGAAGAAAACTGACATGCTGCAGGAAAATGCGATTAATAAAATGAAACGAATGAATTGCCTTTTAACAAAGAGAAGTAAAAAATGCAGAAGATGGGTCCTAATGGATGAAAAGCAGGAAAGTAGCTGATTATTTAGTAATGGGTGCTAAAAAAAGAAGGCAGTGTACAATTTGAAACAGAAGACCTGCAACTGTGCTACTATTACTGCTCTTACTCGGTGACTTCATAGAACCCTTGTGCACATGGTTCATTGCAAGGAAGATATTAGATATGTGCCCATGGAGGTTACAGTTTAGAAAATAGGCATGGGGAAAACAAGAAAGAAATGGGGTTATTGGAAGCAAAGAAAAAACATGGAAGGATGTTGCCATTATTTGTATTACACATGCAAGTACAAATACACCCGGTCCTCCTTGGTATTAATGGTTCTCAAGGCTTCCTGGAAAAGGTGACTTGGACAAGGGACTTGATGGAACAAGGGGAAGTGGTCGTTGTCATGTAAGTTCCAGGCATAAGGAGCAACAAGAAAAAATTATGTATGGTTAACTGATGTACATAATCAAGCTTTCTGGAGTGGGAACATTGTGCACATACCTCATGCAGAGGACAACAGTGCTAGTCCACTGGAAGGGAAACAGACTCTGTGGCAGGGCAATCAGCAACCCACTGCAACTAGGACTGGATATGAGGACTGTTTTGCCCAATATTCTCCCACCTCCTGATCGCAATGTAGGGTGAAATAGCCCCACATCCCTGTTTCATGGCCCCAGTACATGCTGAGTGCCTCCATTTTGCCAGCAGAGTGCCTGTTATTGGTAGAACTTTCTAATGACATGGATGAGTGCCTCACATTTTGCCAGCAGAGTGCCTGCATGATTGGTCTCTAGAACTGTTTTTCAACCTTTTTTTGAAAGGCATGGTTTCATGAAAAAAATCACGCACACCACCATTAGAAAATGTTAAAAAATTAACTCTGTGCCTATATTGACTATATATGCAAAATTCTCTTGAATAGGAATCAAATAAACACAAAGAAAGTATTTTATAATTACTTTATTATGAAATCTCTTTATTCAGCTACCAACAGGAAGCTGATATTCTTCAGCTTTTCCAAAGCATGATCAAAGGTCTCTAGAACATTCCAGGCAGAATGGCCTCCCCAATTTCCGACAAGCGTTGAGGGTTTTAGCAGCAAAGGGGAAATCCCATTGCCAATCACCGCTAAAATAAAGCAATGGAATCTATACGACTTATATCAGTGGTTCCCAAATTGGGGGGCCCAAGTGTTCTTGAGCTGAAACTCCCACAAGTATTCACCAATAGCTGTGTTGGCCAGGATTTCTGGGAGTTGTAATCTGGAGACCCAAGGTTGGGAACCACTGACTTACACCGTTAGCAAATCCCATTTATTTTACTCTTCTGCTCTTCTTGGAACTAAAAACTGGATTTCACCCCAACTTGGAATTTCTGGTGGTGCTGTTGTGTAAGTACTTGTAATAAAAGACAGAGATATAGAACAACAACAACTGCTGCTGCTATCATTAGATGCAGCAAGACATGCATTATGACTACTACCATTGTCCTATTAACTGTTTCAAACAGAAGGTAGGAAATGCCCCTGTCTCTGATGATAGTTTCTTCTGTTTACTGGAAGACTGTTCTTGAAATTTAAGAAAATGGGTGGTGTTTTTTTAAAATGTCTCCAACAACCAGTGCTTTATGATACATGTTTGTCACTGTGGGGTTTTTTTTTTTTTTTGCATTTGTATTTCCATAGCAGGTAAAGGCAGTCCTTTAATAAACCTGTATGCATCTACTGAAATATAAGAGATGTTATGTTCCCTACTGTTTGTTTTTGTGGGTCAAGACAGGGTAAGACCATGTGCCCCACCAAGGGTCCAAAGACATCTCCAGTACCCCTGGCACCCCTCAGCCACCTCTTAATTCTTCGTAAAATAAACATTTTTTTTTAAAAAAAAGACTGTTAAAGAAAGACTCTTTGTGCCCTCTGTGATTAATGACTCCTAATCATACTTTTACTTGAGGAAGGTAGTAATTTCCCCATGTTTTGAGTTCCTGCTAGCCGCTGGGGGGGGGGGCAAAACCCCATCAAAATTTGAAAACATGGTTTCAAATGGGGTATGGGGGCCCTTTTCACTTTATTAAACCAATCTGGTAAGAAAAAAAGGGGAGGTCCACAGGAGATGGGGCAGTCCTCCAAGGTCCAGGGGCAGCTGCTTTCAATATTCAGCTCCTTGGCATGCATCAATAATACAAGAGCCATTCCTTAGCATTCAGTGCTGAAAGGGTGGTAGATCAGAGACCATCCACAAAAATCCTCTGCCCAAGAACAGGAAAGCAACTCTGACAATCACCTGTTGCTGAATATAGACCAGCTACATGGTAACAGTGGCACCCACCACTGTAAATCCTGATTGCCACTAACAAATACATGATGTCACATATGACATAAGCATAGAAACAGCCCCATTCTCTGATTCGGAGCTCAATGATGCACAGATTGTAAAGGGCAAGCAACGTTCCCAGAAAATATCGATATGTTTTCTTTTAGGACAATAACATGTTCATCGTTCAGAAAAGACATTGCAGCCTATTTCACACAAATTGCCTTTGATATCAACTGTGGAAATAGCGAGGGCAGTCACCATGTGCTGTGAGACCCCCTTGCCTGTATATCTCTGGCAGTGTAGCCTTAAATGGATTTCTGTGGAGTTTTTTTCCTTCACTTTTTTTTTGCCAAGCAGGGCTCCTGAGATTTACAATAACACAACATGTATATAATGCATCTCTCAAGCACTCCTGATCATGAGGAGGTGGAAGATCTTGGCCAGGTGGAACCATTGTACTGCTGTGGAGAAATGTCTTGTAGCAATCCAGGCTCATCTTTAGGGCCAGCGTCACTTTCCTCAGAGGCTGCAACATCCTGGCCAATGGCACCAGCGGTTCACCTGAGGTCTTCCCTGAGAACGCTTCCCAAGCCCACTTGCTCTTGAGAGGGCGGCAGGTGTGAGGGGCAGAAGGGAACCCAAACCCTCCTTGGGCAATTAAGACGGCAAAGGGCACCAGAGGCTGCAGGAGCCACCATTCTAGCGATTGCCTACCTTGGAGAAGGCAGGTTACACAATGCTGAGCCCTCTTCTCAACTATGCTGCAAAGAAATATAAGCTTTCCAGGGCCTTGGAGGCCGGCCCCTTCCCTGGGAAGCAATGGAGGAAGGCAACAGGCCAGCCACGCTAAAAACAAACGGCAGGGTCCCCTATCTCCCCCTCCGCTAAAGCTCAGCACCAGAAGAGTGGCTCCCCTGGAGGGATCGCCATCAGCCCAAGCGCGGGCAGGGAAGGTGGCGCCGCCGCTTCAGCACCCTGGAGAGCGGCAACGCCAGCAGGCCACGCCGCGGAGGTCCCCCGGCGGGAGGCAAGCGTCGCCTCCAGCCCCAGCCCCAGCCTCAGCCCCAGGCCAGCCCCAGCCCCAGCCCCAGCCCCAGCCCCAGCCCAGTCTCAGCCCCAGCCCCAGCCCCAGCCCCAGCCCCCCTCGGCTGGGGCGCGTCGCCTGCGTCGCCCCTTCCCCTCCCCTCCCCTTCCCCTCCGCACCTTTCTGGATGAGCTCCTCGCTCTCGGGCTCGAACCCGGCGCGGTGGCAGCGCCGCCAGAGGCCGGAGACGGTGGAGTTGAAGCGGCGGCCGCAGTGCGACTCGAGCACCAGGGCGGCGGGCGGGAGCGGCGGCGGCGGCGGCGGCGGCGGCGGTGGGGGCGGCGGCGAGGGGGTCCCCCGGCCGGGCACGACGAGGACGACGGCGGCCCTGGGCGGGCGGGCTTGGAGGGGCAGGTGCGGGATGGGCGCCGACATGGAGCCCGCCGGGTCGCTGTTGGAGTGGCGCTTGTGGCCGTAGCTGCGGCAGCGCTCGCGGTGCCGCCGCGCGTCCGTCTCGTACCAGGAGTCGGTGCCGATGGCCACGGCCAGCAGGGCCAGGGCGGCGGCGGCCAGCAGCAACCCGGAGCAGCTCAGCGCCTGAGCCGCGGCCGCCATCTTCCCCGCGCCGCCGCCGCCGCCGCCGCCGCCGCCGAGGCGCGCTGCCCGCTTTGCCTGCCTGCCTTCCTGCTTGCCTGCCACTGCTCCCCCTGCAGCCCGGCCGGGGGGCCGCAGCCGAGCCAGCCCGCCCGCCCGCCTGCCCGCTCAGCCGCTGGAGGCCCTCTGGGCGCCCTCCTCCTTCCTTTCGCCACCCCACACAAATACCCACCCACTACCCACCCCACCCGCAACTCCCCTGGGGCAGGAAGGCAGCGGAGGCAGGCCTAGAGGTTGCCCCCCCCCCGGTTGCATCCCTCCCTCGGGCTCCGTCCTGGGGCTTGCCTGGTTTCCCAGAACTAGACCTTCGTCGTTGACTACTTGGCCCTTCCCTCACTCCATCTCCCCCTTCAAAACTGTGTCTCCAGGTTAGGGTTTGGAGCCCTGATGGGGCGGTTTATTATCAGGGTCGGGATGGCAAGCCCAGAGTGCTTCTGAGCATGTTCAAAATGCCAGTTACAATCCCTTGCGCCTCAAAAGGAGCACTGTCAACTTGTTGGGTTCCTGGCAGAAGTCTCCAGGAAGTAAACCAGGAGCTGGCTTGTAGGAGGTTTGGAGCCCTGGGGGTTAACATTTGAGAAAGGAGTTTACCCAGTTTGCAGAGAGCTGCCTTGCTTTCAGTAAATAATAGCAAGACATGAAACCTACCAGACCATTTCTTCATGGGAATTACACAGCTCTAGGCACCTGTGTCCCCCCAACAAGGCCTGTTGAAAGCCCCCTCCCTTGCCAAATCCTTCCTGACTTCATTGCTTCTGCTCAAGCTTGGAAAAGATACCTTTAAACTCACAGAATCCACCTAATAATAAAAACCCTTTGTCTCAGCATCCCAAATGACAGTACAGAAGAAGTCATTGCAGTTCAGGTGTCAAGAGATCTTGTGTATTGAAATAATTAAGGCAGGGTGTAGAAAAAGTAGTCCTAAAATGAAAGTACAATATTCTAGTATTCTAGAATTCTGGTCATCCAAGATTCTAGCCTTCTAAGACTTTGGTACACCACATATTTTATGCTACAAACCTTTGATGCTCCAAACTTTGCAAGATGAAGATGTTTATTATTACAATGTCAAATGCTGAGTCATAAATATTTGGAGTTACAAAGACTGTAGGGACAACAGAATTTCCAGCTAATTTTTTCTTGGTGTCCCAGGCCCCTGGAAAAGAATTTGTTTATAATTTGAAGTGAAGGGTAAATAACTGAAAGAATTGTAAATATAGATAGGGAGGCAGGTCACACACAAAGGAATTCAACATTCAACACATTACAATATTCCATGCCACACCATACACGCTGAATGCCAACAGCAAATGTAGCAGGTCAGAAACAGGCTTCATTTCCAGAAGCCAGGAACACAATCAACTTCACCCTTGAACAATCCATTCAAATTTTCTGGACACCACTGCAAAACTACAACATGGACATCTTAGCACCACTGTATGCAAGAAAACCACCAACCAATGTAACTACCTGCACTCTTCCAGCTTCTGCTCTGAATATACAATAAAATCCATTGTATACAGCCAAAATCCTAAAATACAATTGCATCTGCTTCAACCCACAGGATAGAGACTCCATACTCAAGGATCTGCAAAGGCTTTCCTCAGACCATAGTACCCACCTCGTATGATTAAGGAACAAATCAACAAAGCAAGACACATACCCAGAGATAACCTGCTGCAAGACAGATTCAGATGACTAAATGACAGAACACCACTAGTTGTCACTTACAGTCCATAACTGAGACCAGTCACATGCACCTTGTGCAATCTCCAGCCTTCGTGGCGCAGAACATTTACTTTTACACATTCAATACCTGCTCAAATGAGGCAAGCATAGGTGTGCAGCACACTGAAGATATTGGGAACAAGATGTTTGAACAAATGAACTGCATGCACAAGTGTTAAAGGAATTGGTAGAAGAGATTCTAGAACCATAAATAAAATACTCTAAATAATAAATAAAATCTCTATCTATTGTTTTCTTGAAACAGTTGAGAATGGGTAAAGTGCTGGATGCTTGGAGGAGGACTAACATTGTCCCTAGCCCTGAAAAGGGCAAAAGTGGGGGGACAATCTAAGAACTACAGAACAGTTAATCTGACATCAATCCCAGGGAAAAATCTGGATCAGACTAGAAAGCAGTCACTCTGCAAGCACCTTGAAAACAAAGCAGTAATAACTGGAACCCAACATGGACTTATCAAGAACAAACCTGCCAGATTAATCATATCTTTTTTTTTAATTGAGTAACCTGCCTGGTAGATAGTGGGAATGCTATAGACATAATTTATCTTGACTTTAGTAAAGCTGTTGAGAAAGCATCCCATTATATTCTGATTGGAAAGCTCACCAAGATGTGAGCTGGGTGGAATAACGGTCAAGTGGATGCACAGTTGATTACAGAATTTTACTCAGAGTGTGCTCATCAATGGCTTCTACTCAAACTGGAAGGATATAACAAGTGGGGTACCACAGGGATAAGACCTGGGCCCATTACTCTTCAACATTTTGATAAATGGTTTGGATGAAGGGATGTCCAGGGAATGCTTTCAAAATCTACAGATGATACAGAATTGAGTGGAATAGCTAATATATTGGAAGACCAAAAATTCATTCAAAAAGAGCTTGGTAGGTTTGAGCGCTGGGCTGAAAACAACAAATAAAGAAAGACAAGACCAAAGTTCAATGTGTGGGGGGGGGGCACTAACAAGATAGGAGATACTTGATTTAGTAATATTATGAATGAGAAGAATCTTGAAATCATAGATCACAAGCTGAATGTGAACCAACAGTGTGATATTGTGGCAAAAAAGGCAAATGCTGTTTTATTTTTCATTATCAGAAGTATTGTCTCTAAATCTCATGAATTATTAGATCCGCTCTATTTGGTACTGGATAGGCCTCGTCTTTGAGCGCTCTGTCCAGTTCTAGACACCACACTTTAAGAAGGATGCCAACATCCTGGAACAAGTTCAGAGGAGGCCAACAGGGGGCTGGAAAAGCTGGGTATGTTGATCCTTGTGAAAAGACGACTGAGAACTCAGGTATGATAGCACTTTTCAAATACTGTGCTTGAAAAGCTGTCATACAAAAGGAGGACAGGATGTGTTCTGAATCATCCTAGACTGCTAGATGTGTAATCACAGAATCATAGAACTCTTAGAATAGTTGGAAGGGGCCATACAAGGCCACCAAGTCCAACCCCCTGCACCATCCAGGGATACAAATCGAAGGATACCTGCGAGGTGGTTGTCCACATTGCTCTCAAATGCCTCCAGTGCTGGAGCACTCACCACCTCTTGAGGCAACTGGTTCCATTCCCATACTACTCAAACAGTTAGGAGGTTTTTCCTGATATTTAGCCTGAAAGCTGGGTTGTCATTGTTGTGCGTCCTGCACTCTGGGATGATAATAACTGGCTCAAGTTGCAGGAAGCCAGATTTCAGTTGACTATCAGGAAAAAACAAACACATCCTGTTCGAACAGAACAACAGTGGAACCAATTACCCTGGGACATAGTGAGCGCTCCAGTGTTGGGGTATCCAAAGAAAATCAAACATTAGTCAGATATACTTTGATCCCTACATTGAGCAGGGGGGTGGTGGACTTTAGGGCCATTTTTCAATTTTTTACTATTATGTCAAGGACTTTTAGAGTCTATAAAGAGGATACTACCAAGGTTTGTGATGGAGGTGATGAAATATGTGTGCTTATTATTTAAAAGAACTTCTTTCTAAGAAGTCTTAAGAAAAATCTCCATAATGGATAACCAAGGCTTTGATAAGTATACAGTTGTCCCCTGCCCTTTCGTGGTTCATATACTCCAGTTCTGGTATATCGTGGGTCCACAGTATATGAAAAAAGGGGTGAGGAGGAAAGGCCTTCCCAGGCCCGTCAGAGGCCCCAAAAGTGCTTCCTTGCAAACCGGAAGTGACTTCTGGTAAACCAGAAGTGACCTCCAGAACACTAGAAAGCACTTTTGGGGCCTCTGGGGGACTGGAAAGCCCCTTGCAGGCCCATTTGGAGCAGTGCCAGGCCTGGGGTAAGTACAAGAGCCCCCAGAGAGCCAGCCCAGTCCTGACCTGACCCAGCATCCGCATATTGCGGATTTTCAATTATTTCGGGTCGGGTCAGGTCGGGTCCCTAACCCCTGCAATAGGTGAGGGTTCACTGTAGTATGGAACCGTACGACAGGAAAAGACTGGTGGGTTATCTAAATCCTGTCCGGAAAGAGAAAAGAAAAGAAAAAAGCCATGTGCTCCTTGCACAAATTCTAAAAATAAATTTGTGCGATAATGCCCTAAGCACATCCAATCTTGCCTGATTCCGGAAGCTAAGCAGGGTTGGCCCTGGCTAGTACTTGGATGGGCAACCACCAGGGAATACCAGGTGCTGTAGGCGCCTGGAGTAGGAACTGGCAAACCACTCCAGTATTCCTGGACGTGGATTCACAAAGGGTCAGTCACGACTGTAACGGCACAACACACACACAAGGGTAATAGTGGTTCAGAACAGTATTACCAGTCTAGAAGATAATATTTTTACAGGACACCTGCAAGATACCTTCAAAACTAATCCAAACATGATATACATGCATTGTGACAGATAGTATTATTTTACCACTTGCTTAATCCATACTTGCACAGGTCAAAATCCAGTTCAGGCATTCTTCAACCTAGGACCTGTGAACACATTCAGAGGGGAATTCCTAGCCCTGCCCTTCTTATTGGCACATGTTTCGTGGTTACTGTCCTCAGTCTAAGGAAGGGGGGTGGACTCCTGCTGCAGGTAGTTGCTTTATGTGAACAAGAATTCTGGAAAATATGTCTTAGTTGTGAAAAGTTTGCACACAAAGGGACTATTTTCCTTCTCAGATACAGTGCTGTAAAAGCAAAACAAGCAAAAAAAAAAAATAGCAAAATGTGTTGCTTGTATACTGCCCAATAGCATTTAAGCCACATTTGGTCCAGTTAACAATTTAATCACTCAGGCTACATATTGCAGATGCAGGGGAATGGTATCAGGAGACAGATGTCTAGTCTCGTGCACTCCCAGACACATTTGATGGGGCCACTGTGAGATACAGGAAGCTGGACTAGATGGGCCTTTAGCCTGATCCAGCATGGCTCTTCTTATGTTCTTATGGAAGGCTGGAAGGCTGAGTCAGCCACCAGCCAACTCTCTAGGGCAGTGGTGGTGAACCTTCGGCACTCCAGATGTTTTGGACCGCAACTCCCACAGTCCTTTGTCATTGGCAATACAGGTTCGGAATTCTGGGAGTTGCAGTCCAAAACATCTGGAGTGCCGAAGGTTTGCCACCACTGCTCTAGGGCAGTGTTTTTCAACCTTTTTTGGGCAAAGGCACACTTGTTTCATGAAAAAAATCACGAGGCACACCACCATTAGAAAATGTTAAAATGCCAAATCCCCCCCATACAAACACGCGCGCCACGCGCAACACCGCCTTTTTTCCAGCTTGTTAAAAAGGCCTCGCAACCTGACAGCTGCTGGCCGGCGGGGGAGGGGAGAGAAGCAAGAGCTGGCGGGTCTCTCTCTCCCCCCCCGTCCCCCACTCACACCCAAGTCTCCCTTGCCTTGCAACCCGACTTACTCTCTTCCCGCTTTCGATCAAACCTGCTCCTCCTCTGGTTGCTCACTCCGGCCACCCATCCCCGAGCATGATGTCCCTGGCAGCCGCCTGTTGCCGCGACCCCCAACACCCCCGGTGTCTTGGAAGGGAAGCGTTAATGCCAATTTAAAAAGACCCTGCCCCTCCCACTCCAGAGAGAGAGAGAGAGAGAGAGAGAGAGAGAGATACACACACACCTCACCTATGCTCCTCCTCAGCCCTCCTCCTCCTCCTTTGCACGGCACTGCGGGCGAACTCCACTCCACCGGTGCCGGTCGCGATCGGGCAAGCCCCAAACTCGCGGCAGGCTCACTCTGGGCGCCACACGCGCAGCCGGCACCATCCGCCTCCCCCGCCCGGCCAAGAAGCCACCTTTCCCGCCACCGCCGCTGCTGCTGCTGCTGCAACCACCACCACCACCTCCACCACCCCGACCCCCGCTACGCACGCCAAACTTCGGCTCCTTCCGTCCTTAGGAGGGAGGGAAGCAGCCAAAGGGGCTTTTAAAAATAAAAAGGGAGAGAGATTTTAAAAAGTGGAGGGTGTCCCCCTGAGGAGCGCGGCGCACCTGCTGGCCGAGGGTGGGGTCAAACATTTTTCCCACGGCACACCAGGCAACATCCCGCGGCACACAACTGTGCCGCGGAACAGTGGTTGAAAAACACTGCTCTAGGGGTTGAATCCTGGCTCAAGAGCACAGTTTTGGCTGCAGTACAGCAGTTAACCACTGCACTACAAGGCTCACTCATATAACAAAGATCATATCAATTGTGGGGGCTGTCTAGGACGTACTCCCATCTACATGAGTTGAGACTGTCTGGTCAAAGAACATCTGAGTAGGGCTATGTTATAACAAAACTGTTGTTTAGTGGCAAAGGCTTAAATTCACGTCACTGCTGAATTGTGAAATTGCAGTAGTTCACAATTTACCCCAGCGAACAGGTAAAGCCACCTTGGGTCCTTTCAGGGTGAAAGGTGGGATAGAAATACTTTAAACAAACAAACAATATATAAATCCTGTCGCATGGAGGATGATGGCCTAGCACAGGAAGGGCAACAGCTCAGGACCAGAGTCAGAAGTATACCTCCACTTGAAGGTCAAAGGGCACTTATTCAAAGATGAAGATATACATATATTAGAGAGAGAAGATAGGTGGTTGGAGAGAGGGGTTTGAGAAGCCATTCATGTGTGTATTGAAAACCCCTTTCTCAACAGAGGTGGGGGACTCCACAGGGTGGATTAAAAAAAACAATGATTTTTTTAAAAAAATTTAAAATCAGAATTTTTTATTTAAATTGGATTTTTATTTAAATTGATTTTTATTTAAATCAGATTTTTAAAAATTTTATTGCTTTTTGAGGAAAAATCTCTCTACAATGTTAAGATACATTATATTACAAAAGTTATTCATCATGAAATTATATTTTTAATTATGTAGCATAAGGCTGTATTAATCTATTCAGAATGTCATGCTCTCTCAGAGGTTTCTGATTATTTGGGGCAATTTTTCTATATAGAATACATTATCCCCAATGCTTGGTTTTGCTAATTTCAAAACTGTGCATTTGGGTCAGCAGCAATAACATGCCTCCTTCATAGCAAAAGATGTTATAAAATAAGCATCAGAATTGAGGAAAAGACCTTAATCCCCTTGTTCCTCTGCAAATCTATGTGCACAGAATCAACCCCCTTACCTCTTAAGTGCTATGTT
Organism: Phrynocephalus forsythii; assembly: GCA_029282475.1. Classification (NCBI taxonomy): domain Eukaryota; kingdom Metazoa; phylum Chordata; class Lepidosauria; order Squamata; family Agamidae; genus Phrynocephalus; species Phrynocephalus forsythii. The sequence goes on along the minus strand of JAPFRF010000001.1, from coordinate 138,104,052 downwards.
TCAAGAAGTTCAATGAATAGAAGATTGTTTGGAATGGAATAGGTCTGCACAAGGAGCAAAGTTTGAGGAGGGAGGGCAAGCAGTAAAATGAAAGTGAAACCTTTTGAGCACAGTACTCCACATCTTGAGATCTTTATGTGTAGAGTGGCCTGAGGGTAATCATATTACAGTGGTACCTTGTATAAAGGAATTAATTAGTTCCAAATGAAATTATGTTAAGCAAATTTTCCTTTATACAAATCCCCATAGGAATGCATTGAAAACGGAGTAATCCCATTTTTATGTTGTATGGATTCTCCCCATAGGTGATTATGTTAAGCAAATTTCCCCTATCTCCGGAATTTTTATGTTGTACACATTTTATGTTATACAAGCTATTTGTTATACAAGGGTCCACTGTATTCTCACTCTCTCCCTTGAGGAGAAAAACCTGTAATATTATTGTTTTCTTTATATGAAACCATTTAAATTATTTGTATTAAGGTAATGATTATTTTTCCTTCCAATAAAGTACAACAGAACAGTTACAAAATTAATGATTAACCTATTAAACTGGAGATAGTTCACCTTGCAATAATTTCATAATTATCTATCTATGTATTTCTAATGGTGTATAACCACCAAATCAGTATGATAAAATGAAACCTTCATCTGGTTGTACGTATTAAGATTAAAACAACTCCAGCAAAAATGAGTCTTTGCAAAAATGAGAAAATCATGATTTAAATTGAGACTTACTGACTAGTGATTTAAATCAAATCTACCCTTGGACTCAGGCACAATTTTCCCATTTATCATGCTGCTTTTTCATCAATCCCCAGACAAATCAGAAGCACTTCACATCTCTACCAGAAAAGCCACGACTAACGACCCATACCTAATGGATGTAGGGAATGGTTGAATAGGTGGGACTTTCACGCAGACTGCCATTGTACATCTAATGAGCCTACTCCAGCCACTGTTAACCCAACGAGCCTACTCAGACCAGGGTGGCATGAAACCAAGGTGAGCTATCAATTGGAGGCCTTGGACCAACTTTCCTTAGACTGACAAAGCTACTTGGATTAGTAGTGAAACGTTTCGATCTCATAAGAAAAGAAGTCTAGTTGCCATGACTCATCTTCCAGATAAGGAAGGACAAAGGCACTCATTCAAATATGAGGATGTACACATTTTAGAAAAAGAGGATAGGTGGTTTAAGAGAGGGGTCAGGGAAGTCATTCATATATTGAAAACCCCTCTCTCAACAGAGGTGGGGGCTCAGGTAGAATCTGTCTGCTACTTATCAAGTGGCCACTTCAACAATCCCCAGACAACTCAAGAATACGCCACACCTGCACCAACAAGGCCATGACTGATGACTCATACTATATGGGTGTTGGGAAGGTTGTAAAGGTGGGCCATTGTCCACCTAATGAACCTGTTGAGACTATTGTCCACCTAATGAACTTATTCAGGCCACTGTTCATCTTAGGAGCCTATTTCAGATCAGGGTGACATGAGGTCAAAGTGAGCTATAAAATGGAGGACTCGCAACTAGCTTTCCTCAGACTGATGAAGCTGTTTGGATGAGCAGCAAAACGTTTCAATCTCTCAAGAAAAGAAGTCCAATTGCCATGACTCAACTTCCAGATATACTCACCCGGATGACTGAGACATCTTCACAGACATCTTCCAAATAACCTCACCTGGATGACTGAGAATCTTCATAGATATCCAGAAGAGTATGATCTGAATGTCTAGAATACAACCAGTGGGGAATGTGGTGGTTGCCTTCATATGCTACTTGCATGCTTCTTGATAGTACCCAACTAGCAACTGTTTGGAACAGGGTAATGGACAGGACTGAATTTGGGTTTACTACACCAGGGTGCTTTCCTTCTTGACATATTTTTCTCCTCTGGAATTTAATTATTCTCTACGTACAATTCTGTCATTGGGAAAAGAAGAAAGGTATCAGAGGGCCTTTGGATTCTTCTTAACCATAACCCGAAGCAGAGATGGTTCTTCCAATAATTCATCCGATTTCAGTAAGTATATTCTTGGGTATGACAAAAAAGAAATAGTAGTCTTCGTTCAGATTTTCCTTCTTTGATTTTATCTCTCTTGCCCCCCCTCCCACAAACTAGATCAATACAGATGAATGAGGATGCACGGGGCAGGTGTAAAATAAAGCTGGAAGAATAGGCTTCTCCCTGCATTTGCTAAAGTAACGCATGTTGAGGAGACAGCAGCTGTACTCCTCAACAGATCCTGTGCGTAAGACTGTGAGACTTCTGCCAAACACAGCAGAGGCTTTTTCTGATGGACCCGGAGTGGTCACTCCAGGCAAAACTTCCTCAGAGCTGCACATTCGGTCCAAGTGGCCTGGGCCACCCGCCAACAGCAACCGCTCCAAGATTAAATGAGTCAGCGTCACCCACTTTGCATTCCTAAACTGTGAGCAGAAAATTCCTGCTGGAGCTTGCAGCCTACGCCAGGCCCAACCCTGATGCAAATAACATGTGTTGCTGTGTCCTCATCCTGGGAATACACTACAAGCTCTCACCAATACGAACCATAAATTTAAGGACACCCAATTTGCTTACGAGTAATTAATATTATTCTCCGCATTGTCCATTGACCAGCTCCAAGCCAGGGTTTTGCCTCGAGCCCTGCCCTTGACCAACAGCAAAGACCAACAGCAGCAGAACGGAGTCTGGAATACGGCTAAGCGCCTGATGGTGATTAATCAGCCAAGAGGCTGGACAGAAGCAAGGGCATCTTTCTGGAACTCAGATTTCTTGAAGCTGGTTGCCTAACAGCTGAGCACAGCTGCTGGAGAAAGGCCGCTTTCCAAGGGCCAAGAGAAAGAAGGGAGAGGCAGTGTCGTTAGAGGCATTGACAGAGATTCACGGCATTCATTGCTGCTTTGTGGGAGAGATGATGAACGCCTGCCTCTGTACAGAAACTACAGGCAAACAGCCTTTGGCTGAAGTGACACGTCACCGTGTTTCTAGCCCTGCACATGAAAGGCTGCAGCATCTCTGTACCAAGCCATTTCCACTGTCATGCAGCAGAAAGCAGACAGGCACATGATTCACCGTGCCTTAAACGCAGATGGTGACAACCGAAGATTTGATGTTGTTCCTCCATCGCATGCAAAGTGGCCAGTTTTGCAGCCTACCTGTCAGTTGCACAGCAAAATTACAGTCACCGTGCTGCCTCTGGGCCTGGTCTGAACTGTAGGCTAGATGTGCAGAGGTGGGGAGACTATTTAGGGATGTAATCACTGATCTGAAGATTTTAACCAAAGGTGTAGCCTAGCCCAGCTCTCAGCCTGGTGAACCTATTACAGTACCTCTCCCATCAACCATTCCCCCAGCATAGCACATGTACATGGAAGTCTTAAGGCATTTAAGGGACACCACACTGCCTGATCAAATGTGCACAAAAGCAATCTGCAGAAGCCTTGAGGCCCTGTGGTGTAACTGCAGAACTGCAGTCAAGACTCTGATCATGACCAGAGTTTGATCCCGATGACCTCAGTTAGCTGGCTCAAGGTTAACTCAGCCTTCCTTGTGGTTCTGAGTGGCCTCAGAAGCCCCATCGTGAGACATGTCTGCTGGTTTGAGCTACGGGGAGACTGTAACCACTGTACTGATATTCTACAGAGTGTTTTTGAGCAGAAAAGAGCATGATGGTGTCAGGAAGATGTAGGTTTAACAGCTGCAGCACTTCGGTTTGGATTTGTTGTCCAGTTTTCAGATCGAAAGATGAGGCTCCTTCCACAACTGATGCAATCCTGGATCGATAGACCACGTTGTGAGAACACTTCGGAGTGCAAGCAAGGAGAACAAACACACAGCATAGCCCAAACCACACAGCTCCACAATAAGGACAAACTCAGGACTGCTTCTGAACAGGGCCAATGTAAAATGAATGCTTTAGAGTTAAATGCCAAGGCTGCCACCTTGAGTGCTGTTCTCTTTTTAATCTAAAAATGCCAAAGAGCAATTGTGTTATGCTGTCAAGACAAGCGATTGGCTAGGCAGCGGCAGCCACAAACTTGTCCGTAATATGACTCAGTGTAGTTTATACCAGGGAGGGTCCCCCAAGGCAATGGGAATAATGAAGCTGGCAACAGTGCCTGAAGCTGCCTTGACTGGAACGTCTATCCACAAAGTAAGCCTGAATCAGAATGGAATTGGAAGGGGCCTATAAAGCTACCGGGTCCCTCCTCAATGAAGGAATCCAAATCAAAGTAAATCTAACAAGTCATGGTCCAGTTTTCTCTATCATGGTCCAGCACTTGTGGCACTGTTTATATCCTTTATTCCAGTCATAGGGCTCATCCAATCAAGTTTCACTAATCCCTACCTGAAGTAAGATTTTCCAGTTCATGTTTGTTTCCAATACGCCTGGCATTCATATATAGAACCAGAGATTGTGTGATTTGTGGCCTGCTTTCTTGCCTACATTTTTTTCTAAAGATTATTATTGGCCCCCATCCCCATTAGAGCTGCTCACCCTGTTCCTCTTTTTATCCATAAGCCTTCACCTGCTTTTGCCTCAAGTTTGTGTCTCCCTCCTCCTTCCAACTGAGTTCAAAGCCTTTCCGATGTTCTTCATGCAGCGGCCAAACACATTCTTCCCAGTTCTTGTGAGGTGCCACCCACTGCATGCCGGCCGTTCATCCTCCAGGAAGCACAGCCAATGGTCCCAGAACCCCAAACCCTCAGCTGGGCAAACCCAGATAATTTTTCTTTCCCCACAGCTCCTCTGCTTTACTAAATACTATGGAGGCTCTGTTCTTGTAATGTTCCTACTCATTCCTTGTTCTCCCTTCTACCCCTCCCTCCCCAGAAGGTAAGCCTGTGGGGTGGGGGGCACACTGGAATGGTGCTGGGTTCTGCAACTGGAGACTTAAAACACAGATACAGAGCCAAAGAGATGTCAAGGAGACTCCACATTTCCGTGGCAGGAGACCCTTTGAAGTGGTTATCTTCAATCTGTCACCAAAATTCAACAACACTGTTTGGCAGAGGGACAGTTTGGGAATAACTGAACCCTGGGCCCACCAAAGAGGCCCATCCTTGCCATAAAGCCTCTTGGCCTTTTTCACTTTTAAAGTTGCAGGGACTGGCTTGACATCTGAGGAACAGCCACATGGCAAATCCATTGCATTCTCCTCTGAGCAACACTTCCTTTCACTGAGATTCAGCTGCCTGGTGCTTCCGTAATTCTTTGTCTTCCTACGACTGGCAGAAAGCAGGCAACATGATAAAGAACACAAACACAGGCTATATTAATTACACAGGCTGCCACAATCTATTTTTCTCAGATTTTGAATTTTTCAAATGATTTTTAAAGCACATAATGCGTGATGGTCACAAACGGTTCATAATTTCTCTCCCCATCCCCCACCCCGCCGCCGCCCCTAAGCAGCTACAGTGGTTTCCAGACCTCATTCCTATTTTGAATCCCATACATGTTCCATCATTTATCTTGTTCGTCCTCTTATGCTGCTGCTGTATGTTTGTCTGTGCCTTTTCTATGCTATGTGCCATGGGCCAGCGCTCCTCCACCAGTGAAACAAAAGGAAAGTGAAACGCAATTATAACCAGGTTGCTCAGACGTTGCTTGATTGCAATCCCCATCAACTACAGGCAGCACAGATGGGATTTATTTATTTATTAATAAAACCCTTTCTTAATTGCTCTCCAAACAATGTGCAATAAAACATAACGGATGACAACAGCTGTAGTGCAACAACACTTGGAGGACCTAATATTGCCTCTCCTGGCATAACCTGGGGCATTCGAGCTACCTTATGTCTCAAAAGAATTGGAAACTCCACTCCATTTAAGCTTCCCACTTCTTGAGTAACAATAGGATCTCTATACTAGTGACTCCCAAGTCCCAAGGTGTCCTTGGATTGCAATTCCCATCACAGCTGGCTATCTGCCATGCTGGTTGGCCGGGGTTGATGATCGTTTGGTCCAACATCTGGGAAACATCATCTTTTGGAAAAAGTTACAGGCAGAGCAGAATTGTTGCGTCTTTCCTGTGCGTATCCTGACTTCAATAAAACGTGTTATGTGTTAAAGGAGCCCCCCCCCAAAAGGACTGCCTTAATCCAATAGGAGCTTCCGTTACCAACTTAGGAACGAAGAGAGAACCTCAGCTCAGAAGGCCTGGAAAACTAACGAGAGAGAGAGAGAGAGAGAGAGAGAGAGAGAGAGACAGAGAGAGAGACAGAGACAGAGAGACAGAGACAGAGAGAGAGCATAGCTCAGTGGCAAAACACATACTTGGCAAGAAGAAAGTCCTGCTAAATTCCCGATGTCTCAAGGAACAGGGACACAGAAGATCCCTTGATGGCCAAGATTCTGTAGAGACACAATATCAGGCAAGATGGACAAATGCAGCATTCCCATTGCACATGAAATGACTCATTATTTTGCTGTTGCTGATACCTGTAACATTTTTCCAATATATCTGAGGCTGCTGCTGGAAGATGAGTCTGTGAGATCTGACCTTCCCTTTAATTCCACTTTAGAGAAGGAAGGTTTACGCTACCAGTGGCAGTTCCCATCTCCATTGATCATTTTTGTTTGTTTTAAATTATTGGTTTTTTTTTTAAAAAAAAACCCACACATACATAACTTTAAAAAAAAACACCCACTCCGTTTTCTTTTCTCAAAAGTTTGGAAGTCCTGGTTTGCTACGCTCTGGAAGAGAAAGAAGAGGAGTCCCACGTTCTCCCCAGAAAACCAGCCCATCCTGGTCTGACTCTTGGAGCAGCAGCAGCAGCTTCCGGATCCACAGCCACACAACCAAGAAAACTCCCCTGGTTGTCCCTTATTGCTTTGGAACAGTTCCGCGTGAAGGCAGCTTTGGGAAGCAGCAGAAGGAAGCCCGGACAGGAGTCACTCATTCGGTCGTGAGCGAGAGAAGGACCATGACCATGATTCCCGTACACAGGAGGAGGACTTGTTGCACTGAGTTCCTAGCCAAAGGGAGGAGAAGACGGCGTGAGATGATGCCATGCAGGGATAGGGAAAGTCCTGAGAAAGAACACTCTGCAAGGAAGCCTGCCATGGTAGGCTCCTGAAAAGAACTTCTATATGGAAAAAGATACATGTTTTGCCCTTTCGCTTCTGAATGAAAGAGGCTTTATCTAGCAACCAATGGTTGTAGGGTTGTTTTAGACATCTTAGCAGCCAACACCAGCGCCATGAATCTGGCCAGTCATATAACTGCCAGCTAGTGAAGTTTTTAACACTACAGCGTGATGGTCCAAGGGGCTGGCACTGCCTACAGTCAAACTTCTGAATTCATGGTTAAACCTACTACCACTGAGTACTGCTACAAATTGGTCCTGATTAATTAAAACCATAAGGCACCAATAAAAAGAGATTTCCCCCTCCTCACCCAAACACTCAGGCTCAACTTTTCCTGCCCCTCCCACTTTTCAAAACAGCTTCCAGATAATCTTCCTCTCAAGTTTCGTAGCCTTGCTAATCACGAGTGCTATGACAGGAACTCAGTGGTTTATGAGACAGATGTCCTGCTGTGAGATAAAACACCAAGGTTATAGCGGGAAAGCATATAGCTTTAGCATATTGGAAAAACCAACTTACTTCCCCGGTAACTTTCTACGTTAAAGCACACCTTTTCTAATTCTCTACACTTTCAAGAGCTATGTTGTTTCTTCCTTAGCTGAAAGGTCTATATGTGATGAAGATGTCTCTGACCTTGAAAAGGTAATGTCACAGGATATCTCTTGATCTTTGAGGGGCTGCAGGACTCTCTGTTTTTTTTTTAACCACGAAGGGTTTTCTTCATAAACAGCCGTGACAAAAGGACTTACCAAGGATTCTTCTCCTCCAAAAGATCAGGCACCACATTTACCAAGGCAATATACAAAAATCCTCCAGAGGTAAATGGAAGAATCCAAGCGATGGTTTCTCCTGCATGGGACAGTGAGAGGCATTAGTGACCAAGAGAATATATAAAGAGAATCTTAACCCACTCTGCATTCTGAGACTCTCACCTGTCCCTTTAGGTGACTGAGCACAAATGGCAAAGCAAGCTCCTAATATTCCCCCAAGAGCTGTGGAAAGCTGCAATTTGGCTGCACTCCATCGATCAAACCCGGCACGGAGGAGGATGGCAAAATCTCCTATCTACAAAGATGGGGGGAAAAGAGAATTCAGCAGTGACACATTAAAACACAGCAATGCTAGCTCCTTCCTACTACTGCCACCTATCAGACATCACACTGACCTTTCCTGATCAGGGGATTGGTTCTCAGCTTCAGAATTAATATGCAGATGAACCAGTACATTACACTGGTTGACTCACAGGCTGTCGCTACATAGAAGGGAGAAGCTCTTTCACGTTCACTGACTGGAAAAAAAGGGATTCTCAGGAACCAGCATATTCTTCATTGGTCAACAGCATGGTCTAGGCCCAGAAACAGGCTAAGGATGTACATGTACATCTGCAAAACAATCAGTGGCACCTGAAACACTAAAGGGCTTTACCCAGCATAGGGTTTTGTGAGCTGCTGTCCACTTCATCAGGTACGCGGCGTGTTGTCACTGCAGATTAGGCAAGAGAAGTAATGTGTAGGAGCTGCAACGCAGAGGGGTTACAGGTGTTGGCAATTATTTTAGCAGTGGTCATGTGACAAGGAGGACATGGGAGACGGCCCAGATATCTTAGCAGAGGGAAGAAGACTAACAGATGTATTGGGATGAAAAGCCTTCATCCATCCAAGTTCCAAGCGATAATCCCAAATTACTGGAGAATTTCATGTTCCTCTTTTTGCATTTCAGTTCCTCAACATCTCTCTTCCATCCAAGCATCTCTCTAAAGGTGTAACAACTGAGGTGGAACTCCACAGATCGGGTGAAGTGGAAGAGGGTTCACAAAAACGAAACCCAAATAAAACTTCTTTTTTATGGTGCCGCTAAAACATTTGTTGCCAAGTCTTCTCTAGAAGTAAATGTATTCACATTCATTCATCCTCCCTCCTCCCGTTTGTTTCCTGACACCCCAGCGAGCATGTACTCTTTTAAGCCTGATGGAAACAAAAAAGCCACTCGTGTCTTCAAAGGTTTACTGTACAGATGACAGGTACAGATGCAATGTGCTACAGGAGAGCAGAAGAAAACACACAGAGGGCCTCGCAGGCTGGGGGATCCCCTTGAATCCACCTGGACACAGCCCTTGAGGCCAGGTGCCACAGACAAAGATGGAAAGCCCTCCCTCTCATAGAAGTGACTGAGAGTGCAATGAAGCGGCAGGAAAGGTGCACGTCCGATCACATTGGAACATGTTGCTTTGTAGGGAGATAAAGTGACTTGTCTGTTGAGGAATTCCCTCCAGCCTGGTCTCCAAAAGGAGTAGCCCTAGAGTTGGACCAAAAAAAGGCCAGCTTGGGCATGGATCAGGATCAGGCCAGAGCATCATTTCCAATAAGTTGCTTGATCCCTGGGAAACAGATCGCCCCACACCACTCTGCAAACGGTCCGAAATGCGATCTCCTTTCCTTGTGTGATCACACCCTGAGAAACTAAACTGTCTTTATAGAATAGACTCCATACATTAAAAATGGCAGGGAGGCAAGGAAGGCACCCCCTTCCAATGGGGCACGTGGAAGGGAAGGGTAGCCGAGTAGCATAATTTCCTTCTCTGACCAGGCTAGCATGTCTCCATCTTGTTAAATTAAACTGGTTTTAGAACTGTAAGTTTATAAGTTCAGGATGTGATGCAGGCTTTCCCCCCTACGCCTGTGGCTCCGATGAAGCTAGTATCATGGCATCCATAAATGGAATGGCCTCCCAAGTGACATCCGCCTGGCGCCAACACTGATGACATTCCAGCACTAGGTAAAAACCTTCCGGTTTCTGAAGTTTTTAAACTGACATAACATAGATTGTGGGTCCTGGTGGCAATTTTAGTGTTTAGTGTTTAAATGTTTTTATTGTTTTTAATTGTCCATTGCCTTTTTAATGTTTTAGCTGTTTTAACTGTTCATTTTAATTGCAAGCCACCCAGAGGCCTTTGGGTAGAGGGCAGCATATAAGTTGTATAAATAAATAACATGCTGTATCAATATGCTTTACACAGTAACCTTCCAGTTCATTACACATCTCTTGTCACCCTCTGTCAACACTGTAATATCAGAATGAAAAAGATGGGGATTTTTTTTTAAATGGTGTTTTAAAGATTTATGTTTCCCAAAGCATTTTTGGTGCTTCATGTATGCGGATAGAATATACTCTCTTCCCTCAAAAGCCACACTCCTCAACAATGCACACTCACTGCAACAACATTCAACAGCCAGTAAGCACATGACAGCTGCCACCGCCGCCTCACTCACCTCATGGGGTATTTCATGCAAAAGGATTGCCACAGTGGTCAGGAACCCAACCTACATGCAAAGAGGGGAAAATGATGAAGATGACAATCCATGTAGCTCAACATGGCTGCAAGCCTAAAGGCGCAAGACTCTTCACATGTGATGAGAACACAACACCTATCGTCCCTGCAACTGCAGCATGCACAAAAAGCCAAGTCTCAATGGCACAACAAGAGCCTGCTGTACAGTACATTAAAAAGAAATATGGAAGAAGGCTGATGCTGTGGCCCCACACATTACAGAGGTGTTCTGTTAGAGTATCAAAATCTTATGTAAATCTTCTACCTCAGAAACACGCCATACAGTAGTTATCCAGGATATTTGCCTCACTCTTTTGCATTATGACCAGTTTGGCCTGCTCCATTCTCCCTATTCATCTTGAACGACAGCGCCTAAGAGGTGACCTGATTGAAGTTTATAAAATCATACCCAGTGTGGACAAAGTAGATAAGGAAAAGCTGTTTTCCCTATCACACAACACTAGAAGTAGGGGGCAGCCCATGAAACTTTGGGGTGCTAGATCTCAAACAAGTAAGAGGAAGTACTTTTTCACCCAGAGGATCACTGGTCTGTGAAACTCCCTGCCAGAAGAAGTGGTGACAGCTGTCAGCCTTGACAGCTTTAAGAAAGGATTGGACAAGTTCATGGAGAACAAGGGTATCAATGGCTATCATTATGGACACCTAAGGACAACCTCTGGTTGGAGAGATAAACAGGATATCTCTCAATGCTATTTGCAGGGAATCTTAAGCAGTTGAAGGCATCTGCTTGGGAATACCCAGAAGTAAATGGTGAGCCCCTGTGTGAGACATAATGCTGGAATGGATGGACTGTGGCCTGTTCCAGCAAGGCTTTTCTTATGTTCTAATGTTCATTTTACTCCCAACCTGCCAGAGGGGTACTTACTTTTCAAAAACAGAGGTAGACCAGAGACCAGACTGAAAAGATCTACATTTTTTACGCATTTAACTTCCAAGTAAAAAAACTTTTTTTAAAAAAAAAACTTACTATAGTTTAAAGGATCAAGCTTTCGTTATACCCGTCATGCCATCTTCAGGATTAGAAAATGGCAAATGCTGACTATGTTGCATGTCAAATATAGCAGAACATTCAGGTGGACCAGTTTGTTCAATCCCCTGACTGCTGACTTTATGCAAAGAATTACAGGCAGACAGCCACTTACCTTTCTGCTAACCAGAAAGCTGGCTGCCACTGCAAGGCCATGTGTGAAATTGTCTATTGTGTTGGCCAACAGGTTGAGGTATCCACTGATCTGCAAAGTAAATAAAAAGAAAATCAGGGACTCCCAAGATTAAAAGACAGGAGAGCACGGAAGAGGCTGATTTTCAGAGAAATATTCCATTTTTTACCCACTTGTGACAGCCCTTCAAAGAGGTTTACCTTGATTTTCTGGGCTGGTGGGGAAGGTAAGTGAGATGAACCGTTGCACTGGGGTGAGCCCAACTTTTTTCTTTGGACCAGATTGGAAGCTTCCATCGCAGGAAAGCTGCTCCCATTTGGAATCTTCCTAGCAGTTGCTTTGGGATCACTGATCTAAGACAGAGGAAAAGAATTGTTCTCTCTCTCTCTCTCTCTCTCTCTCTCTCTTCTCTTCATCAAAGAGCAGCTAGAGATCATTCTTATCCCCAAATACCATTCACTTTAAGGATTTAATTCAGTGTGCACATCTGGATGAATGCTAGGGATGGCAGCAGCAGCAGCACCACCCCAATGGCATCCCAGCAGCAGTATTTGATTTTGGAAAATGGCTGCTGCTTGTATGATTTTACCACCAGCAGCAGTTTTCAGAAATTCAAGACCCTTACTCTTGGTTAGCAATCTCCATTGGCTTCTCCACAAAGAAGGGGATTCCAAGGGTGGCCTGAGACTTTTGGGGAATGGGTGGGGAATTTTAATTTTGGAGAAACCGTTGGGCTGACATGCTCATCAGCCTTACATGGCACAAGTTACACTGCTGGGTTTTAGCTTATATGCCCAGATCACTTGTTCATCTCAGGTAGGCTATCCTGTGGGTCATGACACCGAGAGAGACCTGGAAGTTGATGGCCTTTTGTGTAATCACACACAAACCCCACCCCACCCCACTACTTTATGGAATATGTTGCATACCCAAATCTGATTTTCTCCCTCTCTGCAGATATTCAAAAGACAACTAAAAACTAAAAGTTTTTTTAGACTGGCCTTCTTCAACCAGGTGGACAACAGCTGGCACTATTTAACTTCTCATTTAATTCTGCCTCTGGCTTTGCTTTGTTAATCTGTTTCTTTGATGTGCTTTTTTAACCTTTTATTTTGGTTTTAGTTTATTAATATCTCATTTATTTCTGTAAATGCCTATATTTGGATGAGCGCTAAGAAGCTGAAATTAAATCCGGACAGGACAGAGGTTCTGGTTCAGAAAGCTTCGATGCAGGTGCTGGAATATCGTCCTGCTCTGAACGGGGTTGCACTCCCTCTGAAGGAGCAGGTCCGCAGCTTGGGGGTTTCCTTGGATTCAGAGCTGCTCCTGGACTCTCAGGTAGCGGCTGTGGCCAGGGGGCGGGGCTTTGCCCAGCTTTGGCTGGTGTGCCAGCTGCGGCCATACCTGGATCATGCAGACCTGGCCACAGTGATCCACACCACAGTGACATCAAGGTTAGATTACTGCAACATGCTCTATGTGGGGCTGCCCCTGAAGACAGTTTGGAAACTACAATTGGTACAGAATGCGGCAGCCCGTGTAGTTACTGGAGGTAGGTGGTTTGACTCTGGTGGGCCACTTCTCCAGCGACTGAATTGGTGCCCATTCGTTTCCGGGCTCAATTCAAGGTGCTGGTTATGGTTTAAAGTCTTGTACAGCTTGGGACCAGGATATCTGAGAAACCGCCTACCTCCATATAATCCGGTCCATCTCCTTAGGTCATCACAGAAGGCCCTTTTATGAGTGCCACTGCCCAGGGAGGTATGTGGGGTGGTGGCAAGAAACAGGTCCTTCTCAGTAGTGGCACCAGTATTATGGAACTCCCTCCCCTTTGAGCTAAGAACTGCCTCCTCCCTGGAAACATTTAAGCAAGGCCTCAAGACTTTTTTTATTTAGGCAAGCCTTCTGAGCCTCCAGCCTTTTACAAATTCTTTATTTATAACATCTTAATACTCAGTTTTATTGGCTGGGAGCCTTTTAAATTCTGCTGCTACTGCTGTTTTAGTATTGTCTTTATAGTGTTTTTATTATTGTTTTTAAATGTTTTTTTGTTATCTTTAATATTTTAAATATTTCAATGTATTTTTAATATATCTGTCTTGATTTTAATTTGTTAATTGTATTGAATTCGTACCATAAGCCGCCTTGGGTCCCTTCGGGGAGAAAGGCGGCACAGAAATAAAGTTTATTTTTATTTTTTTATGATTTTATTGTTTGAGATTATTTTTGTGTCTGCATTATGCTTATTTTTAATCAGACTCTTGTTCACCACTCAGAGTAACCTTTGGCTAGATGGGCAGGATATAAATTAAACGAATGAATGAATTAATGAATTAATGAATGAATGAATGAATGAAATATGTTTTGCTGGAACAACAGATTATCAGAGTCATAGGCTGCAAACAAGTATCAATTTTTGCAACCATCCTACTCAACATCCAAAGAAACCCACTGAAAGTTAAAGCACTAAAACAAAAGCACTTAGTAATTGCAATAAATCATGCAATCACCTTTTCAAAGACTTATGCTAAATAAAATGTGCTAATCTTCAATGTTCCACTCAATTATGATAATAATCAATCAATCAATCAATCAATCAATATCCATCTAAAACCTCATGACTATTGCCATTAACTAACAGCCACTATTTTAGAAATTATTATTGCTTGTACTGTTCACATCTCTGTTGCTTCTGGCAGCACTGATAATGATCTCCCATAAACAAGAGTTCACTGAAAGATAAAACTTTATCTCTTATAACCTGGATTGGATAGAGGAATTTCATCATCCTATATGGGTTAATATGTTTATCTGTCAAGGTTTGAAATTTTGTCTGTATAGTGTTAAATAAATTAAAGGGGGTATAGAAAAATTGTCCCTGAAACTGAAACTACTTTTAAAATTGAGACTTGAACAATAGCTTATTATAGTCATTTCAAAACAATTTGCTAACTCTCCAGTTGAGCAAGGTCACTGTACCATAACATCCTGACAGCTGAATGTGTTGATGTTACGATTTGTAAAGACAGAGATGGCATGTGCAGGACTTATAATGCCATTTTTTGCAGTTCTAATACCTCACAGCTACAATGTTCTGTCATTGCAATATTCTGGCTTTCTGGGATTTCAGTTCTTTTATGCTACACCCCTTTGTTATTTCAAGGTTTGTAAATTTTTTAGTCATAACAATGATGTTACTATTATGGAAACATACCCAGGAGCGGTGTAGTGGTTAAATGCCTGTACTGCAGGTAAAACTGTGCTCAAGACCTGGGGTTCAATCCCAGGTAGCTGGCTCATGGTTGACTCAGCCTTCCATCCTTCTGAGATTGGTAAAATGAGTACCCAGCTTGCTGGGGGGGGGCAATGTGTAGCCTACATACTGTAATTAAAACTGTAAACCACCCAGAGACTACTTGAAGGGGTACGGGGTGCTATATAAGCAGAACACTTTGCTTTGCTTTGCTTTATCCAAGTTACAAAACCCTGGAGTTAGAGTAGGCACAACAAATAAGATTCCCATTACTGTATATTTTTTTTCTTGCAGCTCAAGACCCTGGGATCCCAAGGCTCCTGGAAAAGAGATTGTTTACTCCTATCAGAGTTTACTCACCAAGTTGAAACTGTCTTGCTTTTCATTATCTGGAAACATCTTCTGCAGACTCAGGAAGGTCAGCAAGCCAATGATCACCCAGAGCCCTAAAAGCTTCTGCTGTTGGAAACTCTGCCCTCCTCCTTGAGCGTTGTTTAAAGGGGGGGGGAGAGAAAAGAATAAGGTAGAGCAAACTGTTTCTGTCATAAGGTTGGAATCATAGACCTTAGAGATTCCCCACCCCAAAAGCATAAGAAAAGTAAGCTGAATCTGCAGAGATCCCTTTCTTCCTTCAAAAGGTCAACCAACAGGCTGCTGGAAAAGCAATAAAATCCTAGAGCATTAAACGTGCAGCCAAATCTAGCCCCTGGTGTTAAGGAAGAGGGCCTCGCCTTAGCAAAGAGCACTGATCAAATGAAAGCAACACAACACACTGGGTTTCCACATGTGAGCTTTCCTCAGGGATCATCACTGCCCAATGCTGGGTCACTTGGACCAACGTCCTGGAAAGAGCCTGTTCAGGAAGGCCAGAGACAGATCATCTCGGTTACTGCACACAGCTCTGATGGGTTAAAAAAGGGATCTGGGCTATTAAAAGTCACTACATTTCCCCAGGAAAAATATTTTCTCTTCCCATAGGGAGAACTGCCCTAGCTAAGCTTTGAGACAAAGTCCTTTTTGATGAACAGTGATGGGTCAGAGACAAGTTCCAATTCACCCGGAGATCACTGTCCATTTCTAATGGCCTGCCTAGTACTTCTTGTCATGTGACATCAAGTTATATCTTACACTCACCCTAATAGGGCCTTCAAGGTAAGTGAGATATTTAAGGAGTGGTTTTACCCCAGGGAATATTCATGCCTGAGCGGGGATTTGAACCTTGTTTTCCAGAGCCCTATCCTGTCACTCTGTCCACTACTTGACACCGGGCCTCTTGCCTGGCACTCACAGGTGACAAAATATTTGCCGAAGAACAGAAATATTATTTTGGAACTCGCTTCTAATTGACAGCTTCCAAGCTTCCAAACTTCCAGCTCAATTGACAAGATCAGAGACAACAGGAAAAGGCCAATGAAAATCATAAAGATAAAAGTCAAATCATGTAAATACAACTATCTAAGGATGTGAACCAGAGCCCTGACCCAGGGCAAAATTTAAATAACATCTTATTTCTAATTGATGATCAGAGATAATAACAGAAGCAGCTTACAAGCTAGATGGGAAACTCTCACCAGCCACATCCAGCCCTTGGGGTAGAGGTTCCTCATCTCTAGTCTAGATAGATTTAAATCTACCCAGTAGGGTTCTTCTGTTGATGCTGAGCAAGACTTGAGGAATAAATAATCTGTTTTAAGTGATCCTGCCCACACTCGCTTGCTTTATACATATAACATGTAAGAGCAGACTATGAAAATCCTTGTTGCTGTTTTTAAAAGGGTCTCACCCCTGCCAGTTCCTGAGCCCTGAGAACAAGTTCCACCATTTCTGAGCGAGACAGGTGGTGTTGAGGAGTGCTGGGAGATGTGCTATGACCTCTAGGGAAGCAAACATGGGAACAGTTGCCTCAGAGCAGTGTTGGCGAACCTACGGCACAGGTGCCAAAGGTGGCACTCGGAGCCCTTTCTTTGGCACCCGACATCACCCCTTCACAGCCATCTGTATTCAGGTTAAATTGCTGTATTGCAAAAAATTAGTGGGTTCTGAATCACAGTTTGGGCACTCGGTCTCTAAAAGGTTCACCATCACTGCCTTAGAGTAACTGATTGAGTCCTGGAACAATACACATATCCAGTTGTCCAAGAAGGAGGTAATAAACAGATACACAAGACTGGGAAAGGTGAGTCAAATACTAGCCTTTCTCAGAGAGAAAACATACCATACCTTTCCGCTCAGAAGGATGAGTTGAATGGAATGTTAAGTCAAAGGCCGTGGTGTCCAATCTTATGTTCCCAGATGTTCTTGGACTAAAACTACCAGAAGCCCTTCACCAGTAGACAAGCTTGCCAGGGTTTCTGGGAGTTGTAGTTCAAGAACATCTGAGGACCCAAGGATAGGAAACGACTGCTCTAAAGCCTCGAATGCAATACACAGAATCTGGGTTTTCATTTTAACATATGCTCTTATGGGGTGGGAAAACTCTGAAAATTGGATGTACTAGCAGTAAGGCATCTGGGTAGAGTTCCCTCTCCTAGCAATAAAACCCTAGGGGAGTGTTGGCAAACCTATGGCATGGGTGCCAAAGGTGGCACTCGGAGCCCTTTCTGTGGGCACCCGACATCACCCCTTCACAGCCACCTATATTCAGGTTCAATGGCTGTACTGGTACTTTGCAAAAAAAATTAGTGGGTTTTGAATCGCAGTTTGGGCACTCAGTCTCTAAAAGGTTCGCCATCACTGCTCTAGGGCAATAAGCATACAGTCAAATCCAGCCACTAGTGGAACTCGACTGTGGAGATGATACCACCCTTCTCTACTGCCTTTAAACCACTTGCTTGCCCACAAATCACTCTACTCTTCCTGGATGCCCCACCCAGCTGACCTCTTCCAGTCCAGTTCTTATGTCAGAAAGCGGATTCCTTGAATATGTGAATGCTGCTGATACATGACGTCAAGGCAGCTCTGAGTTATGGTGAATGAGTGATCTCCAAAATGTCCGGTCTTCAACAGCATTGATAGCTCTTGCAAAGTCAAGCCCATGGTTCCTTTTAAGGAGTCGTTCATACTGTATTTGGTTTTCCTCTTTTCCTGCCATCTTCAGCCCCCAAGAAAATGCAAATTCAATTCAATTCAAATCAAATCCTTTGAATAAGCCTTCTTTTACATGAGGACAAAACCAGCATTTCTTGAGCAAAGAAACAGAGCTCTTGTTACAACCATGCACATTTATCATGGCAAATTTAGCAACTACACCCATCTAAACAGCATGCACGGGCATGAAACCCACATCTTGCAAAAGACTGTTCATCCATCTCCCACACCCGGCCAAGTTCTTGGCCTAAGGGCACAAAATGTGCCTTTTGATCCACTTCACACCCTCTGTTCAAACTGACTGCAGATAAGTCAGAAACACAAGCAAGTTAGAGGCAATGCAATCCTGAAACTCAAATGACAAGAGATAAAAGGCTTACAAGAAAAAACAGACACATTCCAGAAGAGTCTGCAAGAGGGACATGTTCAAGAGAGAACGCTCTGGAAACCTCAAGGCATATGGCAGTGCAAGGACAGGTGCCATGCTCCGTGGGCCCTTGAGAGCCAGGCCAGCAAATTCCCTTCCTACTAATCGAGCAGCTAAATATAGGACATTGTGGCACAGCAGCTCCACCCATCTAGGATGCTGAAAAACAGCAAGGCAATTATAAGGGACTGTCCTGTTTTCCTTCTGCTTTACTTTGCCTTTCCTAATTAAGGGCCCTCCAGAAGTTTGGGTGTCCAAACTTCGGCCCTCCATATGTTTTGGACCACAACTCCCAGTATTCCAAGCCTGTATGGCCAATGACAAAGGACTGTGGGAGTTGTGGTCCAAAACATCTGGAGGGCTGAAGTTTGGACACCACTGGCTTAGACATTCTGGCTAAGATTGATGGCACTGTGGGCCTGGGTATCCAGAGCATGTCCTGTTGGGGAATGGCTGATCTGTCTCCTTTACTAAGCAACACTTCTTTTCATCCTCCAACACCTTTATTGGCAAAAGTTACAGTAACAAGGGAACCTGGTCTCTTCTGGGAAGACACTGAGATGGAAATCTGATCCCCAAATCCAGCAGCGAAAGTACCCAGGAATGTCTGAAACAGGCAGACAGCTATGCCAAGCTTTGTTCCTAAGTGCCTGGTACTCGCTCTGTGATTCCGCGGCACCGACGAGGCCTCAGGGGTTACCTGCTGTGGCACTACAGGTGTATGACCAGGCTTCAGGGAGCAGGTGCAAAAACACATTTCCCAGAAGACCCCCAATGGCAAGCTCAGCAGCTGCTTCATTCGACGCGATCCCTCTGAAAGAAAAAGGGGAAAAAAAACAACAGAGCCGTCAGCTCCTGCAGGGCACAAGCTCACCCTAGAAACCCAAGAGAACACCAACAGGCACATGAGTCAAGAGGGCATGTCCATGGTTATTGCCCAGTTCCGATTAAATGCCACAAACATATTAATCAGTACAGGGAGCAACATCCTTTCAATTACAGTGGTACCCTGACTTAAGAGCAGCTTGACTTAAGAGCAATTTATTTATTTATTTTATTTATTTATTTATTTATTTATACAGCTTATATACCGCCCATCTTCCTGAAAGGAACTCCGGGCGGTTTACAATAAATGTACAGACAACAAATTAAAACAACAACTGAAATAAACAATAAAACAAAACGGCTGCAGCAGATGGCGGGACTAACTTAAAAAAAAAATTGTGTCAGCCAAACGCCTCCCGGAAGAGAAGGGTTTTCAGCGCCTTCCGGAAGGCAGGCAGGGACTCTGCAAGGCGCACTTCTGCTGGTAGGTGATTCCATAGGGTTGGGCCAGCCACAGAGAAGGCTCGGGTACGGGTGGAAGTTCTCCGAGCCTCCCTAGGCGTGGACACACGCAGCATGTGCGCCCGCGACAACCTAGTCGGACGGGCCGAAGTTGACCGCTGGTCGATCCGCTCCGTCAGGTAGCCAGGTCCTAGGCCATGGAGGGTTTTGTAAACCAAAACCAGGACCTTGAATCTAATTCGGGCTGCAACGGGAAACCAGTGCAGACGAGCCAAGACTGGGGTGATGTGCTCGAATTGATGCACACCAGCCACCAGTCTGGCTGCTGCATTTTGGACCCGCTGCAAGCGCCGAATGAGAGTCAAGGGCAACCCCATGTAGAGCGTGTTGCAATAGTCCAGTCTAGAGATCACCAGCGCCTGGACCACAGTTCTGAGGGAGTCCTCATCCAGGTACGGACGAATCTGGGCAATACGCCGAAGATGGAAAAAGGCAGCCCTGGACACGGCGGACACCTGGGCTTCCAGGGTGAGCGCCGGGTCCAGGACTACGCCCAGATTTCGGACACAGTCCGATGGCCTGAGGGAAACACCCTCCAAGGTGGGATACGGGCCACCGTAGCTGGATGAGGAAGCCCCAAAGAACATGACCTCGGTCTTATCGGGGTTGAGTTTGAGCCTGTTAGCCCTGGTCCATTCCATGACTGCGCCCAGACACTGATCGAGGGTCCGGACAGCCTCATCTGCAGCGGTAGAAAAGGAGACATAGAGTTGCGTGTCATCAGCGTACTGATGGCAGCAGACTCCATGCCTCCTAATGACCTCAGCCAGCGGCCTGATGTAAATGTTGAACAGCATGGGAGAGAGAGACGACCCTGTGGAACCCCGCAAGGGAGTATCCAAGGGGCCGACATCTCGCCCCATGCTGAACCTGCTGGGGCGGTCCCGAGGAAGGACCGGAACCAACTGTGAACAGTGCCTCCGATCCCAACCTCGGAGAGCCGATCCAGAAGGATACCGTGGTCGACGGTATCAAAGGCCGCTGACAAATCCAGGAGGACCAACAGGGAGGAACACCCCCCGTCGGCCCTCCGGATGAGGTCATCTTGCAGAGCGACCAAGACTGTCTCGGTCCCCCGACCAGGCCTGAACCCAGACTGGAACGGATCCAGGGCATGCTCGGCCTCCAGATAGGATTGAAGCCGGATCGCGGCCACCCTCTCGATCACCTTGCCCATAAAGGAACGTTAGCGATCGGGCGAAAGTTGGATAATTCGCCCGGCGCTAAGCTCGGTTTCTTCAGGATGGGCTTTACCACTGTCTCCTTCAGACGGGAAGGGAAAATCCCTTCCCTGAAGGAGGCCGTGGCGATGATCGAAGCCCACCCTGAGATGTTCGTGGCAACTGCTTTCATGAGCCATGAAGGGCAAGGGTCGAAGGGGGTGGACGCATAATGGGCAATAGCCCTGGAGGCCTCAAGGGAGGTGACAGGCCCAAACTCAACCATGCGAGGAGACCGAGGGGCACAGCCGCCGGGGATGCCGAGAGTGGGCTATGGCAACAGGATTCAAACCGAACGGATGGCCTCTATTTTCGATCGAAAAAGGCTGCAAAGTTCTCACTACTGAAATCAGTAGGAGGAGGCCTAGTCAGTCCAGGATTAGTGAGGTCGCGAACAACATGGAACAATTCCGCTTGGCGGTTCGAGGCCTCACTAATTCTCAGGGTGTTATAAGATCTTCTAGCCACCCTGAGCGCATGAACATAGCGCCTGGACTGAGCGATGACTGCAGCCTTCTTGGTAGCTGTCCGGTTCTTTCTCCAGCTGCGCTCCAGCCTCCTCCGTTCATGCTTCATCGCTCAAGCTCTTCCGTGAACCACGGAGAGGAACTCTGCAGCGGATGAGGCGCCTAGGGGCGATCTGGTCGACAGCTCGTGATGTTTCGTCGAACCATTGGTCTACCATAGAGTCAACCAGATCGTCAGCCAGTCCGCCAGGAGGCTCCCCGAGGACTTCCCGAAACCGATCAGGGTTGAGGAGTCTACGGGGGCGAGCCCAAACAACGGGCTGAGGGTCCCCGCGGGGTGGGGCGGCGATTGATACAGAGAAAGACAGCAGGTGGTGGTCTGACCATGACACGGGGGTGGGAACAAGGTCCCACACCCTCAGACACGAGTCCTCAGACGCGGAGGAAAATACCAGATCCAGGGTGTGTCCAGATCTGTGTGTTGGGCATAAAACATGCTGGGACAGGTTCATGAAGGCCATGGACTTCATGAATTCCAGAGCAGCACCAGACAGTTCACCGACATGCATGTTGAGGTCGCCCCACCACCAAAAAGGCGTGGGGTTCTCAACAAAGCAGCGGCGATGAACTCATCTGGTAGGGATTGTGCTGGGTTGCGGGGAGCACGGTAACCGAGCACAATGCCAAACCTGTCCCACTGCCCAACCAACAGGTGGACACATTCCAACCCTGGAATCACCAACGTTGAGGCCCTGTTGACATGAATGGTATCTCTGTACACAATGGCCACCCCACCCCCCTTACGTCCCTCCGATCTTCCTGCCCCCTGCACCAGAAACCCAGGAGGGCAAAGCTGGGAGAGCGAAGCCCCCCCCTCTTCACCCACCCAGGTCTAGGTGATGCACGCCAGGTCGGCCTTCCCATCAACGATGGTATCATAAATAATGGGAATTTTATTATGCGCCGACCTGGCATTCAACAGAAGGCAAGAAAGATCAGAGGCGCTGGCGGAGTGGCTCCCAGGCACGTGACAGTGAGCTGGAGGGTCAGAGCGGGGGACAGGCGCAAGATGCCTGGCCCAGTTCTTCTTACCCGACTAGCCCTCCAGCCCCTAGCGTACCGACCACGGTCCGACACGACAGGTATGGCGGTCCCTGCCTGCATGGTGGCTGATGGATGGAAGGAAGAAAAAAAATCAACACAACCACAACAACAATACTAAATACAACTAAAAATCAAAAATCAAAATGCAAAACGCATCAATAAAACAAATCGGTTACAAATATAAAGCAAAAGCAAACAAACAAACAAAAAGCATATTAATGAGCTCACAGCCCAGGCGGGGGGGAGGGGCAAAAGAGGAGCGCAAAGGCGTCTCGCAGAGATGATCGGTGGTTGATGTTTGGAGGTTCCAGGCGGCTGATGTCAAGGGAGAATGGAGGCAAGAAGCAATGGGGGCCGGCCGGCAACCGTCGGATGGGCCAGCAATGGCCTCGGGGCCAGATTGGGCCCAGCAAACGGAAGCAAGACAACCTCAGTCTTCAGCAGATGGTAGTCCCAGGGCACCAGAATGTCCGGTATCCTCATTGGGTAAGGGGGGGAGCAGGGATTCAACTTGAGCGGAAAACTGCTGGCATGTTAACTGCTGCCTTACAAATTTTAGATATGGTCTGATCGACTTACAATTTTTTTTAATTTTTTAACTTATTTTTTCAATTTTTAGATAGGTACCCTGACTTAAGAGTAGTTTGATTTAAGAGCATGCATACGGAATGGATTAAATTCATAAGTCGAGGTACCGCTGTATTTTCCATTAGCATACAGCTTTTCTTGCTGTAAAGAGAGTGGGGTGAATTGAAGGGCCTGCAGTTCAAAAGGCTGGACTGCACTTTATCTGTTGAGAGTCTTGCTCTTTGCCGCAATGTGGTTGTAAACAAATCATACCAAGTGATGAACATGCATCATTCGTTCAAGCCACAGGGCTATATATGCAGTTGTCTATCAGTTCTCTTCTGTTCTAAATGTCAGGACATAGGCTGGTCAGAAACATCATAATGTGCATTATTGGGAATCCAAATGTAGCTCTGGTGTTACCCGTCTTGTGTGATGGAATGTAAGGGAACGACTTGACGGAACAGATGGCCCCTGGATTTCAACAGGTAGCTTTTCTGGGCTTCCCCTCTTGCATTTAAAATACATATTGCTCTCAGTTAAGACTGATGGAGAGAAAGAAGCCAGAGCACTGATGTTCCAAGAGGAGCTGGCCTACCTTCTGACCTCAGAGATGCCCCAGTCTCAAGAGGAATGAGCAGCAGAGGAAGGACACCGCTCAGCCCAACCATCAATGAGCCAATCAGGGAACAGATCCAGGCATCCAGGCGGTCTTCACTGAAGATAGCTCCCCAGGACTCTGCCTCCTTTTCACACAAGGGGTTAGCCCCACTGGCAGCGTGGCCCAGGGAAAGATCAGGGGCCTGGCAGGTAACAGCAAGGAAGAAGGAGGAGGAAAGCATCCCATGGGGAAACAATCTTGGCCGCATCATCGCAGCACAGCCTCAGCCCGGCTGGTTAATCCCTGCAAGGAAGAAAAGGGACAACAAATCAGCAGGCTGTGCCTTAAGACCCTTTGGCACTTCTTTGGCACCATCAGCAAGGTTAGGCCTCTTCAGAGTTGTATTAATGTCCTTAAAAATGACCTAGTCGTAAAATATTAGAGAGAAAGGCACCTATATCAGCCTCATGCGTGGATGTGGAAAAATGGGTTCTTATGGAGAAGGAGGTTTGCAAGCTGATCTAATCAAACAACAAGACTTCTCTACCCCTGCCAAGAAGAGATGCCAAGGGTTAATCATAAGAACATATAAGAACATAAGAAGAGCCATGCTGGATCAGGCCACAGGCCCATCTAGTCCAGCTTCCTGTATCTCACAGTGGCCCCACCAAATGCCTCTGGGAGCGCATGAGACTAGATATCTGTCTTCTGATACCACTCCCCTGCATCTGGCCCTTGAAGTACCCTCCATCATGGTTTGTAACCTGTGATGGACTTCTCCAGGAATCTGTCCAATCCCCTTTTGAAGGCATCCAGGACAGATGTCATCACCATGCGCTGGATAAAAAAATACTTTCTTTTGTCTCTTCTCACTCTCCCAACCCTCAGTTTGAGTGGATGTCCCCTAGTTCTGGTATTTGTGAGAGGGAGAAGAGTGTCCCTCTATCACTTTACTCATGCCCTGCAATATTTTGTACGTCTCAATCATATTCCCCCCTCAGGCACCTTTTTTCCAGACTAAAGAGCCCCAAATGTTTTAGCCTTTCATCATAAAGGAGGTCCCCCAGCCCAGTAATCATTTTGGTCACTCTCTTCTGTACCTTTTCCAGTTCCCCTATATGTCTTTTTTGAGATGCGGTGGCCAGAATTGTACGCAATACTCCAGGTGTGGCCTTACTATCATTTTGTAAAGTGGCATTATAATGTTGGATGTTTTATTTTCAATCTCCTTTTTGATAATCCCTAGCATGGACTTGCCTTCTTCACCGCTGCCACACACTTGATAGACACCTTCATGGAGCTGTCCACTAGCACACCAAGATCTCTTTCCTGATCCATCACAGATAGCTCAGAGCCCATGAGTTGATAGATAAAGTTTTGGGGTTTTTTGCCCCAATATGCATTACTTTACATTTTCCTACAATGAAACGCATTTGCCATTTTGTAGCCCATTCCCCCAGTTTGGAGAGATCCTTTTGGAGCTCTTCACAATCTTCTCTGGTTTTTACCACACAGAAAATTTTTTGTGTCATCTGCAAACTTGGCCACCTCACTACTTATCCCTGTTTTCAGGTCATTAATGAACAGATTGAAAAGCACCAGACCCAGAACAGATCCCTGGGGCACACCGCTTTTCACTTCTCTCCATTGTGAAAATTGCCCATTGACACCTACTCTTTGTTTCCTGGATCTCAACCAGTTCTCAATCCATAAGACGACTGCTCTCTTATCCCTGACTGTGCAATTTTCTCAGAAGCCTTTAGTGAGGGACTGTGTCAAAAGCCTTCTGCAAATCAAGATTGACAATATTCACCGGTTCACTCAAATCCACATGCCTGTTGACCTTTTCAAAGAATTCTAAAAGGTTTGTCAGGCAAGACCCTTACAGAAGCCATGCTGATTTTCCCTCAGCAAGGTTTTATTCTTCTATGTGTTTTAAGATTTTCTCTTGAATGAGACGTAAGGCTAACCGGCCTGTAGTTTCCGGGTCCCTCCTCCTTCCTGTTTTAAAAATTGGTGTGACATCCGCTATTCTCCGGTCCTCTGGCGCTGTGGCCGTTTTAAGAGACAAGTTGCATAGTACCGTTAAGAGATCCGCAATTTCATTTCTCATCTTGGGTGGATGCCATCTGGGCCCGGTGACTTGCTGATATTCAATTTATCAATTAAACCTAAAACATCCTCTCTTTTAACCTGTATTTGATTTAATTCTTTAGTCAAGAGGGGCCGTTCGGGCAGCGGAATCTGCCCAAGGTCTTCTGCCGTGAATACATATATAATTTATTTATTTATTTATTTATTTATTTAAGTACTTATATCCCGCTCCATCTTCCCAACGGGAACTCTGGGCGGCTAACAACGCAAAAACTAAAAAGACAAAAACTAAAGGCTAAAAATAGCAAGCCACCAGCAAGGGCAGCAGGAGGCAAGATGGCTGACATAGAGGGATAGGAAGGAAAAGAAAAAACTAACTAATAAAGGCACCATCTCTTTGAAGAGGTAGGTCTTCAAGGCCCTCTTAAAGGCGGGCAGGGACTCCAGCAGGCGCAGCTCAGGAGGTAGATGGTTCCAAAACGAACAGAGAAGGCGCGGTTCATTTCCATTTCTCTCGCATCCGGATGCCCTCAGGGAGATCCCGCCAGGTATCCTGGTCCTCCGTGGAGGGCCTTGAAAACCAAGACCAGGACCTTGAACCTGATCCGGAGGACAACGGGCAGCCAATGCAGGCGGACCAGGACTGGGGTGATGTGCTCGATCTCGAGCACCCACCACCAGCCTGGCCGCCGCATTTTGCACCCGCTGTAACCTCCGGACCAGGGTAGAGGGCATTGCAGTAGTCGATCCTCGAGATCACCAGGGCCTGCACAACTGTCCTCAGGGAGGACTCGTCAAGGTACTGGCGGATCTGGGCGATCCTGCGGAGATGGAAAAAAGCGGCCCTGGAAAAAACTGGAAATAAAGAACTCATTTCATTTCTCTGCAATTTCCAAGTCCTCCTTTACCTCCACTTTTCCTCCCTCACCACCCAGAGGGCCAACTGGTTCTCTGGCAGGTTTTCTAATTCAGTAATCCCCCATCTATCACGGGGTTAGGGACCCAGCCCAACCTGTGATCATCGAAAATCTGTGATATGCGGATGCACCTTAGGGTGGACCGGGGGGGGGCGCAATGTTTAAAATGTCTTTAATTAATGGAGCCAGCTTGGCTCCATTGCTTAAAGTCATTTTAAACATCACTTGCTGCTCCCCTGTGCCCCGGGAGGGTGGAGGAGAGAAGCGGTGTGCAATGTTTAAAATGACTTTAAGCAATGGAGCCAAGCGCCAATCAGCTGGAGCCCTGGCATCGCACGCCTCTCCCCATGCCCTGGGGGTGGTGGGAGAAGCGGCGTGTGATGTTTAAAATGCCTTTAAGCAATGGAGCCAAGCGCTTGGCTCCGTTTCTTAAAGTCATTTTAAACATTGCACACCACTTCTTCCCACCCACCCTGGGGTGTAGGAGAGCGGTGCGCGATGCCTTCATGAAGGCAAGCCCCAGGCTCCAGCTGATTTGCGCTGGGGTGAAGGAGAAAAACCTTTTGTTTCCCCATCCCAGTGCCAATCAGCTTGAGCCGAGGGCTTAGGGAAGTGGGAGGAAGGTTTAAAAAGCCCAGGCTTTTAAAACCTCCCCCACACACACCTCAAGCCCTTTCGGGGTACCACTGTACTGCGGTTCCGCAATATAGCGAGACCATAGTATATGAACCTCTAAAGGGCAGGGGAACTACTGTTCTAACATATTTACAGAAGCTTTTATTATTTCTCTTTATATTGCTAACCATATGTTCCTCATAGCCTTTCTCTGCCTCTCTTTTCATCTTACATTTCTTTGTGTTCCTTTTTATTTTCCAGTTTGTGTTCCTTTTTATTTTCCTCATTTGGGGAGGATTTCCATCTACGGAAAGACCTCTCCTTGCGCTTTAGAGCCTTCTCTAACTCCACTCGTTAACCATGCTGGCGCCCTCTTGGACTTAGATGAGCTCTTCTTTCTTTGTGGAATGACCTTGTGCCGGGCTCCATGCACTCTGGAGAGATTGGATTCTTTTTACCTTCCCTTTCAATTTTTTTCTAACTGGTTTCCTCGTCTGAGGGAAGTCCGCTCTTTGGAAATCAAGGGTTTTGTGCCTGATTTGCTTGACACCCGACATGCACGGCAAAGGAGATTGCAGCATAGTCACTGTTCCCCAGAGGCTCAGTGACATTCACATCCATGACCAGGTCCTGAGTATCACACAGTACTAGATCCAGAGTTGCCTGTTCTCGGGTGGGCTCCATGACAAGTTGCTCTAAGGCCCAGTCATTCATCATGTGGAGAAACCCGGTTTCTCTTTCTTGCCCTGAGTTCGCATTGGCCCAGTCAATGTGGGGATAATTGAAGTCCCCCATGATTACTATCATATTCCTCTTTAGACACCTCCATCATTTGTCTCCCAATTTCAATGTTCCCCTCAAGTTTTTGATCTGGTTGACGAGAGCACACCCCCACTATCACATTTGCTCCTTGGACCTGGTAGTTTAACCCACAGTTATTCTATGGCGGAGTCAGACCCGCCATCGATCTCCATTCTGTTGGATTTTACCCCTTCTTTGACATAGATGGCCACTCCACCTCCAACCTGCCCCTCTCTATCCCTTCTATAGAGTTGATATCCTGGATCTGCAGTATCCCACTGGTTCTCCGCATTCCACCAGGTTTCTGTTATGGCTATTATATCAATGTTCTCCCTAGCTAACAAATGTTCAAGTTCTCCCATCTTTACTCAGAGGCTTCAGGCATTTGCATAGAAGCATGTGTACAGTGGGTCCCCCAACAATGGCTGCTTATTTGTCCCCCCCCCAGCTTTTAATTCCAGTAGACAAACTACCACATCCCATTATTCTTCCAGTGATAATACCTACTGCACTGGAAGACAAGACACTCTGGAGCTCTGTCTAGGAAAAAAATGTAAAAAAACTGAATCACAGAGCCATCTGAAAAATCCTAGAGAGTTCAAGTTAAGGGTGGAATGATAGGAACCTGTAATAGGAATGATGCACTCTGCCTCTCAATTCCCCTAGTTTTACTCCGTTATTTGAATGGAAAAAAGGAGGGAAAACTCCAGCACCTAGGAGCAACACAAAAGGTGTTACAACTTGTAATTGTAACAGGTGCTCCAACCCTTAGTTACACTCACCCAACTTAGGCCCCTATCCCACGTCCTTTTAAATGCAGTTTAATTTAGTAGGTAAACCGTGTCCAAAATGCCATCCCCATGGCCCCGGGTTTTTGGAAAAAAAGAAAAAAAGAAAACCTGGTAATGCCCCCTTAAGCGAGGTTTCCAAGACTTACCTGAGAGGTAGGGAATTTCTTGCCTCGCTTAAAAAAATCCAGCTTTTAAGGAGGCAGACAGATGATCCGGGTCTCTTCTTTTTTTCCTCGGAGTGCCGACCAGCTGTTCCTGGGGCCGATCGGCACTTTTTTAATTTTTTAATTCCCCACCCACCCTTGGAGCACCAGGAAGCTCCATCAGGGGCACTTTGTTTTAATTTCCGCCAGCCAGATGGTCCTCCTTTTTAATGCTAGCGCCACTTGCTGGTTATGGGGCTGAACTGCGCTTTAACATTTTAAAAACAGCTTTGTACGTGGGAACTGCTATCCCACATATTCAGTCACGTGACGGGACGAAGAGGAAAAGCTGGACCTTCAGAAGATGAAGATCTTCCCCAGGGGAGATAGCAGCCTTAGAGGCAGCTTACAATACATACACATTTTCATTTATAAGCAATTATATCATCAGGTGAAAGATTTGTGTGGGTGAATGAATTGGCACAGTCATTGACAGAGTTGTTCTAGTTTATTGTCATCACTCAACTACATGCTTTCCAAGGGAATAAAATTCACATTTTCACCTGTACGTTATCAAAAATAAAAAAGCAAGTGTGGGTGCCTATGTGAACTATCAAGAAGATACTGTATCCCAAAATATATCTAAACCCAGCTTTCATATAAAAATAAAAGAAAAAGAAAACAAACAAGGACCCAGCTGGTCTTCTGGACCTTCCTAATTCCCAGGGTCATAACTTGCGCTCATGACCTATAGACTGGAAAAAAATGAGTCAGAGAGCACATTCCACACTGACACATTAAAGGCAAAATCATCTCATGGTTTGCTGGACAACAGCTGTGTTCCCTGGAGGCAGTGAAAAGTGTCTATATTCAAGACTGGAGTATATGTGATAACTGATGTGTCTCCAGGTCAGAAAAAATATGCTGCCGTGCTGGAGGAGTGGAGGAAAGAAGGGAAGAGCAAGGGCGGAAATCCATCAGAAGAAAGGTGCTGAACTTTCAAATGGTACCTGGAAAGGGGAGAAGAGGTCTTACAGGATTTAGGTTGCAATCCTAGATTTACCGGGGATAATTTCTGACTGAGCTCAGCAGGAGTTACTTTTGAAAAGGCAGGTCTAAGTTTGCAATGCAACCCTTTTTAGGGTTTCCAGCACAGAAGGCTCACAAGTGGTTTACCATTCCCTACTTCTGGGGGCATCCCAAAACTGCGCAGCTTGTCCAAGGCCACACAGGCTGGCTTTACACCCAGGAGGCACCCTGGGGAAACTCAGCTCCCCACCTCTGGCTCCGCAGCCAGATCCCTATAGCACTGAGCTATCCAAAACATACCTACTTCTAATTAGGTCTGCGCTGCTCATCAAAGTGCCAAGCCTGTCTGTCTCTCATGCCTACAAGCCCAACACCAACCCAGTCCCTGTAACTCTGGAGTGAACACAGCTCAAATGTGCAAAAAGAGGCAAAAAGGGGAAATAAACTCAAGTCTTTGCTCCAGCGTTCTGGAAACTGCTGAGCATCCCCAGCACAAGATTTCCAGCCTGTTCGAGAAACAGCCTTCCTCCAAAGCACTGGAAAGTCCAGCTCAGTGCTCCCTCCAGCAAATGCTATACAGAGGAGTCATACTTTCTTCTGCTACAGCCTCCGTCCCCAGCAGTTTTGCCCCCACAGACCACACTGCTCTTAACATCTTCTCTGCAAAGAAAAATCATAGACACTTTCAGCTGGAAGTCCATGGCTGGCCTCTAATTATACCAGTGAGTCCAGACAAAATGTCATCTTACTCCCTTGCAACGGAAGTAGAAATAGCAACAAGCACATTCTCTCCCAGAACTATTTTACAAGCCCAGCAGTGTGTGCCTAGATTCCTACTGGAAACCCTGACTTTCTGCCAACAGCTATAAGCCTCTGCAGCTCCCAGTCACAGTAGTTAATTCAGCACGAGCTTTAAAACATCACCTCGGGATTTTCTATGCAAAGGATCTTGCCCAAATATTGAACCATCTGTTCTAACCAAGTCCTTGGCCAAGACCTTAAATAAAGATTGCATTTGTTTTCATATTATTTCTGACTTTGAGAAACACCACAGTCCTTCTGAATGTACTCAACACAGTATAGCAAAGAAAGGGGTATTCCAATATTGTAAGCGAATATGGAATGAAATTGTTTGGCTCATTCAAATCCTCCCGGAAAGGAGAGCTGGGTTTCTCAAACACAGTCTCGCAAAAGCCACTTCAGACGCAAACATCTCTGCATCTTAAACATGTATGTTTACACCCAGACACCACATGTCACAGGGAAGGCCGATAGCCACTTATTCAGTCCTTCCGCTGGCTTTTGATCTTTCAGCCCAGTTATGGCAAGGTTTGGCTTACCTTGTTACAACAAGTTGACAGGCTACTAGTGCACTTTCAGACACATTTCAAAGACCTGGATATGCCTGGAATCTTTCAGCAAGTTGAGGTATCATCTAGTAGTATACAAGCATGTAACCTGCAATTCTTGAAAAATACCATTCTCTCATAAGCCTATCCAGCATTGCGGAAAGAGGAAAGAATCATACTCTTTCTAGCCCTCTTTCCCATCTTGGTTTCACAACTAACCTAGGCAAGAGTAACAGCTGTCAAATTGCCTCTAAAGGCTATAACTATGCTGTCTTAATGGCCATTTATTCAATAACACCTCTCTCTCTCTCTCTCTCTCTCTCTCTCTCTCTCTCTCTCTCTCTCTCTCTCTCTCTCTCTGTGTGTGTGTGTGTGTGTGTGTGTGTGTGTGTGTGTGTGTGTGTGTGTGTGTGTGTGTGTGTGTGTGTGTGTATACTTACTACACAGAGAAAATGAAACCCGATCTACAAAATTATATTCCACAATAGATTTATTAGTCTTTGAAGTTCCACCTGATTCTCTGTTGACTATCCCAGTATCCTCCCTCTGACAAGGTCCTTAATTCTGAATGGCTAAACCACATGGCATCTGCTTTAATTCATTCCCAATACAGGTGTCTTCATGTTTCAGGCCATATATTTGACACTGAATCTCTCCCCATATACTACTCTCTCCTCTCTTGTAAATTTCTTTAAATGCTGAGCTACAACCAAGTGACATGCTAAAGCTACAATCAGTGATAAGGAAACCAAGATTAAACACTACAGTGGGGCAATGTTTGAGTCTGTAGGAGAGAAATCCACACTTAAATAACTTCCATGCAGACATGCATATATTACTGAGCAATACAGAAGTCCATGTCCAAATTCTACCTGCTGACTGGTTTATCCAAAATGAGCAGGGAGGTTATTCAAACAGGAAAAGTGTGAAATAGTGTGACGATGCTGCATACAAGGCTGATGGATACCTCTGCAAATCAGCCTAACCAGCCACAGCTGGTTTGCATCAGAACAGTGCCTGGAGTTGCTTGTTGAATTAAGCTTGGTGGTATATAAATTCAAAAATAAATAAATAAACTCTTATGTTATAGTCCTAAGCGTGTGTGTGTGTGGGGGGATATTTGGCGACCCAATGGCCATTGCCATTTTAGGGAGAATTCCAAATCCTCTTCTTTCGCCCTTGGAAAGCATATCCAATGAAACTCTTCTCCTCTGCAAGTCACCTACACAGACACCCCCCACCCACCCACACACACCAAGTCCTGAGCACTCAAAAAGAAAAACACCAGGCTGCAAGGGGCGACGGGGTGAGGGCAGCTAAATACAACAACGCAAAACGCCTAAAGGTCGCAAGAGGTGAACTTGGCCTCAGGCATCAAGGATGGAAGGGGCTCGGGCCAAGTCAGGGCGCTGTTACTGCAACTTTGCAACCTTTGCAAATGTTATAAGAGTATAACATGCTGGGGCGCGAGTGGTTTTGTTGTCGCCCGGGCGCAGCCTTCCATCTCCCTCTGCCCTCGCCTCTTCTTTTCCATCCTCCTCTCAACTCCGGCCGCGCCGTGTCCTCGGGCACCCCTGGATCCCAGCCCGGACAAGCTGGGGATCGTTCAACCTCCAGGACAAACGGGGCGATCGTTTCAGTTTCCCTCCCCCCAAAGTCGACCCCCGACTCCTCTCCCTCCGCGAAGGGGGCAACTTCATTACCGTGTGACACCGGGGAGCTCCGGGTTACCCCTGCCATCCAGCGGCGTCTCGGCTCGGGACGCCTCCCGCCCCTGCAAGCTCAGCTCCGCCTCCCAAACTCAGCCACGTCGGTTCCATCCTCCGCGGATCAGGAGTCGCCGGTCCGGCGGACATATTAGGAAATGCACCACTCCTGACGTCGCTGGCAAATGGGGGAGACGAATGGGGGGAGCGCGCGTCGCACAGTACCCGGTTTTCAAAGCAGTAGCCGCCTTAGCCTTTGCAAGCGTGTCCGGGCAGAACTAAAGCAAATCAAAACACAGAAGCGCAGTGACACTTGAAAGACTAACTTTTGTGTTAGACTTCGTGCTCTGAGTGGCCCTGAAAGAGCCAAAGAAAAGGCAACCCTTTTCTGGACAGAGCGCCACTGGGGGACCAGAAACGGCATGACTCTACCGTACAGTTTGCTGCGCGCCCCATTGCAGGTCGCGGCGCTTCCCCAGCTCGTTTTGCGAATTGGCTCTTAAAAGTGTGGCTTGTGTTTCTCCGGATCGCCGTCCAGGCTGTATGCTTCGGGAACCTTCCGTTCGTCGGTCGGTCCTCATGCAGTCCAAAGACAGCGAGAAAACAAAACCAGTCTATCCCAAACGACAGAAAAGACGGTCAGAGATGCAATCGAGGAGAAAGCAATGCTGAGACCAGCGTTTTTCCAACCCGAGTCCTCCTAAAAGGCCTACAACTCCCAGGCTTCCCTTCCTGTGCTCCGCTGCCAGGGGTTTCTGGGAGATGAAGTCCAGAAACATTTTGGAGACCAAGACTGAGAATTAACTTGCGAGTGGAGAAAGCAGCTGCGTCTTTCTTTTCTTTGTGATGGATCAAGCTGCCTAACAACACTAGGGAGGTGTGGCGAGGTGTACAGGAAATGACTGGGTACAAATCTAAAGTTTCCCCAGTAGCTGAGGGAGGGGTATCTTTGGCAGAGGAACTGAATGCCTTTTTTGCCCGTTTTGAAGCAACATCAGTAGAGACATCAGCAGAGTTTCTGCCACCTTCACTATCGCTATCAGCATCGGCACAAGGGAATGTAATTTTTAATGTGGAGGAGGGGATCAATCCAAGGAAGGCTAGGGGGCCAGATGGAGTTGCAGGAAGGGTATTGAAGGATTGTGTAGATCAATTAGCAGGAGTTTTCACTGGGATTTTAAATCAATCCCTATCCCAAGCTATTGTGCCGTCATGCCTAAAGTCTGCCATTATTGTTCTGATACAAAAAAAAAAACCAAATCCAGAAAACTTGAATGACTTTCGTCCAGTAACACTTACACCTGTAATCATGAAGAGCTTTGAAAAGTTGGTACGGAACTATGTTATTGCCTGTTTATCAGAGGGACTGGACACATTTCAATTCGCCTATAAAAAGAAGAGATCAACAGAGGATGCTGTGGCGTGTGCTCTTCATGCTGTTTTTGAACATCTGGAGCAGAGGGGGGGGCTATGCTAGATTGCTCTTTGTGGATTTCAGCTCGGCTTTTAACACCATTCTTCCACAACGTTTGATCTCTAAACTGGAATGCCTAGGGCTTCCACCATCACCTTGTGGATGGATCTTGGATTTTCTGTCAGAATGTTCTCAGAGGGTCCGGTTGGGCCCTTACACCTCTAATACTCTTAGTACCAACATTGGAACACCACAGGGATGTGTACTTAGCCCACTCCTTTATATTCTTTACACATTTGATTGTGTCTCTGCCTATCCTAGCAATAGGATCATTAAGTTTGCAGATGACACAACTGTGATTGGGCTCATCTCTGGCAAGGAGAGTGAGATGGCTTACAGAGATGAAGTGGAGAGGTTGACCAAGTGGTGCAGAATAAATAACTTGCACCTAATATAAAGAAAACAAAGGAGCTTGTGGTAGACTTTAGGAGGCAGAAAACTGATATTCAACCACTGGTGATTGATGGGACTGGTGTGGAGAGGGTTACAGGTTTTAGATTTTTGGGCATTGAGTTACAGGAGGATCTGTCCTGGAGTGTCAACACAGGGGGGCTTGCAAAGAAGGCTCAGCAGAGACTATTTTTCTTGAGAACCTTAAGGAAAAACCATCTTCCACAAAAGCTGCTGCTGGCCTTCTATCATTGTGCAATTGAGAGTGTGCTTACTTACGGGTTATGTGTGTTGTATGGAAGTTGCACCCACCGGGACAAGACAGTGTTGCACAGAATTATAAGAATTACAGAGAATATTGTGGGCTGTTCACTCCCCACCCTAGAACAAATGTATACTACCAGGTGCCACTGAAAAGCATTAGATATATTAAGAGATCCATCACATCCTGGTCACCACCTCTTCGAGTTGCTGCCATCGGGACGGAGATATAGAGTACTTAGGGCTAGAACAAACCGTCTCAAAAATAGCTTCTTTTTTAGAGCAATATTGGCCTTAAATGGAAATCCTGGACTTTGAAGTCATCTTATTTTATATGTCATATTTTAGTCATTTTATATGTCATATTATGTGTTGTACCTGTTTTTAAGTCTATGTGAAATGTTTTAAATGAGTTTTTATATAGCAGCCACAAAATTTCGTTGTTCCTGAAAGGGGGCAATGACAATAAAGATTCCTATTCCTATAATCCTGATTGATGTGGGAATTTTGATTTGGGCACCAGAGCTTACTGAGGAACCAGGTCACTCTGACAGATGGAGAGGCAGCGCAGTTGCTCAGTTCTTGGAAGCTGGAGGTTCAAATATGCAAATAGAAGGCTTAAAAAAAAGAGGTGAGTTGCTGCTTCTGAAGTCTTTTAGGAGCTCCAGGAGTTTTCTCAATTTTGGAAGAAGGATATCCATCACTGCACTGGCTGGTTAGCTCAGTGATTAAGTATCTGGCTGAGGAGTAAGAGGCTGAGAGATTGATCCTGCACTGTAAATGCCTAAGAGTCAAGTTGTGTGGCCTTGGGCAAGCTGCACAGTCCACACAAACAAACACACACCCCAAGAAGAAAATGGTAAAGCACTTCTATGTATTCTCTACCTAGAAAACCCCAGAACAGGTTACCTTAAGTGAAATCAATCAACTTGACAGGACTCAGTAATTATTATCTTGCACACACCAATGAGAGGCCACACGTTTTCCATCCCTGGTCCAGAAGTTGTTGCAGGTAATCCTCTCAAGGCTGTTGATAGCCCCTCAGTGACAGCTAGGCAGTTACTTCACATCCGTTTTGTCTCTGTTGGTGTTGTGCTTAGGAGTGGTACAAAAACAGTTACTTCATGTCCATCGCACAACTATTGAAATTTGTTTCGACCACACTCCCGGAACAGCTGCTAAGCGCAACAGTTCTGTACCTGGTGCTGGGGTAGGGTTTTCCCTTGTCACTCTTTAGTGTTGAGTTAGTAATGGAGGGCCTGTCTTTTCAGTCCAACCATCAGGCTAAACTAAGATACTTTGATTCCAGAGACAGAGTACAAATAATGGTTCCACCCCAAGTCAGGATTCATAGCACTTGAAGCCAATCACAAAAAGTTTAGAAAATAATTACTATGCTGACCTTTTACACAAAAATGAGGAAATTAGCAAACTATGGGGACAATAATGCTGGGAAAAGTTGAAGGCAATAGGAAAAGCGTAAGAGCAAATATGAGGTATATTCACTCAGAAGCCACAGTTACAAAAGCTGAACAGGTTTGAGGACAGGACATTTTGGTGGTTGCTCGTTCATCAAGTTCATCAGAGACCACTTGGTAATGAGGCAGCTAAAAAAATTCTGTAAATAAATAAATAATAAATAAGATTACTTTACGGCACATAACAATGGCAACAACGAACCACAAATGGAAAGCAAACTTTTGACCTCATGCAGATCTATTAGACTGGAGACAACACAGCCGTGGATGCTACAGTGAATTTCAAAATGGTGCCTGCAAAGTCAGAAGTGTCATTTTCAGATTCCCCCTCTGCTGTTGTTCATTGAAATGTTTCTCCAGATCTTGTTAGACAAAGTTGCCAATAATTTATCATCCCCACCCACAACCATTTGCCCTATATTGAAACACAAGGTTTCTCTTTGTCCAGGGATAGAGGCACTCATAAATGTAGCAAACCCAATATTAGACAATTTGGGATAACATTTCATCTACACTGTAGAAAAGCCAGCTGCAATCAAAATCACAGTAGTGCCTAGTGGCTGGAGGAAGATGTTGGACTCAGTTTGTAGTGCTGCTTGGAGCACCATCTAAGATGGACATTTAACATTGTCCAAACAGGACTGTAAACTGGTAGAAGCTATGGGGTAGGACTTTTTTGTTACCAAGGCATGGAAGGAAATATGAAATCTTTCCTCTTTGCACCCTGTGACTGGACAAAAAATAGAAATTTAGCTATAAAGGTATCATGACTTAAGCACTTAATCAATATTTGCTCTGAAACACACAATATCCAACCACCTGCTTTTTGTTCCATTCTGCTTCATGAAAAGACCAATAGATCTCAAACTGTTTACATTGTTGTGATCCTTGACTCATCCTAATAACTTTAGTGTGCTTCATTAATATGGATTTCAAAAGTGCTATAGGTTGTGAACCCATAATCATTTATGGGTAAGCTAAGCAAAACTGGGTTTTGCTATTGAGTTAATGCAAGTTAAGGCATTGTAAGACTGGAATAAGTTGAGGAGCATATGAGTGAATAAGTCATCCTTGAGGACTATGCTGAATGTAGCACATCAGCATCCAAAACGTTACATGGCGAAATAGTGCCTCCATGTGTTGATTCTATAATGTTACCAATCCATTCATGGCTTTGAGTCTTACATGGCTTGTTCTCCAGAAACATTTCAGGAACTAGTTGCAGTACCACAAAATCACCACACAGAGGCATCATTTATCTTCTTATTTGTGTATCACCAGTTTGGTTATTTTGTTTTTTGTGTTTTGTTTTGTTTTTTGCTTCTTCCATCTTTGTTCTGTTGTCTCTTTTCTTAATATTTATATCCAGTCTTTCAGTCCATTTGATTAACTGCAAATCTCTTTAATATACTATCCTTATGCTGAAAACAACAACAGCCAAACGAGTGGACTCATCATCTCTTTTGGATACCTGGGCAGGGGATTCTGGGAGTTATCATCCCCAAAAGGAAGATCTCCAAGCGCTTCCAAATTCTTGGACCTGATAGCCCTTTAAGGAGACAGGACAATAATAAAGTAAACTGGTTGAGAAAGAACATATTGTATTCAGTTGGTCTTGAAAATACCACCAGAGTTCACTAACCATGGTCTTTATTGGCAGTAATATTCTCTTGATACTACGGCACAGACACAGCCAATAAACTCACAGTGATCAGGGCATACCGCCAAATCCACAGTACAAACAAGAAGGCCAGAGCAGCCCTCACTTCATCAGCTTTGTTAATCCCTAGGGCATGGCTAGCAGAAGACAGTGAGACCTCCAAGGACAAGAGGGCACTCTACCTCTCACACTTTGTACCTTGGTTAAAAACAAAAGGCATGTCAGGGCTCAGGGGCGAAAGAAAGGGAGTTTCCATATCTGGAGGCCATATTATAACCCCACCTCTTAAGGACAAACTATATGTTACCAATAGTCTGTCATGAGTAGCTGAAATCTGTTCAGTGTTCCAGAAAGACATGATTCAGGCAGACCTTTGTGACTAAGCAATCATTGCAAACAAAAACTGTACTTTACGTCCTTCCTGGCAACTACAAAACAAAGCAATCCATTTTTCAAACTATGGCGTGTATGTGTGTGTGGGGGGGACTGATGTGACAAGCATTTTTTCCAATTTTTAGGGAATTTCCTCTTATAATGAGAGGCTGTTTCTCAAGTTTAGATTGGTCTTCAGTCACAAGAGAAGACAAATAATATGATATTTTCATGTTTTCCACCTTACAAACACAGCAGGCAAAATCCTCATTTAGTGGAACACCTTACATTTTATATGCAAGGAACCGTGGTTTCAGTCCCAGGCACAACCCCACACTGTCGAAAGGAGAGGCTCCATTCCCATGCTCCTGTGCACCAGACTTCCAAGAAGATTTCTGTTTCTGTACCACATCATCTGGTTGGCCCACCTCTTTTCAGGGATGCTGGCAAGTCTTTGGATATGAGTCCCACGCCTGAGTCTTTGGTTCCAAGTCACAAGTCCATAAGTATGAGTTCCTGTTGAAAACAAGCTTTCTCCTCTCCCCCCAAAAAAAAAGAGGTGGGTTCCAAGTCATAAGTCCAGGTCTTTGGAAGGGAAACACAAGTTGAATCCAACTCAAGTTGCCTGTACAACCTAAGTCCAACTTGACAGTAAGCCTTGTGACTCAGGTCTCCTTCCCTGCCATTTTCCATTTCAAGGAAGAGGAGACGCATGGTGGCCTCTCTCCTGAGGCAGCCACAGGTGTTAGGCAGCATGGGAAGGGCAGCAAATGGATAATTGTTATGCACCATAGTGTAGAAAGGAGCTTCTTGCAGCTCTTACAGTTTGTAACGTAGCAGGTCTGATGAAACCAGATGAAGCCCAAAGTGAGAATTCAGCTCTTTATTCCATCAAACACACACAGGTTGCATAGGGATAAAAACAACAACTAAAATGGCTCAAGGGTCTGTTTATATACCCTCCCAGGATTTCCCATGGCTGGCCATTGTATGGTTTAAACAGCCTGCTGGCCCCCAATTGGATAGGCCAGAATCCTACCCTTCAGTTATTCTCTAGCCTCAAGCTCCCACATCCGACACCTGTCCCCAATTACCTGTGCTTGGTTGGGAGCTTGATGAGTCTCCGCCTGGCTGGGGCATGGCTGGAGCTAAGGTAAGTTTGTATCCTTCCTTTCTATTACTCCTATACTCCAAAACTCAGGCAGTTCAAAGGTTGCACTAAGAACACAGCACAGTTATTGATAATTTATTTGCAACTATGTTTGGAAGCCCAATGGAAGAAAGGCTGGCAGTTCCCTGAAACAAGCTGTTAGAAGCAATACAAAGGAAGGAAGGACACCTGATCCCTGTTGTAAAAGTTAAAAATGGATTACCCTGTGTTGAAGTCCACAAGCACTTGATCATTAGTTAATATATTAAATCTGGAGAATTCATTGTGATTATTAATTGTTTGTTCTTATCTTTTATTTTTATGGTTTGTACTCAGTTGTTTGCTTTCTGTTTATCTGCACTGATGTAAACTGCCCAGAGTAAGCTTGCTGCCAGATGGATGATGTACTAACTAACTAACTAACTAACTAACTAACTAACTAACTAACTAACTAACAAGATATTGTTAGCTAACAAATCACCAGGACCAGATGACATCCACCCACAAGTTTTCAAGGAATTTAAAGATGTAAATGTAATTGCTGAGGTCCTAGCCAGAATATATAATCTTTCCCCCAAATTAGGTGTTGTGCCTGATGACTGGAAGATAGCAAATGTAATACCAATCCTGCACTAAAGGCTCTTGAATAAACTAACTAACTAACTAACTAACTAACTAACTAAGATATTGTTCAATATGTGTTAAAGCACTGTGCTGTGATTTTCTCTTCTGTAGCTCGAAGGAGATATAGATTTCAGCCTCAGTTAGAAGCAGAACTTTGCAGGAAGAAAAATAGCTGAACTGCTGGGGGATTATTGACAGATGTTTATCCTTTGCAGACCCAAGCTCAAACTAAATTAGGGTATCCTGTGGACTAGTAGTTCCTTCCGCCTTCAGTCCCCAGATGTTGTTAGATTAAAACTCCCAGAAGCCTCTGGCAGCTGTGTTGACCTGAATTTTTGTAGTTGGCTGTAGCTGTAGTGAAAGAATATCTGGGGATCCAAGGTTGGGAACCACTGCTAGAGATGATCTTGACTGCTGACATAGCATCGACATTCAGTCTGCCCTTTGCTATGTAAAGTTTGGCATCCTTTTCCCTGCTGCCAACGAGGGTATGATATTGTGTGGCAATATTAGGCCATTTCCTGGTGTTTTGAATCGTGGATTCAGAAACGTAATATCCCACATTCATAAATTGGAGTATTTTTTTAATTGAATTTGTAGAATATTGAGCAATATGTAAACAAAAAAGACAGAAGGATGTAGCCAACACCTAGCCAGCTACACCTCATTCAATCACAGGCACTTGAAATTTCTGCCTAAATAAATGGCCTGCTTGAACAAAAC
Source organism: Phrynocephalus forsythii (assembly GCA_029282475.1). Lineage (NCBI taxonomy): Eukaryota > Metazoa > Chordata > Lepidosauria > Squamata > Agamidae > Phrynocephalus > Phrynocephalus forsythii. The sequence goes on along the minus strand of JAPFRF010000001.1, from coordinate 138,062,787 downwards.
ATGTATTTACTTTGTTTACTGGAGACTGAGGGCATTTATACACGACCCCTAAGCTCCGCTGCAAATGGCTCCCAGCTCCGGAGCTTAAAAATGTTTCCCCACCAGCTCCGGAGCTAACAGAAAATTAAGTGCGACCCCGCCCACCTAAGCGCAACCCAGTGCACCTTTCAAGTACCTGCTCTGGGAGAGTGAAAAATTTTGATGGGGAGAGTGCCGGGCTCTCCTCGCTTCTTTTTGTTGTTGTTTTTGCCTCCTGCCCTTTAAGAGGAACCAGGAAGTGACGGGGGTCGGAGCAACTTCCACCGGCACTCCGGAGGTAAGAGTGCATTCTTTTCTCCCTTTTTTTCTCCCTCCCCTCACGCAGACAGAACAAGGAAGTGCGGAGGGGGTGGGAACACAGGGAGAGCGACAAACCCTCAAGATCTCTGGTCCGAATTTAAGGGACCAGTGGATCTTAGGGGTCGTGTAAAAAGGCCCCGAGAGAGACTGAGCCCAGGGTCTCCTGGAGGGAACATCAACATGGAAGGGAGCAACCACCAAAAAGCTTCCTTTCTTTTATATCACTGGCCAAAGAAGTAAAAAAAGATGCCTCATGCTAGTAGGGTGGGTGGGGAACTGTCTCCTTGAATTTGGTTTGGAACAACATGATTTTCAGAAGAGGTTGACTTCTGTCTTGGGTCAAAGTGGTTAAAGCAATGTGAATACGCAACCTAGGGCAGTGTTGGTGAATCTATGGCACCTGTGCCAAAGGTGGCACACAGAGTCCTTTCTGTGGGCACGCAACATTGCCCCCTTACAACCACAGCACTCCCCCTCCCTCTGCTTGGAGCATGCCACTGTGGTCAGTGCAGAGAGCCGGGCAAAGGGGAGGCAGCAGCTTGTGGGCTCATTCGTAGCCCGAGTTTACTCTCTAGCCACCCCGTTTTGGGATGCCCAGTGGCATGGCTGCAGAGTAAACTGGGGCTATGAACGAACCCACAAGTCGCCACCACTCCCCCTGGCTTTCCTGACGGTGTAGCACCCCATCTGCCTCTCTGCCCAGGGGAGAGAGGCGGATGGAATGCTACTCTTCTGGAAAGCGAGGATTGAAGAGCAGGTTTTTGAATTTCCTGCAACCATAGCAAGGGTGCTATGACGACGGGAAATTCAAAAGCCTGCTCTTTGATCCTCATTTTTCTGAAGTGTAGAACCCGAAGCATTTGTAACCCGGGGTACCACAGTATTCAGGTTAAATTGCCATATTGGCACTTTGTGAAAAAATAAGAGGGTGTTGAATCACAGTTTGGGCACTCACTCTCTAAAAGGACCTAGGAACTATTTCCATCCTTTAAAATGTAACGTGCTGAGCAAGAGCTGATCTGCTAAGTCATGCAAATTGGCAGAAATCAAATCAGAGTGAGAAAGGGCTTGGTCTTATTCGGATAATAAACACAATGAGAGATGTGAAACATACAGTACTGTATATGCAAACTAGCCCAGTCAAAGAATCCGTTGTGAATTATATCAGTAGATGTATGCAAATAACATGTGGCTTTTATGCCAAAATTGACAATCTGTCCATTGCTTTGTAAAATAGAAATAATGTCACAAACTGTTGATTTGTAGTAAGTATAGGGAGATGGAAAGAACCGAAATCTTGGAATTCGATCACAGGAATTGATCAGTGGAACACAGAAGAGATGGTGATTAATTCTGCCTGCACGAACCTTGTTTGGGAACAAAATACTCCAGTTATTTACTACAAATATTTATAAAGTGCTTAGAGCTGAAGATTTTGAAGCACTATGCAATAATAATAAACCATATACAGTACATATACAAAACTGAAATTATGTTGGATTGCATCTAAAAATAAAGCATGTTGAATTTCAGAAGGAAGTGTTTTATGTGTGGTAGATGCCACAACACTAAATGTCATGCTCCAGATTATTTGAGGAGTATGTAGGAACTTCTGGAGAACTTCTCCAGATGCGCTAGTAGTCAATAAAATAAAAGGCAGGCTCACACATTCAAGGCTGTTCTTTGCTCCCCAAAGAATGGAGGGACATGGAATAAAGCATTTTTCATTTACCTCCTGCCAGGTAAATAGAAGCTGGTGCAGTATAGTTTTGTTTAAAACACACACAGAGAGGGAACAGCTTAATAGACACCTACTGCCAGGGTCCAGTTCGCAGCCCTGGCAGCTGCATTGTATATATAAATGCAAATCTTGGGAGATACATAATTGAGTTCCAGAAGAAAGTTCATTCCATCCCCCAAAAGCGACAGGGCCCCCTCAAGAGCAGCCTGTGGGAATGGTGTGGTGTAAGACCCACGGGCTGGGTGGGCTGCTCTGACTCATCCCAAGATGCAGTTCTGCAAGGCAGCAGAAAAGGAGAAGTTGATGTCAGAGAAGGGGGAGGATGCTTGCCCCCTGGAAGCCCAAACCAGGGAATTTTAGTCTTACTCATCATATTATTTTTATATCTGTTGGTTGTTGCCTGTTTTCAGATTTAAACCTCAAGCCTACTGTCAATGAGTTAACTCTTGAGTTTGCAGCACTAGATCAAGCTGAGGCCTTGGTTCCTATTGCCATTTAGAAGCCTTGGAGATTGCATCAAGTTTTCAAGTACTGTGTGGTACGGAATCAGTATCTGCTTTCTCAAGGCAATTCTTGCCTTGCCAGGAAAGGTGCTATTTCCCCAAGAGCTGCGACCACAACATTTTATCACAGGCAGGGAAAGGGCACCTTTCCCTTCAGTTGGCCCAAGAGTGCTGAGTGCAAACTGGAATTTGGATTCTGAGAATGTGAAGGCTAAACTTTTTCAACACATCCAGTTCTGAATCTATGGGACTAAAATTCCCAGCAGCTCCAGACAATCATGGTGGTATCTTAGGATACCATAAGGAAGATCAAAGAATAATCAAGTAAAATAGGGTTACTTGGAGACAGGCCACATTTTCTGTGATTGTGGAGAAATTCAATTAACGGAGCATTTATGTACATGCAATTTATGCCCCACCAGGTGTACAAAGACCAAGAAAATGGCTGAAGGTAACCTTACTGAAGTAACTGTCAGACACTGTCTTCCCTAACATTAACATTTGTTTTTTTAATTTTTCTATATTTCCTATATGTCAATAATATGGTCAAGTATTGGCTCAAACTCATTTTCTCCTTGGAGGGTTTAGCTCCATTGCTTTTACACGATACCTTCCAGTTTGAATGGAAAAAGCAAATAATAAAAGTTATATTTAACTTTTAGCTATCCCCCCTGTACTCTTAAAGCATTGGGTCCTAGCAAAGCCAAAATGGAAGTGGTGAAATTATGGATCAGGGATATAGAACTGCAGAACCATGTTTGGCCAGTTAGGGAAATCCAAATTTCTTATGAAACCTGCATTTACCGCCACCCCATATTTAGATAGGCTCATCTCTCTCAATTCTAGAAGGGCCTTTACACTGACCAGACTTAGGGCGTTTATACACGACCCTAAGCTGAGCTGCAAATGGCTCCCAGCTCCGGAGCTTAGAAATGTTTCCCCACCAGCTCCGGAGTTTAGAGAAAATTAAGTGTGAACCTGCTTTCATGTACTTTTGAAAATTCGCCATGCGGATAAGAGTGCTGGGCTCTCCTCGCTTGTCTTCTTCTTTTGCCTCCTGCCCCTTTAAGAGCCCCTTGAGAAGGAACCAGGAAGGGGGCTCATCAACTTCGACTCACCGGCAGGTTAGTAAAGGCTTCTTTTGTCCTTTTTTTCCTCCCTCCCCTCACGCCGAGGAGCAGGAAGTGCTGAGGGGTGGGGACGGCTGGTCTGAATTTAAGACCAGATCTTAAGGGTCATGTGAAAAGGCCCTTAATTCTTCCCTCCAAGTTTTTGGAGGGGAGGTTTCAAGGTTTACCTCAATCAGCTTGTAATTGCCCATGAGCCAATGATCAAATAGAAACAGTTGAACATCTACTTTTATTTTGTTCCTACTATTGTGATCTTCGTAAGGAACTCATTTTTTCCAATTATATGTAAATTTCTAAGGAGGTCAACAGAATTTTATATACATTTGCTTATTTCTGATAATACTTATCAGACTACTAGACAAGTAGCCAAATTTTGTGCTGCTGCAATAAGGACTTGCAAACAGATTTTAAATAGAGATTATGACAAATACTACTCTTTTATCTTACAGTTTGGTGACTATACTTACTCTTACTCTATACTTAATTTACTAAAGTTAAATTTCTTAATCCATATCTATGAATTTTAATCAAAAATTTTAAGGCCCAACTCACAATAAGTAAAATGGAAGTGTACAATGTGGTTGTGTTTGCGGCAGGCTGTTTGTGTATTTGTTCTTCTTTTTGGCATTTATTTATTTATTTATTTATTTATTTATTTATTTATTTATATACCGCCCATCTTCCGAAGGAACTCCGGGCGGTTTACAACATCAACAATAATCATAAGCAACAATAATAAGAAAAAAAATAAGAAAAGAATGTGAAAAGAAAAATAATAATAATAATAAATGAAATAATAATAATAAAAATCATCATAATAAAATAAAACTACAATAAAAGTTAACTGGCAAGGTGGAAGGACAAAATACGGGGGGGGGGATAAATTAAAGGCCGCCAAAGGCCTTGGGGAAAAGCCAGGTCTTTAAGGCCTTTTTGAAGGCTGGCAGGGACTGTGCAAGGTGCAACTGACTCGGGAGATGGTTCCAAAGCACAGGGCTAGCCACAGAGAAGGCTTGGTTGCGGGTAACATTCTGGTAGGTTGGACCTCAGTTGATCTCTGAGAGATTCGCTCTGCCAGGTATTCAGGTCCCAAGCCGTGGAGTGTTTTATAAATTAAAACCAAGACCTTGAATCTTATTCAGGATGCAACTGGTAGCCAATGCAAGCAAGCCAGAACTGGAGTGATGTGGTCATATCAACCCACACCAACCACCAGTCTGGCTGCAGCATTTTGCACCCACTGAAGTCTCCGAATAAGAGTCAAAGGCTGTCCCACATAGAGAACGTTGCAATAGTCAATTGACCATAAATAAAATTTATTTATATATGTCAGTAATTGTAAAGTGTGCAATGCTCAGATATAAAGAAAGAAATAATTACATGTTGGAAATCTCTTTGTAAATTTTTATATCCACCATTATGGTTGCCATTTTAAAGGATGGCTGTTCAGTTATGCATATTCCTGGATGGAGGCTGTTTCCTGGAAGCCTGTAGTAGCTTGAATTGCAACTTTTAGCAATGAGTAAAACCCCATTTATACAAAAAAAGACTGTTTCTACCTCTCTGGCTCATCCATCTCTTCCTGCCATGTCTCAACAATCAAGTCAATCCAGCCAAATCCTAGACATGCTTAATCAGTTGAACTTAACTCATGTCAAATTGATATCAGACCAGAACATTGCCTTCTCTGAGTTAAGAGCTGAAATGAAAGAAGGTTTTGCAAATGTAGATTCCAAAATGGAATCCTTTTGTGGGTGTCTACAGGCGTTGGAAGACAACATGGGCATTACTGATTTCCGTCTAGAAGAAATAGAAGCTACAATGGAATCCACCAACAGATTGGTTCTCATGCAAGAAATAGAATCTTCCTCCAAAATTTTAAGGATTCAAAATCTCACTGTTGATAAAGACGAGAATCTCTATACCACAGTTGGAGAAGGCTTGGCCACCTTGCTTGAGGCACCCGTAGAAGAATTCCTTCGTGAAGTAGACGTGATCTACCGCCAACCTACAGCCTATACTAGAAAAAATAAACTCCCTCCGGAGGTAATAGTCAAACTTGTCAGAAGATACACCCGAGATTGTATCCTCAAGGCTATTCGAGATAAAGAGGTGGAAATCAATAAATCCAAAGTGACAATACGGAAAGATGTCCCATGGGAGGTCCGTCAATTGCGGAAAGAATACACATTTCTCACCAAACTTCTGCTTAAGCATGATATAAGATACAAGTGGATCTACCCCCAAGGTTTGACCTTCCAATGGGAAGGGAAAACACAGAAAATTGAATCCCACAAGAAAGCTAGAATTTTCGCTGAGAAAAATGCAGGGAAGTTGGGTTTCTCCCCCTCTTCCTCTTCATCATCCCTCTCCGAAGGTGATGATACAATCGATATCCAAACCGCTACTAAAGATGATAGCCGAGACAACCAGACTCCCCAACAAGAGACTTCCAAGCAAGATCAAAACTCCGGTGCAGTGGGAGGCGCCAGGCCGAAACGATATCTTAGGCCAAAACAAGGGAGGAAACACTGTTGGAAGTAAAACAAGATGGCTCAGAAAATCCTAACATGGAATATCAATGGATTGAACTCCCCACAGAAGCGCTGCAAGACATTTAATCTCCTCCAAAAACAACAATGTGCAACTATCTGTTTACAGGAAACCCACGTATTGAGAAAGCATGAACAATACTTAACCCAAAATAGATTGGGGAACCTGTTTTCCACTTCAAACAAAGAAAAGCAAAATGGGGTGGCATTATATATCAAACCAGAACTCTCTCCAACTCTTTTGGAAAAAGATCAACTAGGCAGATGGATCTTGGTCCAGGCAAATATCCAATCCAAAGAAACAATTGTTGCTATATATGCCCCCAACGACAACCATGGAAGACAAGCTTTCTTTGAAGAATTGGCTCAGAAGCTCTTGCAATATGAAAATCACCAGTTAATAATATTGGGAGATTTCAATGCTGTACATATTCCATCTGTGGACAGGAAAATACCAAAAGGGAAAAAACCCAAGACTTCGTCTTCCATACTGCCAAAATCGTTTCTCGACATGTCTGACATTTTAGAACTTCAAGATATTTGGAGAAGGAAAAACCCACTAAAAGGTGGTTTCACTTTTCACTCAAGACAACACGCCTCTTTCTCCCGCATTGTTATGTGCTGGGTCTCACCTTATCTTTTACTTAATACAAGGGACATAGAAGTCCTACCCCGAACAATTTCCGATCATAATGCTATCTTGTGGACATTGAAATCTTCGGGTAAGCCCAGGCACTGGAAAATCAACTCAGCTTTGTGGACTGAAAAAGAATTTATTCTGGAGGCCGCCAAAGATTTGAATTTATACTTTGAACTGAACCTGAACAAGGGTACCCCATTGAAAACGGTGTGGGATGCCTCAAAGCCCTACTTTAGAGGGTTTGTCATCCAATACATGGCAAGACGGAACAAAGAGAGAAAAAAGAGATCTGAATCTATCCTCAATATGATGAAAAAGCTTGAAAAGGACTTAATTCATGACCCACGCAACGAGCAGCTGAACAAAGACCTAGCTTCCTGTAGGCATGAACTTAATTTGATCCTGACAGCAGATATAGCCCATAAAATTAAACTGGCCAAGCTGAACTTTGTTGAAAATGCAAATAAACCAGGTACATGGTTAGCCTATAGGCTAAAAAAGGTACAATCTCAAAAACTTATTTTAGCACTTAAAGATAAAACTGGGGAAAACCAGACAGAGCATCTACAAATTCAAAAAATTATAGAGGCATATTACCAGAACTTGTTCAAGCCGGAGACAATAGATAAAGATGCCATCTTTCAATACCTTGAACAAGCCAACTTTCCAAAACTTACTGAAGAACAGAGAGCTTCGACGAACGCTCCTATAACAATGATGGAAATAACAGAGGCTATTAATCACCAAAAAATGAACAAGGCCCCCCGGACCTGACTCGATACCGGCACAATTCTACAAAAAATGTTCTGAGATAGTCTCTGGAAATATGAAAAATCTTTTTACATCTATTTTAGAGGGTGGAGACATACCAGATTCATGGAAACTATCTCATACAACACTGATTCCTAAAGAAGGGAAACCCAAAGACCTGATACAGAATTACAGGCCAATCGCTCTCCTAAATGTAGATTACAAAATATTTGCAACTATTTTGGCAACAGATGGCGGACGATCCTACCCTCTTTGATATCCCAAGATCAAACCGGCTTCCTTCCAAAAAGGCGCCTTCAATCCAACATTAGAACTTTCCTCAATGCGTTGGAATATTATGAGTGCCACCCTGAGAAGCAAGTAGCCTTCGCATTCATCAACGCTGAGAAAGCATTCGATAATGTATCCTGGTCTTTACTCAAAACTCAGTTAGATTATCTACAGTGTGGACACAGAATGTTACAAGCAATTGAACAAATTTACTCCGCCCAAAACACTAGGATTGTAGTCAATGGCTACCTTACAGACAAAGTCAAGATACACAAAGGCACCAGGCAAGGATGCCCTCTTTCCCCTCTGCTGTTTATATTAACTTTAGAGGTGCTACTCCATGTTATAAGAAACACCCCAGGTATCCAAGGCCTACAAAGCAAAGGAGAAGTTTATAATGTGCAAGCCTTTGCGGATGATCTGTTGGTTATTATGGAGGACCCTCAGACCTCCACTCCAGAACTACTAAAGATTTTGGAGGCCTACTCCAAAATTTCAGGACTAAAGGTAAACAGAGAAAAAACACTGTTGCTTACTAAAAATATGACTCCACCTATGACTGAAAAATTGGTAAACCAATCGGGTTTCCAACATGCTAGTAAGGTAAAATATTTGGGTATTACTGTATCTAACCGTTGTAACACTTTACTTAAAGATAATTATCTTAATGGTATAAAAGCAATCAAAGCTGATTTGGAAACCTGGTCAAGACTTCAATTATCCTTAATGGGCAGAATTGCTGCAGTTAAAATGAATGTCTTACCTAAACTGCTCTTTTTATTTCAATCCCTACCTATATTACCTAACTTTAAGATCATTTCAGACCTGGAAAAAAGTATACGTGTATTTATATGGCAAAAGAAAAAAGCAAGGATTAGAAATGTTTATCTACAGGACAGAACTAAAACTGGTGGCCTTGCCCTGCCCAATTTGGTGTTATACTACAAGGCTGCTACCATGACTTGGATTAAAGACTGGATTTTGATGACAAATAATAGAATACTGCAGCTTGAGAGCCACGGCTTGGATAAGGGTTGGCATCATTATATATGGTATAAGAGTAATATACCTACCCTTTTTAAAAAGCACTGGATAAGTAAGGAATGCCTTAGTTAAAATATGGTTACCGATCAAAAAACTATTTTACCCCAAAGCGCCATTGTGGTTATCTCAGTTGGGAGCGGTTATTAGCCCCCACATAAGTGTAACCCCAAAATTTTTAACTTACAGACACCTCCTGAACGCTGACCTCTCTTTGAAATCTTTAGAAAAATTAGTGTCAGAAGGTTATAAGTTAGACTGGTGGAAGTACCAACAAATATACTCACACTTCAAAGATCTTACTAAAGAGGGGGGATTTATGACTAATGATACTCCACTTGACAAAATATTATCCTCTGGTGACTCAAAGCTCCTTAGTAAATTTTATAGTATGTTGTTAAATGAAAAAATGATTGATACACTGGTTAAAGACACTATGATAAGATGGGCAGAAAATTTTGGTTATTCTATTCACCTAAACAAATGGGACTCCTTGTGGAACACAGTCAAAATCTTCAAATCTATAGCCTTTAAGGAAAATTGTTATAAGATGTTCTATAGATGGCATTTCTCACCACACCGTTTATCTAAGATGTATAACTGCTCACCTAAATGTTGGAAATGTAAACATGACTGTGGTGCTTTTTACCATATGTGGTGGACATGTAAAGAGGCAAGGGCATACTGGATAATGGTGAAATTATTTTTGGAAAGATATTTGAAGATTAAGTTAGAGCTTAGACCAGAATTTTTTTATTAAATATAGTAGATATTAATATTCCCTATGACCAGAGATATGTACTTCACCATGTAATTGTTGCTGCAAGGATATTGTATGCGAAATCCTGGAAACAACCAGATGTGCCAACAGAGAGAAATCTTCACGAAAAGATAAGAGAATGCATTGAAATTGACAGACTCTCCAGCTTTCTAAAGGGAGACTACGATGAGATTTCTCGGAAAAGATGGCAAGAAGTAAAAAACCTACTAGCATTGTGATATTATTTGGTGATTTGTTAATAGGTTAAATCGTTATTTTTGGCTTGATATATTCAATGTAATTTTTAAACTGTATTCCTTTCCCCCCATACCCCTCCCCCCTTGTTCCCCCCTAAAAAACCCAATAAAAGTACTTAATAAAAAAAGGAAATAAATTAGATACAAAATGTGTGTGCTGCACAGTGCACACTATGTGGTGTAGGAAATCAGCACTGGATTTTCCTAAAATCTTCTTCTTCTTCTTCTTCTTCTTCTTCTTCTTCTTCTTCTTCTTCTTGTTATTGTTGTTATTGTTGTTGTTATTGTTGTTATTATTATTATTATTATTTAACCACACAGCTATCTATGCTGGATTTTATATTGCCAATCACTAGTCGAACGCTTCCCAAGCATTTAGGACTCAGTGATGTATCGGCGAATTATGCGAGCAGATCCCAGTAAGTTGGCTTTCTGCATCTGACTGATGGTGACTTTGTCCACTCCAATTTCTTTTAGATACTTGCTTAGGTCTTTGGGCACCGCACCCAGTGTGCCAATTACCACTGGGACCACCTGTACTGGTTTATGCCAGAGTCTCTGAAGTTCAATTTTGAGATCCTGATATCTGGTAATTTTTTCAAGTTGTTTCTCAGTGACTCTACCATCTCCTGGTATAGCAACATCAATGATCCACACTTTTTTCTTCTCCACAATCACAATATCCAGGGTATTATGCTCCAAAACCCTGTCTGTCTGTATTCGGAAGTCCCAAAGTAATTTTCCATGCTCATTTTCAGCCACTTTTTCAGGCTTATGGTCCCACCAGTTCTTTGTTATGGGCAGATGATAGTTCTGACACAAATTCCAGTGGACCATTTGAGCAACTACATTATGACGCTGTTTGTAATCAGTCTGAGCAATTTTCTTGCAACAGCTCAATATATGGTCAATAGTTTCATCTGCCTCTTTACAGAGTCTACATGTGGGGGACTCAGCTGATTTTTCTATTCTAGCCTTAACTGCATTTGTTCTGATAGCTTGTTCTTGAGCTGCAAAAATCAGGTCTTCTGTCTCTTTTTTTAGTGTTCCATTGGTGAGCCATAACCAGATCTTTTCCTCATATACTTTTCCTTTGATTTTTTCAAGGAACTGCCCATGCAGTGCTTTATTATGCCAGCTATCAGCTCGTATTTGCATTGTTGTTTTCCTGTATTGACCCTTTGTTTGCTTTACTTTAAACACCTCCCTGTTCTTAACCTCCAATAATGCTGGCTCTGTACTATTTTTTACATTATTATTATTATTATTATTATTATTATTATTATTATTATTATTATTATTATTATTATTATTATTATTATTATTATTATTATTATTATTATTATTTGAAAGTTCACAATCCAATCCTAACTGAAATCCATTGACTCCCAAAACAAGCTAAACACCCCAGGCCTCACTGAGGGCCTCTAAAGATCCGCTTTCTTAAATTCGGACCAGAGATCTTAGGGGTTTGTTCCCCACCCCTCCGCACTTCAAAGGGGAGGGAGAAAAAGAGAAAGAAAAGCATGCCGCTCACCTCCGTCCTGCCTTTCGCTCCTTCCAGTCTCTGTAAAAGTAGCTCTTAAAGGGGAAGGAGCCAAAAAACAACAAACAGAAGCAAGGAGAGCCCCACAGTCACTATCGTTACACCGGATCAAATAATTTTCACCTCCAAAGAGCAGGTACTTGAAAGGTGCGCTGGGACGCGCTAAAGTGGGCGTGGTCACACTTAATTTCCTGTTAACTCCGGAGCTGGTGGGGAAACATTTTTAAGCTCCGGAGCTGGGAGCCATTTGCCCCGGAGTTTAGGGGTCGTGTATAAACGCCCTGAGAGTCTCTAAAGGCTTTCCTCAGCCTGTTTGTCCCCATATCACCAAATCCCACATCCCTCCTCTCACCAACCACACTTTTCTCGTCTACCTTTTTGCCTCTCCCTTTTTCTGTGTCTCTGCAGCTTGCCATTGGATAGCAGCAGTTTCAGGGAGAATTCTGTGGGTGGATAAACCTTTCTGCTCCATTCTCCCATCCACCCATGCCATGTGGTACACCTCCTCCCCCTCCCCACCCCACCCCACTGAGGACTTGCTGCAGATCACATTAATGTCACCCTAAGACCCTTCCCCTGAGAAAACTGAGTGGTTTGTTTCAGGCTTTGACAAGTCTGAAGAAATAATGGAAAGGAAATATAGCTGAGCAATAAGCAAAAAAATTTGTCCACATTTTCTTTAAAAACTCCCTTTGCCCAGTGGATTTTTTTAAAGCTCAAATGTCTGCTTATTCAAATGTAGCATGTTTTCCCTAAAGTTGCAAGTCGGCATAGTTTCATTCAAAATACAATACTTTGGGGGCGTCTATAAGAAGACAAAATAACAGAAAGCTGATAAAGAATGGGACATTTAATGTTTTACAAAATTTAGGGAAAATCCATCAACAAATCACAGGACTATTTGATCACAAATAAATCAAATTTTACCCCTCCTTCCCCAGTGTGAGTTTTAATGGCAGAGTTGGAATTTGAACCTAGTAGGGATGGGCACAAAACAGAAAAATAATGTTTTGTTTCATGTTGTTTCGTGCTCACCCCATTTTGTTTTTTGTTTCATTTATTATGAATTTTTTTAAAAAAATTCATACCTAATGAAATGAAATGGCTCACCCTGGGTCCTAGAGACACCAGATGTGCTCCCCGGGGCTCTGGGAGCCATTTTTAGAGAGCTCCTGCTGAGCTGTTATCGGCTGGACCCCTTTAAACCTGGCACAGTCGGTACCAGAGGGTACCCCTGGTGCTGACTGGGCCAGGTTTAAAGGAGTCCAGCCATTGACAGCTTGGCAGGAGCCCTCAGAAAATGATGGAATGAAACGGTTCATTTCAATGCAAAAATGACTGTTTTGTTTCATCTATAACGAAATGCTGCTTTCTTGTTTTGTTTTGTTATCCACCTCTTCCATTTAACAGAATGACAAAACGTTTTTCATTTCCTGGCCATCCCTAGAACCTAGACCTCCTGAGAACTGTCCCGACACTTTGTCAACTACACCTCACTGGCACATAGTTAGTGATGGCCATATGGTTGTGAAAGGAGCTAGGCCTATCCCAAACTGTTCCATCCCATCATAATTTCTTTTCTCACTACTCCCAACTATACTTCTCATTTTATAGTAGATGTTCCCTTGCATCTATTTATTTTGCTATTTGGTGCTTGCACAAATATATCCAGGGTATGAAACTGTGTGATAATTTCTGCTTTCATTTAAAACAGAAGTGACTTGTTTTGTGGTTTCAAAGAGAAACACTGGAACGCCAGAGCTCTAGCAGGTGAAGAAATTAGATGGCAATTAAATAATTTTATTGGAGAATCCTTTATGTTATTTTAATACACCCCATAATGTTTGTGCAATATATAGATGTGACAGTAGTGACATCATCGTTCATATTCCCAGACAAACTCAACACTACTCTAGCCCTCCATGATTTCAGAATATGGCTTAGAGATTACCCAGCACTGCAGTGGCCTTATATCGGGACGTTTTCCTATAATATTTAGTCATAGAAACAGTGGCTTACTCTGTTCAGCAGGGTTCTCAGCAATGGTACTTAAAAGTTTCCTCTTCATCAACGGTGTCCATTTTATTGCTTCCTGATGAGTTTATAGGGAATTAAGGTTGAAAAATAGTCCTGTGAATAGCCTTTCTTAACTGTTTTGTAAATTGCTTTGGAAGCTAGGGTGGAATTGTGAGTGCATAAATGTTTTTGTTAATAAATAATCCCCCCACCATGGAAGAGGTGGATAAAAGGAAGCTGAATGAAGAGCCAGGGACAGTTGGTGGAAAGGATGACAAGGAGTGCAATGTAGAGGACTAAGTTGCAGGTTTTTAAGTTTTATTGAACCTTTTTTCATTAAATTTTATTAAACCTTTTTAGGGATTCATTACATAAAATATGTGCAAAACTGTTTAAATAAGCAATATTTATTTATTTATTTATTTATTTAATTTAAATTAGTTAACCCTGCCTTTCTCCTTAAAAAGGACCCAAGGCAGGTTACATGATTAAAAGAAACACTAAATATTAAAAATGCTACTATCAAGAACAAACAAATTCAAAAACAGATTCAAAGAAACAAAGCAGAACATTACATTAAAATGCCCCTCTCAGGCAGCCAATCACTTAGAGAAAGCCTGTCTGAAGAGAAAGGTTTTCCTTGATCATCCTAACACCAGCCAGGCTCATAAAGGGAGTCGTGGTGGTCCTTGAGATAGCTTGGACCTGAGAACTTCAGGGTTTTCTAGGCTAAATCCTGCGATTTCATTGTATGTCTAGAAATGGATCAGCAGCCAGGGGAGATGCTGTAACAGGGTAATTGTGTGACCCCTGTGAACTAGCCTCAGTTAAGAACCTGGCTGCAGCATTTTGGACTTGTTTAACTTTCCAAACACTTCCCAAAGCCAGCCCCCTGTAGAGTGTGTTGCAGTAATTCAGTAATCCAGCAGGGATACTTATTTAATTAGTAAACTCCGGGGCAAATGGCTCCAGCTTTTAAAATGTTTCCCCACCAGCTCCGGAGTTTTAAGTGCCCACTTTAACCTTTCAAGTACCTGCTCTCTGGAAATGGAACTTTTCTTCTGTTTGTTGTTTTTGGCTCCCGCCCCTTTAAGAGCTACTTAAGAGACTGGATGAGCCTTTCTTTTCTTCCTCTCCCTCCCCTCACGCAGCCAGCAGCCAGGAGTGCGGAGGGGGTGGGAATGCAGGAACAGCGACAAACCCCTAAGATCTCTGGTCTGAATTTAAGTGGCCAGCGGATCTTAGGGGTCATGTGAAAAGGCCCTTAGTTGAATTAGAGGATCCACTTTGTGTTTTAAGTCCTATTAACTTAAATGGAACTTAAGGATGCCTTTCTCTTCATCTCACTACCTTCACCAGTGTTTTTGGTATAGACACGGGAGAGGGCCTTTCCATTGTTGTGCCCAGACTCCCACAGGAGGCCAGGTTGGCCCCATCTTTGCTGCTCTCCTGCAAGCAGACAAAAACTTTACTTTCTCTAAGAGCTTGAAAGTTCTCTTCTGAAAGTAATTTGCCCCTGGTGCTCATTAAGCTTTTTTAAAAGGTGATTTATTGTCATTCAACATTGCAGTATTAAGTAACTCACTAAATAGCTTGGGTTTTTTAATGGCTCTTTTAGAATGCTAAGAGTAGATAAGGAAATGTCATGGAACTCAAATGGCCTCTAAGCTGTCCTTTTAAAACAACTAGAAAATGTAACTAGGAAACATTTGTTACACCAGAAATAAAAAAAGAACCTTGCATTACTTTTAAAATGGGTGTGCGACTTAATGGGTCATCCAGCTGTGGCCAGAGAGGGGCAGGCTGTGTGCAAGATCCAGGTCAAATATTGGCTGCTGCATGTTCTCTGTAGGCTGCAGGCATGAGGGACAGTGGGAGACCAGCTCTTGGACTTGATGGGCTCCAATTGTCCGGATGCAGCACTATGGAATTACCATATATACTTGAGTATAAACCATCCCAAAAATAAGCTGAGGGCCTAATTTTACACCCTAAACTGGTAAAACTTATTGACTCAAGTATAAGCCAAGGGTGTTTTTTTTTCAGTTATACTCGAGTATATACAGTATACCGGCCGAGCTGTAAAGGGGCTGGGGGTAGCAATTGGCAATGTGTGCTGGGAGCGTGGAGGCAATAAGGGAGTTAATATCAGAGTAAACTCCCTGATTGCCTCCACAGTCCCTGCACAGTTGCCAATTCTACCATCAGCCCATTTAGAGCTTCATAATTAAGTCCCCTTACTCCTAAATGTTTCCAAATTTCAGGGGGTTGCCTAAAATCACTTTCTGAAGGTACCTCTGCTACTTTGGAGTCCCAAGGTGGTAAATTTTGATTGCATATTTTTAAAATAATTTTTGAGTGTGTGTTTTTTTAAAAAAACATGCACTCAAAATTAGATACATTGGGGACATCAAACTAGCAGGGGTACCTTCAAAAACTGATTTTAGGGAATCCCTTGAAATTTGGAAACATTGGGGGGTAACGGGGATGAGTTATGAAGCTACAAAGAGGGTGCCCCTAAACCTTCTCATTGGAACCATATGGGAAACGGCGGCACCGCTATTGCTTGCTGGATCAGGACTTGCCCTTCACTGCCCTCCCCAAGCCGCCCAAGCACCTAATTTTACCCCCAAAAAAAAAAACTGGGAAAACTTATTGACTTGAGTATAAGGTGAGGGCATTTTTTCAGCCAAAAATAAGGGCTGAAAAACTAGGCTTATACTCGAGTATATACAGTATATCTTGGGGGAAGGTGGACCAGAGGGACACAGTTTTCATCTGGTCTGCCTCCCCTGCCTCAAAGAAGGAGCTTGGAGGCTCCCCAACCAATTTGGTGCTCATTGGTCTAAGAAACAGACCAGTGAGCGAAGATACCTCCAAGTAACAGTGGTGCCATATTAGAGACCTGGAAGTGAAGTGGCAGAGAAAGGCTGGTGGTGCAGAAGTCTGTCCTTTGGAGGCCTTTTCTCTCCCCCCATCTGCCCTATTGTTCTTAGATTCGGCCTTGGCTTTTCTTCTGACTGAACGGGTCTGTTCATGGCAGGGTTGCATGATTGTTATGGAGTTCCATTCATCCCTGTCAGAGCTGTATTGCCAGTTTGAGACATTGGAATGCGTTCAAGGGATAAAAAAGAACAGGCAGGGAGCTGCTTGTCTTCACTGGTGTTGAATCCCAGTTTAAAGGACCCGATAGGCAAGGCCAGGGAGTGCCATGTTGTCTCCAAGAGTTTGCCACTAGAGAGCTGTCTTCCAGAGGACAATAGCTGACAACTGAGGGCACACAAGTTTCCTGATGGATCTGGATCCAATCCCAATGCTAGGCCAGGGAAACCGCTGTCATAAACAATAAGGATATGGCCTTTTCTCTCCTAGTTATGAATGTGGTGTGTTATTTTTGGACCAGGTCTGTTTAGCAGTAGGCCAACAACAGGTGCACCAGTTTCCTTCTATCATGCAAAGATGTACAATCATCTAGTTTCCTGACATATTCCTGTGCAGAACAGTTTGGAATAATCCAGTTCCTTCACATTGTCTCAAGGCCTGCTGAAGTCCACTCTACTTGCTAATTCAGACCTGTATGGTATATGCTGCATGCCTTCACCCCCTCCTGTTGAATACCCACTGGGGGCGGGTCTGAGTTACATGGTGTTGCCACAATGCTTGTAGCAAGGGGAGGAACTGGAAGCTGTCTGTGAGAGATAAGAGGCTGAGGTTAAGATCAGACCAACTGTTACACCCCAGGGGATTTGCTGCTCCTTGTATAACCTTAGTGTGGCGAAATGATAGAGATCAGCACTATTTTGATGTCTTCTTTCCACTGAAGCAACAAGCAGTCAGCTATCCAACACTTTCAACCAATCTAGCTATTGTCACTGGAGTCCAGTTTCTGTCCACTCTGAGAAAAAGGGACAGACCACATGGCCACTTCAGACACTCTCATTTCTTACATAAGAATTAGAGATGGGCACAAATCAAAAAAATTGCATTTCGTTTGTCGTTTGTCGTTTGGAGGGTCCGTTTCGGTTCGTTTCCTTTTTCGTGAATTTTTTTGCAAAAAAATTGTTTTCGTTTTCGTTCATTTCATTACCATTTCGTTACCATGTATTTCATATTTTTGGTGATTTTTAAATGATTTTAAGCAATTCACTCATATTGCAGTAACGGAAACGAAACACACGACAAAATTTCCGGTGTTTCTGTTCGTTTTGTTTCATTTTAGAGACAAAATTCATTTGTCGTTTCATTATGTAACGAAACAAAAACAAAAACGGAAACGAAAAATTGTTCGTTTTGTGCCCACCTCTAATAAGAATGTTCATAGACACAAATGAATAAAAAAGAGAGTATATATGCATGCCTCCATGGGTGCTGCTCACACACAAAAAGGCTGAAAAAGTTAGATAACACTGGGCAGGATATTGTTGTGTGCTATTGAATTGCATCTGAGTTATTGTAAGTCTAATATAGATTTTGAGGTATGTGAGATATCTAAGGAGTGATTCAGCAGTGCCACCCCCAAGTGAGCTTCCTTAAGCTAACAGTGGATTGACTCTGGTGTCTTAACATGTTGTCCAACACTCTTATCACTTACAGAATATTGGCTCTTGATGGCTTCAAGAAATCCTAAGATTCTGTCTATGCTCGCTAGAGATAAAAGAATCCACTGGCAAACAATCTGAATGCAGCCATTGTGCTGGAACTTTCCGTTGGTTCAGACTACCAAATGAATAATTAGCAAATCAATACAAACACTGTCATTTATCTTACAAAAGAGCTTGGAATGGATAGCATCTTGCATCTGCCACAAATCCCTGTCAAACCAGAACTCTGAACAGCTGGCAGAGTTCACAGAAGGGTTTATATGTCTCACATTATTCGAGACAATTTTTTTCTTTTTAATAATGTGTACATATCTTCCATTGGTTGTACACAATCACATGTGGGGATGTGCATGGCATCCCCCCCCCATTGTTTCTTTCATTCCGCAGTGTTTCGGAAGGTATTTCTTTTGTTTTCTCTTGCTTTTGCATTTTTCTGTACCAGTGCTTTCATTCTACACACACAGAGAAGCCCTCTTTCTGGTCATTCATTTTCTGTTTCCCCATCCATGTTTTCTGGCATCCCAAAAGCCCCACAGACCTATTAAAAACACTCTAAAAAAGCAGACACAACAGAGAATCAATCTGCCAAAAGCAGACAGAAAGTACATGAGAAAGGCGGTTACTTCATGTCCTTCTTTGTTCCGCAACTAGTTTTGTACTGTGACAGCATGGGTTGCGATCACGTGGTTTGTCCCTGTTTCAGTGTTCCCATGGTCGTGATTACTTGTCTTGTGACAAGTGTTACCTCATGATCTTGTACTGTGACAAACACTGAATTTGTCTAGCTTCCTTTTTCCTTTTTTTGGGGGGGTGGTTAAAATTCTTTTTCGATATTTCGCTTCTAAAAAGTCAAAAAATAATTTAAAAACAGGCACAGTTTTCTGAGAGAAATGAATGTTTTGTTGTGTGACAGTCGTGTAGACAAGACACTACACGGTGTCTTTTCTCGGAACAGAAAGCGGGAACAAAGAGTGACAAGGGAAAACCCTACCCCAGCACCAGGTACAGTATTGTCACACTTAGCACCCGTTCTAGGGGCGTGGTCGAGACAAATTTCAGTAGTTGCGTGACGGACGTGAAGTAACATTTTTTTACCACTCCTAAGCGCAACACTAACCGAGACAAAACAGACATGAAGTAACCACCAAAGAAACATCATCACCAGACCTATTTATTATTTTATCTACAGTACGAGTTCAGTGCCATCCACCCAGCACAACAAAGACTCTATGGCCTGGGCAATGGTAAAAGGGCAATGAAGCAACCAACTAAACAGGCAGTGGCTCATACACAGAAACACCTGCTCATCAAAACACAAACTGTTTCATATCAAGCTTCTAATACAGGCATGTCCAAACTTCAGCCCTCTGTCCTGATGTTTTGGATCACAACTCCCAGAATTCTAAGCTTAGATTGCCAATGGAAAAGGACTGTGGGAATTGTGGTCCAAAACATCTGAGGGCTGAAATTTGGACCTGCCTGTTCTAATACAAAGGAGCATGTTTCACAGGACTGTGCACAAATAACCCTGACCAAATCAAGCCTTCACACACACCCCAGCAAAAAATCCTGAATTAAGTAAAATACTGTTGCAATTATTACGCAAGAGAACAACGTAATATGTTCTTTGATAAGATAGTCACATTGCCTCAGCATCTAGTTATCACCCACTCGTACCACTTCAAGGCAATCTGAGAAAATAATCTTCTGTGGTGTACTGAACCCGACCACACTTCAGTAACACCCGAGGCGCAATCATGCAACTCTTCTTCCCACTGCCACAAAGAAGAGTTCTGTGGGGAGCCCCATTTTGTGGGTTATGTCAACATTCTTTCAATCCCCCGTCTCCCTGCCCATTTTGAATTTTGGATTGGCTTCTTGCCTGTCAAAAATGAGACAAAGATCTCCCCCACCAAGGCAGACGATGCATTTAAGACGTAGCCTTCTAAACAGCACATACTGTGGTCTGTTTGGGTGTCTTTCGTCTGATTGACTTGCTTTGAAGAAAACATAAGAACATAAGAACACAAGAAGAGCCATGCTGGATCAGGCCAAAGGCCCATCTAGTCCAGCTTCCTGTATCTCACAGTGGCCCCACCAGATGCGTCTGGGAGCGCATGAGACTAGATATCTGTCTCCTGATACCACACCCCTGCATCTGGCCCTTGACGTACCCTGGTTCTAAGCCTGGAGATTACACATCTCCATCATGGTTTGTAACCTGTGATGGACTTCTCCTCCAGGAATCTGCCCAATCGCCTTTTGAAGGCATCCAGGCCAGATGCCATCACCACATCCTGTGGCAGGGAGTTCCATAGAGTAACAACGCGCTGGGTGAAAAAATATTTTCTTTTGTCTGTTCTTACTCTTCCAGCCCTCAATTTGAGTGTGTGTCCCCTAGTTTGGGTATTTTGTGAGAAGAAGAAGAGCGTCCCTCTATCCACTTTACTCATGCCCTGCATTAAGAGGCACTCCTTCAAGCGGTGAATCAGCTGGCCTTTTGCTTGTGCTTTTTTTGTATCTACACCTCTTGCATTCAATGTGCTTTCTTTGCAGTTGATGGTGAGAAGGTAAACACAGGCTCAACTAACATGTCTACCCGCCAAGGCATGAGAAAATGCTACTGTAGGAAAGGAAATGGCTCAACAGGCAAAGAATAACCATTCTCTTTAATGTCTAGTGTGATCCCAACTGTCAGGCAGGAGACTCACCAAAATACTGCTCAAGCCACTCACAAGAGAAGCCACTCTTATAAAGTTGCCAGGACCAACTTTATAAGCGTCTATAAAGTTACCCTACATTATTCACTTATGAAACAAGGGGCAAAGAAATAATTAAAGTAACTATTTGTTTAGCAATAAAGATTTTAATATTTCTCAAGTTGGCTGGAGAGTACATTACGTTGGATATCTGGCTGGAGAGCCAGATGCCAAGAATTCAGTTTCCCCCTGTTCCTCTCAGAAGACCCAGGCTATTGTCGTGGGCAAGCTGCACAGTCCCAGAGTTCCTCTAGAACAGCAGTGGCGAACCTTCAGCACTCCAGATGTTTTGGACCCCATCTCCCACAGTCCTTTGTCATTGGCCATACAGGCTTGGAATTCTGGGAGTTGTGGTCCAAAACATCTGGAGTGTCGAAGGTCCGCCACTGTTGCTCTAGAATAAGGGAATGGTAAACCATATTTGAATACTCTGTGTCTAGGACTCTCTGGGAAGAGCCACCATAAGTCAGAATCAACTGGGTGGCACATAATTATTGTTAACAAAACAGTATGTTTATTGGAAGAAAGATACTTTTCAAAATGGTTAATCCTTCTGTATTTGTTTTCCTAACAAATCCAGGCCCATAAATTTAATTTGTACATCCACCTACTGCATTCAAAAAGCAACAAGAGGTTTCTCTTTGTGGAATATTGGTGTGGTGTTATATTTGACAGCTGTCAGGAGGTGCAGTTGGACATGGAGGGGTATCAGACCAGAAGAAACAAATGACACCCCCCTCACAAAGTTCAAGGATCCCCACACATATATATGCACAAGGTCCACACACCTGGACTAAAGCAGTGCAGGACAAAAAAAATTTCCACTACCTCTGTTGTAAAAAAGCAAAATAAAAATAGAGAGAGCAAAGGATTTTAGAAAATCCCACTTCAACTCTGTTGGCACCACAACAGGGCAACCTGCCTTCCTCTCTCCTCCCTCTGCTTTTGAGGCTTGCCTTCTGTTATATGGAAATCAAGATGCAGTACTGCTAGCTTAAAATTATTTAATTTAAATATATTGAAATAATTATTTGAAATAATTAATTAAATTCAAACAAATTGAAATCTTCCTAACCCCTCCTTTCAGGTTCTGAGGCTCCACAGGGCTGCCTGTTGCCCTGGGAAAGATGAGACAGGGATGGTTGGGGTCTTTAATATAAAAAACAAATCACAGGCAGATTGCCAGGACCATCGGCAGTGATCTGCTGGGACTAATTTTACTATGAAAGACTCTCTCGCATCCACATATCAAGGTTCACAACAAAATTTGGTCCATGAGATTTCTGGAGGCAACCAAGTTCCACTTCCAACTCATGCAGGGATCTGAAAACAGGCTTCAGCTTTTTGTGTTGCTTACTTTGTAAGTATCTCTCTCCTTGACCACATCACAAATGATACTATTGGACAGCAAATAGGTGTGGTGCCAATAACAGAGAACATGAGAGAAAGCCGGCACCACTGGTATGAACATGTGCTTAGAGCAGCACCTTCCACTGCTGCTCAAACTGCGTTAACACCTGGAAATCGACAGCTTGCGGCCATGTGGGTGAACAAAACAGAGATGGCAGGACAATGACAACAGGGACATGCAGACTGTCAGCCTGTGCCAGCCTGAATACATGGTTGATCAGCCAAAGTGGTGTTTCAGGATCTGAAAAGCAGACCCCACACATGGGGAAAATGCTAGGAAGAAGAAGAAGTAAAGGTTGGTGTTATTAAATTTTTATTATTTCCCCTTCAACTTTTCTCTCTTTTGGCTCTATGTGAATCCCAATACTCTGGGCAAAATGGAAAAAAAATCAGAGGCACCATTATTTACTATCAGACCACATGATTAGTGATGGCTGCAAATTTACAAAGCGCTACAGTGGAAAGGATATTGATATTTCCTTGTGATTTAGTGGGCTTGTGTAGGAATGGTTGTAGGCAAATTGTGCTCTTCCTGGTTGTGCAAGAAAGGAGACAGATAAATGCTTTTCTGAAGCAGTGGGTTTCATTTTTCCATAGCTTTCTCCAACTTGATGCTATCCAGATATGCTTTACTACAACTCCCATCAATGGAATGAAAATGATGGGAGTTGTGGTCAACAAATTTTGGACGATACCAAGTTGGTGAAGTTCAGTCTATAGGATAAAGGTGCCAGACATAGGGTGAATATATTAATTCTGAAAGCTCATATTAATTAAGCTAAAATGTATAATATAATTTAATATAATTAAAGAGACATTTCAGAATCAACCTTGGGTGTACCGGGCATTTATCTATGGTCATATGATCTGTTTGAGCTGTTGTACTTATTTGTTAGTAATCAAGCATACCCAAGTGACAAGAATTGGACCATGTAGATCAGTCTCGGTTTGAGAATGCCTGGAATTGTTCGGTGACTGTTGGGTCAGCAGATTTCTCATTGCGTTCTCTCCAGAGCTGGCTGGGCGTTCTGTTAATATTTTGCAACCGGTTCTGCAGCTCAGTTCACTGGGAGAGTGTAAGAGCCCACTGCTTCCTGTGGTGGTGGTGCTTCCTGTTTTCTCAAGACCGATGGAGTCTAGCTGACGGGGCTGATGGTTTTGAAATGAGGAGAGCTGCATGATTGCCTTGTGAGACTCAAGATGGGAATGATGAATCAACACCATTGTCCCCACACAAATGCACCAAAAAAAAACAAACACATATAACTCTGAAGCTGCAACGCAGATGGCATAGAGGCTCACCTTCATGCTCACATACCAAGAACATGTACAGAAATAATGTGCCTTGTTCAGCCGTTTGGGTATAAATTCTATTTTAAACCAGTAGGCTAGCAAAGCCCTCCAACAAAATGTCAAATAGGACCATTACTTACTGGGATCACATCAATAGATGGCGTGATATGATTTCCTCAGTCTTTACCCCACAAAATAGGCCAGACTGTGTAGCTTTGGGCAAACAACATAATCTCAGGGCACCCTAAGAAGAAGGGAATGGTAATGCACTTCTGGGTACTCTCAGCATAGAAAGTCCTGGAAGGGGTTGCTGTAAGTATTAATGTGGCAGCGTGTAGTTGCTGTTGTTGCTGCTGTTATTGTCATTGTGTCCTATTAATCCATGCAAGTACAACTATGATTGCCTCCTTTTATTTTTATAATACCTCCATGCACCACCCAATAACAGAAGATGGAGTGCCATCCATGTCAAGGGCATTTACAGGCTACAAAAGGGCTTATTCTTGCCATACAACATTTGACGTAGGGATGCCAGTAGGGAAGGCGAGAAAAGAAGGAAAAGGAAAAGATGAGTCTGCAAACTGTGTGCTGCCATTAAGGTTGTCAGAGGCTTCTTCACAGGCTAACTGGCTGCAGTAATTCCTACTCTTGTTCTATCTTTGAAATATTTTCAAGTTGTTCTATCCTTGAAATATTTTCAAGTCTCTCTCTCTCTCTCTCTCTCTCTCTCTCTCTCTCTCACACACACACACACACACACACACACACACACACACACACACACACACACACACACACACACACAATCATCTGTGCATATATTCATAAAGAAGGTGGCATAATACAATTTGTTTCATATTAGAGCCTCCACATCATGAAACATCGCTTTATGTATACCAATAAATGCTTTGGCTATTCTGAGGTTCTATTTTTTATTATTTTTTGGCTGTTTTTGAAGCATGTTACTGTGCTTCTATGCTTCTAGTATGGTTGAATGCCCACTTGTTTTTTTTTTTTTTAAAATAGCTATCCTGGGCCTCTTGGCTCTTCAGAAAACTGAGAATATAAAACGGAAACCTCCACCTTCCTGTCCATGCACCTCACATCTTCCACTTTCTCCTCATCTCATTCACCAAAACACTCTTTTCTAAATAGCTATTCCACCAGCTTTCTTATGGAGCCAAAATTTGTGTAGGGTCTGAGGAAGCAGACTTGTAATATATATACTATATATATATAGTACAGTGGTACCTTGTATAAAGGAATTAATTCGTTCCAAATAAAATTATGTTAAGCAAATTTTCCTTTATACAAATTTCCCATAGGAATGCATTGAAAACAGAATAATTCCATTTTTATGTTGTACGGATTTGCCCCATAGGCGATTATGTTAAGCAAATTTCCCCTATCTCTGGAGTTTTTTATGTTGTACAGATTTTATGTTATACAAACTGTTTGTTATACAAGGTTCCACTGTATATAAAACAGTTAAGTCTTTAAGGTGTCACAATGTTTTTGTCTTCTTTATTTTGATTTTGTTTTTGCCTGAAAAATTAGTGTAGTGTGACAGAGGGGGAAACCAGTCTGGAAGTTCAGCCTTTTATTCTGCCTATCTCCGAATCACCTCACCAACATGATACTGGTTGTGCTGGCTGTGGAACTATGGGAGGTACAGTCTTAAAAAGGCAGCATTTCCAGTTTGTGGAAGGAGGAATAAAGTAGAGGAATGAGGCTGCCAGGTTGAGAGTAGCCAAGACAGTTAAAGTCTAACTTTCCTTTCCATACACAAGTGGAAGTGTGCCCTACAACCTCGCATGACAGTGAAAAGGACTGCGGGAAGCAATTGACAATGTCTGTACCTGTTTGTTTACTGTATAATTAGATAATCAAATGGCTCCTAACTTTAGGATCCCAGGTATTCTTGGACTAAAAGTACCAGAAGCCTTTACCACTAGCTGTGCTGCTGACCAGGTTGTCTGAGAAATGTAGTCCAAGGTTGGGAAGCACTGATTTAATAGCACAGCCAGAAAAAAAAACACTGACCTCTACAGTAGCAGACACTACATTCTGTAGCTCTTAAAGTTAGAGCAGGAATCGCAATAGTGACAGGAAGGACAACATGTTTTGAGACAACTGGTCTTGAAGGGTTATCTTTGTCCTTCACAGCCTAAAGAAAACCAGCTGAGAAGCAGGGCTGTGTTTGTTGTGTGGTGAACTTCCTCTTTTTCTCTTCACCCAGCTCAGCATTGCAGGCTGCTTTTTATAAACCATGATTCCCCCCTCTGTCAGCGTGATTAAAAAGCCCATGTTCAGCTGGGTACAGCAGCTTGTCCAGCTTTGGGCAAAGAGAGCGCGGGGGGGGGGATAATTTGGTGCATTAATCCAAACCAGACCTGTCCTGTTGCCTCACCCTGTGCTGGTTTTACCCTCCATGTAGATAATGACAGAAATTCTGTGGGAGGGGTCAGAAAGATCTCGTTGGTCAGTGTCAGCCTGGTTCAGGCTGAGCTATTTGAAGTTCCCAAAAATGGGGAGTAGTTCTGGGATGAGGCAAAGCAAATTGACAAAACAGTTTGCATGTGGAGCACAAATTACTTTTGTCTCCGTCTTTGTGTATTTTTAAAACAGAATTTAAATGTGCCTAGTAGGTAAACCTTTGAAGGTAACTGTCTGGAATTCAGCAGATTTCCTCCCTTCTGTATCATGTCTCCAAATGTCTATCATGCCTCCAAATATCTTGCATATCACAGCAAAAACAAAAAATGTTATAGCCCCATTGGGTTTTCCAGTGTAAGTCAATGGGAGAGATACAAACCGACCTGGATCCCAGGATGGAATCAAATTGGATTGGGCACAAATCCCCCTGGACCATTTTAGGATTTATATGGAAGCCATACATTGGCATCCAAATTCGATCAGGGAGCTTATGCATAGCTCTTGTCAGTCTGATTCATGGTGATCGTGGTGTCCTCCCACTTCACATCATTTTTCTGTGGGTCATGCCATCGTTAAGCAAATCAGCAGTTCATGCTCTTGTTTTGTTTTTGTGTTATTTCACTACCAGAGCTGACAAAAGACTACTTTCGGGACTCGAGTTCTCAGAATTGCCTAGGAAGTACAGCCAATGGCTGTGCTATCTGGGGGAAGGGTCTAGGAGCTGTTGTCTATAAATCAACTTTTCCAAGTTTCCTCCCACCAAGGAAGGACAACAGCCTGCATCCTTTGTTGTTAATGTCTGTAGTATACTTCAAGTCATTTTCACTTTGCTAAAAGCAATCTGAATTTTGTATTTAAAGCAAAATGGATGTTTAAATGGGTTTTTATTTTTGTTTTATTTTCCCCTAAGAAATGGCCTTTTAATTTTTTTATTTTTTTATTTATTTAAATTTTCAGTTTTTAAATTTACACTGTCCAAGGCATCTGGAAGTTGAGTCCTGGCAACTGGACTTATTTTCTTGTGAGATCGAAACATTTCCATAGTCTTCCAAGTAGCTTCATCAGTCAAAGGAAAGTTGGCCTTCCACACACCGCAGCATGGTACAGTGGTACCTTGGTTTATGAGCATAATTCGTTCTGGAAGAATGCTCATAAACCAAAACACTCAACTTCCAGATAACCTCACCTGGATGACTGAGAATCTTCACAGACATTAACCAAAGCAGTTTGCAGACATCTGATAAAGGACAAGACACAAAAGAACAAAGGTGTATCAATCCAACAAAATAAAATAAAAATAGAAATAAACTAACAATTACATTAATAAATATATAAAATAAACATCTATCAAAGCTAATCAACAGCCAAAATCATAGATCATCATTCTTTGGCGGCATCTGGCAAATGATCTCACACTTATGGGATGTAGCAATTCCGTGGAAGGGTCCGGGTAGAGGTTTTCACAATACAAACCACAACTTACCCAAATCTATATTATAGAGTAGATCCAAACAATATACAATATATAATGTAAGTGCTCCTGGATGCATCCATTTATTTAAGGAAATATTTCAGTTAATAGCATGGGAAGGGGTGAGCTATTTGTATTTTAACATATTTTAATTTTATCGTATTGTACTTATTTAATGTTTTTAGTTGCTTTTAATTGTTCATTTTAATTTTGAATTGTAAGCTGCTCAATGACCTTCAGGTAGTGGGCAGCATATAAGTTGAATGAATGAATGAATGAATAATAGGCATAATGGGAAACTTCCATCACTAGGTTAGGAACGGCTGCTGAAATAAATGAGTTTTCAAGGCCTTCCAAAGTCCAATAAGTGTAGATATCTGGCAGAAAATATACATAAGGGCACTTTGATTCAATCATGCAATCATGCCGAACCAAGCTTAGCACTAGCCTGACTTAAGAGCTCAGTATGTTTTACTCTTGTAGACAGATACCGGTAACTCTTGCCTACCTTCATCTTCCATTTGCAAAGCACTCAGCGTCTTAAAACATTTGTAGGTTCATCATGGTCGATCAGCCTCTTGAGGAACAATAAGAACCATAATTGTTGCTAGTCAAACTTTCCGTGAACCAACATAAAGGCAAAGTTAGGAAACAGCTTCAAGCCATGATGTGATATCCTGGTTTCTGACAGTTCATGAACTATGAGTTGGAAGCTAGCAAGCATGGTTTTGCATGATATCTGAAAGCAGATTGTGAACCTCCAGAATTCTTCCAAAATAAAGGAAGGAAGGAAGGAAGGAAGGAAGGTCTGTTTGCTTAAACAGGCCAGTCTCAGTTATGTGTAAATTGTGAGGGTCTGCCCTTTAAAGAAAAAAAAGTGTGACAGCAAGGACTTCTAACCTTCCTATCCTGGGTGGGGGGTGGGGGTGGGCACAGTGTGGCTCATGTGCCACATAAGACCCCAAGAAGCATTAATGAAAGTCTGCAGCACCCATGGGGCCCCTAGTTATCCCCCAACTGTTGGGAAAGTGCCAATTTTCCCTTTAGGAACATGGGGGCACACAATTTTGCCACATATTGAGGACCCGCCTGTAAATTATTAAAAAAAAAAACAATTTGACCATAAATTTAGCTTTTAAAAGAAAGCTAAACTAATTTCTTAGTTAACAATACACCATTGTAAGTAACTACGCCTTTAGGTCTTTCTGTGCCTTGATCTTGGCCTCCGGCCTACGGAGAGAAAGCACTAAAATGTAAAAATAGGAACCATAACAGAATGTCATATTTTACTTCATGGTGGATTCAGTCCTTCATTTCATATTCATGTTGTTGCATTAGTAAATGAGGACTCCCTCCTCTTGCTTCATCCTGGAAGTCACAGGACTCAGTTATGCAAAATGTCGGCAAAGCAGCCGCTTCATATACAGTAAGAAGGCCGAGTGAAGTGACAGCCACTCCGGTTCCCAGCTACATAAATCTTGGCCAATGACCTTGATACAGAATGGAGCTTTATGTATCCAAGTAGATTCAGTTTAGTGGTCTGACAAATTAACCGAGTAGAGGGAACTAACAAAGAGATACAGTACTGAACATGGCATAGGAGGCCAGGAGGTTCCCAAAGCTCCGGGTAAAAGGATTTAGATTATACAGAAATGCTGCCACACAATGTATGCAGCAGAAATGGGGAACCCTATATAGGACAAATCTGGCCTGTCAGGACTACAGTTAAGTTAGCAAAGGGACTCTACCTGCTCCTCAAAGCTGGTCTGTCAAAGAAGGAAGGAATAGGTCACGGGAGAACTGCTTGAGACCTATTACACTGTTGAGCATTTGTGAGGTCAGTCTTCCAAGTGATATCACCCTGGCTATCATGGATGCACAAATGTGGGCTACAAACCATCAAGTGTAAGGGTTTAGGTGGGGCCATGGCAAACCTGGCTCCTAAAGTGTGACTTTGTATTCACACATCACTATTTCACCTTCAGCCACATGTATCCGTAGAGTAATCTCACAGCTATAGGCACACATGTGACTTTAACTTATGCTGACCTGGAGTGGAACTTCTTCAATTCCACATCCAGAACCCCTTCCTCTATCTCAGATTAATTGATGGCACCTTTGTAATCTGGACTCATGGCATGAAACTGCTGGAGAAATTTCTCCAGGACTTCAAGAACTTTCATCCGTCCATCAGCCTAACCGGGGACCAGTCTACACCACAGATATACATTCTGGACATTACTACTGGAAGTAGCAATTACATGTATCCCATAAAGCTTAGTTTAATGTCATGGAATCTAAAGTGTTTCTTTAGGTTTTTTTTTCTCAAATTCTTGGGCTGACAAGTGTAACTTTGGGATTTTTCACATGGAATGACAGATGCACACAATCAGCAGGTCAACAACTGCTTTTGAAAATCTTTTCCTTTTAAATAGGAGAAACCCATTGTTGTGTCACCCTCTTGGGCATGATGAAATCCAGTTGTACCTCTACTTACGGGCTGCTCTACTTACAAGCAATTTGGCTTAATAGCAGAAAACCACTAGTGTTTTAACTGCTGCCTTACAAATTTTAGATGCTGTCTGCTCTACTTACATTTTTTAATTTTTTAAAATTTATTTATTAATTTATTTTGATTTTTTAGATACGGTTGCTCTACTTACAAGTTGTTCGACTTATGAGCATGCATTCGGAATGGATTAAATACAGTACCACTGTAGCAATGTCTTCTTTGGATCTAGAACTGAAGGTAGATGTTATGCCCCGACCAAGCATTTGGTTGGGGGAAACCCCTTTTCTTATTCCTTCATGAAGACAACAACAAAGATGCATGGCAACAAAACAAAACAAAACACCAGTTCTTTTGTCTACCTAATTATCAGGAATTCTGAATTTGTAGAAGGAATGGATTATAAATACACAGTCCTGGTTTTGTTTTTACGGTCGCTCCTCTTAGTCTCCTACGATTTCCAGCCCTGAAACAAGCCGTTTCCCTTTTTTTCAGTGACCACACATGTCATTTAGGGAAATTCCAGAATATGCTGTGCAAATTCTGATTCACTTTTACCCCAACAAGGATTTAACTCCTTCAGTTTTGGCCACAAAATGACCCAGTCCAGCACGCTAAAGATACTGCAACTTCCCTTTTCTTTTTCTTCTCAGATTTCACAGAAGCTGAGCAGCCTAACTCTTTCTGTTCCCATCCATGGGAAACTGGGAGTGAAGGCTATGGATCAAGCATATATCTGTATTAGTAACCCACAGGCATATTGACAGGCTTCATAGTAATATATATATCCCAAGCTGTACCCTGTATGGGATATTTTAGGCTATGCCTTGCAAAGTATAAGCCACACAAATTATATATTTAGAGGTAATGATGTTACTAAGCATACATATATATATTTCATTTATATTATTATTCACACATGTATTCTTTATTCCTGCAAACGTTGGTCAAGCCTTAAGAGAGAGAGGGGCCCCTGTTCTAATATTGGCT
Source organism: Phrynocephalus forsythii (assembly GCA_029282475.1). NCBI lineage: Eukaryota > Metazoa > Chordata > Lepidosauria > Squamata > Agamidae > Phrynocephalus > Phrynocephalus forsythii. Next base: position 138,031,752 of record JAPFRF010000001.1, on the reverse strand, counting down.
GAGAAAGCAGAGATAAGACTTAAAGATCTAATTATTTTTCTATGTAGCTTTGCACAGTTAATTGCCAGCCAAAGAAAATCTTATCTCTTCACTCAGCCAGGCAACAGCACCTGCAATCCATCACCTGTCAAATTCCAGGGTCATAAAACGCTTGCAGATCCGTGGAGCTCGGTACTAGTCAGTTCAAACAAACGCTCCAATTAAAATATTTAGCTGTTGCCAAAAAGTGCAAAATAATGATCAAGAATACCAATTAGTGTTTGATGTGTGTAACCTATGCATATGACGTAAGATGCAAATGGGAGGGGGAAAGAGCAGAAATGTAATTCTATAAAAACTGATGCATTCTTTCTGTCCAGTGGAATTGTCATTCGATCTGTGTTGAGTGAGAATTCCCTTGGTTGTCAGCCAATAAATCATCACTTTCCTGAAGACCCAGACTGCTTATTGCGACTGCTTAGCCCTTCTTTTTGCCGGCAGAGGACCCAAGCTACAGCTATTGTAAATAGCTGTACATCATTCCTTTCATTTGGTGGAGATGCCGGGGAAGCGGCCGCAATTAAAAGGGCTTGCAGAGTCTGGCTAGGCAATGATGTTAGGTCCGTGCTGAAATGAATCACTTCCAGTCGACACTTCACCGCTTGTGAGGGGAAAAGCATTCAGGTCAGTGCCAGACCATCCATCATCGCCGGAGGAAACGGAGATCGGCCGAAGGGGGGGAAAACAGACTGCATAAGAAATCTGGTAAGGAGAAAACAGCCGGCTGTGGTACGGGGAGGAGAGGGTTCGAGTCCAACATCTCTACGGAGAGGAGAGGATTGCGGGTCCAACATCCCCCGGGGGGGGGTACAGGGAGAAGCAGGGTTGGATACAACCTTAACATCCCAAGAACCAGGGGAAATTAAGGGACAATAAGACCCTGAAATCCCCAAGGGAGGAGAGGGTTTTTGCAAAATCCAACATCCCTAGGGTTCGCCCCCAGTGTTTGAAAAACAAAAAGAATTAGGAGCGGAGCACCGCTCTGGCATCCTCAGAGAATTTATAAGTGTTTGAATATATGTGTGGGTATTGAGTTGGATTCTTTTTGGTAACCTCAGGGGAGTGGCCATTCCCTGTGTCTAAGCAGGGGCAAAGACTGGCAATCTTTGCCCCACAATACCAACGGAGTGACACCATTTCCGTTTGATTTTAGAGAAGATAAAAAGCTTTATCTCTAGGTAGTGGGATCGCAGTCAGGTTGGGTGGGGGGAAATATTGTGGGTGATTTGTGTGGTCGAACGGAATCAGTGATTGTCTGGTGAATGGGTCGGGGTGTCACTAGGACGTACCCCTTGGCGAAGTGAGTGTGGGCGTGCAAGTCTCAAGCCAGGGCGACCTACTTGAGTCACGTCAGTATCGCGTGTTGTGTGTATGATGTGCATTTTTTTAGGTGCGATTCCGTTTGGCGTTATGTGGGAGAATTTGTAGGCACACAATTAAGACATATAAAATGGGAGCAGAACACAGCAAACCAAGCACCCCTTTGATGTGCTTTGTGGCAAATTGGAAATCCGCCACTAGAAACTATGACTTTGGTGTCACTATGAGAAAAGAGCGTATGCTAACTCTATGCAGAGTGGAATGGCCAATACTTCATCCGGGTTGGCCAGCACATGGGACCTTTGATGAACAGATCATCCGTCAGCTCTGGCTGACCATTCTCAAAGACTTCCCAGAGCATATTCCGTATATTGAAATGTGGAGAGGAAATGTAAAACGGAACCCATCTTGGTTAAGAGCATGCAGAAACCTTCCACCCCAAGCTAAGATTCTAGCCCTCAAAAAGGACAAGCCAGTTTTAGCTTGTGAACAAGAAGAATATGACTCCCTGCCTCCCCCATATGCCCCGGAGCTGTACCAGCGCCAAACCCTCCTCCCAACCCAGGGGGTAACCCAGCACTCCCGTCAGGGCGCCCAGCAGATGTTGACCCAAAGCCAGAGTCGCAGCCTGACTCACCCATGGGCAGAGAATTGGCAGCAGCAGGAGGAAGGGTGAGAGACAAGGAGAGAGAGAGAGAAGGGGAGCCAGGGAAGTCAAGAGAAAGAAAAAGAGAGAGGGGAAGAGGAGGTGAATGCGGGCGAAGCCCCAGCAGAGAGAGTGAAGGAGATGAAGGAGACTGGGAAGATGTGTCCGCCTTTTACAGGCGATTGAGAGGAGACAGAGAGTGGACAGAAGAGGAACATGGAAGAGTGGAGGATTTGTTGGGTAAATATAAGGATAAATTTGAAGTCTCAGATCACGTTTTGGGGGCAGCAGGGGAGAAGGACTGGAAGAAGAGGCAGAGGCACCTTTTGAGGGCACTTGATGCGGCTAACCGCCTGGCCATGGCAGAAGGGGCTCATGCCAATGTGATGCCCCTCAGGCGAGTTTATGACCCTGTCACCCCAGGCCAAAATGCCCCCCGCACCTCCACCATGCAACATGTGCCTTTCACAAGCTCAGACATCATAAACTGGAAAAATACCCTCCCCAGCCTGGATGATGACCCAGATCGGGTGTTCAGCACATTGGATAGTGTATTTAGTGTTTACACCCCAACTTTTGAGGATATTCAACATCTGCTCCGCGGGCTTTTCACCGCGGAACAGACGAGGAAAATCATAGATGCAGCTAGAAAATATCGCACTGCCCAAGGGGATGACCCAGGACAGGTGAATGCAGCCATTCCCACCACTGCGCCTGATTGGGACTATAATACTGATGGGGGAATAGCCTCTTTGAAAAGATATCAGGCAGCAATCCTCCAGGGGGTCAGAGCAGCGGGGCAGAAGAAGATTAATATGTCAAAAGTAAATGACATCGTTCAGAAAGCAGATGAACCGCCAGGGGAATTTCTGGATCGTTTATACCTAGCATTCAGGAAGTTCACTCCAATTGATCCCGGAGACGCAGGGATGGAGAATATTGTTAAAACTGTTTTTATAGCTCAATCTGCCCCTGACATACGTCGTAAAATTCAAAAGACAGAGAATTTCATGGGGCAGTCCCTATCATGGTTGCTGCAGTCCGCGCAAAGTACATTTAATAATAGGGAAGAAGAACAGTGCGCCCAGAAACAAAAAGCTGTTGTAAAAAAAGTGATGGCGCTGAATCCAGCCCCTGAGCCCAGACGAGGACCCCTAGGGAGAGATGTTTGCAAATTATGTGGAAAAAGAGGACATTGGGGTCAGGACTGTTATTTAAATCCAAACAACCAGAACCGAGGGAATTTCAATAGAGGAGGACCACGTCAGCCCTGGCAAGTGCCTGCTAGATATCCCACAGCAAGTTCGCCCAGCCACCAGCCCGGCTATAGGCATTCAATGCAGGGACCCCCACGATATAATCAGCCTGCCCCATACCAGCAAAATCTGATGCAAAACCCAGCTCAGCAAGCAGGGCAAGCCCAGTTCCAACAACAGCCCCCATTCCAGCAAGGAGCCCAAATGTCCCAGACGCTCCTAGACCACAGAGAGGACAGGGACCTGCCTGGACACCACCTTACCAAGGCATGATGGCTTTAGAAGAGGAGGAGGATCAATATTGAAGGCGACAAGGTTCGAGCTCCCGCGAACCTACTGTCAGCATATTGACAGGGAGCACCACTACCCAATTTTTGATAGATACAGGAGCCAGCTATTCAGTGATTCCAAACCTTGTCACCTCCCTGGATCGGACACGTTCAGTTAATATAATGGGAGCCACAGGAAAGGCGCAGCGGGCTTACTTCATGAAGCCCATCGAATGCAAATTGGGTGGCCATACTGTCCAGCATAAATTCCTGCACATGCCAAACTGTCCCCTCCCCCTTTTGGGACGTGATCTGCTTTTCAAATTAGGAGCCCAAATCACTTTTACCCCAAAGGGAGAAGTTCATTTGACTACAAACCCCACTGAGCCCTCTGGTGAACTATGTGTAGAATATCCTTTGAAAGAGAGATGGCGATTGTTACTGGTGAAAGAGGAGCCAAGCCAAATTCCACGTGAAATTCTAGACCAAGTAAACCCACAAGTTTGGGCTGAGGGAAACCCTCCCGGGATGGCAAGGAATATCCCACCGTTTGTGGTTCAACTAAAACCCATGGCCACCCCAGTTTCTGTCCCACAGTATGCTATTGGAAGAGCAGCGGCAGAGGGTATTTGGGTCCATTTAGAGAGACTGATCAAATATGGCATTCTTGTTCCATGCCAATCTGAATGGAACACTCCCCTTTTGCCTGTGAAGAAGGAGGATGGGTCCTATCGTCCGGTTCAGGACCTCAGATTGGTGAACCAGGCCGTGGAGACCATTTTTCCCTCGGTACCGAACCCTTATACTCTTCTGAGCTTAGTGCCACCAGAAGCAGCATTTTTTACCGTCTTGGACTTAAAAGATGCCTATTTTTGCTGCCGTGTAGCGCCACAAAGTCAGCACCTTTTTGCCTTTCAATGGGAGGACCCCCACACAGGGACAAAAGGCCAATTCTGTTGGACCCGCTTAGCCCAAGGTTTCAAAAATTCCCCTACATTGTTTGGGGTAGCCTTAGCTTCAGATTTGGCCTCTTTCCCAAAGAAAAAGGGACAAGTGATATTACAATATGTAGATGACATTCTGGCAGGAGCAGAGACTAAAGCTGATTGCCAGCAGCTCACCATAGATCTCCTCAATCATTTGGCAGATGCAGGGTACCGGGTTTCTCAAAAGAAAGCCCAAATTTGCCAAGAGACTGTTCGTTACTTAGGGTTTGATATTTCCCACCAGAAGCGCCAGCTCCGCGAGGAGCGAAAAACAATCTATAGTACAAATTCCGGCGCCAACCACAAGAAGGGAGCTCCGCGGATTTCTAGGAGCTGCGGGTTTCTGTAGAATCTGGATACCAAATTTCAGCCTCATGGCTAAACCATTGCATTTGTCCACACGAGGACCCGAAACGGATCCTTTTGTTTGGGGCCCTGAACAGCAAGAAAGCTTCCTGGCCATCAAAAGAGCTTTAGTGGAGGCACCAGCGCTAGGTCTCCCAGACCCATCCAAGCCATTTTACCTGTTTTCCGATGAGGAGGAAGGCGTGGCGAAAGGAGTTTTGTGTCAGAAATTAGGCAGTTGGCAGCAGCCTGTGGCATATCTGTCTGAAAAATTAACCCCAACAGAGCAAGGGCTTCCATTTTGTATGAGAGGAGTTGTAGCTCTGGCAGCGCTTCTAAAGAAAGCGGATAAATTCACTTTCGGCCAGCCGACTCATTGTATCACCCGCCATGCCGTCTTGCCATTGCTAGACGCCAAAGGGGGATACCATCTTTCCCAGGCCGCTATGATTAAATGTCAGAAACTATTCTCCAGAGCAGGACTGACTTTCCAAACTACTGAGGGTCTGAATCCAGCAACTTTGCTGCCAATTAGCAATCAGCCTGCAGCTCACGACTGCATTCAGACCATGGATGAAATTTACTCATCTCGCCCTGATCTCAAAGACACCCCAAATCCCAACTGGAAAAATTGGTTCGTTGATGGCAGCAGTTCCATAATAGAGGGGACAAGGAGAGCGGGCTATGCCATTGTAGAATTGGATGACACTGTAATTGAGGCACAACAGCTACCCCCGGGGACGTCTGCCCAGTTGGCAGAATTGATTGCTCTAACTCGGGCACTTGAACTGTCAGAGGGAAGGGACATCAACATTTTTACTGACTCTAAATATGCTTTTTTGACTTTACATGCACATGGTGCATTGTGGAAGGAGAGGGGACTTCTTACATCGGAAGGAAATTCAGTTGCACACCCTGATATTTTGCTACGGCTTCTTGATGCGGTCTGGAAGCCCAGAAGAGTGTCTGTGATACATTGCAAGGGACACACGGCTGGCCTTAGCCTCGAAGCTAGGGGAAACAGGCTGGCAGATAGGATTGCCAAGCAAGCAGCACAAAGTGATCTGTTATTTGAACTCAGTTTAATTCCCCTGGACATTTTGCCACCCAGTTCCCCAGTCTATTCCCGGGCTGAGGAGCAGTTTGCTAGGGAACAGGACTTGTCACGAAATGAGGAAGGCTGGTATGTCATGCCAGATGGACAATTGTGGGTGCCTGAAAGTCTAGCTTGTAAGGTCATACAAAACCACCATGAGGGCACACACCAAGGACCGGATGTAGCTTATCATCACCTCAGCCCCTATCTGTATATCGCCCGGCTACGTCAAATTGCTGCCAATGTATCTAGGCGATGTGTCCTTTGCCAGAAAAATAATCCACGCGTGGGACCACTGCCCCAGCCTGGAATCCAACACTATGGAAGAGAACCCTTTCAGGATCTACAGATAGACTTTGCTGAATTGCCTCAGTGTGGACAATTTCGTTATTTGTTAGTGGCAGTTTGTACATTCACAGGATGGGCTGAGGCAACACCAACAAAGACAGAGCAGGCTAGTGAAGTCGTTAGATGGCTTTTGAGAGATCACCTTTGCCGGCACGGGATGCCCTACTCATTGGGCTCAGACAATGGACCGGCTTTTGTTCACAAGGTACTACAGGGGTTGGCAGAAGCCCTACAGATTAAGTGGAACCTTCACACTGCATACCGACCCCAAAGTTCAGGGCGGGTCGAGAGAATGAACAGAACTTTGAAGTCTCATTTGTCTAAATTGGTTCAGGAAACAGGGAAAGGCTGGGTGGAAATGCTTCCACTTGCCCTGTTCAGGTCAAGAACTACCCCTTTGAAACACATTGGCATTTCCCCTTTTGAGCTCGTCTACGGACGGCCTGTTCCTATTTCATATGGAATACGTCCGGAAAGAGTAGCTTCCTTGACACATGCTAGATATCTTCAGTTGCTTGGCCAGTGTCTCTCCTCTCTACACAGATGGACTCTGGAGAAACTTCCCGTCCTGCTGCAAGAACCCGTCCACAAGTTTCAAGTGGGAGACTCGGTTTGGGTGAAAGATTGGCAGCACCTTTCTCTTCGTCCGAAGTGGCGAGGCCCATTTGTGATTCTTCTGCAGACCCCTACGGCGGTGAAAGTGGCCGAAATCACCCCCTGGATTCATCATACCCGTGTTAAGTTGGCAGTTCCAGGGCCAGCAGACGAGGAGGTCCAACCCGAAGACGATCCTGCACCCGAGAGGGACCGGACCGGTGCCGTCCCGCCAGCAGATGACCCAGATGACATCAACCCAGATGACATCAACCCAGATGACATCACCCCAGATGACATCAACCTAGATGACATCGCCCAGGAAGGAGGACAACCCAGTGACCCTGCCCTGTGGTCGTCACACCCTGATCCTGAGGACGCCTTGCGTCTGACACTTCGGAGAATCCCAACGCCATCCGCTGATTCTCCTTGCACCTCAGGTTGACAGATTAAAATCCTGTCTTCCTGCCTCTTTTCTCTTTTTCTCTCTGTTGTTTTATGGGGGGAGAGGGGGCTTTGCCAGCACCTGACTTTTACTTTGAAGTGAGGCTGACAGACCAGCAACTTCACCCTTTATACCCTTTTCGCCAGAACAGAGAACTAGCTGTTTTTGAATCTGGTGACATCATCACTGTTTTAAGCCCCTGGCAGACGCCAACGTGTGCGAGACTATACACTTGTGGGTGTTTGCACATATTTTTCTTGAGTGACGAACCAGAAGAGCTCGTCTTTACCTCACACACATACCAGCCCCCAACATCCTCCAGGACAAATTGGCGCTTATCTGCGCACGGTTGGCTACAGAGCTGACTCATATCACCCTATTTCCTGGTCTCAACACTTAGTCCGCCAAGTGGCGAGAGAATATTCTGCAGCCTTTGAAGCCTTGCAGAGAGACACTAATTACTGATTACTGTTTATGCTATTGATAGTTTGTGTTGTTTGTTATCACAATGTTTTTCAAAGCGCCCTTCTGGGTATGGATCGTGGCACCTCCGGCCTCCATAATTTGTATGGTAATCATACTTTGCCATTGGAAACGAAGACTATGGGGATTCCCTAGAATAGAAGGGACCCTAGTTATTTTGCTTATAATACCTGTTTGCCTTACAGCACCAGTCCAACCTCAGGTGAAAACATGTGCCCCTTGCATAGTGAAAACCACGACAGATGGTAAAGTGACAAGCACTCTGATTTTCAGTACCCAGCAGCCCCCAGAGTGTGAACACGCAGGGACCATCTGTCAAAGTAAAGGCATGGTGTATCACCTTTGCAATGATACGTCAGGCACCTCCCACTGTTATAGACCTGAGGTCCCGATTCGTTATAATTATTCTGTGTGGGCAGGTATGGCAAAAACCACAGTTCCCCCAAGGAGAAACCCAGACGGTGGGGGACGTCTCCTTTACTTGAATTCTATGGTAGTTTTGAAGCAAAGCACTGAGCAAGTTCAACTTGTGTTTAAAGCTTGCACAGTGACTGTCTTTGGTCTAGGACCCTGGTGTCATACTTCAGACGGTTACTATAACACAAAAGCCAAATACATATGCCAACCCCATAGAGGATGGAAATTTGGGAATCCTGAAAAGTGGACACCCTGTGAAGCGAGTGCCGCTTGCGGAAGCTGGACATGTGTATGTGAACACACGGGACGGAGTCAGCTTCAACCCTTTAAACCCTGTGAACACATAGCATTTTTCCGCAGGGGTGACGACAACACTGTGATCATGGGCATTAATAGAACACATCCTTCCATTGAAGTCTATGGGTTTGGCATAGCCGCACCTGGGTTTGACCCAAAGGGGTACATTACGGTTACTCGCACTACTCTGCGAGAGGGGAGAAAGAGGAATCAAACCTGGACTGAAGGTGGTAGTGCCTTAGACAGATTGCAGGATGATTCCCTTGAAATCCCAGACATTGCAAAAAATTCTTTTGTTGGATTGGCGCAATCAATAGCCACAGAATTGGGAGTTTCCGATTGTTATGTTTGTGGCGGTACCAACATGGGCCAAGCTTGGCCATGGGAAGCTATGGAAATCAATCCAGAGCTGTTCAATAATTTGTCCCGGATGGGAAATTTCACCACAAGGGATTATCCCCAAAAGTTAGTGTGGACTATTTCCACTGAATTGGTTGGTCAAGTGTGCTTCTCACAGGAGGGCACCATCCCTGTAGGTTCCTTGGCTTGCCTAGGGACTTGGGAAAAAGGTGCCTGGAAGTCACCCTCAGGTATGCCGCCACCTGCAAAGCTGACCGGTGCGCTTCTGTCCTACATTTATTCAGACCTTCCCGTGCCTTGGGAAGCTCCCATAAATTTATACTGGATATGTGGTAGCTTTGCTTATGAAATGCTGCCGGCCAGCTGGTCTGGCTCCTGTGTCCTAGGGTTCATAAAACCCTCATTTTTCCTAATTCCTACAGCACCACAACAATCCCTTGCCGCTCCCGTGTATGGCCCCTTGTCCAGAGAGAAGCGGGGAAGCTTAAAGCGGGAGGGAACACCTTTTGAAGGTTTTGACTGTAAGCATCCGGATCAGTACCATGGGGACACATGGGATTCGAACGCATCATCTGTGTTTACGGCCCTGCCACCTGGGCCGCTGATGGGAGCTGGGGATATAGGACCCTATTTACATGCTTAATCGAATTATCAGATTACAAGCAGTTTTAGATTTGGCAGGGCAGCGCATCTCTTCAGCGCTGACCGCGTTAGCCGTTGCCACTGACAAATTGCGGACAGCAGTCTATCAAAATAGGCTCGCTCTCGACTATCTGTTAGCAGCGGAAAACGGCGTGTGTGGTAAATGGAACATGACGAACTGCTGTCTCGAGATTGACCCAGTTGGTGACGTCATAAACCAACTTACCACAGAAATCAAACAACTCACAGTTAACCCTGCTCAGGAATGGAAAGGGTTGCAGTTAGGCTGGTTGCAAGACCTCCTTCCGGGAGGTTGGCTTAAGGCCATCATTGGTATGGTAGTTGCCCCATTATGTATTCTGCTTTTGATATGTTTACTCGCTCCTTGCTTGATCAAGTTCCTTCAAACTTCTATCCTTCGCATGGTGGCAAAGCGCGCTGCACCAGAAATGCTTGCGCTGTTGCAAGACTATGACAGAAGTCGAGAACAACAGCCTTTGGGTAATTTACTGCCGTAAATTCCCAAAACTCGTTCAGGGGGGAGTGAAGGCTATGGATCAAGCATATATCTGTATTAGTAACCCACAGGCATATTGACAGGCTTCATAGTAATATATATATCCCAAGCTGTACCCTGTATGGGATATTTTAGGCTATGCCTTGCAAAGTATAAGCCACACAAATTATATATTTAGAGGTAATGATGTTACTAAGCATACATATATATATTTCATTTATATTATTATTCACACATGTATTCTTTATTCCTGCAAACGTTGGTCAAGCCTTAAGAGAGAGAGGGGCCCCTGTTCTAATATTGGCTGAGAAAGCAGAGATAAGACTTAAAGATCTAATTATTTTTCTATGTAGCTTTGCACAGTTAATTGCCAGCCAAAGAAAATCTTATCTCTTCACTCAGCCAGGCAACAGCACCTGCAATCCATCACCTGTCAAATTCCAGGGTCATAAAACGCTTGCAGATCCGTGGAGCTCGGTACTAGTCAGTTCAAACAAACGCTCCAATTAAAATATTTAGCTGTTGCCAAAAAGTGCAAAATAATGATCAGGAATACCAATTAGTGTTTGATGTGTGTAACCTATGCATATGACGTAAGATGCAAATGGGAGGGGGAAAGAGCAGAAATGTAATTCTATAAAAACTGATGCATTCTTTCTGTCCAGTGGAATTGTCATTCGATCTGTGTTGAGTGAGAATTCCCTTGGTTGTCAGCCAATAAATCATCACTTTCCTGAAGACCCAGACTGCTTATTGCGACTGCTTAGCCCTTCTTTTTGCCGGCAGAGGACCCAAGCTACAGCTATTGTAAATAGCTGTACATCATTCCTTTCATTAGGGGCAACGCTCGTGAATTACCTTGCCTACTTCAAAACAGTACTGTAGTTGCTCTGTCTTCCAAGTGGCAGAGCGCTGATCTGAAATCTTTAGCTTTCCATATGCATTAGAATGATTATGACCAGGATGGCCCAATATCTTTATGCTGCCTGAGATGCAGCAACAAACAGCATCCCTTCTCTCCTCGGAAGTCATTATAGTTAGTACATGAAGCCAACCAAGTTATTTTGTGATATCTGATGTTGAAAATCCAACTTTCTCCATCACCAGACAGTAAAAATAAAAACATAAATTAAACATTACAATACACTGGCCTTTCATAATATGGAAAGGCCAACTTAGTCTGTATCATGGTGCTGCTTTTAGAGTGTTATTGACAATCTTGCATGCTGTCTGTGGTTTGAGTGACTGGATAGGACTTTTTTGGATTCTGGACTTAGACATCTGCAGTATATCAATCCAACACTAATCAATAATTCTTTCCAGCTTTTGAATTCAAAGAGAGCTCCTTCTTTCTGCAAAGTTTTCTATCACCTCTTTTGTCAGTTAGTGAGAGTTCTTTGTTGTTGTTGATCTGTTTGGTTGGTTGCTAGTATGTGTGCAGTAAAGAAAAAAATTATGCATAAATCTGTAATTTCAAACAACTGTATGTAAAGATTTTTTAAACAATCTCCTACAAAGTCTCAAAGTGATCTATTGAGATTGTTTAAGTGCCAGATAATGTGAAACGTGTGGACTTCAGGGAATGTTTTGCTATTTTCATTTGTGGATCTCTGTACATCTACTGTCTAGCAAAAAGAAAATTTTAACAGAAATTCAAAACTCTAGAACAGTGCTGGCCCTGAATAAGCCCACACTATTGGCTTTCCCACATGAGCTTTCTGGGAGTTGACATCCAAAATATTATGAAAGCAAAAATGTTCTCACTATTTTAAAATAGTTATTGCCAACAGATAGCAACACAGTACAAGCAGTCTAATTCTGTGTAATTTTTTTTTCAAAATTAGATTTGATAGTTCCATAGACAGACAGACAGACAGACAGACAGACAAGTAAGGAAGCAAATTTGCCTAGTGGACAAATTTGCTTATTGGACAGTTAAAGCAAACAACAGCAGCGGCAGCAAAACAAAGTGTGCTGCTTATATGTCCAAGGCCACACAGGCTGGCTCTTATTCATAGGAATTTACAAGACATTTTGGATCCCACATTTCTAAGTCTTGCCTCTAGTACCCCATAAGGTTATATATTCTCAATAGCCAATGCTTGGTTCCTTTAAAAGAACTCCACTTCCTTCCCTCTAGTCTCAACACTAAACATTAACAGACAACACTAATGTCCTGTCACACTGTCCCCGTGCTCCAGAAAGACATCCAGATTTATCCGTTCAGGCCAGCAGACCACTCCTCAAATGTCTGCTGAAATGTGTGAGCCATTTATTTCTCCCTGACAGCGGACATGGCAGTTTGGAAGTAGGTGAAAGACTTCAGCAAGTGAATAATAAACACACGAATTGACTAACAAGTTTAGCAACCAAGCAAGCGTCAACTGTGTGTTTCACAGATGTGTTTCACAGATGCTTCCTGTGGGGTCAGTGAGCCAGTTTTCTCCACATTCTAATACTAACAAAACAGTAAGTAAAAGTTTGGGGTAGTGAACAGGGCATATCCGTACTCCAGATTTGCACTGATTTAACAGTCATTTCCTTCTCTCTAGGGGATTCCAGATGCTATGCTTCTGTGATAGCGGAGTGGATCCATAAAATAAAATTCCCAGCACTACACTCACCAGATGACAATTCCCATAAAACATTAGGAATCCATGACAGTTAAAATTGCATTGGACTGCCAGAAAAGGCCAATATGCATTTGCCCTGGGTGTCTGAAGCAATTGCACCCACAGGGCATACCACTGAGTAGACATGTATAAGACTGTATTATATGGTTGCAGTCCTTCACACACACTTACCTCAGAGTATGACTTGTGGAACTGAACAGAAGTTATTTCTGAGGAACTGCCATGCATGTGCCTTATTATCAACATTTGTGTCATGGATATAGGGGCACTAGCAATATGACAGAAAATAATTATTTTAGTAACATGTTTGCTGAAACTGTTACAGTGAAAAGTGACCTGGGGGCTGTTCAGTCCTTTGTACCTTAATTACTTTTTTATGGGATGTACTGCTTTTCAGTTGTGAAAAGTTTTTGACTGTACAGAGAAATGCATTACAGACAAGGCATGAGAAAAGAAAGATCTGATTGCTAAGTTCGACAAGAATCGAATAGGAGATGTTGCCTGTGGTTTGCTTGTGAGATAAAAGAAAACACCTTAAAGACTATATTGGGTTTGAGGGGAAATAACCTCCATTTGATGTGGCTGGCACTCATGAAGGAAGAAGGAGCCTGAGCGGTGAATTTGTGAAGTCCTGTTCCTTTTGCTGCTTTCACAGGACACATATCGGCACCACTGACTGACATTGATTTTTATTGCAGTAATACTGACATGATTTCCCTGAAGGTAGACTGGGCACCTGCATATCAGGCAAAGTCTGAAGAAAACAATACAACAAAACAAGAAAAAGAAATGTATTTATTTATTTATTTGATTCATATACTGCAACCATCTAGCAAAAAAGCTACTCTGGACGGTTAGAAAGAAAGAAAGAAAGATGTAGCACTTTAAAGAACCTGTTTAGATAGATAGATAGATAGATAGATAGATAGATAGATAGATAGATAGATAGATAGATAGATAGATAGATAGATAGATAGACAGATAGATAACCCACCAAGCAACATCTATCATTGGAGCTTTCCCTTCTACTCCACCTTTTCTTTACACCTTGTTCTTCTTCTTGCTGCTGCTGCTGTCATTGTCGTTGCCATTGTGTTCTGTCAAGTCATCTTTGACTCATGGTGACTCTATGGAATGAGCAATCTCCAAAAGGTCCTGTCTTCAAATGCTCTCCTCAGCTCTTGTGAAGTCAAGCCTGTGGCTTCCTTTAGGGAGTGAGTCCATCTCATATTTGGTCTTCCTGTTTTCCTCTTTCCTTCCACCCTTTTCAGGATTATTGTCTTTTCCAGAGATGCCTCTCTTTGCATGAGGATGTGCCGAAAGTAAGACAGCCTCAATTTCAGCATTTCTGTCTCCCAAAGCTTGGGGGTGCTCTTGGACTCATCCTTGAGCTTGGATGCCCAGGTCACGTCTGTGGCCAGGAGCACATTTGCACAATTCAGGCTAGTACGCAAGTTACACCCCTTTCTTGAGAAGCCAGCTTTGGCCACAGTGACTCATGCCCTAGTGACATCCCAGCTAGACTACTGTAATGCACTCTATGTGGGACTACCGATGAAAAGCCTCAGGAAACTACAACAGTTCCAAAATGCAGCAGCTAGACTACTGAACGGGGCGGGGTAGAGAGACCACATTACACCTCTATTAGAACAGCTCCAATCAGCTATCGAGCGCAATTCAAGGTTCTGACCTTGACCTATGAAGCACTGTACGACCTGGGTCCTAGCTACCTCAAAGATCGAATCTCACAATATGAACCGACTCAGGTGTTAAAGTCATCTGGAGAGGCCTTTCTCTCCATCCCACCATCCTCACAGGTATGTCTCGTGGGAACCCATGAAAGGGCCTTCTCGACTGTTGCGCCCAGACTCTGGAACTCCCTCCCACTAGAGGCCAGGACTGCCTCATCTCTGTTGTCCTTCTGGAAACAGGCAAAGACCTTTATCTTCAGGCAAGCTTTCCCTGAATGATGGTCTACCATTATGTGTCTTTTATATGAATCTATAGGTTCACATAGACTTTGTGTTTATAACTACCTATAACCGTAATGTAATGTAATGTAATGTTGTCTATTAATGCTGCAAGGTGTCCCTCAATTCCCTGTTCTCAATACCTGAATATGTCTTAAATTAATTGTACTGGACTGTATATTATCCTTCATCACTGTAAGCTGCCTTGGGTCCTTTTCCAAGGAGAATAAAATATATATATATAAATAAATAAATAAATAAATAAATAAATAAATAAATAAATAAATAATAATAATAATAATAATAATAATAATAATAATAATAATAATAATAATAATAATAATAATAATAATAATCACCATCATCATCTGATCATTCATCTTTCTGACAGCCTAGGATATCTGCAAAGCTGTCCTCCCTCAGCACCAGATTTAAAACAAATCATTTTTTCTCCTATCAGCTTTTTCTACAGTCCAGCTTTCATACTTAAACATAGTAATCAGGAATACAAGAGTGTGGGTGAACTTGGTATTGGTTTCCAGTGGCACAACCTTATACTTGTCTAATTCATTCATTGCTTCCCTTCTGAGTCTGGGTTTCCCCCTGATTTCTTTGCTACAGTCTCCATTTACCAGTACAAGTTGCTAATTATATGAATATCTCTTAAATGAAGACTTTTGTATTACTACATTTCTATCAGTTTCCAAAGGATGTCTTTCTTGCAGTCAGTGTAGCAAGTTAGCAACCATGCATATCTATGTTTGTGGCATGGCATTTCCCCCCAAGTGTATGTAAGCAGACTAGTGTTTCTCTGCGCCCAATTCTTCTTTGATTCCAAATTATATGTCTCCTGCTCCTTCTTGGCCCCTCCAACAAATTCTTGATTACAGCATGCACTATGTAAAGCTAAGAGGTTGCTTAATACATGCGATACCCAAACAAAAGTGGTGAAAGGATGTTAGCATATAAAAATGTTCAACTTCCATGTTTAAGTCAACCGAAACGGCACGTAAAGTATTCAGAGGTGCGCACACACAAAATGCTCAAATGTTGGGAGCCATCTGTTGGGACCACAGCAAGCTAATCCTGCTGCGAGTTGTCGGATTTTACAAGTTCCAATGAATAAAATCCAACACGAGAGATCCAGGCAAATTACCAGTTTATTAGGCCCAATAAGATGGTAAGGCGAACACGAATCACCCAAGGCAGTAGTGAGACGGTTCACACCCCAAGACAAAAGGACTCCAAACTTTATTTCCTCCCTTCCCGCCCCACAGAGTGGTACCTCCTACAGGGTTGGGCTAGGGGTGGTGTTGTGGGGGTCACCAATGAGGTGAGTCCATGAGTCTCTTGGGGGAAGGTCCTGGGCGTTCCACAGTCCATGGCCCGGACTCCTGCTTGGGTGGATTAGGCAAGAATTAATCCCTTAATGTGTGGCCAGGAGGTTTGACAATGAGAGGGGAGAAGTTAGCATTGTCCAAATGCCTGGGTAACCAGAAAACAATTAACAGGTAGATGGGGAGACAGAACAATCACAATGGGAGGTGAAGGAATCACAATGAAGGTGGAAAAGCTAATCCGGAAAGTCCTTTGCTGCCAGACTGTGTCTTGAATGGATGTAGAGATGAAACAATGATGTGCCTCAGGCTGTGATATCATCTTTGGCCCATCTGCCGGGTGTACGTGCTGGCTCCGCTTGGAGGGAATGGAGCCTCAATGGATTATTCCTCTTCAGCCATGCTGGTGCTCCTTTATTTCCCCAAAGGTGACTCAGGTCCAGGAAAGTGGAAGAATACAGGACACAGTCCCAAACATCTGGTTTTCAGTGAGGCAGAGTATAGAGGAATGGAAAAAAACCAGGAGGAGATGGGGCAAAGGAGAGGGCAAGAGAGGGGGAGAGAGGGAGGAAGGGGGGAGAGAGAGAGAGAGAGAGAGAGAGAGAGAGAGAGAGAGAGAGAGAGAGTAGGGGGGAGGAGAGAGGGGAGAGGGGGTCTTGGTTTCGTTGAGGCGATGGAGCTGGCATTTGATAAGGTCCTCAACTTTGGGAATAGAGGCCTGGAATCATTCTCTGGGCTGGTGGGGGCTAGCAGGTTCTGAGGTTTTGGGAATGGGCAAGGCAATGGAAGGGTTAAATAGCGAGGTGGGTGTGGGAAGAGGGGGTAGAAGGGCTAGGTGACAGAATTGGGGGTCCTTAGGGAAGGAAAAGCGAAGGGCAGATTGAGGGAAATGGGTAGGAAATAGGTCCACATACTTTGAGCAAGGGTGAGGAAAGAGTTAATGCACTTTGGACAGAGAGAGGAGAGGGTTAAAATGCTTTGGAGACGGGATGGGGAAGGGTTAATCCACTCTGGAGGGGCCGTTTGGCTGGAGCCTTTTGTTGCTGGCCGATCGGTTAATCAGTTCCCCGAAAAAGCAAGCGTAAAGCCTTGCCCGTATAGAAATACATGGGAACGGGGGGGAATCCCCATTGAGATACATTGCAACACCAAACGGATACAAAGCGGAAAGGGCCATTTAGCAGCTCATCAGTGGGTTAAGGGCTTCCCGCAGCGCCACCGTCTGGCCAGGATTAATTTGACGGTGATGGATGGGGCAAGGGCGTTCGGGGGTGAGGGCGCTGATTGGCTGGGACGCGCGAGAGCTTATCTCGCTCTCCCGCTATGCTACCGAGTCCCAGTGGTAATTTTCCACTTAAAATGGATACATTTGGAGTGGGTGATAATTTTAAAGCTTCCGCTTGCCACTTTTCGGTCCGCAAGGCTTCTCTTCGCCATGGAAAGAGGCAGCTTATGTTTTCCCCGATATTTCGGGAACGGTAGGGAGTTTTTGAATGCGGAAAGGGGCGTTGTGCTTGTGGTGGTGTGACGGCCAATCTGGCAGTTCCGGTAAGTCTCAGAACTGAAGTGGTATTTTATAATTTTTATTTTTTTTCACCATGACTCCACATAATCCCCCCTTCTCAAATACGGAGGTGTCCGACAGGATCACCTCCCCCGGCAGGCTGCCTTGTCCTGCCTCTCCTTTGGTGGCGTGCCCTACCGGACAAGGGAATATTTTTGAGTCACATAGTGAATGGCACACTGGATTAAGGCACTCACGACGACAAGCATCAACAGGAGGCCAATTAAGCCTATAAAAAGCTCTTTTATCCAATTGGACCCTGGGATCCAGCTTGTCAGCCAGTCCCATAGAGAAGCATTGTTGTTCGAGTATGTGGCTTGAATTGCGGAAGCTATGTGTTGGATCTTGGCTATATCGGTGGTGATTCGCCCCTTCTGATCGATGAAATGGCAACATCGGGTTTGGTTGAGCCATTGGCAAAAGCCGCCTGCCCTACTTAAGAGAAAGTCTAAAGCTAATTTATATTGGACTAGGGTCTCTGCGATTGAGGTTATTTCAGTCTGCAGAGCCGATGCCACATCTGCTGTATCGTTTGCTAGGGCTTCCAATTGATAGGAGAGGCATCTAATTTGGCAGACGTTAATGGCGACCCCCCAGGCAGGGAATAGGATAGACGCGAACCTCTCGCCTTCTGTTAGAAAAGTGCGGTCAGGATCGTACCCCTTCTCTTCACTGTAGACCCGTTTCTGCCTGTATAAATGGTGAGGTGGTACCCACGCTGAGGCCGGCTGGTGTTTTTGATAGAATTGTATGCCCGCGGGCATGAGAGTGCCTAGGGTGCAGGACCCATTCCAGGCTGCTGGCAGCACCCTCCCTGCCCAGGAGCCGCAGATCCAAAAGACCCCTTGGGGGAGGCCATGAATTACAATGTTTAGAATAGCCGAATAGGTCACTTGAATTTGGTTGAGGGACATGTTCACCCGCTTATTATTTTGGATGTACTGTGGCAGACAGCTAGGGGTGGGATGAGGCTCTCCAGATGGGTGATCCCCCACGTCCACAGTGCAATTACAGAAGGGGTAGTCTCCCAGTTGCTGGAACGGGATCTGGGTGCCCTCGTGGGTCAAATCGCGGTGTGTAGGCCGGTTATGCCATGTCACACAGATGGGTGCCAAGGGCCAGTGCTGCTGATAGCTCAGAGTGAATTGGTCTGGGTCAGCAGTCTGGGCGTTTGTTCCTTGTGGGACCGTATACAGGTGAGTCTTATTCCAATCCTGAGGCTCCAAGCATGCCGTAGGCATGATGGGCCAGCCAGCCTGGATGTGACGGGGGCCAAATGCGCACACCCAGCAATCGGTAGCATTTAAAGTCTCTGTCATGTTATGGACCATCATGTGAAACGAATTGCGGTCCCATCCTGCCAATGCACCAGTGAGGAGGAGGGGTAACGCCCACAAGAAAAAACGTAGGAGCAGCATTCTGAGGGTAGGGGTGGGGATGTGTGTGACGAAAGCACAGGGCACACAGAGAGAGAGAGAGACAGAGAGAGAGAGAGGACCCAAGTACTCACCAATGGGCAAAGGGTGGAGGCAGATGGTTGTCCAGCCGGGGTGGGACTTCAGGCAGCGTCTAGGTCTGATGGGTCAGAGTACAATCCAAGCAAATGATGACTGTCAAATCAAGTGTCCAAACCAAGGTCTAGTCCAGTCGAGTTTTCCCAAGGGGTATGTCCAAGCGGGTCCCAGTCTGGGGGCGGTCTTGACTGTTAAGTGTGAAAAACGGCAGTCAGTTCCTCTTCCTCGAAAGGGTGCAACCAGGCGATGGGGTCTGGGTCAGGCAGGGGCGCTCCATTCTCTCTCCGCCGGGCGATTTTAAGGCGGAGAGGCTCCAGCTGCTGGCATGCCCATTTCTCGTCTGGCGGGGGAATGGTTTTAACCCTGGAGAGGTGGATCCAGGACTTTACTCCTTCCACCTTCACAGCCGTTGGAGTGCTGAGCAACACCTGGCGTGGGGGGGGGACCATTTCGCCTCCAGGCAGCTGGGGTGCAGCTCTTTCACCATCACCCAGTCCCCTGGGTGAACGTCAATGGGGAGGTCCCTCCGGGGTGGGATGGCTGCTGAGACCTGTTTAGAGAGGGAAGAGAAAACCCCCTCCAACTCCCTAAAATATGCTGGCAGGGCTCGATCCTCCGGGACTGGTTGTGGGGGGAAAACTACAAAGGGGCGCCTGTGCAGGAGTTCGAATGGAGACAAACCGAGGCGGGCGGTAGGGGTTGCACGGATTCGGGTGAGGGCGATAGGCAGGGCTTTGGGCCATTTGAGTCCCGTTTCTTGGCAAAGTTTGGCCAATTGCCGTTTTAGGGTCTGATTGAGCCTCTCAACTTTTCCGGAGGCTTGTGGTCTGTAAGCTGAATGGAGGGACCACTTAATTTGGAGGTAGGTGGCCACCCCTTGCACCACTTGGGACACAAAATGTGGCCCATTGTCAGATTCCAGACCTAGAGGAACCCCGTGGGTCGGAATCAAGTGTTCCACCAGAGCCTGTACTACTTCTCTGGCGGTCTGGGTCCTGCAAGGAATTACCTCGGGCCACCCACTGAATAAATCTACAAAGACTAAAAGGTTTCGTTTGGCCCCAGCCCTGGGCATCTCGGTGAAGTCGACCTGCCAGGCCTCCCCTGGGTAATGGGCTTGCCTCAGGACTCCCCGGGGTAGTGGCTTAGAGCCACGTGGGTTGTTCTGTAAGCAAGTGAGGCAGGAAGCAGCTATGTTTTGGCAGACTGTTCGCAGGTCGGGGTGGATGTACCTCTGGCTTAACCAGCGGAACAGGGTTCTCCCTGATGAGTGGGAGCCCCCGTGGAACTGTTGAACTAGATGGTGGAGGATTGCTGAGGGAAGCTGGACCCGGCCATCCACCACCCACCAACCGTTCTCCCATTCCCCACCTGGTTGCAGGTGGTCGAGCTGCATATAGAGGGGAGCCGTTTCTTGTTCCGGGGACCTGGGGATACGGGGAGTTGGGGTACCTGGAGGGTTTTTGGGGGGTGGGGGTTCCGCTAAGCACATTTCCGTCTCCCCCCTTCTCAAAACGGCCGCTTGTCGGGCACACATGTCGGCCAAGCGGTTTCCCTGAGAGATCAGACTCTCATCAGTTTGGTGACCTGGACAATGGATGACCGCCACTTCCTTTGGAAGGAGGAGGACGGCCATGAGCCGATCCAGCAGGGGAGCCAATTTAAATGGCTTCCCATCTGCCCCCACGAATCCACGGGCTTTCCATAATGCTGCGTGGGTATGGGCCGCCAGGAAGCAATATCGGCTATCAGTGAAAATATTCACTCGCTGCCCTGTGGCCAATTTGGCAGTGGCGATGAGAGCCTCTAGTTCCGCCGTTTGAGCTGAACACTGAGGAGGAAGAGACTTCATAAGGAGGGCCCCCCCTTCACCCACCACTGCAAACCCAGTATAACGAGATCCATCTCGGATGAAAGAGGACCCATCTGTCCATAGGGTGAGGTCCGGGGATTCCAAGGGCACAGAGGAGAGGTCGGGTCGGATTCCCACCACCACAGAGAGGGTTTCTAAACAATCATGCTGGGGAGAATTGGAAGGGGTAGGGAGGAGGGTAGCAGGGTTAAGGCAGTTGGAGCGGTGAAGGGTGACAGAATCATTATCGAGGAGCAAGGAGACATACCGGGCCAGCCTGGTGGAGGTTGCCCAGGCTGGCAGTTTTTGTTCTAGGAGGGTAGACACCAAATGAGGGGAGTAGACCCGTATGGGGGCTCCGGCAGTAATTTTTGCTGCTTCAGTCACCAACAGGGCAGTTGCAGCCACTGCCCGGAGGCAAGCTGGCCACCCTGAGGTAGCAGGCTCCAGAGATTTGGAGAGGTAGGCAACCGGAAGGCGCTCGGGGCCAACAGGTTGGGTGAGGACCCCCAGGGCGATGGATGCCCGCTCATGGACGTATAGATCGAAGGGGAGTGTTTGGTCCGGTAGCACCAAGGCAGTGGCTTGTGCCAGGGCTTTCCGAATTGCTTCCCATGCGTTTTGGTGCTCCCCAGTCCATTCCCAGGCCATGTTTTGGGAGGTGAGTTGGTAGAGGGGTTTAGCCAATACAGAGAAATTGGGGACCCACAGCCTCCCGAATCCTGAAATCCCTAGGAAGGATCGGAATTCCTTTACATTTTTGGGTGGGTTGAGGTCGTTCAGAGCTTTGATACGGGAGGGGTGGATGAGGCGGGTCCCTTCTTTAAGGGTGTATCCCAGATAGGTGACCTCCTGTGTCACCCACTGAATCTTTTTCTGGGATACTTTGTACCCGCATGAGGCTAAATGGTTTAAGAGGGCTACAGATTGGGTTTTGAGTGAGTCCTGATTCGAATGGACAGCCAAAATGTCGTCAACATATTGGAGGATCGTGGCCCCTGGGGCTGAGAAGGACCGGAGGTCAGTGGCTAAAGCCTGGGCGAACACTCGGGGACTGTTACAGTACCCCTGTGCCAGTCTCGTCCAGGCTAGCTGGGACTTAACGCGGGTGACCGGGTCCTCCCATTCGAAGGCGAAAATGGGCTGGGATTCAGGGGCTAGGGGAATGCAAAAGAATGCGTCCTTCAGGTCTATCACTGTGTACCAGACCTGGGCGCGGGTAAGGGTAGTTAGAAGGGTGTGAGGGTTGGCGACCATGGGGTGGAGTAACTGGGTCCTAGAGTTAACCGCTCTCAAATCCTGAACAAACCTCCAAGTCTGGTCCGACTTGGGGACCGGGAATATGGGGGTGCACCATGGAGAGGCAACCGGAACTAGGAGACCTTCCGCTAGGAAGTTGTTAATAGTATCTAAAAGGCCAAGTTGAGCCTCCACCTTTATGAGATACTGCTTGATGGAGAAAGGGAGGGTGTCAGGCTTTAGGGGAACCCGATGGGGGGTGGCGAACCTGGCACACCCCGGCTTCCCGGTGTACCAAACTTCGGGGTTAACTGCTGACCAAGCTGCTGGCGGACTCTGGGGGGAGGGAGAGCTCAGATAACAGAGGTGGGAGAGGGGGGAAGGGAAGGTGACCCGTATGCCGCTTGGGTCGCAATGAATAGTAGCCCGAAGTTTGCAGAGCAAGTCCCTTCCCAGGAGATTGAGCGGGCATCAGGGAAGGATAAGGAAGGAGTGGTTAGTCTGGGGTAGAACGGGAAGGGGGTGGGTGATGGGGGCCTGTGTGATTGACCCTCCGACTCCCACTATAGGGGTGGTAAGAGATTGAATCAACGGATAGTCCCCAAGGTCAGTGAGGACAGAAAAGGTTGCCCCCGTATCTACAAGAAATTTGGTTTTCCGACCCCCCACTTCAATCTCCACCAGAGGCTCGGGGGTCCGAAATAGGGGGTCTTTGCCTCTGGAGTCGCGTCAATCCTGGTCCCCCTCGGTGGCTGCCATCACGGCCCGGGGTGCAGGGGAGGGGGCAGCCCTAACTTCGCACGGGTACCGGTTTCCCTGTGCGAAGGGAAGGGAGCCTTCCTCCCTAGCTGGCCGGGGGGCGTACGGCAGTCCTCGGGGTCCGGGCTGATGCGAAGGTGGGGGGTCCCTTCGGTCCCAGGATGGTGTTGGGCGGAAAGGGGGTTCCTGCTCTCGGGGGTACCTTCTGTGCCCCCCCTTCCCGGGCAATCCCGGGCCCAATGAATCCGGGAGCCACAATTGAAGCACCCCCTGGAATTCCCCTCCACCCGGGGTCTAGCTTCCTGGGGGGGAAGTTCACTAACGGGCCCCCTTGGGGGCTGTTGCTGCCTATAAGGCTGCATGGCGGCCACCAGTAGGCTAGCCTTTTTCTTCAGTTTTTGGTCAGCCTTGGCTTATTCCACCTCAGGTCTCTGGTAAAAGACTTGGAAGGCGGTTTGCACCAAGGTCTCCATCGGTTGAGCAGCTGGGGTAGGCAATTTCTGGAGTTTCCTCCGGATGTCAGGGGCTGCCTGTGCA
Organism: Phrynocephalus forsythii; assembly: GCA_029282475.1. Classification (NCBI taxonomy): domain Eukaryota; kingdom Metazoa; phylum Chordata; class Lepidosauria; order Squamata; family Agamidae; genus Phrynocephalus; species Phrynocephalus forsythii. The sequence goes on along the minus strand of JAPFRF010000001.1, from coordinate 138,008,287 downwards.
ATGAAAGTGGTCCGGATGGCGGCCAAGTTTCCTGGGTCTTCCGGATCCCCATCAGTGTGTCGCCTGTAGGCGTCCTTTAAGCGGGTTAGGAATTCCACTGGGGACTCCTCGGGGGCTTGAATAGTGTTATACACCTTCTGATAGTTAACTACCCGGGGTACCCCCTTCTTAAGCCCTTCCTTTATGGCCCGGCGGGCACCCTCCATCATGGCCCGGCCAAATTCTGTGTTCGGGTCATTCGAGGCAGCTGGGGGATTTAGGCACAAGATCTCCTCCGCTGTGGGAGGGAGCTGGGGCTGGGGGTCGTTCTCCCCCCCTCGGGGTAGGGATTGTATATATTCCCTTCTCCATTCATTGAAGGCAATGTAAGCCTTCTCTATGACCTGCCTCCTTTCTTCCTCGTTAAGGAGCGCAGAGAGGAGGGCAAAAAGGTCGGGTATATCGGGGCGGTGGGTGGAAATAATTCGGGAGACCAGATCCACATACTGCTGGGGGCTCTCCCGATATGGGGGCAAGCCCTGCTTCCAATTGTAAAGATCTGTGGTGGCAAAGGGGGTGTGAATGAACACTAACCCGCTCGGCCCCGGGACCTGCCTGAGAGGGAACTGCCCTACAGGCTGGGAATGGGTCTTAGGGTCGTCCGAGGTGTAGCGCTCTGGAGCCCTTTGAGAGCGCTCAGACCTTCGGATGGTCTCGGGTGAGGAGCCGGCTGTTGAGCTGGCCCCCGAGCTTGGTTTTGGAGAGAGGGACGGGGGCGAGGGGGTCTTTGGGACTGTTGGCGGCGATGGCGCTCTTGGTGAGGCCCCCCCTTCTTGGGGCGGTATGTTACCCAGCCCGGGGTGCAGGGCTGGGACCGGGATTCCTGGGTTTTGGCCAGATCCCCCCCCCCCCAGGGGTAGGGGTGGCCGGGATGGCGGAGGCACATATGGGGGTGGGAAGTCCTCTTCCTCGTTTGATTTTAGCAAAGAGGGGTTTCCCCCGAAGAGGACCTTTTGGGCAGGTGGGTTTTGACCTGAAGATGTTAGGGCCAGATGTTTCCCCAACCTGCGAACATGTTGCGGTTCGAGGCCGCCTTGTTGGCATACGCCACCCTCCCCGCTTAGGTTATAAAAGATATATAGGTAGGACAGCTCCGCTAAGCAGTGGTTCTGCCAGAGATATCTCTCTAAGAGGTGAAGGGTTTCCCCTATGGTCCCCTCCCGTGGCCATCGGGGGAGATCCTGACCCAGGTGGTATAAGGGCCACATGTCCCTACATAACTTCACTAGCTTCCTCCTTTTGCATTTAGTGCCTGGGTCCACCAGAGCAGTAAAATGGTCCAGGGCACAGCTAAGGGGAGTCTTTTGGACACCGGCGGAAGACAATTCGTTTCCCATCACGGCAGGCACTAGCACTGGGACTTCCCTACTTCCACTAAAAATTTTGGATTTCCTAATTATCTCTTTTATCAATTTTTCCTTCGAATTCCCTTACCCTACTCCTTATAATTCCAGGCCTGGGGAGTTTTTCGCCACACGCACTGCGACCCTAGTGGTCCAGATTGTGCCAGGAAGACGTCTCTTCCCCCCCCTTTTTTGGCTCTGGCTTCTCCCCGCTCCCAATCACGCGAGTCCCACTGCCCTTTGGGACTCTCGACCCCACGGTCCAGGCCTCACCTCTACCTGGGGAGCACACTCAGGAGTTTGGGGTTATCGCAGGACAAGGTTTTTGTGGATCCCTACGCAAGGGGAGGGAGTTTTTTAATCCTCCGGCGGCATGGGTGGCTCGCTACACCCCTACCCCCCACTTGGACCCCCGTTCCGGGAACCCTACAGAGACCCCCTTGTCCTACCCCCAAACACGCACTCTCTCGCTCGGACGGGGTAGAGCCATCCCTCACTCACGCACATTCAGGTTCCGGGGCGTTTCGCAATTCTTACGAATCTTCTGGTCCCAGCTTCTTCGTCCGAACTCTCAGCTCGCCGCGATGGTCTTCCTTTTGAACCCTAACAGCTGGATGTCTCTTACTCCATTCGTGGGGACTACAGGGGTCTGCCAGAGGGGGCCTAGACTCCCTCCTCCCAGCAATCAGGCCGGTGGCGCCAGAGAGAGAGCTGGGCTGCCTCTGGTTTCGTCCTGAGTCCCACAGAAGGGAAGCTCCCTAAACAGGGCCAAAAGAATTTTTGGAGCGGCCCCAGAGGTTTCAGGGAGGAATAATCCCCTTCAGCCCACCCAGGGACGCCAAATGTTGGGACCACAGCAAGCTAATCCTGCTGCGAGTTGTCGGATTTTACAAGTTCCAATGAATAAAATCCAACACGAGAGATCCAGGCAAATTACCAGTTTATTAGGCCCAATAAAATGGTAAGGCGAACACGAATCACCCAAGGCAGTAGTGAGACGGTTCGCACCCCAAGACAAAAGGACTCCAAACTTTATTTCCTCCCTTCCCGTCCCACAGAGTGGTACCTCCTACAGGGTTGGGCTAGGGGTGGTGTTGTGGGGGTCACCAATGAGGTGAGTCCATGAGTCTCTTGGGGGAAGGTCCTGGGCGTTCCATAGTCCATGGCCCGGACCCCTGCTTGGGTGGATTAGGCAAGAATTAATCCCTTAATGTGTGGCCAGGAGGTTTGACAATGAGAGGGGAGAAGTTAGCATTGTCCAAATGCCTGGGTAACCAGAAAACAATTAACAGGTAGATGGGGAGACAGAACAATCACAATGGGAGGTGAAGGAATCACAATGAAGGTGGAAAAGCTAATCCGGAAAGTCCTTTGCTGCCAGACTGTGTCTTGAATGGATGTAGAGATGAAACAATGATGTGCCTCAGGCTGTGATATCATCTTTGGCCCATCTGCCGGGTGTACGGTGCTGGCTCCGCTTGGAGGGAGTGGAGCCTCAATGGATTATTCCTCTTCAGCCATGCTGGTGCTCCTTTATTTCCCCAAAGGTGACTCAGGTCCAGGAAAGTGGAAGAATACAGGACACAGTCCCAAACATCTGGTTTTCAGTGAGGCAGAGTATAGAGGAATGGAAAAAAACCAGGAGGAGATGGGGCAAAGGAGAGGGCAAGAGAGGGGGAGAAAGGGAGGAAGGGAGAGAGAGAGAGAGAGAGAGAGAGAGAGAGAGAGAGAGAGAGAGAGAGTAGGGGGAGGAGAGAGGGGAGAGGGGGGGTCTTGGTTTCGTTGAGGCGATGGAGCTGGCATTTGATAAGGTCCTCAACTTTGGGAATAGAGGCCTGGAATCATTCTCTGGGCTGGTGGGGGCTAGCAGGTTCTGAGGTTTTGGGAATGGGCAAGGCAATGGAAGGGTTAAATAGCGAGGTGGGGTGTGGGAAGAGGGGCTTGAAAACGAAAATGAGCACTGCCCCTAGAGTCGGACATGACTTGCATGCATGTGCAGGGGGAACGTTTTTGTTTTAAGCAGGTTCACACACCTCTTTTACTTGTAATCCACAATAAAAAGTTGTGCTATGAAGTATAGTATAGTTTAGGTTATGTTGGTTTAGATTTCACCTGGAGCAGCCCATGGGCTTGACACAAGGCTGGAACTAAGGTCAACTGAGGCAAAGAGGGGCAAAAACCTTTGCTTTCCACAGGCAGGCGGTTGCACCACGGCAGGTTCTTCAGGATCCGCTTTGCTCCATTTTGTCATAATTGCATGATCCCATTGTATGGACCCCAGTACTGGACTGATGTGTGCTGTTCCATGCACTTAGTGGGGGAGTTTCATTTTCATGATGTTTCATTATGGGCATGAACCCCTGGCCCAGTGGTTTGTGCCAGTGGTTTTTTTTTAGTGGCCAAACATGTGTTTGGCCCTTCCAACACAGCCTCCTTCAGCGGGTGCCTACTGAGAGGCGGTGCTCTGGCTTCCCCTGTTCCACCTCTGCCAGGCTCTGCTTCTGAGCAGATGCTCGCTGGAGGAACCAGACCTGGGAAGTACCCTGGGAACACCCATTTGTCCACCAAATGAACTGGCACAAACTGCTGAACCAGCTGTTTGTGCCCATCTCTAATGATCAGCATGCTTCTGCGGGTCAACCTCTATCCTGTATGCCTCACTGCCGCTCCTTCATTTTTATTTTGGCTGTTTTTTTCTTTCCACCCGTTCAAAGGCAAAGAAAGTTTTTGTTTTATTTTTCGAAAGCACCGTCATCTTTTGTGCTGAGGTGGAAGGCTGCACAGGCACAGCAGCAGCATTCTGCTCCTAGGCAGAAATTCATACATCACTCCCATACCTGCTCCTGGCACTGCTGTTTCAGTAGTATCCCAGATCCCTACACAACACCGGGGGTTGCAGAAGGGCAGACCTTGAAGTTCCTGTGAAACTGAGATCCAGGTCCCACCCCCGTTGCCGCTCCTTCTTTTGCTAATCTACCCCTTCTCTCTGCTGACCACGACAGTTTCCCAGTGAATGCTGCTTGCCTGTCCAGACATGTGAGCAGCAACACGCCTGCCACTTGAAAGCGCAGAGCTGCAGAAAGTAAAACTTGAGCATTGACCCAGCTTTGGAACAGGCAGACAGGCAGGCAGGCAAAATGTCCAATGCCTGCACTACTCTCTGACACAACCCATTCACTGGCTTAGAGCTCTTCAGAGTCCCACGGGCCTCTGCATTTCACTTAATCTGGAAATAAACCAGCACCAATGTGCATGGCATTTTAAAAATACTTATTTCCTTTTGGGGGGGTGTTCCAGTGAATGCCCCTTTTCTTTTAGTACATTTTGCGTATACCACCCTTTGTTTTACATGAAGGAGTTTACCCTTTGGGCTTTCTGATTATCCAGAAGCTCTAAAGCACCCTTGAAAACTTAAAAAAAATAGAGGCAAGGCAACAGAGAATCATTCTACTCCCAAAGCCAACAACAATAAATAAGAAAGAAAAGTCATCATCAGAACAAGAAGAGAAAATGCACCAACCTGTATCCCCCCCCCCCGCCGCCGCCGCCACATTCCCCAACCCACTATCCAAGTAACTGGTGACTCATTTTGTGAAAAAGCAGAAATCTCAATATGAAAAATTCTGTAGTGAATAGGAGCAACCCAAAACATCAGTGACTGGCATTTTATTTAGCAGAAGACATAATGGTTATAGACTCAAAGATATCCAAGCTTTGTGCTAGAACTGACATGCAGAGAGGCACTAGAGCGCACCCCATGAAGTACAGCCTAAAGACAAGAGGCCTTGTTCTCTTAGAAGGGATGCTAAGAAACTCACTATGTGGAAGCCTGTTAATAACTTCATGAAGCTGTTTTTAGAGTATGAATAGCACAGTAAAATTTCAGTAAGACTAGTGCATGTTTCATCAGATATATGGGTTTCTGGAAGTATAAACCTCCTACACATGTAAACTAGTTCTGGAATGTCATCCCTACTTTCTACGAACGCCAGGCAATTATACTCTTTCTGTAACAGAAGGTCAATGTACCTGTCCTAAGATTTTAGAAGGAAGCTTTGCTGAAACCAGCATTAAAATATGTGCTTATCGTGTAGATAAAATCTGACTTTTCATGGTTCTCTGTTACTTTTCTGAGGTTGTTGTCTTCATTCAACAATATTTGAATTGCTTCTGGGGGACTTGTAATTTCAGGGCCTCTTCTTTTCAGGTGTGTGTGTTGTGTCATTACAGTCATGACTGACTCTTTGTGACCCCATGTCCATGGAGTTTTCTTGGCAGGAATACTGGAGTGGTTTGCCAGTTCCTACTCCAGGCACCTACAGCACCTGGTATTCCCTGGTGGTCTCCCATCCAAGTACTAACCAGGGCTGACCCTGCTTAGCTTCCGAAATCAGGCGAGATCGGATGTGCTTAGGAGCTTCAACTAAAAGGTCTTCAATCGACATCAGTTATTTAAGACACTAAGTTCTTTCTAATCTCTAGCAAAACGTTAAGAGGACATCTCCAATATCTTATTGCCATGGCTGTTGATGAGAAATCGGACTTTCTCAGTCACTGCCCCTGCTCTTCAGAACAAATTGCAAGTTGACATCCTTTTGGCTCCATCTGTGGCAACGTTTAAGAGTTCTTTAAAAAACTGGCTGTATCATGAGGCTTTTGGCAATGATGCACGTTGCTCACCACCTACCTGACTACCTGACTACAGTGTTATGATTTGTTTACTCTATATGTTTATTATATTCACTTAATTATTAAGTCTTAAAATATGTAAAATGTTATTTTTATTTTGTTGTTTTAACTCCGTCTGGAGTTTTTTCTCTGAATTAAGCTTGGCAGTATATAAATCCATAAATAAATAAATAAATAAATAAATAAATAAATAAATAAATAAATAAATAAATAAATAAATAAATAAATAAATAAATAAATAAATAAATGAAACCACCGCCACAGCAGGTCTTATGTCTCCCACAGAAGGCTGTGTCACAAATTGAAGCCTTGCCGATTTGGATTATTCCAGGCAATGAAAATGTTGTTCCATGGAAGATAAGTATCCATTTCCAATCTAGCATGTTGATCTATCTGTGCTGCGTTGCTAGTTCTTGTCACAGCCGAAGCAATGGTGTTTGCTGTTGGTTTTCTAACAAGCACCTGCCCATGGGCAATGGCTGATCAGGCTGGTGACAGACTTCCTGTTAACCACCCCACAACTCCTTGCAGTGAGATTTATGCAAACTGGGCTTGCTCTTCTGATGTCACACTGGGCTGCAACTGCTCAAGGACTATCTCCTTTCTCCAGCAGATACTGTGTCTGGTGAAATCAGGAACTGTAGATACTTCAGAGGAAAGAAATCCATTTTAGAACCCTTGAGGGAAAGTATGAAAATTAATTAGGGCCGTTCCTGGCCTGAGGTTAATCGCTACGAAGGGCCTACAAGGAGTTTTGTCGATTTCTGCTTGAATTTATTTTACTTTATTTTACTTTATTTTACTCTTTTAAATGTCTTTGCAAAAAGCTGGATAAACAAATTTAGAAAATTAGTTCACCAAGTGGCTGAATGTTGCAAGCTTGCAAAATGGAAGGATTTCCCCTCATTTCCCCTGTAAGTATATGGCATTATTTCTAGATTTGTATCTGTGGCTTTGCCATCAAAATATGACACACTGAAGAATGTTACATGTCTAATATTAATAATATTTTGTGTATCAAACCAGAGTGCTTACTTAGCGGATGGGAAATTAGCAATTCCTCTCATTTATCTCTACTTCCACTCACTGATAAGACAGCATGTTATTTTATGGGCATCATAAACTCGCAGACCTTTTTTAAACAATGGTTTTGTGGTTGAAACAGCTGGTTTTCTGTAAGTCTGAGATTATACTGTAACCTGCAAGAAAGCAAAAGTGCTCAGAATAGAAGGCATTTTGCAAAGTATGGTAGAAACCCGAATTATGTGCCCAAAAGCAGAAAGTTGTGAATTCTGAGACTATTCTTTCATTTTAGCGACTGTATTTTGATGTCAGGGACCATATCACACATTTCTAGTGGCATTCCTGAACTTTTGTAAAAAAAAATCTATTCTCTCTTGAGCACAAGCAAAATTTGTTACCTCTGAATTCGTTCAGTTTTCCCAGCTCCTCTATCTCCAAGTGAAGGAAAACAAAAAAACAAGGCAAGATTTATATACAGTATCTAGGTTGGTCAGATAGAGTGCTAAGGGTTAAATTCTGACTCCTTCCCCACCCCCCTTGGATCAAAACAAAGAAACAAAATCCTCATTATTTATTTAATGATCCGCTTTTGTTCAATGTACCACAGTCTATTAGTCTGGTACAGCCTGAGAAGTTATTGCCCATGCTTGGCATAAATGCTATTGAAATTAGATTGCTAGAAAGCTTAGCACTCATTGTAGGATTTGATACTAACCCAAAGCTTGAACAAGATTATCCTTGTGTGATTTCTTTCCTTGTAAACATAGTGGTACCTTGTATAAAGGAATTAATTTGTTCCAAATGAAATTATGTTAAGCAAAGTTTCCTTTATACAAATTTCCCATAGGAATGCATTGAAAACAGAGTAATCCCTAATCGCGACCATTTTTATGCGTATTCGCCCCATAGGTGATTCTGTTAAGCAATCTTACCCTATCTCAGGAATTCTTTATGTTATACAAATTGTTTGTTATACGAGGGTCCACTGTATATTAGATATTACATCTGTCAACAAAGCATTTCCCCCCAAGATTCTCCTGATTCTGCCTTAAGTGTATGAGTGGCCAAATCTATACAAGTACTGGGGCAGGGGCTAATGATTTTGACATTTTAAAATGGTATTGAGTCGGAATGGCACAGCAGAAGAGTGCAATCTATCTTTTCAGCTTGCCCTAGTGGATGTAGTAGTAGTACTTAGGACCTTAAATTATTTAGAATGCAGCTAAAACATTTACTTTTTTAAAAAGAAGTCAGTATAATGTATCTTCAATTATCAGGCAAACATCAAAGAAAACAAAAAGATATAAAACATGTGACACCTCAAAGACTAACTTTCATATTTTAGTTAGTCTTTAAGGTGCCATATGTTTTGTGTCTTGTTTTGTTTTGTTTTTCTTTGATTTCTGCCTGAAATTATTGAAAAGACTAACATGGCTACCCTCTCTGAAACTTCAGTTATCAAAGGCTATTGTCTTAAATGCAGTTACCTGGACTCAAGCTCCACTCAAATAAGTAGGTGACACTGCTTCTCAGTAAAATGATAGGTATGCGCTTAAAAATAAAACTTGCACCAGTATAGATGGTGCTGTCAATCATGATCAATATAACTGCATTATTTTCTAAGGTAAGAATAACAACAAAATATTGTGAGCATTCAAAATAACCTTGCTCGTGTAGTTGCCTAATATGTTTGTCCAAAGACCTTTTGCTTAGTATTGATTCAGTGAGCCAGCAAGCTATTCTAGTGCAAATTACAGAGGACTTGACTCACTAAAGTCCTATTGATTCAGTGAGCCTATTCTAGTGCAATAGCTTAGGCAAAGCAACAGGATTTTGGCCTTTGTGTGTTTTCACATGCACACAAAATGAGGTCTGCAAGCATACTTGAAGCAACTTGGGAGTAAACTCTGTTCTTCCTAGCAAAGCTTCCAAGTAAGCATAACTAGGATCAGGCGGCACTTAATTCTTTTAATGTGCCACATGACACTTTATGTCTATTGTAAATATGATAGGGAAAACTAGCATGGCACTAGAAAACGAAACGTGCATTCAAGTGAGGGTAAATGTTTTTACTGGGAACAGATGCAGGAAACGCAAAACCAAACCCAAAGTTCCTTCATCTAAACCAGTGGTTCTCAACCTGTGGGTCCCCAGATGTTACTGGACGGCATCTCCCAGAAGCCTCCACCACTTGCTGAGCTGGAAGGGATTTCTGGGAGTTGCAGTCCAGGATCATCTGGGGACCCACAGGTTGAGAACCACTGATCTAAACAAAGCCAAAAATACCACCTACTAAACATTATTCTGTACCTTCTGCTTTATCTGTCAAAACCAGAGATTTTTTTACCAAATGGAAATGCAATAATAACCCAAGTATAATTTCAGCTTTTAAAACCAATCTGGATTGTTTCATTTGGGGTCTTTCTACATATGTCAGCATGTATACAAATGTTATTAAATTCAAGCTATTTCTGCAACAAAAATATATATAATTGATAATGATCTGTTTGTTTTGTCAGTTAAGTTTTTTTTTAGCAGTGAACAGCTATTAGTGTCCATTCTGAGAGAGTTTCCATTCATGACAATAGCAACAAGGATTTTCCCTGCCTTAGTGCAAGATTATAAGGGTCATATTGTGATGGATTTAATTATATTTAATTCATAGCTCCACCTCACCTCCTGCAACCTTCAGACCATAGGTGTATCCACATGAGCCTGGGAGTTCATACTCATGTGCATTTGTATTCCATCTAGCACACAGCATGAGGTAATATCCTCTTTTAACAACTAGCAGCAGTGTTCATCAAATTTTGTGTGCATGCGGACAAGTGGTTGCTCCATATTTCAGGAAACACACAACTTTTCTTTTGAAATACGACTACCAGTACTTTTTCCAGTGAAATATTATTACGGCTGCAAACTGTAGACCCTCCATGGGATGTGAATTCCATTTTACTCCCTGGAATTTGCTTCTGTGTAAAATGCCCATAGCAGTGAACTAATATGAGAAAGCTGAACAGCAGCCAAGGTGGGACTTATGTTTTGTCGTGTATATTTTCTATCTCCTCTAAATAGCATGGCTCTGCATGCTTTTTACAATGTGTTTTTGTTTTGTGATACATTTGAATCATGGGTGCATGTGAGTAAGGGATCCTTTAATTCTTCCTGGATGGATACAATGTTAAATCCAGGTATTTTATTATTATTATTATTATTATTATTATTATTATTATTATTATTATTATTATTATTATTATTATTATTATTATTATTATTATTATTAGATTAGGAAGAACTGGGCGAGGCATGACAGAGGTGCATAGATCTGTGCATAATGTGGAAATAACAAACAGAAATATTTTGTCCCAATAATGAAACAACTCAGCTCTTCCAATGAAACTAAAAGTCACTTATATGTTATTTTAAAAATAGTTTTAAGACTTAGTTTTATGTTTTAAGAATCTTCTTTCAAGCTGGACTACAAGAAGTCAGTCACTTCTTGCAGCATCATGGGAAATACTACTGTGCCATAATTTAAGGGATCACAAGACGTAGGTTTGCTCCCCACTTTCCAGCAAAGAAATAAATCCATGTCTTTAAGAAGTACAGAAAAGGGGAGGAAGCTAATAAGTGATCTTTTTTCATCTCACTGAGAAGTAGAAATATAGTGGTTGAAATCCTGCAGTTTAGTAAAATTCCACTATTCATCGTATTGTTTACATTTTAAACCTTTGTAAACTTCCCAGAGTGACCTTAGGTCAGATGGTGCATGTATAAATCAAATCAAATCAAATCAAATCAAATAAATAAATAAATAAATAAATAAATAAATAAATAAAAAAATAAATAAATAGTATAGTATAGTATAGTATAGTATAGTATAGTATAGTATAGTATAGAGTCACAACTAGAGTGTACCCACTGAATCAATGGAATTTTCAGAGGGTTTGACCCACCAAATCTCCAGTGATGCAGTGGGCCTTCTCTAGTTGCAGCTTCCTACATTAAGCAAGAGGATTTCAGTCAGTAAGGATAGGGTTTTCGGAATGAAAGAACTTTCAAAGTCATATAATTTGGCCTTCAGACTGATAGGAGATAGAGCAGCCCACTCCTGTCCATGCTGTTCCCACTCTGCTTCCTCAACTCATTAGAAAAGTACCCCAGTGCACTGGAAATAATTTCCTGTGACTCACAAAGGTGCATAGGGGAATGGGTTACAAAGGAGGCTACCTGCATACACTCAGTGTTGGCGAACCTGCGGCACTCCAGATGTTTTAATTCACAACTCCCACAGTCCTTTGTCATTGGCAATACAAGCTTGAAATTCTGGGAGTTGTGGTCTAAAACATCTGGAGTGCCGAAGGTTTGCCATCACTGCTCTATATGGAGTAACAATTCAATGTGACTGGGGGTTCCGGCCAAATTATGGAACAGAGACTTCTTTAATCCCTTCCTTATTGGTCAGCCTCTTAAAAATCTTCACCTACTCATAATATAGGTTTTAAAGATACAGAAGCCTGGCCTAAGAGAGTTTGCAGCTCCTGGTGGAAATAAACTGGATAAGTGGCACACCAAGGAATTTGGCAATGTGGCCTACCCAAATGAGCTGCTATAGCTTACAGTGCTCATGTTTAAAAAGTTGGCAGCCAGTCACCAACAATGGTTGTGTTGGCTAGTGCTACCCTAGCAGAACACAGTTTGTCATGGCCATATGTACTTTTGTAGAGGACAAGTCCCCTAATTTCAGAGCTGCTATAAGTACCATTCTTCTTTTCTCTGTTTGAAAGAATGTCCAGTACAAGATGGATGTAAAGAGAGATGAACATAAGGAAGGAGATCAAGGCCTTGTCTCCCCCCTTACCCTACGCACAGTTAGCCTCTGTTGAGACACAGTAGGCAGAGTTCCCTGAGCCACAGCCTTCCACATTTGACAAACTGTAATTCTGCTTAAACTGCTTTGTAATTTTGCCTCTGTATGCACAAATTATCAAATGCATTTTTATGCAAATGGATGCCCTCATTTGTCCTCCTTTTGGGCAACATGTATATAGATGGCTACCCTCTACCCGGCTGACATTGTTGTTCTAGCCTCAAAGAATGACAGGACCCATAGAAACCAGTCTTGTCCTGCCACCTTGGTATAGATCACCTCAGGGAGAAACAAAGATAGGCTGCTTTGATTCTGGCTGGTAGAGAACTTTGTTAAATTAGAACAGATTGTATTCTATAAGTGGCCTTCCTAAGGAAAAGGAACCATGTTTTCCAAGTTTTTTTCAAGAAATTAACCTCTTCATTCTGTCTGCCAATAGACTACTGCCCTATTCTATCCCTCAGTCTATTCTCAGGTAGCTTTTATTAGGGGCAATGCTGAGAGGTAAATTGATTTGCTGCAAGCTGCATATTTGGGGGACTGGTAAATGGCAGCAAGTGGTTAATAATATGACTTATTTATTTTATTTTATTTTATTTTATTTTATTTTATTTTGGCACCCGGGCTGTGACATTTGGCTCTTCTACTTCAGACGCAAAACGCCTCCTGGCTTCTCTGGCTATGACTGAAAGGCCTACCCTACCATTAGGCATCATGAGGCAGTTTCCTCAGGGGACATAGCACAGGAATAACACATTTTTGTTCCCCAGTAGTGTTGCACCTTGCTGCTCATTCTCTCTCTCTCTCTCTCTCTCTCTCTCTCTCTCTCTCTCTCTCTGTTTGTCTCTGATATTTAAATTTGTTTTAAACATTTTTAACTCCCCTTTCTCCTTAAAAAGGACCCCAGGCGGCTTACATCAATAAAATATATTTAAAGCTAAAAAGAGCACACATACAAATACTGTTACTATCACCTCTCCAGATTCCCCTAATTGTGTGGGAAATTTGCTCCAACAAAGCTTTATGAGAGAGGTGGCCTGAAAAATCATCTGTGCCACCACACAGATTAGTTTCCTGGAAAATCTTGTCATATACCGTATTTATTCCCACAATAACTCAGAGCCAAGAGTTCCCACAGGCACGAGGGGTCCACATGCCCATGTCCTGCTGTCAGTTCAGCATTTTCCCTCTCCTCTTCCACATGCAGGAGGAGGAATTGAGGTGTACCAGCATGATGCCTCCACTTCTGGTATGGCACAACAGGGTGGCACAGCTGGACCGGCACATATGCAAGAAATTTGGGGCACAGTGGTGACAGCATTTGGAATCAGCACTCACATTTGCATTTCAGCAGCTGAAAGCAGTCTCCAGTGAAGTCCAGTAGCCTTATCCTTGTATTTCATTCCATTGTTTAGTTAAAATTGTTTTGTTTGCCAAGGCTTTAAAAAAATGAATGTGTTTACAATGTGGTCTGATGCTGCTTATACATATGACTTGTATAGGTTTGTTTTACTGCCATTAAGTTTTGTTTTTATTATGTGCTGTGCAGTGCTAAACCTTGGCTGATCATTGCCTTTGGCGACTTTTTAGAAAAGGGGGAGTACACCACATAATAGAATAAAATAAATGCTCCTAGTAGGGCATTTCATCACTGAACCTGGAGTCTGGCAATCTGCCTTATAGATCTGCCCTGAAAAAGCTTTTGACAATCCTAATACTTCGGAGATAGGAAATAAATGCAAAATGAATGGTGGGAAATGCATGCATCATCATCAGAATAAACATCCTCAGAAGCTTAAAAGAGGTGTTTATTAGCATGATATTTCAACCCTTACTAAAAACCATTCCGTTATTTTGTAATTCTTTCCAAGGAAATGAGGTTAAGCCCGTCCGTTAAACCAGCCTCAGCTGCTCATCACGGGGAGTCACATTAGGTATTTCTGAATCATCTGCCAGAGAATATTTATATCATAATTTTGAAAATGACCAGATTTGAATATAATACATTTGCTAAAGAATACAAAGTAGCTCTATCATATGTTACACACACTCTGTGTTGTCATTTCTTCCACCTACCTAGTAAGCACGGTATTTTGAAAGAAAAAAAGGTTCAATCCTGCCGCACAGTGCTCTTCTAGACCACAGTTCTGAATCTAGAGGCATAAGAATTGACCAACATATACAGTGGTACCTTGTATAAAGGAATTAATTTGTTCCAAATGAAATTATGTTAAGCAAACTTTCCTTTATACAAATTTCCCATAGGAATTCATTGAAAACTGAGTAATCCCATTTTTATGTTGTACGGATTCGCCCCATAGGCAATTATGTTAAGCAAATTTCCCCTATCTCCAGAATTTTTTATGGTGTACAAATTTTATGTTATACAAACTGTTTGTTATACAAGGGTCTGCTGTACATCCCTTTATAAATACTGTTGTTGTGGTGGTGTGTCAAATGAGAACTGACTATAGTAACTCTAACAGGGCTTTCATGATAGGTGAAATGTTTAAGGAGTGGTTTTACCACTTTCACACCCCCAGTGAATTTCTATGGCTGAGTGAAGATTCAAACCCAGACCTCCTGAGTCCTAAGTCCGTTACTTTATCTACCACACCACAGTGGGTGTCCTTTTCTAAATATAATGGGTGGTATTTAGTCCATTATAATATGGAATTCCTACATACATGGTTAGTGATGGTTAGTTTTCCAACATTAAATGTGATACATATATCACATATATCACATAATATGATGATGATGATGATGATGATGATGATGATGATGATGATAATAATAATAATAATAATAATAATAATAATAATAATAATAATAATAATAATAATAATAGCATTGGTATGCTTAAGCGACCAAAACTGCTGAAATCTTTTATCACACATGGGACTAGTCCAATACCTTGATAGCTTTTGTTGTTATTTATTGCATCTATTCCAGCTAAACAATACCAGGGTATTTTCCTCCTAGCATTTTCTTCAAGAGATATTTTTCCTATGGTTTACAACTGGAATTTTGAAAAAAAATGTTAATTAGTTTGGGCAATTGCTGGAACAAAATCAAAATCAAAAGACTCCGAGCAGATGCAAGTAACTTGAAAAACCTGCAGGAGGACAAATTAAAGAATTGTAAGATCAAGAAATATTTGACTAAAAATACTGGCTAAGTACAAGGAAAATTGGAGAAGCATTGGAAATAGTGAAACAACAAATAACAGCAACAGCTAGAAAAATTGAAACATATGATGCTAGATTTACTCATTATAAAGACAACCAGTTGTTTCAATCAGATCAAAGAAAGTTCTATCAGAGTTTAAATCAGAAGATAGGTATGAAACATGAAAAGCCTGAAAAAATGGCAACTATTCAGTTTTGGAAAGACATAGAGAAAGATTATAATAGACATGAAAGACTGAGAAAGATTATAATAGAAATGCTGGATGGCTCCAAGATTTTGAGAAGAAATTCTCCAAGTGCACAACTAGAAATAACAGCTGATATGATCACCAAAAGAGTACAAAGAGCCAAAAACTGGACATCACCTGGCAATGATCAACTGCATGGGTTTGGCTTAAACACCTGACCAGTCTGCATGGAAAAATGGCCCGACAATTTAATGAAATGTTGAAGACAGGTTCTATTAATGAGTGGTTAACAACTGGCAAAACCTTTTTGATTCAGAAGGATCCAACAAAGGAGCAATACCTGAAAATTACAGGCCAATAACGTGTTTACCAACTATGTATAAACTGCTGACAGGCATCATAGCTGATAGAATCCAGGATTCTTTGGAAACAAATAACATCATGCCAGTAGAGGAGAAAGGGAACAAACAGGGAAGTAGAGGCACAAAAGATCAGTTACTCATTGATAAAATGATCTGTAAGACCCAGATAACTAATTTATATAGGACTTGGATTGACTATAAAATGTCTTTGACTCAGTACCGCATAGTTGGATTATTAAGTGCCTGGATGTCATTGGAATATCTAAAAGTATTGGTGACCTAAATGAACATGTGATGAAGAACTGGAAAACGGAATTGTTTGTCAGGGATGAAAGCTACGGATTGGTTAGCATTAAATGAGGGATTTTTCAAGGTGACTCTGCTATTTACTACTGTATTGTCCTGATTCCCCTCTCAATTTTACAGAAGACAAATTTCTCATCTATTTACTGACTCGCACAGCCGAATTTTCAGTACTGATGTTAGTACTGAGTTTGGACTAAACAAATGTGCCACAGTGGCACTGTGTAAAGGAAAAATCACTGACTGAGAGTGAAGGAATTGAAATGCCAAATGGACAAGCCATTAAGTATCATCATCAGTTTGAAGCCTATAAATATCTGGACATACTGCAATTAGATAATATCAAGCATGAGCAAGTGAAAAATGTGGTCTGTAAAGAATACAGTGGAACCTTGACTTACATACTGCTTGACTTGCAGCATATTTGACTTGCAGCAAGAAGGAGCCTGTTTGACTTGAGTCGCAGGCTTTGACTTACATCTCGGAGCCCCATCACAAGGCACCGGAATCGGGTGGCAGCCACAACCCAGCATTGCGGCTGCCGCCTCCAAACTGCTCCTGCCTTCTTCCTCTCCTCCGGCAGCGGCAGCGGCAGCTTCGGCGAGGCCAGCTCCGAGCACCTGGAGCTGGTCCTCGGCCTCACCAAAGCCACCGCTGCTGCCAGAGGAGAAGAAGGGCTGGGAGGTCGGGGCTGGCCTCGCTGGTTAGACAGTCGGCTCAGTCTTGTAAAAAATCTGGCTGCAGAAGTCTGGTCCACAATGGAAGCATTTTAGTTGGGGAGCTGTACAGTTGTGGGACCCTAATGGTAAGCATAGAGTTGTTCAGAACTTGGAACGTCAGGTTAAAAATCAGTAAAACTTAAATGTTAGACATTGTTGCTATGAACATTAAAAAGTGGAGGCATATAACTTGTGGACTATAATTCCACTGCCTCCTCCGCTCTTTGAAGAGACATTTCATTTACATCCTCAGAAGGAACCTCCTATCCCGGTCAAATTTGTGTTAAATTGCTGTTTTCGGCGGTCTTTTTCATCATCTGGAACGGATTAATCCGCTTTCCCATTACTTTCTATGGGAAACATTCGTTTGACTTAAGTCATGTTTCACTTAAGTCTAGACCACTGGAACGGATTAATGACGTAAGTCAAGGTTCCACTGTATATCCAAAGAGTCAGAAAATTACTAAAAAGTAAGCTAAATGGTGGAAACATCATCAAGGCCATTAATAGCTGGGCCATACTGGTCATCAGGTATACCACTGACATTGTAAACTGGACTCAGATGGAGCATAGATAGTGTGGCTAGGAAATCAAGAAAACTGATGACCATTCACTATGCATTAGATCCACGCAGTGATGTTGACAGGCTGTATTTACCTAGAAAATTAGGTGGTAGAGGTCTTCTGCAAGTGAAGCAGACAGTTGAAGAAGAGAAGCATGCGTTGGCAGATTATGTAAAAAATAATACAGAGCCAGCATTATTGGAGATTAAGATCAAGGAGGTGTTTAAAGTAAAGCAAAGGGTCAGTACAGAAAAACAAAGATGAAAATATGAGCTGATAGCTGGCATAATAAAGCACTGCATGGGCAATTCCTCGGAAAAATCAAAGTAGATTAGGAAAAGACCTGGCTATGGCTCACAAATCGAACACTGAAAAAAGAGATAGAAGCCCTGATTTTGCAGCTCAAGAACAAGCTATTAGAACAAATTCAGTTAAGGCTAGAATAGAAAAATCAGCTGAATACCCCACATGTAGACTCTGTAAAGAGGCGGATGAAACTATCGACCATATATTGAGTTGTTGCAAGAAAATTGCTCAGACTGATTACAAACAGTGCCATAATGTAGTTGCTCAAATGGTCCACTGGAATTTGTGTCACAACTATCATCTGCCCATAGCAAAGAACTGGTGGGATTATAAACCTGAAAAAGAGATTGAAAATGAGGATGCAAAATTAATTTGGGACTTCTGAATACAGGCAGACAGCGTTTTGGAGCATAATACCCTGGGTATTATGATTGTGGAGAAGAAAAAAAGTGTGGATCATTGATATTGCTATACCAGGTGATAGAGTCACAGAGAAACAACTTGAAAAAATTACCCGATATCAGGATCTGAAAATTGAACTTCAGAGTTTGACAAAGTAACCATCAATCAGCTACAGAAAGCCACCTTACTGGGATCTGCTCGCATAATTCACTGATACATCATATAGTCCTAAACGCTTGGGAAGCGTTCGACTACTGATTTGTAATACAAAATCCAGCATAGTTATCTTGTCTGCTGTGTGACAATTTAATAATAATAATAATAATAATAATAATAATAATAATAATAATAATAATAATAATAATAATAATAATAATAATAATAATACTTTATTGTCAAAGTACAACTTGTATATAATGAGATTTGTGTACAATGTGATTCACATAGCACACCGGCCCCACAATTCTACCATACTATGTTAATATAGAGTTGACATAATGTGTCTATTATGCTCTCATATGATGATTCTGCCAAAACTGTTTCTTTGTTTAATGTAGTTTTATGCATCCCATTTGACTGCCAAGGCCACTCTGGGCAGTTTACAACATGTCATAAAAATAACAATTAAAAATGGAAAACAGTAACATAAAGCTAAGAACTGAAAACAAAGATGTATTTGTATCAATAGTTCACAAGGTATTTCTTTAAACTTGGGTTTTTGGGTTTTTTTATTTTTGTTTTGTTTTACTGGGGGGTGATGTTTGTATGTGATGTATGCTATCCAGTTCCCAGTATAGGTCATCCATTAAGGTTTGGTCACCTTAATGCATGACCTATGCTTAGAAACAGAATAGAAGGAATCCATGTGTGTTAGTTCTGCTGAACCTCACAATAGCTTTCAGTTCCATCAACCATGGAAACATTTTGGGCTGTCTCTCCAGGATGGGACTTGGAGCCATTGTTTTACAATTCTCCATTCCTTCTCATTGGCCTGTGGCATCTCTCAGGGTTCTGTCTGATTGCCCATGCTATTTAACACATACATGAAACCACTGGAATAGGTTGACTAACGTTTTAGAGTTTGGTGTCCTCAGTTTCTGGATGACACCCAACTTGATCTCTCTTTTTCATCTAATTCCAACAAAACTGTTTCAGTTCTAAGCTGGTGCCTGGTGTCAGTAATGACCGGAGGAGAGTTAAAACTGGATTTAAATCCAGACAAGACAGAGGTGCTCCTGATCAATCATAAAGCATACCAAGGGATCGAATTTGAGCTGGTTCTCATAGTGCTACACTTACCCTGAAAGCATAGATTTACCATTTTGTTGTGCTTCTGGATTCATCATTATGGCTAAGTGCCCAGGTCTCAACAGTAGCCAAGAGTGCCTTTGCACAGTTACAACTAGTGTACCAGCTGTACCTGTTCCTTGAGAAGTCTAGTCTGTGGCCACAGTGACACATGCCATAGTGACGTCTTGGCTGGATTTCTGTAGTGTGCTTTATGTGGGGTTGCCTTTGAAAAACGCTGAAACTCCAGCGGGGCCAAAAATGCAGCAGGCATTACAGGTGTCACATTGCTGCCTTATTATAATAGTTTCACTGACAGCTTCCTTATTTCCAGATCCAGTTCAAAGTGCTGGGTTTGACCTAAACAACTTGGGGTCCATGTTGTCTGAAACAGTGCATCTCCCGTCATGAGCCTGCCTAGGTTTTTGAATAATCAGGGCACGCCTCAAAGGGGCATTTGCAGAGGAGTTGAGAGTAGAGATGGGCACGAAACGAGCGATTTTTCGTTTTCATTTTCGTTTCTTCGTTTCATTACGCAACGAAAATGAAACAAATTTTTTAAAAAACAAAACGAAAACGAAACGACCAAATTTGCCGTGTTTTTCGTTTTAGTTGCAGCAGATGCATTGAACTAAAAAGAATGCTAACGAAACAGCAATTTTTCGTTTTTGTTTTCATTTTTTCGTTTCGTTACCTAACAAAACGAAAACGATTTTTTTGGCAAAAAACATCACGAAAACGAACCGAAACGGACCCCTAAACGACCAAATGACAAACGAAACACCATTTTTTTGAGTCGTGCCCATCTCTAGTTGAGAGAGGGCCTTCTCCGACATTACTCTCAAGTTCTGGATCCTTCTCCTGTAGGAGGCCACACTGGCCCCCTCTTTGCTGCCCTTCTGTAAGCAGGGAAAGACGTTCTCTTCTGGCAGATGTTTTTCTCAGCAATTGCCGCCTAAGAGGGTGGTTCTTGAAAATGGGGCTGCTGTTTTTAAAAAAAAATTTTTTATGATGGGTTAAAACTCCATTTATCCATTGGTTTTAATGAGATATCTGTTCAGTTCTCTTTTAAACCCTGCATGGATGTACCTTTTGGATTTTGATATTCTTTGTTTTATTATTGTAAACCACCTTGGATCCTCTTAAGGAGAATGCGGAAGGGGCAGAATATTCTAAATCATATACCAGCTAGCTCAGTGGTTTAGGTATCTTGCTGTGGAGCCAGAGTTTGGGAGTTTGATGCTCCACTATGGCATGGAGCGGAGCCAACCTGTGTGAATTTGAGCAAGCTACACAGTCCCTGGTTACCCAGATGAAGTGGATGGTGAACATCTTCTGAGTATTCTCTACCTGAATACTCAGGTAGATGGCACTATCATCATCATCATCATCATCATCATCATCTCAGGAATTTCCTGAATTAGCTAAATCACTAATGGGAAGATCTGACCATCAGGGCAGGATGCCGTTTGGGTTCCACAGAGGTCTTCAGCACAGAGTTTTGTGCAGGACTTGCAAGTCAGTGCCCGGGAATCTGCTCCACATGCTTCAAATACTTCTATAATTTCTAGCCAGGTCTTAAGCTCGAAGCCTTACAGAACAATTGACAGTGGAGTCAGATGGAGCAATGGTCTGACTCACTATAAGACATATGTTTGTATAAGCAGCAGGGTTCATGGGACCTGTTGACAACACAAAGCACATCCTGTACACTTCTTTTGTGTTGTCCTGCTGGCTTTTCCTGAACTTACTCAGTTAAAGGCAAAGCCCCCATAAGGCACAGGAGCCTCAGGTATACACAGGATTACCACCTTCCAATATTTCAGGTTCACTCGAGGACACTCTTGGCAAAACAGTAGACTACACTCATTTCAGAGATACTCTTCCCAGCAATCCACTCACTCCGGGTATGTCAATGTCTACAGATCTTTGTTAGTCCATCAGTTGGGACAGATACTTGCACCATCAAGCAAGGCTGTAATTTCCTAATGGTTTGCTTCCTGTAATTACTGTGCTCTCCAAGAGAAGAGAAGCCAGCCTTTCCCCAACACACTTTCTGAACTAGTTCTGGCGTGAGAAGCCTCCATCTGGACAAAGCCATGATCTGCAAAGACTGGCCACAAGACCATAGAGAGGAAACAGCCGGCAACTTTCAGATCCCCTTCTTTCTGTAGCAGGAGAAATTTCCTACCACAGAACATAGGTCAAGTTATTTTTTTGGATTGGGGTGGGGACTACAGCTCCAGAATCTCACGGCATATAGTGGCCAATCCAAGTGTTGAATCTAGGCAGTAGAGTACAGGACAGATATCTACCCAAATGCTATATTGCTCATACAGTAAAAAAAAACAATATCTGTTTGATAGTCACCATCCCTCTTAATTATCTTTAACAGCAAACTGTGATCTTATGAGCAAATGAAGATGCCTGTATTTACTGTCACATACTTGCATCATGAAAATTGAGGTTGGCTGAATTTATGTATTAATGGACATATTATAATGTATACATTATAGATAATCTGCAATTAGAACCAAAACCACATTAGTGTTCAAGAGGTATAACTGAGGTAGGCTTTTGTGCCAGAGAATTCAGGATTATAACAAATTCAGGCTTATAACAAAAGAAAGCAAACTAGTTTATAGATCATGGGATATGGAAATAAATAGTCATACACCAAAGCCTCTCTTGAGGGAAGAACCTGTTGATCATATTATGACATATGAATAGTTAGCTTAGGACATTGTTCCATTAGCTCTATCAATCCATTAATTTCATGACTCTCATGAACATGTGAAAGGCTTCAAAATTCTGTTTCAGTATTTTCAGATTAATGCTATTCGATGGTTATTTCAGATAATCACTAATCCTTAGTGCAGAATTAAGTTCAGGGTTGTCTAAATGCTGTGCCTTAAATGTGTGCTTCTACAAACTTGTGAATTGTTAAGACAAACAGAGCCTAGCATGGACTGTGGCCTGACAAGTGAGTTACCATGCATGACTGATGGGAAGGCTGTGTCATATTTTCATCTTTAATAGATTTTTCTGGGATAAGGGGGAAAAAAGATGAAAGAAGGGGGAAAACACTTGGGAGTTTTGCAAGTGGAAGATGATGACTAGAAGCCCATTGGTGGTTATGTAAGAGCCTTTTCACACGACCCCTAAGATCCGCTGGCCACTTAAATTCGGACCAGAGATCTTGGGGGTTTGTTGCTCTTCCTGGCTTCCCACCCCTCCGCACTTCCTTGCTCCTGTCTGTGTGAGGGGAGGGAGAAAAAAAGGGAGAAAAGAATGCAGGCTCACCTCCATCTGCCGGTCGAAGCTGCCCAAGCCCCGTCATCCAGATTCCTGTCTCTTAAAGGGGCGGGGGGCAAAAAAACAACAAACAGAAGCGAGGAAAGCCCGGCACTCACTAGGTTACATCCGCATCAGGGATTTTCACCCCCGGAGAGCAGGTACCTGAAAAGTGCGCTGGGACGCACTTAGGTGGGTGTGGTCGCACTTAATTTTCTGTAAACTCCAGAGCTGGTGGGGAAATAATTTTAAGCTCCGGAGCTGGGAGCCATTTGCCGCGGAGTTTAGGGGTCGTGTGAAAAGGCCCTAAGTTGCTGTAGCTAACTGCAGCTAATTGACAAGGTACTAAGTGCATCCTACGCAGTCAGATGCATGACCAGGCACATGACTAAAATACACCTCAACAGTTCATCCATTAGCCATGATTACCTGTGGCAAGTTACATAAACTTTGCTTGAACACCAGTAGGATTCTAGCTGGTGTTGCCAGGATCCCTGAAACATTCCATTAATGAAGCAAGATAGTTGCATAATGAAAGCGTCACCTGGAAGCACATCATATACCTGCTGGATCTGCTCGCTGAGGTGGGAATTGGGAGTTCAGCTCTTTGCTGGTTCCATTCCTTCCTCGATGGCCAGTCTCAGCGGGTTCAGCTGAGGGATGACTTTTCGGCTCCTTGAACACTCCCTTGTGGGGTGCCCCAGGGGACGGCAATCTCCCCTATGCTGTTCAATGTTTATATGAGGCCACTGGTGGAGGTCATCAGGAGATTTAGAGTTCGCTGTCATCAGTATGCTGATGACACACAGCTCTATCTCTCCTTTTCTTCTTCTGCAGTGGAGGCAGTACACTCCCTCAATCTGTGCCTGGTTGGAATGGACCAGGATCAGGCTCAAACTTAACTCAGAGAAGACCAAGGTACTGTTCTTTGGGGTGACCTCAGCCAGCTACAATGGCCACCTCCCTAGTCTGGGGGGAGTTTCCCTCCAGCCTACGGACAGAGCCAGGAATCTGGGTGTGGTCTTGGATTCAGCCCTCTCCCTAGAAGCCCAGGTGATGGCGGTCTCCAGGGCCGCTTTTTTCCAACTCCGCAGGATTGCCCAGATCCACCCGTACCTTGATGAGTCCTCCCTGAGGACAGTTGTGCAGGCCCTCATGATCTCTAGGATCGATTACTGCAACACACTCTACATGGGGTTGCCCTTGACCCTTGTCCGGAGACTCCAACAGGTGCAGAATGCAGCGGCCAGGCTGGTGGTGGGTGCTCGCAGACACGACCACATCACCCCAGTTCTGGCACGCCTGCATTGGCTGCCCATGGCTCTCTGGATAAGGTTCAAGGTCCTGGTTTTGGTTTTCAAATCCTCCACATGGCCTGGGTCCTGAATACCTGTCGGAGCGTATCTCCCAGAGGTCAGCTGAGGCCAGGCCCACTCAACTGTCGCAGGCGCACTCACTCAGGGTGGCCACTCCTAGGGAGGCGCGGAAGTCTTTCACACACAACTGCACCTTCTCGGTTGTTGGCCCCTCACTGTGGAACCATCTACTGGCTGAGCTGCACCTTGCACAGTCCCTGCCCACCTTCAAGAAGGCTTTGAAAACCTTGCTCTTCAGGGAGGCATATGGCGACCTTTAATTTAATTTAATTTAATTTAATTTAATTTCTTTTAATTTTTTTTCTTTTTCTTTTTTCTCTCCCCCCCCCCCCGATGCATCTTGCCGACTCTTTGCCATTCTTGTCTTTTATATTGTTGTTTTTAAATCGTTGCTTCTTTTAACTTGCTGTAAACCACCCAGAGTTCCGTTCTGGAAAATGGACAGTATATAAATGAAATAAATAAATAATAATCATATATCACAGATTGTACTGGCTTGCTCTACTGTGATCACCAAACTATAGACAACTTGTTTTTTTATTGTGTATCTCAAGTCAAAACCGACATATAGTGCCCCAATTAGCACTTTAAAGTTGAGAGAAATATTTAAGGAATGGTTTTACCAGTCTTGCTCCCCTGTGGTCCATCATTCTGTTCACTGTACCACACGGGACAGCTTATGCTTCTTTTAATGCCAGGCCTCTGAAGTCATTCTTATTACATTGTTTTTCCACGAATATAATGTAGCTGCTTGAGACTAGAAAATGTAAGCTAAATTTCTGTTTGGTTTTAAGGCCCTGTATAGGTTTAAAGTCTTTGAGTGGTATATCACCTTTTCGGGCTTGTAGAAGAAGAAAAGAGCTGCTGCTTGGTTATAGCCCCAAATCTATGTCTGTTTGTTCAGATATACACTGAATTAAATATGACTTACTCTCCAGTGAGTGTGTATAAGACTGTGACCTCACATTTAGTCAGAGCTGTAAATCTTGTGACATTGGTTGATTCATACTAATTGTTTTCTTCTTAGTAAAGAAACAAATATGTTCTATACATTTTTCCTCCTTACAAACATATATTTTAAAGACAGAACTGTACTGTAGATAAGGTATACACATTACATTTTGCCTTGAAATAAAGAGCTATCCCACTCAGCTTAATGCTGAAAAACACACATGTGTTTGACATACTTCTCATGTTTTCCCTCAAAGGTGTGCTGTAGCATTTTCTGACCAAGCATAGCACACTAACAGGTTCTATTCCTACTACAGATATTCTTCCTGGTTGAGACTGCTATGTAGAATATAGCCACAGGAGTGCCATGCTGCATTGTCATACCTACCGGTGTATCTACTCACTAATGAATCACATCAATAGGTGGGTCCTACCTGAAGCCACTATGTCTAAGTCTGCCATCACAGGAACATATTAAACATGGTCTGAGATTCGACCCATTTCTCCTCTTGATTTTTGCATACTGAAGAGCTCCCTTTATACTTAATTATTTCTTCTATTGCAATATGTGTGTGTATATGCACACACATACTACTGTGAGATAATGAGAAATTTGATATAGTGTTTTGTAAAATCCCACAAGAAGCAGCTGGAATAATATGGGCTCGGTAGGTCAAACAGAAGAAATTTAACTGTTCTTATGACTGCCAGAAACGGGGGAGAACAGGAGAGAAAAATCAACATCTCTGCAAATTCTGTGAGTTGTTTTTCAGTGTGTACCTTGAGGGGTACCCAGTGTGATATAGGGGATAGAGTGATGGAGTATGGCTCAGGAGACCTTTTTTGAACCCCATCTCAGCCATGGAGACTCACAAGGGAGATGAGACCGGTAAAGCCACTCCTTAGGCAATCACATACTTTGAATCATAGAATCATAGAGTTGGAAGAGACCTCAAGGGCCATCTAGTTCCTGTCATGCAGGGAGCCCCATCACAGGACTCCATCTTAGGGTCATCACTAAGATGAATGCCACTTGACAGCACATGACACACATCCCTTTAGGATATTCCTTGTCAAATGAGAAACATGGAGTCTATGGGAGGCGGAATTCTTGTCTCTCCTCCTAAAATGCAGTTCTTGATTGGTCCAGTTATGAAAAGAAAATGGATGCCAAGTGTTTAATCAATCTTTTTCAGCACAGAGATTGATTGTATCTGTACAGTACTTGTTTCAGAACCAAAACATCTCTCCTATAAGTTGAAAATTCACCTTAACAGTCCTTTCTCAGACACCAGTTGTCAGGATATAAAGAACTGTCAAGAAAAGGGGGAGAACATCTCTCCCACTACAGCTCCCCAAATTCCCATTTTTTCAAGCTCTGCCCACAACACATATCATTTGACTTTCATTCTATGTTTCACTTTGTCTGTGAAGATTCTCAGTCATTCAGGTGAGTTTATGTGGAAGTTGAGTCATGGCAACTGGACTTCTTCAGACTGACGAAGCTGTTTGGATCGTTTCAATCTCTCAAGAAAAAGAAGTCCAGTTGCCATGACTCAACTTCCACATATATCTCACTTTGTCATAAAAAAGGATCCAAAATCTACAAATCACAGTCTGAGGGCTTGCTCTGCATTAACAGAAAACCTATGAAACTCAGGAAGCACAAATGTGATGGTAAGGCTCCTCATGGTTCAACTTCACCCTGGAAAGAGCAAGTAAGCAACAGCTCCTAGTAGCTTCTGATCATGCAGGGGCCTCAGTACTTCTGGCTGCCCACTGGTAGGTAGTATCTGCTTGGATGCAAGTTTTCCATGGAAGGTTTACAGGGACCACAGAAAGCACTGAAATATTCCATGCAGATCTGTAGACGAAGGAACCCAGAGATCTAATACAGGACATCTTCTAATCATGGATCAATCTGGACCTTTTAAATAAGCTATTTATTTTTGACCCCATCTGATGCAGCATTTGTTGCTCCCAGGCAGTTATGCTGCTTTTTGGAAGCACAGGAAAACTTCAATAAAGTGTTCCTATTTGTCTCTACCTTGTGTCACTGGACAGGGCACTGAAGATCTCTGCTAAAATCCGCAGCAGCAATCTCTAATTTAAATATTGTATCAAAACACATTTTATAGGCTCAAAGTTCTGATTTGGACTATATGCCTCATTACTGTCAGAAAGGGTAACGAGACCATGAACACTATGTACTTGTGAGTCCAAAGTTCCATTTCTATACAGAACAGGATTCCTTCAAGTGTTCTAAAACAAAACCAGAAGCAAGCAAACTGCCTCCCTTCCTTCAAAATGGTTTTCTGGAAAGCAAGGCAAGCTCCTCTTTTAAAGAAAGAAAAAGACAAAGTGGGTATGGCCACACTTGCCCCAGCTAATCACAAAGCTAACTTAACTTTAATTTTCCTTGGCTTTCTTTAAGCCCAATTTTTAAAATCTGAGCAGCATTTTCAGGTGAACATAAATTGTAAATTTTATTTAAATAGCACAATGGTTTCTTTAATGTTAACAAGCTTGTGGTTACAGTTTGCTTTTAAACCAGCTTTTTATGGTTCAGTCAGATCTTTCACAATTGCTAAGGTTACAAGTCAAACATTTGGTTAGAAATAGACATAGGTGTTTCATTTTGGAAGGGGTCCGGTTCCAAAATGAAACATGGCAGCACAACTGCCATTTGGAACTGGGACCCAGCCTCTGGAATGAAATCAACCACTGAAGTATAGGGATGGGCATGAAACAGAAAAATAGAGTTTTGTTTTGTTTCATTTCGTTTCTACTAGTGGTTTGTTTTGTTTTGCTTTTAAATGACTTTTGTAAAAAAACCTTATAACAAAATAATAACAAAACAATTTGCTACTTGTTAAAATGGTTCTCCTGGGTCCTAGAGGCACCAAATTTGGTGGGTAAGGAAGCCATTTTACAGAGTAATGAAATGTTTCATTTTCAAAGGGAAAAAAGAAGCATTTTGTTTCATTTTGTAACAAAATGCTGTTTCCTGTTTCATTTCGTTACGTTTCAAAAGCTTAAGAAATAACAAAACAGTGTGTTGTTTTTCATATGGCGCCCATTTATACTGACTTACCTTCCTTTGGATCATGTGGGGTGAAACTCCAATCAGGAAGCAGAACCTCCAGTAAAGCTACCATATACAGTATACTAGAATATAACTCGAATTTTTCAGCCCTTA
This sequence comes from Phrynocephalus forsythii, assembly GCA_029282475.1. Classification (NCBI taxonomy): domain Eukaryota; kingdom Metazoa; phylum Chordata; class Lepidosauria; order Squamata; family Agamidae; genus Phrynocephalus; species Phrynocephalus forsythii. Next base: position 137,980,182 of record JAPFRF010000001.1, on the reverse strand, counting down.
TTTTTGGCTGAAAAAAACACCCTCGGCTTATATTCGGGTCAATATGGTAGCCATCATGGGGAGGGCGATGGAGAGCTAGTCCTGCCCATTCCACTGCCTCGGAAGCCCTCTCTGCAGGAATTTGTTGGTGGCTGCGGTGGCGCCAGGTTCGGGGGGGGGGAGAAGTGATGGGTTTTGAAACTTTTTTTCTCTCCCGAAGCAAGCGTCAATGTTCACCATTGGCACTTGCTCGGGAGAATTTTTTTTTTTAAAAAACCTGCCACTTCTCCCCCCATTAGGCGCATAGGGGGAGAAGCAGCGGGTTTTTAGAACTTTTTTCTGCTCCCCAAGCAAGCACCAATGTCCGCCATCGGCAATTGTTTCAAAGGAGGAAAAAAGGTTTTAAAACCTGCCACTTCTCCCCCTCCCATTGTAGAGGGAGAAGTGGTGGGTTTTTTAAACTTGGAAGCCCCCTCCGCAGGGGTTTGTTGGTGGCTGCAACGGCGCCGGGCGCTGGGAGGCCTCCCCGTGGCCTTGGAAGCCCCTTCCACCACCTTCCGAGTGCTCAGCTGGGAAGGTCAGGCCACTTAGTGGTGAGGTGAGTACAGCCTGTGACCCCAGTTGCCGACTGCATGAGCCCAGTGTCAGGCGAGGAATATAAGGCGGCCCGAATATAATCCCTCGGTTTATACCGGAGTCAGTAAATTTTACCAGGTTTTTGTGGTAAAAAACTGCCCTCGACATATTTCAGGTCGATTTATACTCGGGTATATATTGTGCTTTAAAGTGGAGGGATAAAATCATGGCAAGATGTGTGCCAATGAATATGGAAAACACAGCAACAATGCATGGACAGGAAATGCTCAATTCGTATTTCTAATCCCTAAAAAAGGGCATGCAGAAGATTGTGTAACTATTGGAACTCAGCATTCATTTCCCATTCAAGCAAGATGATGCTTAGGATTTTAAAACAAAGTCTGCTAAATATGTATGGTGAAAGAAATGCCACACATGCCCGCTGAGTTCAGGAAAGGAAGAGGCAGTAGAAATCATATTACGAATACGTATATGTTGGCTACTGAAATGTGCCAAAGAACTTCAAAGGAAAATAGTTTTGTGCTTTATAGTTGACATCAAAGCTCTTGGCTTATTAGGTAAAGCTGTAAGGCAGGCGACAAGCAATCTCTTTATTAAAATACTCAAGTTGGTTTACCTTAAAAGAGAGAATAAAACCTGCAAACCAGCTAAAACCTCAAGGTTTGACTGTTAATTGCTGGAGTCCCTCCTTTAAAAAAAATTCTTTGCAAAAGGTCAGTGGGGAAAGAATGAGCCTAACCTCTGCTTGCAAAGAATGCTAGAGCCTGGAAGAGGCTACAGACAAGGCCCCCTCTCCAGCCCCCACTACACAGTCCTCTGGAGGCATGCATACATGACTAGTGGAAGCCTTTCTCTCAGTCCCAGCACCCTCACAGGTGGACTTGGTGCGGACATGGGAGAGGGCCTACTCCAGTGGTGGCGAACCTTGGGCACTCCAGATGTTTTGGCCCACAACTCCCACAATCCTTTATCACTGGCAATACAGGCTTGGAATTCTGGGAGTTGTAGTCCAAAACATCTGGAGTGCCCAAAGTTCACCACCACTGGCCTACTCTGTCACTCCCCCCAGACTCTGAAGCATCTTTCCACAGGAGTCTAAGCTGGCTCCACCTTAGCTGTTCTTCAAACAGGCGAAACCCTGCAAGGCAGGCTTTTCCTATTGCCTGTCTAGGATAATTTTTTAAATGGGACTGAGTGTCTAAGAGAGGTTTTTAAATGGGGTGGTTTGTGTTTTGCTGCTTCTGAATCAGTTGTTAGTAATGCTTACACATAACATTTTAAATATAATGTTATTACTTCTTAATATTTGAATGATTGACTGCTTTCAGCTTTAAATGTTATATTTTTAATGGTGTAAGCCCCCTTGGGCCCCCTTTTTAAAGTGTGCTTTTAAAAGAAAGGCGGGAAACAATCAAACAAATACAGTAATACCTTGGTTTACGAGCATAATTCGTTCCGGAAACATGCTTGTAAATCAGAACACTCTTATATCAAAGCAAATTTCCCCATAAGAAATTATGGATACTCAGATTATTTATTCTGGGGTCCCATAGACCACACACTGTAAACACAAAATGCCAAAACTCACAAAAGAAGTTGGCTGGAAGTCCACGTCCATACCATGGTTTACGTACCTGGCTGCAGAACCTGTTCTGCTTGAGACTAAAAACTGAATTTTACTCTGTGTTTTTAATGTGACTAGAAATGATTTGAAAAATAAAAAAGGATGTTGAAAACAAATTAAAGAAAAATATGAAGAAAAATAAAACCCTAACCTGCAGTCCCCTTTGAAAATGTTCCTGGCTGGTGCAGGAGAGAACTCTATTCCTCTCTCCTCCCTCTGCTTTGGAGACTGCCTGGGATGGAAAGTTCTAGACAATCACCCGCAATGCAGCAGAGGGACAGAGGGAGGTAGAGCCCCCACTGGCTCACGTGTAATCATGTGACCTGCTCCAGTGGTTGTATATCAAGACATTGTTTGTTGATCAAGGCAAAATTTAGAAGAAATGTTTGCTTGTCTTGCAAAACACTCTTAAACCAAGTTACTATTAAACTAAGGTATTACTGTAAATGCAATAGGATTGTGTCATGTAACAAATATAGACATTTTAGGACCACAGTTGAAAATACTGAGAGAAGAGCAATCAGTGTGTGAGTGTATTAACTGCAGAAAAGGTCACTGTGGAAGGAAGGAAGGAAAGAAGGAATGAATTTTCAAATCGTGTATAACTACAATGCTCTAGTACTGTGGTTCCCAAACTTGGATACCCCAAGGTGTATTCGGACTGAAGTTCCCAGCAGTTTCTGGGAATTACAGACGAAGAACACCTGGATTACCAAAGGCTGAGAACCACTGCTCTAGTATACTGTTCATATTTGACAGACAAAAGTACACAATGTTGTTCTGGATGTTCATGTCTAAGCATTTGTTCTTTCTCTACAGCCCTCTGAAGATCTGGTATCCTATGATTCAGACCTCTACAGACAGTCTCATGATAGCTACCAATATCTCAACAATGATGGAGACAGTCATGGTGGTAAGTGAATTAAGCATGTGAAAATTAAGAAGTGGTAAATTTATGGACAATGCACAATAGCAGTGCTATTGCACAATAGCACATTGCACAATAGCAGTGCTATATGCTGTAATGCTTAACACCAACAGCAGTGTTTAGTTCAGCTGCAGAAATAGTTAGTTGAATCAGTACCAGCTTGAGGATAATGAGCTAGAGCAAAATACATAAGAACATAAGAACATAAGAAGAGCCATGCTGGATCAGGCCACAGGCCCATGTAGTCCAGCTTCCTGTATCTCACAGTGGCCCCACCAGATGCATTTGGGAGCACACGATACTAGATATCTGTCTCCTGATACCACTCCTCTGCATCTGGCCCTTGAAGTACCCCGGTTTTAAGACTGGAGATTACACATTTCCATCATGGTTTGTAACCTGTGATGGACTTTTCCTCCAGGAATCTGTCCAATCCCCTTTTGAAGGCATCCAGGCCAGATGCCATCACCACCTCCTGTGGCAGGGAGTTGCACAGACTAACAACGTGCTGGGTGAAAAAATATTTTCTTTTGTCTGTTCTTACTCTCCCAGCCCTCAATTTGAGTATATTTCCCCTAGTTCTGGTATTTTGAGAGAGGGAGCAGAGTGTCCCTCTATTCACTTTACTCATGCCCTGCATTATTTTGTATGTCTCAATCATATCCTCCATCAGACACCTCTTTTCCTGACTGAAGAGCCCCAAAAGTTTTAGCCTTTCCTCATAAGAGAGGTCCCTCAGCCCAGTAATCATTTTAGTCGCTCTCTTCTGCACCTTTTCCAGTTCCACTAAATCTTTTTTGAGATGTGGTGACCAGAATTGTACATAATACTCCAGGTGTGGCCTTACTCTCATTTTGTATAATGGCATTATAATGTTGGCTGTTTTATTTTCAATCCCCTTTTTGATAATCCCTAGCATGGAATTGGCCTTCTTCACTGACATGTTAAATTATTTTCATTTCACCAGATTTTCTTTCCATGTCAGTTGAATTCCCAACTTCTGATGTTCAGGCAGGTGCTCCAACTCAATGGGCAACCCAGCCAGCTGTCACACAAAAGGATAACCCTAAATTTATTGCTGCCTTCTATGCATTTAGGTTTTCTGGCAGCTATATTTATAACACTCTAGCTAACAAGGAACAGGAGGTGACTTCTGAGAGAGAAGGCAGAAAGAAGCCCAATCTAGGGGAAATAACACTAGATATCTTTTTACCTATCCCACTACTCCTTCAGCTGCAGATCACATGCAACATGATTCCCACTTCTGCTCACTGTCCAGGTTTGCAAAAAGAGAATGTCTTTATTGGTTTTTCCTTGCATGTCTCAAAAAAAAAATTGTTAGACTCTTATCCTGAACAGTTCTGACTGTATAGGTGTCAGCATATTATGCACTATTTATTTATTTGAAATATTTATGTACTACCCTCAGTGAAAGTTTCCTTTATAAAACAGAGTTCCCCTGCTCAGAATAACTTCCCTATTTCTGTGCTCTCATGATTCCAAGATATTGCAGGATAAGAGTATTTGCAATATTTTGATTTTGCATTTTAAATTAAGAAACTAGGCATATGATTTGCATATTTGTAGAATTATTCTATTGTTAAGTAGAATAACTAGATGCCTTGAGAAACTTTTACCCTTAAAGGTGGACCAAAATAATTGTTAATAAATTAAACAGATGTATCTGAATTTGTTTGTTTGTTTGTTTGATTGATTGATTGATTGATCACAACTATCTAGCAGAAAGCTACTCTAAATGAAGAGGAGTGTAGGGGAGAAGGAAAGATTAAACATTCTTCAAATTCTTCACATTTTCTTCACAATTTGGGTTTTCATTATTTTATTTCATATTGTTTTATAAAAATCATTTATTGAATATTACATTATCAGCTATTCATTATATATTAAAAATAATAGAAAGGAAGGAAGGAAGGAAGGAAGAGTGTGGAATCAATATAGCAATATAAAGAACATGAATAGCTCTGATGCCTTACTAGCTAGCAGCTAATAGTTAATCAATGATGAAAAAAGCAAGTTGTTGTAAGGTTTTTGGGCTGTTTGGTTGTGTTCTGGAAGTTACCTTCCTGACGTTTCACCAGACTCTGTGGCCGGCATCTTGAGTGGGCAAGGAGCTCAGGGAGCTAGGAGCACAGAGCAGAGAACTCCTAGTTCCCTGAGCTCCTTGCCCTCTGAAGATGCCGGCCACAGAATCTGGTGAAACGTCAGGCAGAAAAACTTCCAGAACACGGCCAAACAGTCCAAAAAACTCACAACAACTATCAGATCCCACCTGTGAAAGCCTTCAAGAATACAAAAAAGCATGTTCTCCAACATGTACAGTGATTTCTGTTAAAGCCCAAGTGAATGACATTAAGCCTTTCACTCCACAACTTGGATATCTGCCTTAGCAGATGATTCATCTTGTGTAAGTAGAGAGAAGTGAGTCTTATCCTTTTTTTTAATCTTTTCATGCCATTAAAGACATACACTCTCCTTGTCACTACAACAATTCTCTCACATCCTCTTTCACTTCACATAATATTTTTCAGCATGAGTCCACCATATAAAGGCCACTGAGATCCAACCAATATTTCCTTTGTACAAAACATGTCACCATCATTTTCCTATATGACAGTGTTAGAAGAAACTTCCACATTAGGTCCACAGGGGCAAAAGGAATGTATGTGAGAAACCCATAAGCAGGACAGAAATGCCACTGTCCTATTTCACTATGCTCCCAAGCACTGCCATTCAATCATAAGGCAGCTGAAGCTGGATGTGATGACTGCCATGATTAGCAGCCATTAATAATCTTATCCTTTGTGTTTGAAAGTTGAAAGCAAAAGAAAAGAAACCCAATGGACACTGAAAACATAACAGATAATGTATAAGTAAAAATTAATGATGGCTTGGTGCTAGAATACATGTTTCATACTTCAATGATTTCAGATTCCATTTCAAACAATTGGCAGAATTTTAATAAGAAGGACTGGGAAAGAATCTGTTTAATATACAATAAAGTTCTACCAGACAGAGTAAATAATATTGAACCAGGTGACCCTAAGGCTTATTTAATCATGAAATGGCCATGTGAAAAACAGAACAAGTATTGTGTTCTACGTTGCAATACTTGTGTAGAAGAGGAATTTCACCAAATGTAGACTGTCTCATATACTATGTTGTTATGTAAATGAATTAGTAATCTTGAAATGGCCCCATCATTAACATGCTTATCTTCCTTTATTGACTCAATCCAGTTTGTGTCATTTTCCTCTTTTCTGCTGCCTTCAACTTTTTGCAGCACTATTGTCTATTCTAGTGAGTTTTGTCTTCTGAGGATATGTCCAAAGTATAAGAGGATTGGTTTAATCATGTCTAGAAATATTAGGCATGATTTGATCTAGCATCCCCTTATTTGTTTTCCTGGAACTCCATGGTATCTGCAAGTATCTTCTCCAGCACTATAATTTGAAGGAATTGTTTTTTCCTGTCAAATTTATTTACTGTCCAACTTTCACACCTGTATGTCATAACAGATATTATCACTGTATGAATAATCTTGGTATGTGTCTGCATTTTCACATCCATACCCTTAAACAATGGTTGTAGCAAAACTTTGTTCCTTGTTCTCTAAGGGTTTTGTTTGTTATTTTTGGCATTGTCACTGGAAATGACAATGGTCACCACTTTCCTCATCCACAGTTCCATCTATCTCGTATCATTCTGGAAAAATGTAATGGGGAGACTGACATCCCCCCAAATATTGGTGGAGATGGAAATAAATTTTTAAAGAGGCTTTGCATTAATATGGAAGAAAGAAAAGGAAAACATTGGGGCAAAAAAATCAAAACTTTATCTATCAACTCATGGGCTCTGAGCTATCTGTGACAGATCAGGAAAGAGATCTTGGTGTGCTGGTGGACAGCTCAATGAAGGTGTCTACTCAGTGTGTGGCAGTGGTGAAGAAGGCCGATTCTATGCTAGGGATTATCAAAAAGGGGATTGAAAATAAAACAGCCAACATTATAATGCCATTGTACAAAATGATAGTAAGGCCGCACCTGGAGTATTGTGGACAATTCTGGTCACCGCATCTCAAAATAGACATAGTGGAACTGGAAAAAGTGCAGAAGAGAGCGACTAAAATGATTACTGGGCTGGGGCACCTCCCTTATGAGGAGAGTCTAAAATATTTGGGGCTCTTTAGTCTGGAAAAGAGGTGCCTGAGGGAGGATATGATTGAGACATACAAAATAATGCAGGGCATGAGTAAAGTGAATAGAGGGACACTCTTCGCCCTCTCACAAAATGCCAGAACTAGGGGAAATATACTCAAATTGAGGGCTGGGAGAGTAAGAACAGACAAAAGAAAATATTTTTTCACCCAGCACTAGACATGGGCATGACTCGGCAAAATTTTCATTTCCGTTTCCGTTTTTCGTTTCCGTTACGTAACGGAAACGGTAACGATAATTAAGCCATCAGAACTCGAACTCGAACCGAAAAAAGAAAAATTTGGTCGGGTTTTTCGTTTTCATTTGTGGCATCACGGCGATCGCGCAATGCGAAGCACAGAAAAAGTTTTTAAAAGTTTTTTTTAAAAAAACCCAACTCCCGGCCAAAAAAGAAGGCGAAAATATGCCTGCCTGAGGCTTTGCCACCTGCCAGAGGGGTGGTTTCTGGGAGGTCCCTGGCCTTTCCCCACCTCTTCTCCTGTCCTGGGCTGCTTGCACCAGGCTGGGGGGGGTCATCTTCGTCGTCTCGCCATGCCATGTGGTGGTGGGAGATCCAAAATGGCGACTGCAATATTTCTTTTGAAATCGTGGTCAAAAACACACCAAATCACCACAGAAACATGTGAAATTTATTTATTTTAAATGCCTGAATTTTAATAGTAGCAGCAGTGGGTTTTTTTATAGCAATAAAATGTCGTATTTATTTTATTTTATTTTATTTTATTTTTTATTTTTTTAGACCTGCCTATTTGGGCTGGGCATGGGATGAGACCATGCAATTTTTTTTAACCATTCCACCAATGGCATCGCCAGGTTTTTGACTGACACTCCTGGATGTCTCGGAGGGCATAAAAAGCTGAGGCACCTTCCAGAAATCGCAGTCGGGTGTATGGATGTGGTTGAGGGAGGAGGGCTGGCTGCTGGTGCTGGTGTGATCCGATCGAGATTGAGGAGGGAGGCTGGAGGCTTTAGGATTTAAGTTAGGCAGGCAGGGAGGGAATTGAATTTAGAAAATAATTTCTTTGATTCCCTGCAGCTTTGTCTGCTGAAGGGAATAGCAGTTTATTCTTTATTTCTTCTCTGGCAGTTTGTGAGGATTTTTTTCTGATATTGGATAGAGGGGGAGGTTCGACTGGGAGTGGGAGGTGTGGATTTATTTTAAAAATATATTATATACTACCATTTATTTTCTATTTTCCCAACTTCAATTTGCTTGCACACATACACATTTGGGGTGCAAGCCAAGAACAGAACCTCTATCCTAAGTGATATCCTAACTGCCCACTCACCCGCCCGCCCGCGCCGCCACCCGCCCACACGCCCACCCGCGGCTGCCGCTCGCCCGCCCGCACCTCGCCCCTGCCGCTGTCGCCGCCTGCCCATGGACCCCGCCACCACCCCCACCCGCACCTCCCCCCCCGCCCACCCCCGCCCCGCCCGCCGCCTAGGGCGCAAAAACACCTAGCGCCTGCCCTGATTGCGGGACACCCCTATGCTCTAGGAAGTCAAATCGCGCTAAATCGCGGTGGAAACAACAAACGACAAACAACAAACGAAATGACAAATTTTTGAAAAATTTCACGACAAATGGAAACAACCCGAAACAGACCCGTTCCGACAAACAAAAACTCAAAATGTCATTTTTTCTGGTCGTGCCCATGTCTACCCAGCACGTTGTTAGTCTGTGGAACTCCCTGCCACAGGAGGTGGTGATGGCCTCTGGCCTGGATGCCTGGATGGGGTTGGACAGATTCCTGGAGGAAAAGTCCATCACAGGTTACAAACCATGATAGAGATGTGTAATCTCCAGGCTTAAAACCAGAGTACTTCAAGGGCCATATGCAGGGGAGTGGTATCAGGAGACAGATACCTAGTCTGGTGCGCTCCCAGAGGCATTTGGTGGGGCCACTGTGAGATACAGGAAACTGGACTAGGTGGGCCTCTGGGTGATCCAACAAGGCTCTTCTTATGTTCATATATTCTTAAAATGTGTAGAATATTTATCAGAAAAATATATTTTAAGAAGTTTTAGCTCAGCATTCAGCACCTTCCCCAAAACTTCCAAATATCACATTTGGAAAGTTATTAAGGTTACATTTTGTCCATAATAGCTGGCTGGATAGCTCAGTTAGTTCAGGATGTGGCTGTGGAGGAAGAGATTGCAAGTTTGATTCCCCACTTAGCCCCTTGCAAGAAGAGCCAGACTATGCGGCCTTGGGCAAGCTGCACACTCCTAGGATGCTCCCAGAAGAAGGGAATGGCAAACCACTCCCCAACACTGTCTGACCATGACTTGCCAGCACATGATTATGGTCATTATTATTTGTCAGCAATAAAACATGTTCCCAGTCAGCCCGGCAGTACATAAGAGAAAGGGTAGTGCCATGCCTTGATCCAGGAAAAAGCTGGTAGTTTTGTGACATGAAGTTTTGTTTGTGCACAAAAGAGCCTTCTGTTTCATTCTCAGGGAACTTTAGAGGGCACGGCCACACGGTGAGAAAGGATTGTGCCGGAACATAAAGAAAATGGCATTGCACAGAGCAATCACTTATCAGTACATCACTTATCACACAACATAAAATCAGCCAGTTTGCAACATTTACATGCAGAGGGTATCTCTTACCTCTCAAGAGAATTCCACTTCAAATAATTTGACAACAGGACCCTCTGGTATGACTCACTGTGCATCACAGTGGTCCAAATGGAAGATTACCAGGATATGGAGCACTGATGTCAAGAAGCATCTGTCCATAGAGAGCTGTAGCAATGTTATCAACTTAAGCCAAGAAAGGCAACACACTCTAGGCCAGTGGTGGCCAAACTTCGGCCCTCCAGATGTTTTGGACCACAACTCCCAGAATTCCAAGCCTGTATTGCCAATGACAAAGGACTGTGGGAGCTATGGTCCAAAACATCTGGAGGGCCAAACATCCAGAGGGCCAGCACTGCTCTAGGCCATCTGAGCCTAGTGATAAGGGTGGGTCAAGAAACACCTCTAAACAATGAACACCATTTGTGTGGGCAGCTGCATCACTCACTAACAATACTTCGGTTTCGACTGTATTGAGTTTCAGCTCACTGCCTGGCAATTATTTAGCATTTCTCTAGCCCCAGTAATTCCTGGGGCTATAGAAATACATACATATGTTGTCAACAGTCAAACAAGATGGAACCATGTGGAACCCAACAGCCAACAACGATGCCTAGAAACATCTTTTCACAGGAATGAGCAGATCTATCAAAGAGCTCTGCTGCCGACAACAAACGCAGGATGACGTCTCAACTTAGAACTGTTTGCTTTCTTACCAAAACAAGATTACAGTTATTTCATTTATGTCAGCGATATTACGTATCTGAAAAGTTACTGAACTATTGGATGCCATAGATCAGTGGTTCTCAACCTGTGGGTCCCCAGATGTTCTTGGACTGCAACTCCCAGAAGCCTCCACCACTCGCTGTGCTGTAAGGGGTTTCTGGGAGTTGCAGTCCAGGAACATCAGGGGACCCACAGGTTGAGGACCACTGCCATAGATGATGTCACAGTTAAGGCTCAGGGACATAATATATGATTTCTGCATAGCTTGCACTTTATCAAGCACACTAGTGAATGATTGATGCATTTGTTTGCCGAGAAGATGCATTTTTGGCCATTGTATTTTAACATATTATAGGTTCATTTTAAAGGCTCAGGATTCAGAGGTATTTTCTTTAGAATGATCTGGCCAGTGAGGTTCATACCAAATTAAACTGGTTAGGCAGGTGTTCATCCATCCAGCTGACTGCTATCATGTACTTTGTGGTATTGAAATGCTACTGCTGTTTGGTGAATGTTATGTTATTCTAGTTTGTTTCTCTCCTTTGTCAGATCAGCTGATGCACAGCTGTGTTGCAGTAAAAATGGATTTTTGCATAGCCTGGAAGAGTTGCCATTAAGTGGGAATAAACCTGATAACATGTACATAGTTATTTTTAATTACAGCATATAGCTGTAGCAACAAGAGCTATTATTGGCAAGGACTGCCCTTGACCAACAGCATTAGTGGCTGGTCTCCCTACAAGCAGACATTTGGTGATTCTAGCTCAGAAATGGTATCCAACAGCTACTCAGGCAGTGCTACAGTCCCCATGGGTGCTTATGGTTCCTTTGGATTGGGTCCACCCACTTACTTATTATCCCACAACTGAATGGGTGGCTGTGAGTTTCTAATCATTTTAAATTTCCCATCATTCCCTAGAGCAATGCTGCCTTAGCACATCACTGTAACTTTTCAAGGGTGGGCAGCTCAAAGTGGACACCTGTAACTATATCTCCTGTTGGCAGGGAGAGTGATTGTTAAAACCTCTTTTGTTGAACTTCTCCTGCCCAGATAATGAAATCAAATCCCATGATTTGTTAAAAAAAAAAAAAAAAAAACCCACAACTGTATGAAATTGTGATCACTGTGGAATGAAACGAAAGCAATCAGATGCACCTGTCTGCTTCTTATGGAGAAACAAAGAGCTGACCTACTTTCTTGTGTGTTAGCAGGTGAATTACTTCTACCATCCTCTGACCAATACTGGGAATATCACCCCCATCATTTGCATGCAGAGTTTGAGAACTTTGGAGACAATCACTTCGCTGAACTCCAGAGCGTCCAGCCACCTCAGCTCCAGCAGCTCTACTGGCATATGGAGATTGAACAGATGCATGTTCTAGATTCTGGGATCCCTGTTACACATGTCGGGCTCAACCACAACCACCAGGTAGATTCAGCACCCAACAGATATGTCATGGTGTAGAAATTTTCTTTCTTTCTTTCTTTCTTTCTTTCTTTCTTTCTTTCTTTCTTTCTTTCTTTCTTTCTTTCTTTCTTTCTTTCTTTCTTTCTTTCTTTCTTTCTTTCTTTCTTTCTTAACTGGTTCAGCATGACATCCAAACAAGATACCGGAGGATATTACAAAAATAAAAATAAAAATAGATCATTGGATATGCAGAGTAGCACTTTCTGATAGAGAGTTCACCTACAACAAGGATCAAATGATATGCATTTGTAGCAAGTAACCTGACATGTTTTTTTAAAAGCCAGCCTATGAGAATGTCACTTTATGTGTCAAGTATACTACACATCTCATTAAACCCAAACATGCCACATGGTGCTTGAACATGTATCATCCTTATTCTCATCAACTCCATCGTCTTCATCATTTACTAAAAACAGTAGACATGGGAGGGATTTAGGACTCAGTAGAGCATGGGAAAAGGAGAGGAAGGGAGGAAGGGGGAGAGAGTCATACTGTACTAATTAATCTTTCCCTTCCTGACCAGGTACCAGAAACAACTATCTTGAAGCCCTTATTTGCTTTGGGGGAACTCCTACTGGTCTTTTATTAAAGAAAAGGGGACAAGAGTGGGAGAGGCTCTGCCTATTCTTTTCCCATTTTGTTTCTTTCCCCAGGAGTCAAGATAAAAGTATTTATATCTTGCCTCCCCCCCCCATGGTTTAGGGAAGTCACTCGTTTTGTCTGGATGGTGACTCACACTGCAGCTGGGTTCCATTATCACTACTGGGTGGTAACTAAGTGGTTGCAGCTCCACTGTTACAAGCCTTTAAGTTTCCTTCTCATTGCAAAGAACAGCTACTGAAATGAAGAAAAGCATGAATTGTGTTGTATTGTCAAGTTGCACCATTTTTTTTTTGGAAGGTGGCATAGAAACATTTTAATGTGCCCTCTGCTGTTAACAGCACCCATGAATTAGGTTGTGTCCCTCTCCTGAATCACACTGTAGTTTGTAATGTAGTTCTAACCCAACCATTTCATCCTAACAAATGCTTTTAACATCAGTTAGGTAAGATTGAGAGATAAACAGCTGACCGAGACTGCAGTCAACTTCATGAGCAAAGAGGGATTCTGTGCCCCTATTTTCCACAGCATCCAGGAACTTCTGAATATGTAAATTCTTAAGAGAGAAATGGCTTGTCTATACATGGCAGTTGGAGTGGCTGGATCTGTCTCAGTCGGGTGCCTAGGCTAGCTTGTCCAGTATGCCATTTGGTGTGATCCTCATATCCAAAAAGCATGCAGACTTCAGGTTACCCTGTTTGGTCTACAGCAGCCTGCTGTCATTGTATTCATCAACCCATGTAGATACTGAGGAAGTCCTTTTTTAAATTAAAGTGAATGTTAGAGCAACAAATATGCACTGTGTTAATTTAAAAACAGCATTAAATGTGTATATTATAAGTTAGATGTGTCTACTAAAACCTAATACACTTACTTAACTTGTTATATGCCTAATGTTTTTAAGGTGAGGCAGCGCATATTCACTGTTCTAATATACACTTTAATAATAGTCAAAATCACTTCCTCAGTCCCTCCACAGAGCCAAGGAAGTGTTTAATTTTCCATTATCCTGAAGTGGTTCTCTTCTTAAGCTACTTCACAATATCAGAGGAAGGCTTGCTTTTCATCTGTTTCATGTGGAATGTTCACATGCAGTAGAAATAGAGGAAACCAGAGAGATCCCACTTACCTAAAAAAAAAAGTAGAAGCTCATGGCAGGGGCCAGAAATAGGAACATTCTGGGGGCAATTTGGTTAGTTTCCTTAAATGATTTTGTCCTGTGATTGCTGGAAAAGGAGTGAACTAACCCATGCCCACAGCAGACCAAACAGTGGTCTAAATGCCTATCTAATCACACCCATAATTTCTAGGGAGCCTGTGTATACTGCTGAGGAATACCCAATGTATTTTGGAAAATCCTATGACTCCTTTGGGATAAATATGAAAACATGCTTAAAATAGATGACTGTAAGATAATTAGTATTTCAAATGATAATAAAAATGCATTATAAACAATAAATACAAGCAATGCCGCTTGTCGCAGATCCATTTAAAACCAGCTATAAAGATCAGCCTTTGTTCTAACAGTAGTACTCATTTTTGCCCTCCACGCTCCACCTTTACCAGCATATTGCACTGAAATTCTTGTTCATTTTATCAAATTGCTTCAATCTTATGGCACCCTAACAGGACTTTCAATATATGTGAGATGTTTAAGGAGTAAATTACTATAACTATCACCCCAGTCTGATGAGTTTTCATGACTGTGTGATGATTTGAAACCAGGCCTCATGTCCAATATCCTATGCTTGACATCACACATTAAATACTCTTCTTCAGTATAAAAAAGTTTACTCAATTGCTCAGGGAAGCAACCTTTACATGGAATTAACCCAGTGACATGGATCTGTTTAAGAACTTGAGATGCAGGAGCGCTGCCTCCCTGGAGGATATGATGGAAGGTTTGCCATCACCCATGACATCTACAAATACATATCACCTTCTTCTCATCCATGTGGGAACAAGTGGCAAAACAAAAAGGAAATATGAAGAAAGCACATCCGACTAGGAAGGAAAGAAACTTAAGAGCTCAAATAGTCTTATCTTCCACCATACCAGTACCCAAAGGAAGAACAGAAAGAGAAAGAAGATATTTCAGATGAGCCACTGGCTATGAAGGTAGCGCTAACAGGCTTTTTTATTTTGGGACCACAGGCTTCACTTCCTGGGAAGACAGACTGCTGGCAAGTGATGGGTTGCACCTCACAATGGACTGGGGTGAATGTGTTTGGCTACAACATGAAAAACTTGATCAGGAAGGCTTTAAACTTCATTGGAAGTGGGAGGAAGAAGCACATTTGGAGGAAAAGACAGACAAAGGCTTATGGACAATAAGAGCAACAGAGGGGGCAACTGTAATAGGTCCCAATAATAGTCTTCAGAAATGTTGTGGTTTTTTAGCAGAGTTTTATTTACAAAGAATAACTTGGCAAAATAACAATATAACATAAACAGCTTCCTTCAGCATTCCTTCTTACAGTCAGAGTCCTTTAGCAGAGACATGTAGCAGCATGGATCATCATCAGGAGGTTGGGATGAAGTGATCAAGTGTTACCCTCACTTGCTAACCACTATATACTCAGTTAATTACACATTTCAGTCAGCTGATCCCTGACTGGCTTACTACAGTTACAAACTCTTAAGCAACTTACTTACAATTGTTAGTTACACTACTGTTATACCCTAACAAGAAACATGTAAAAAGGAAATCAGGCCACAAATCATACCATCTCCTGTGTCTAGATATGAATAGAGTATAAGAAACCAACAAGAACATCCACCCGTATCCGAGCTTTCTCTGTGGCTGGCCCCACTATGTGGAACCATCTTCCCACAGCAGTGCGCCTAGCAGAGTCCCTGCCAGCCTTCCGGAAGGCATTAAAGACTCTCCTATTCCAGGAGGCGTTTGGTGACTAAAAGTGTTCCCCCCTGCCATCTGCTATTTCCCGTTGTTTAGTTTTGTTACCTGTTTTAATTGTTTTAATTGTTTATTTAACTGTTGCTGTTGCTATATTGTCTTGTTGTAAACCGCCTGGAGTTCCTTCGGGAAGACGGGCGGTATATAAGCCCAATAAATAAATAAATAAATAAATAAATAAGAACTGGAAATCTTAATTCAAGAGGATAAATATGACTTTATGGGGATAACCAAAATTTGGTAGGATGGCTACCATAACTGGAATATAGTACTCGAAATACATAAATTATCCAAATGAACAAAAAGAGTAGAAATGGTAGGTGGTGGAGTTCCACGGCATATCACAAATGCATATCCCTGCACAGAAATACAAGAGGATGTGCTTGGTTGTTCCATCGAGAGCCTCTGTAGCAGAAAACCAAAGGAATATGGTAGTTGGAGTCCATTATTGACTGCCTGTGTGCCTGATAAATTTCTCCGACAAAACTGGATGAAGAAACTTGAAGATTAACTATCCTGGATTTAATTCTAACCAGTAGCAAGGACGTGGTGGAAGAAACAGCAGAAAGAGGAACTCAGGGGCAAAAGTGACCATTGGAGTTCTTGATTTCAAAGGAATTAAAAACAGAGTGTAACTGCATGTGTAATTTGGATTTTTGGAAAGCCAGTTTTAATAAACCAATGACAGTCCCATAAGGAAGATCCCATGGCAGGACATAAAAGAGCCCAAGATACGTCGGAGTTTCTACAAGCAATTCCAGATAGAAAAAATAAAATAAAATATGTACATTCAACTCAAACAATCAGGACTAGTGGGAGTCAGAGAGTGTCTGAGATGCCTCTTTATTGTGTGGGTAAAAGAACAAGCTGCTAAAATGCCAGCTAGCTATTGTTAATGATTTAATTATGTCTACTGTTGGTGTTGACAACTGCAGGCAGAGCCTTAGGTGCGAAGAATGGCAATGAAAGGGAGAAAAAAGTTACAGGGAACAAATTAAACTACAAATAGAGCTAAACAATGAAAGAAAGAAAAAGAAAAACCTGGAGGAGAACTTGAGCCGGTGTGGATTTGGGACACATTGTAATAGAGCTCTTGCGGTCTAGATGCTCATTCATCTATCATTCTGTGGCATAGGGCAACATGTTACATCCTGCCCACCCCACTCCATGCCCAACCAGGTTAGCCAAAGAACCTGTGTGTTTATTGGCCCCCGGGGAAAGCGAGCATCCTGCTCAGGCGACCCATGTAGTGTGTCAGTCCTGGTATCCTGTTATTCAGTTCAGATACGAAACCCACAATGACTTCAACTGAATGTTTGTGGAAAATAATTTATACCTGGTTCTCAGTTATCAATAAAGAATGAGGCCCAAGGAAAAAGAGAGGCCGGATGCATGGGGGGGGGGGCAGTGACTCGAAGGGAAGTGTTTGTTCCTTCCTAGCACAGAGGCATTGCAATGAGGAGGAGGGGGAGACTACATTTTAATGGTGGGTAGGGAAACCACTGTTAATAGAGGGGAGAGAGCAAATGTGGGCCAATAGAGATTGTGATCCTTCTCTGAGAATCGTTGTGCCAGCCTGTCCCATTGTGTGATGCTATGAACATGGGACATGCAATGGAAACATTTCGGAGCTAAACAATGCATGCACAGATAACCTGGCACTGAAACCATATTGTAAACGTGTGATTTAGGCAAACTTTTCCGACTGAGAAATCAACTGCAGACAAAACTGGTGGGTAAACACCAAAGACCAATCGCAAAACAAAGTCAGGAGGTGAGGTGAAAAATACTGCTGTTATGATGCTCGTGTGCTTTTCACAGTTAAGGAATTTTCTTTTCTAATGGCCAGTTATCTATAATGCCCAGTCCACTAATAGGGAGCATTCTGTGACCTGTTAGAAACAAAGCTGCAAGATTTCATGTGAGGCATGCCCTCAAGCAGGTGTGCATGCTTCTCCCCCATCCTCACAGTGCTTTTTCCTTCCTTTGCACCTGTGCAACCTTTTTTGCTTAGGCCACAATGGAACTAACCCGCACACCTGAGACGAAGCCCCCCTGCAGGGACAAAAACAGCCCCTAGTCCTAAAAAGGTTGGGAACTGCTGATCTATAACATACAGTTAAAAGACCTGGCTTGGCTGTGGACGATATGTCCAACTACCGTCCCATAGCCAGTGTTCCCTTTTTGGGCAAGGTGGTCGAGTGGGTCGCCGCCCTGTGTCTCCAGTCGTACCTGGAGGAGAACCATGTCCTGGACCCTTTCCAATCTGGGTTTAGGCCGCGTCACGGGACTGAGACGGCTCTGGTCACTCTGCACGATGATCTGTTGAGGAGGGTTGACAGGGGATACCACGGTATCCTGCTGGGGCGGCTCTCGGAGGTGGGAATTGGGGGTCTGGCTCTTAGCTGGCTCCGTTCCTTTCTTGAGGGCCACACCCAGTGAGTGAGCTTGGGGGGGTGTTGTCGGCTCCCTGGACACTCTCTTGTGGGGTGTCTCAGGGGTCGTCCCTCTCCCCAATGCTCTTTAACATCTACATGAAGCAGCTGGCTGAGATCATCCAGAGTTTTGGAGTCTGCTGTCATCAGTATGCTGATGACACGCAGCTCTATCTCTCTTTCTCCACCTGTGCAGTGGAGGCCATCCAGACCCTTGATCGCTGCCTGGCCACAGTTTTGGACAGGACCAGGACCCACAGACTCAGGCTCAACCCCAGAAAGACCGAGGTCCTGTTCTTTGGGGGCACCCTGGATGGGTACTGTGGCCCTCTTCCCAGTCTGGGTGGGTCCGCCCTCCAGCTGGCGCAAAGAGTGAGGAATCTGGGCGTCATCCTGGTTCCGGATCTGACCCTGGAGTCCCAGGTGTCAGCTGTGACCAGGTCGGCCTTTTACCACCTAAGGCTTATCGCCCAGATTCGCCCATACCTTGATGAGAGCTCCCTGAGGACAGTGGTACAGGCACTGGTCATGTCAAGGCTGGATTACTGCAACGCTCTCTACATGGGGCTCCCCTTGAACCTTGTTCGGCGACTGCAGCCGGTCCAGAATGCGGCGGCCAGGTTGGTGGTTGGTGCGCGTCGGTATGACCACATCACCCCCATCCTGGCCCGCCTACACTGGTTGCCCGTTGCCTCCCGAATAAGGTTCAAGGTGTTGGTTTTGGTTTACAAAACCCTCCATGGCTTGGCCCCTGTTTATCTGGCAGAGCGTCTTTCCCGACAATTAGATCTGGCCCGACCCACCCATTCATCTTTGGCGCTTTCGCTCCGGACTGTCCCCCCGAAGGAGGCCCGTAAAATGAGCACTTGTAAACAGGCCTTCTCAGTGGCGGGGCCGACTATCTGGAACAGCCTTCTGAGCGACCTACGGCAGGCTCCATCACTGGCGTCCTTTAAGAAAGGCTTAAAGACTCTGCTTTTTAGGGACGCCTTCAATAATGACTAGGGACTAATTCTCCCCCCCCCCTTTTCTTGCCCCAGCCTACTTATGTTGCCTACTTGGACCGCTTTGTTATTGTGCTTGTTTTTAGCCTTTTTTAATTTTTATGTGAACCGCCCTGAGTTCTCGTTGGGAAGTAGGTGCGGTATATAAATCTGAAAATAAATAAATAAATAAATAAATCTTCAGCTGTCTTTAAAAAAAGCTCTTGACTTTCATCAAAATATACCTGATATTTTGGTTATGGAAGAACTTATGATATGATGTTTGATTTCACTGTGGTGAAAATGCAGTGTAATGTAGTCCAGTGGGAAAATCTACCAA
This sequence comes from Phrynocephalus forsythii, assembly GCA_029282475.1. NCBI lineage: Eukaryota > Metazoa > Chordata > Lepidosauria > Squamata > Agamidae > Phrynocephalus > Phrynocephalus forsythii. The sequence goes on along the minus strand of JAPFRF010000001.1, from coordinate 137,960,759 downwards.
CTTTGGAGAAGCTCTTGACTTCCATTGGCGTTTTGCATATGCTGATATGGAGATAGATTTTGTTTTCCATTTTACTTTAGACTGCATTTTGGTGGCAACCCTGAATTATGCTCCTGCGTTCTACCTAGTTGTTTGGGACAGAGCTTTGTTTAGTTGTAAAACATACGCTGTGACTCTGTGGTTAAGGTCAGTTGTCTTACACTAGAAGATTCAACAGGAAATGTACACACATACCCTTACCCAATCCCAGTGTTTCCTGTCCTACTCATCTCCACTCAGACTGCCAAGTCATTAACCGCCCATCATTTTACCCCTGAAGCAATGCAGTTGCACATTTGTTTCTGAGGCATTTCGGAATAACTTGAACATCAACAGAAAAACATCAGATGTTCAGTGCCTGACCTGCTGGGCAACCTGAGTCATGGACAAAGTGTCCTTTCTCATATTTCAAGGAGTCCCATTTTGTTTGAGGCCTATGTGTCACGTATTTCCTATACACATGGACAAAGAAAAGGATCAGGCAGTCCTTCTATGAGAAAAGACTGGTTTAGATGAGAAAAGGGCATCCAACATGCTCTTTTTTTGGCAATAAATTTAGCTCAAAGTCATGATTTCATGCTAACTCTGAGCTAAATTTATTGCAAAAAAGGCATGTTGCATGACTTGGAATAATAAGTTTCTGCATTTGCTAGTCCTTTTAAAAGGGTGCTTCAATAACATACCTTAGGAAGAAAGGATATGTCCTTGTGAGAAGGAAGTAATTGAGACCCTGGCACAAACTATATTAGAATGCAGACTTTATAAGACTGAACACCTCTGTTATCTCCAACCAGTTATGAGCAAGTATACCAGTTTGTCCCCCACAGGCTTTTTAAAGTTTCTGCTATCGGGAGAAAATCAAACAATAACACAGTCAGTGGCTAAGTTTTTGTTCCCAGCTACGAGAATTCAAACGCGTAAAATTCCATTAGATAGCCATATGATTGGGAGTTACCCTTTCTGATATATTTTAATGACTATTTATCTTATGTTTTGTATACTGTATTGTCTATTTTCAAATATTCGTCAATGACCGTATAATAAGATTTAATTGATTGATTGAGTTGCTTGTGAGATGCTTGGCAAAAAGGTTTTAAAAGGGGAGCTCAGACCATGTCCCTAGCAATATGGGTTTCTTTTTAACTTATGCATATTCACTTAGAACATATATTGACAGAAAGGCAGGAGAAATATTTAATCATTCATTATTTTCCTAATGAAATCTGTTACTCTTGCCATTACATTCACCAGGTGTTCTTTCTTCTGCTCTTCTTGACCTCCATCACTCTTCTTTGTCTTCTACAGGTTACGTTTGTGCCTCGCATGTGCATGTACCCATCTCATCCGCGCAGTTCTGATGAAGAAGATCTAGAGAGACAGAGTCCCCCACTGGAAGTCTCAGATGGCGAGACAGACATTGGGGAACCTGGTCCTGGACTTATGAGTGGAGAAGCAGGTCAGCACACAAAATGAACAGACTCTATGCAGCACCTGGCCCTCTGACACCTCTCTGTCCTTATTTTAAGGCCACTATTTTCTCACTAAGAATGGTAACTTTAGATCGAGAGTGGACAGTTTGCCATATATAATGTACATTCCTTGTGTGAGGTTATGGGTGTCTATTTGTGCCCTGCTCCCACCAGAGCCTAGACAGGGAAAACTCTGAAAGGAGGTGCTATAGCAGTTTTGCAAGGCTACCATAGGTCACAGATTACATACTTTGAATTCAAAATATCTCAAAGTCATTCCCTGGCATAGATGAACAGAACCATGGGAAACCCCTCCTAGAGAACATGGAAAGCCAATGCCATCCAATGTTAGTTACACTCACTGAAATCCGATTCCCCACTCAATCAGTGGGGATTTGGTGAATCAACTCATCCATAAGTTCCATGGAGGCAAATGGGCCTTCACTAGTTGATACTTATTTCAGCATCACCAGTCAAAACTACTGTAAGCCTGTTTCAATCAGTGGAACTTAAGGAAGAGATAATTTGCCACATCTTCATTGATCCAGTGGGCCTATTCTAAGCAACAGGATTGCCACTCTAAACAACAGGATTTTAGCCCTTGTGGATCAGGTGGATCAACAATCTGACTCAGTAGAAGGCAATATCCAGTACTCTCCTCAGTGGTGTAGTGGTAAATTCAGAAGTAGAGGCGGTCCTTGAGAATTAGTCCCCATAGACATAGGTCAGTCTATTCAAATAAATGAGGAACAGATCCTTTGTAAAGTTAATGGCCCTTAATTACTCATTCAAGACCAAAGCACCTTCAAATACTTTGCATGACAACATGGAAAAAATATAGCTTGCATTAAAGCAAGGAATAATATTGCTTGCAAAATACACTGTTTGGAGAAACATCCATTTCTCTCCCAGCTATCAGGAGGATTACTCTAAGCTGAGAACAAATAGGGAAACCTGAGAGGGTTGGTGGGCGAGATCATAGTCCATGCTACCCAGAAAGTCTTGAGGCTTTATCTCTGCAAAACCTGGTTGCCACTACATCACTTTTGCTCACAAAGGACCTCACACACTTCTTTCTTTGTTTTGATTTAATAGGAAGTAAGAAGAAAATTCGACTGTACCAGTTTCTTCTTGACCTGCTCCGGAGTGGAGACATGAAGGATAGCATCTGGTGGGTGGATAAGGAAAAAGGCACGTTCCAATTCTCTTCCAAGCACAAAGAAGCACTGGCTCATCGCTGGGGTGTTCAGAAAGGCAACCGCAAGAAAATGACCTACCAGAAGATGGCACGGGCCCTGCGAAATTACGGGAAGACCGGGGAAGTCAAGAAAGTCAAAAAGAAGTTGACCTATCAGTTCAGCGGAGAGGTGATGGGGAGGAGCGGCATTGACAGAAAACACTATCCTCTTTGAACAAGAGCCCCAGGCCCTGGAGCCCAATCATAGAGACATGTGGATTAAACGGAGCAATCAAGTTGCTGAACAACACAGCTTTTACGAAGCTTCCTTGTGCCCTCATCCTGTCTTATTGAGGCTTTCAACCTCCATTGTCTCTGGTACGATTCCCTCCCTTTGCTTCTGTACAACAGGCTGGACATAGTAGGGACTTTGTTTTTTAAAGAAAGAAATGTATAGACATATTATTTGTGCTGTAATTAAAACATGCAGTGAATGTAATGTGGCCTTTCACCGGCCGTGCTATCTCACCTTCAAAGACTCGGCTTACAGCTTTTAAAATAGCATTAATGCAGGCTCTGCTGTATTTCTCCCTGCCTAAAGGGAAATGTTTGCAGATCCTGGAAAAATATCTTCCTGTGCTGATATTAATAAAATGTACAAATTTAATAAAATCAATTATACTGAACCTATGTTATCTGCACTAATTCATAACAGCTCATAAAATTGTCTATCATATATTGTGGGATTAGCTGTTCACTAATTTACTAATCAATCCAGCATAAAAATAATTGATCTGAGCAGGAATACTAATGATATGACTTTTCAGAGGACATTAATTCATTGGCTTGCCATAAGTTAGAAATGAATAGATGGCATCATGCAATTATTTGCTTGTTCAGAAAAATATATCTAATTTGTTCTGGCATCAGAGTGATGACAGCCCTATCTATCTATCTATCTATCTATCTATCTATCTATCTATCTATCTATCTATCTATCTATCTATCTATCTATCTATCTGTCTGTCTGTCTGTCTGTCTGTCTGTCTGTCTGTCTGTCTGTCTAATTCTTCAGCGGCGGCCATTAATTAGTTAAATGTTAAGTTTGATAATCATATATCCTCTTTTGTTCACTTCAGAAAAAAATCATAGAGCAAACTGACTTCCATTAAGTATAGCATAGAGATGCCAGACACAGAGGTGCCCGACTCAGTCTCTCAGTCCATATATTGGTATTAATGGTGTTACTGTCCAGACCAGAGTCTGAGGTAGTGGTCCTTCCAAATCCTTCTTGGAGATATGAGAGAAATTAAAACTGAGACCCCACCTTCTGTGGGGCTTTCCCCAAAAGTGAGATTTTTTTTTAATATTGCTTCAATTTGTAAAGCTGGATTTGGTGCCTGAATAGAAGGAGGGGGAGCAAGGGGCACAGTGACGAGGCTCTTGTTTTGCCTGAGAGGCAGCAAGCTCTGGTCCCTTCATCTGACATATCAATCTTCCCAGGAAGAAGATTCCTGGGAGGCTGTTGCTGACTAGTTCTCAGAGCTCCTGGCACATAGCCCCCCAATCCCACTTCCTCTCCTTCCGCACACACTTGCTTCAGCAGTGGAGTGAAGTGGTCTCTTTTCATCTTGTTAAGTGTCATAACCTTGGAAGGCTGGTGCTCAGAATTAGCTGCAAAGACCAATTCCCCCCGCCTCTCGTGTGTGTGTGTGTGTGTGTGTGTGTGTGTGTGTGTGTGTGTGTGTGTGTCTGTCTGTCTGTCTGTCTGTCTGTCTGTCTGTCTGTCTGTCTGTCTGTCTCTGTCTCTGTCTCTGTCTCTGTCTCTGTCTCTGTCTCTGTGTGTCTGGGGTTTATTATAGGACTCAAGATGCAATGTCAGTCCATATGTGAAGGGGAAATACAATTGATGGCTGGCTGCAAGTACCATTTCCTGGCTGCTCTAGGGACAGAAGCTAGCTTTGTTGCATTCCTCTCTTCCAGCATTGGAACTGGACTCAAAAAAAAACCAAAGCCTTTAACCAAAACCCACTCCCTTCTGTCCTGTTGACAGGAAGGACCAAGTACCCTCTAGCACTAAGCAGATCACCAGGAAAAATGCTCCTTTCCCAATTTTGGACTTTTTATGAGGAGAAAGAAGGCGGTCAGAAGAATGGGGAATCCACTACTTCCACTTTGGGTCCTCTGACTCGTTAGCATTATTTCATGGAAAGCACTTGCAAGCAAATGCTAGAAGTGGCAGGGGGCACCAACTAATCTATATAGTACATAGGGTGAGCATGGTGAAATATTATTCTTCTGGATTTCCCCCCATTGTTCTCACAATGGCAGGGCTGATCAAGACAGGCTGTTGCTGGTGTTGTTGTTTCAACTGCTATACTAACCCATAGTGCTAAACTACTCTCTGGACAGTTTATACCATTATAATGCCAACAACACTTTGCCCCCACAAAGGCCAGGCTTTCATTTTACCAGCCATGGAAGGATGAAGGGTTACTGCGGGAGGTATAGCAGCAAATGGTGCCATCACCATTAAGATACGTATGCAAAAAAACCCCCAACAATTGAGGTATTTTGGCATAAACCAAAAATGACCAGCACATTCCTCCTGACCTGGCAGTAAAAACATACAACAGTAACAGGGTTCTCAGGGTTCTATCATTTTGCTGTCCTTTCATAACATAAAAAGTCTGCTGCCAGATTTAGGCATTAACTCCACTGAATGGTAATGCCAGATGCTGCTACTGCCTCGCTCTGTGAAATAGCTCAGTTGGGTCTGTACAGCAGACCAGTAAAGTGAATGTACTCTGTGCTGAATGACAATTCAGAAAATTAAATGTCATATGGGAAGCTGTTGTGGTCTGGAAGTGTTTTGTTTCATTATGATGGAGCATAGAAAGAATTCTGGATCCAGTACTGAAACCTAGTCTATTTTTATTTCCCTGCGACGTTTCCCTCTCCTTAGTTTCTCAAAAGCTTATCTCTTAAAAATTTTAATTCTGTAACTGCTTGGGAATTTCCACCTGACTGCCTATCGCTGGATCACAGCTGTGAAGAGAAACCGAAGCTTTCTTTGCTCTGGTGGCATTTCTGAACATACATGTCTTTGTGTCTTGACTCTCAGTCATTCCCTCAAAGGCAAGTCGCTGGTGCAGTAGCAAAACATATTCCATTCCCCTGTGTTTAAGGCATCTTGTTTCAGTCTTAAAAAAAAAAGGAGTGGATCAGTGGTGCAGAGAAAATCTCTTGTGTAGAGATTAGAGTTCTCACAAACTCAAGACTGCAGGACTGTCAAGAGCTTCTATTTTGGAGTAAAAATGTTACATCCCCTATCCCTTGCTATGCCATAAATGGTCTTGTCATAGTTGTTTATGCCACTGGCTGGCTTCAGCAGGGAGAGTGATTTTGGCCATAGTTGTCCATAATACAACAACCTCACAGCTATTCTGTAATATACCCCACTTAGTTCACACTCCACTTGACTATTAATATTGGGATATGTTCCACTTGGGTATACCACCAATACTGTTTGGAAATGATGGCTACTAGCACAAAATACAGTTGACAGATTGTTATAAGGCACTTGTAACAGTAGTCTCTTGAACCATCTTCACTGCCTATCACCCCAAACCCACCCACCCACCCAGAGTTTTTTGTTTTGCCAGCTGAATGTCCTGCTGTATGTCTGTCTACCCTACCCTTGGTATGCAAATCAGTTCAGGATATCGGCAAATCAAATACTTCCTCTGCTACTCAGTGGAAGGGCAAGGGAAGCATTTTTTTCTTAGACTTTAGTAGACAATGGAGCATCGCTGATGTGCTGCACTCCTTATTAAAAAGAAAAATTACAGTCATTTTCTTCGCCTCGAGCGGTGGCGAACCTTCAGCACTCCAGATGTTTTGAACCACAACTTGAGCTCCAATATGGTTTTGGGATGTAGGGACACCAATTGGTGTTTTTTAAATCTTCCTTGTTCTTGGAAATATGGAGGCCCGGAAAAAAGGTAAAAGGTGGGGGAAAGCATGAAGGAAATGCCTTCTCATTGTCCGTGTCCCCCCAACCATCATGAATGAAAGTCCCATATTTCATGCCAAAATTTACAAGTTTGCTTTAACAAGAATAAGTTATATACAAGGCAAAAATGATTTAACTTTGCCAGTTGTTGATCCTTAGAGAAGAAAGGACAAATGAAAGCTTAGAATTGAACCCCACCTCCCGGCTCAGGCTTCCCCCAACAAACTGCTCCTGTCTGCCTCCTTGCCAATGCTTACAGGTGTGTATTACAGTAGGACCCCCATATCCACTGATTCATTAACCACTGATTCAGTTATCCACAGTTGGAGGGAAAAAATTCAATAAATATTTCAGCAGCCACAAAGCAAGCTACCGTCACAGATAGCAGCCGTAAACTAAGCTAGTGTTGTAAAACAGCAACCGTAAACCAAGTTACTGTCTCAAAACAGCAGTTGTAAAGCAAGCTACTGTCACAAAACAGCCATTTTGGTGGGATTTTGGTGTTCTCTCTTATCCATGGTTTTCATTATCCATGGGAAGGCCTGGAACCAGTCCCCAGCAGATACTGGGGTCCTACTGTAATGAATGCTCACTTTTATCTTTGGCTGTGACCATTAGCAGTGACTGTGACTTCTGCTCCATGTAGGCAACAACCGCCCCCAAGAGGAAGTCCAACCTGCCATTTGCCCCACTGATCCCTGTTTTGGATTCATATGTGTTCTTTACCTTTCTGTACTATACAAGACAATACCGGGGCTTCTAAGATTCAAATATCTCATAATTCAGCTCCAAAAGTCATGTTGGGTATCACAGAAGAGGTTAGTGTTTTGGAGCTGCATCTTCCAGAATCCCAAAGTCTGGTATGGCCAGAGTTGTAATCCAAAAAGGTTAAGCATGTTTATATCCCATTTATTTCAACAGGATAAATGAAATTATGTGTTCATCATCACTCTCACCCTGAAGAAAAGGACATGAGATACTTCTCCGTGTCTGGATCCTTCCCCTGGTGTCCAAACTGACAATTGTACAGTATTTAGAGGTTTTGAATGTGGAAGCAATAAGAGTGCAATAGTGCAAAGGGCTCTGGAAAGAGCACAGTTGGGCACAATGAGATTAATGCTAGGCCCTCCATCAAATGGGCAGCAGGGCCTGCCTTGGATGGATCACACTCCCTGACGCCTGGGAGCCAGCTATATTTATCCTTGCTGAAGAATGCCATCAAGTGCTCTGTGCTGCTGATAAGGTGCTGCTGCTGACAACAGGAGAACAAGGGGGAGGAGCAGAAGGGGGGCTTCTCAGTGGTATTTCTTCGGCATGAGTGGCGATCTTGGAAGCTATTTAGGCTCCTTGCAGTTTCAGTCAGCTCCTGGTTTTTCACTTCGAGAAGCAACTTTACCATGCCAGAACCTGCAAAGAAACCAGGTAAGGACCACAACTAGAGACAGCACAAAAGTGTTTCTTGCCTGGAGGTTGACTGCTAGGTGGAGCAGTTCTCCTCCTAACCCAGCGAAACCAGATGCCTTAGCAACAGAGATACTGAGGAGGAAATAAACAGGTGGCTTTCGTTTGAAGTTAGCGCGGAGAAACCTAATTTGAGGGTAATTAAATTAAGCAGGATTACTTTATTAATTTAAAAAATACACCACACAGCAACCACATGTACACCTCATCAGGAGGGTAAAAATCAAATTATTTTTCAACCTCTGCCTTTCCTCTCCTAGTCACCTTCATGCTTGTGGAGGCACCTCTCCAGAAAATGTGCTGGGTTTAAAAAAAAACTGGGGTTCTCATTATTATTTTCCCCTTCTCTCTCTTCAAGACAACATGTAAATCTATAGCTGAGTGAGAAAATTAAGGCATTAGAGAATTAAATTTCTCCCACTGAGATTAGTAAAACACATAAATAGTACATTTATCTCCATCCTCTCTTTTGAACGAAAATGAGGACAGAAAGATTTTTGAAAACTCACTTGATAGTTTATCTGAAGGGATGTTTCGATTTAGAGAAGGAAAAGAAGTGTTATGACTGCAACTAATATGTTTCTTCCGATTGTCTACTGCTGCAGTATTCTTTAGGTGTTCTAAATATCTAATTGTTGGGTTGGTGGGGTTTTTTATTGCTATGTACCAACATGTTCTAGCATATTAGTTATAAGGAAAATGTGTTCATTGTTCAGAATGCTATACTGTATGTTATTACTGTATATCAGTGGCCAATATTTTCCAGAATGTCAAATTAGTAAGGCTGTTTTCCCCTCAATAGCTGTTATGTAGAGAAAAAAGCCACCTGCAAGTCATCGAATATCTAGTACCCCCTGATTTAAGACAGTTAAAAACCTTAAAAACCTTCCATGTATTGTGTTTTTGTAATTCTTAACAAGTAGTACCAATGTACACAATTTACATGGCAAAGCTGCTAGAAATAGCTTCTGTGTAGCATGAGGCTACAAAGGCCTCACACTGTGCTTTTCAAAGGTGTCTGCAGAAATATTAGATGACAGACATAAAAGACAAATGTGTCTATGAAGAAATTAGGACAGTATCACAGCAAACACCTGAAAGGGAAAAGTAAAGATATAAAGATTGTTTCATACACATTAGAGTAACAAATCAAGAAGCCACAGAAAATTCCAGCTGACAGGCAAGTGTCTCTGTACAATATTATTAATTACGTGCCATCAAATTGATTTTGACTGACAGTATCCCTCCCAGATTTTTCTAGGTACAAAGCACTCAGACCTGGTTTGCCAGTCTCTACTTCAGGTGGGGCTCTGGGACCCTGCAGCTTGGCAAAAAATCCACAAGGAACAGAGCCCATAATTCCACCAGTCACACACGTTTTGGTGACCTATGGAAGGAGTTTACTTATTTGTTTTATTTATATCCTGCCTTTGTCCCTTGGAGGATCCAAAATGGCTCCTGAAGAGGACCTGGCTGAACTTGGCTTTGCAGTCAGCTACTCCAACTCACCAAGACATACCAGCACTTTTCTCTGTATACGATGAAAAACTCATGTTTGTTTCACCTCAACACAACATGTTATGAGAAAATAATTTTCTGGTACTTTTTCAAATACATTTTCACTGAGTTTCTGCTGAGAAGCCTCTTCTGGATACAGCTCAGCAAAATGACTTCCCCAATGTTGCCAGTTGCCACCCAATGTACAATATGGAGGGCACTACTTTGAATCCATTTTTAATATTGGAAGAAGTCTGTTCAGAATAACAGAATAATCTTAAATGTGTTTTTTATGGATCAATAAGTTATCCCTTTCGAGAAATAACATTACAATAGATAATGTGTGGGTGTGGATGGGTGGGTGGGTGTGGGTGTATGTTTGAAATGAATTGTGTTTACTTGGTAACTCTTATATGCTTTAAAAGTTCTCTTGGGAAGTGTTTTTTTAATGTTAGTCTCATGTTTTATTTTTGCTATATTTTTGTTTTCAAAAATAACAGCAAAGCAACACTTTGGTAACATATTCCACTTTGAAACATTAATAAGTGCTGCCTGAGATATTACATTGTAAAAAAAAAAGCACTCCAAACTGTATAATATTGCTTATTTTTCATTATTTCAGCATTATTGGGAAAAAGCTATCGACTTGCTGCTTATCCTTTCCAGTTGTCTTAATTTTTTTTTCAACCACCAGGATGAATTCATAGTGTACTTTCATCTGTATTAACAGAATGAGAAATTCTTAGCAAAGCATTTAATTTGCTCACCAACTCAATGATATTTTGTCCTGTTGGAGACAGCATTTCAGAAATTAATGTTTCTCTGACAACAAATATTATGGTGCATTTTGAGAGGATAGGGTCCTTCAGCCCTGCCAAAGATGTCCATCAACTGGACAGCTGTATAAGGGGATAAGATAAACTTTAGGCTACCAAAGGCTATTAATCATAACTAGCTATATAAATACGTACCAGTTGCTGAGGAACACAAGCAATTTGCAATTTGGGAATGTGCTGTTGCCCTCCTCTCCTGCTTGTCAGTTTTCTGTAGGCATGTCATTGAGTAGCTGGGGAACAATAGACTGGAAAAGATGAAGCGTTGGTCTGATCCAGCCTATTTTCTTCTTATGTTCTTTCTCTTCAGACAAACGAGTATCCCTAGGGGGAAAATAATTTGTCATTAGGCTACTCTAGGCTTTTAGGAAAGTAATAAAATGCTGAGCATGTCTTTAGGCCTAAAGGTCTCCCTTGGTGATAAGACCTGTGATGATTAGACTCGGTGAGGTGCCATAGTTCAGGGAACTGCAAATTGCAGCCAAGGTCTCAGTAATTACTCCTTACAAATTCAAGTGGCGTGAAGAGTAATCTTCAAGCCATCTACCCTAGTTGGAGGGACTAAGGAGACCCTGCCTTGTGCGTGACTTACTCTTCTGAGCCTGACCTCAAGGAAATCTCTTTAGAGTTGTGTTTTTTTTGCTTTTGTTTGCCTTCTCCGAAACCCTACAACCTCTGTCCATTTTTTAAAAAAACCCATCTGCAAGATTTCTTTGTTTGATTGGTGGATTCTTCCCGAGGCAACAAACTGCAGCTGGTGACTGATTGGTATGAAAGACAGAATTATGACTAGTTGTGAATGCAGCAGCCTAATGACAAATGGCAAGGCATATTGTAATATGAGAAGAAAAGGCAACGGGATGCTAAATACTAGTTATATCTGCCCATGAGGAAAAGAGAAACAAAGTTGAGGCAGAGAAGAAGGGGGGGGGAGAGAAAGCTGATGAAAAGATGAAGACTGAGCGATTTAGCATTTCTTTTAGTTTTGTTTGCACTAGTGACCCTGGTGTAAGTTAATGATTGGGGTGGGCTGTCACTTTCCATTAATTGGGGGACTGAGTATACTTGCAAGCTGTGAGCCTTATGTAGCAGCAGAATGAGGATCTGGGGATCAAGAAGGGCAAAACCACAGTGGCCTTTGAATTACTGTGCCTTAACAGCATCTTAACTTCTTTTTAAAATGCTGGGATAAATTTAGGTTTATCAAACAATGTCCAGCAATCATGCTATGTTTATTCAGAAAAGGAGTACCCTTTCTAGAATTTTCCCATAGAGGTGACTGTTTGGCCCAGGATATGTTTTGCAGAAAACAAATACAGTGGTACCTTGTGTAAAGGAAACAATTCGTTCCAAATGAAATTCTGTTAAGCAAGTTTTCCTTTATACAAATTTCCCATAGGAATGCATTTAAACAGAGTAATCCCTAATAGTGACCATTTTTATGTTGTATGGATTCGCCCCATAGGCGATTCTGTTAAGCAAATTTTCCCTGTCTCTGGAATTTTTTATGCTGTACAGATTTTATGTTATACAAACTGTTTGTTATATATCCAAATCTTCTTTTAAGTGATTGCTGATTTTAGGTTGTTGTTTTGTTGTTGCTTCAGCTTGTACTACAACTTTATCTTGATGCCCTCAAGAGCTTAGCTGACTGATATAAATGAATATTTTAAAAGGTGTGTTGTTAAATATAGCTTCATAGATGGGGGTGGGATGGTCAAAAAACAAAAACAAAAACCCTAGAAAAGTGGGTTGCTTAACATTCCAGACAGAGTTGTGGATCTGTTTTATATAGAGATGGGCACGAAATGAGCGATTTTTCATTTTCATTTTTGTTTTTTCATTTCCTTACGCAACAAAAATGATTTAAAAAAAACGAAAATGAAAATGAAATGACCAAATTTGCCATGTTTTTGTTTTCGTTGCAGCAGATGCATTGAACTAAAAAGAATGCTAACGAAACAGCAATTTTTCATTTTTGTTTTTGTTTTTTCGTTTCATTACCTAACGAAACGAAAATGAATATTTTTGCGAAAAACATCATGAAAACAAAAATGAACCAAAACGGACCCCTAAACAACCAAACGACAAACAAAACACCATTTTTTTGAGTCGTGCCCATCTATGTAGAGGGAACACTGAATGGACACATCCTGCTTCACCTCAGAAGCAAAGTGTGCTGTCCCTATTAAGCTTTGAAGGGGAATTAGCTGAGTTTTGTTGGGTTCAAATCGATTGGTTGCAACCTAAGTAATGGCATGCTTTCCGCAAAAGGAAAATATCATGAGAGAGGAGGGAAAGAAAGAAAGGAAAGGAGAATTGTGTTTTGTGCCTGACACTTCCAATCAGGAAATTACTTTTTCAGGGCTTTGTGATGCTTTCAGGAAAGATGTCAAAGTAAAATGCCAGAACTTGTTCCACTGTTCTCAGTTATCCTTAGAGCAGCAGTAGTTTTTATTGTAGCCAATGGGCATTATATTTATATACAAATACAAATACAATAAAAGCAGTATGGCAATCAGTCATATCCAAATATCTATATTCAAGGGAAACACATAATCATAGAGGATTACAGTAGAAGCTGACTGTATTTATACTTTATTGTTTAATATAAAAGTTAAAATTCAAGTTAAAAGTGTATACAAATATGTTAACAATCTCTAAAATAGTATCACCCATATACATAATTGTACAGCCTATAAGAAAAACTACATGTAAATAACTTAATACCTTGTATTTTTTTCAAATACTCCCTGCTCCCTCTTGATTGCTTATCCAGCTAATTCTTAGCTTTATAGCCATATTTCCAAAACTGGCCACTTTTTTTTAGTAATCTCTTTACTCTTGTTTTCCAAAAGCTTCTGTAAACACTCTTCCTTATTTCTACCCTCCAAGGAAGATATAATCGGTTTGATAAACCATTCCCTGATATGATTATATATTTTGCAGTCCAGTAGCACATGGCTCAGCATCTCAATAGTTCCCTCACCACAAACACACAATCAACTCTTATAGGGAATATTAATATATCTTCCCAGTAATACTGCAGAGGGCAATAGGCAATTATCCTTACAAGCTCTGCCTTCAGAACAATGACACTGGAACAGTATGTGGTGGAACTGCTGTTATTGTTGCTTTCTATAGGATAAAACTTTACTTATTTACAGTGGCAACCATTCCTTTCCTGCATATTACATTTTCACTGCAAATTTTAAAAATGCATTTTTGCTGTGGTATCTGGCCTGATTATCGTTATTAGGTAAGTTGGTTTCCCTGAACCTCATCCTATTCTGGCATTATTTGTATTTGATTCTGTTTCAGTGTGCGACTTCTAGGCTGCATCAGTATATAATATTTGACTAATTCTCTGTGTTCTTTGCAACCTGCTTGTTTTGTGAACAATATCAGTGCAGAAAAAAACACAGGACTTGTCTACATTTTCAGACTTTAGGGACGTGTCCATTCTATAAAGGATGAAGCAGATAGTTTCTAGATGAGTACATGCACCCATTTGTAAATCCAAAATATCTAATGAATGCTTCAGGCATTTTACAGTAAAACTATAAAGCATGATAAAATACTGCAGGAGACAAAAAATAAAATATAACAGACTGTGTATATTTTATTTATTTATTTATTTATTTTGAATATTCTACCCCACCTTTCTCCTTGGAAAAGAACCCAAGGCAGCTTACAATACAGTCATGAGGGACAATATACAGCCCAGAACATTTAAGATATACAGCACTCAAGTTAGGAGTAGGGGAATTAGAAAAGGCATCTTACAACATTCAAAGGTATCATTAAAGGTACAAAGAGCATATGAAAAGTAAAAAAAAAAAAATCCATTATATCAAAATAGGGGATCCTTCTAACATAATCAAGTATAGCTTACTGACATCAAACAGGGCAACTTTTAAAACCAGCCATTTGAAGGGAGCCAATGTAACCTGCTTATATAGCACACCATACCACTTCAAGTAGTCTCTGGGTGAGGGACGGCGATGGGTGCGGGGGGTGGGTGGCGATGGGTGCGGACGGCGGCAGATGGACAGCAACGGGCAGCGATGGGCGGACAGTGATGGGTGGTGCCAGCGGTGGGTGGGCGGGGGTCAGCAGGCTGACCAGTGCCCTCTCTCCATTTTGGCACCCTAGGCAACTGTCTAGTTCGCCTTAATGGAAGCGCCGGCCCTGATCCAATTTAAAATGAACAATTTAAGGGCTTATGGACCTCAGCTCCACCCCTACCTAGACAAGGACACTCTCATGACATTGGTGCAGGCCCTGGTCATCTCCTGAATTGACTAATGCAATGCTCTTTATGTGGGGCTTCCCTTGAGCCTGACCTGGAGACTGCAGCAGATCCAGAAACCGGTGGTGGGTGCAAGCAAATTTGACCACATTATGCCAGTTCTGGCTGGCCTCCACTTGCTGCCTGTTGCATCCCAGATCAGATTCAAGGTTTTGACACTGACATGCAAAGTGGTTCAGGCCCATGGTACTTGTTGGAGCATCTTTCCTAACTGTCATCCACCTGTCCCACAAGATCATCCCAGCTGGGACTCCTTCAGGTGGTCACCCTGGGCACAGCCCATACATCTTCTGCAAGAGCCTTCACAGTGGCTCCAACCCTATGGAACCAATTTCCAGAGGAGTTCCATCTTGCCTTCTTCCTGATGATATTTAGGAGGCAATTAAAGACTTTGCTTTTCAGGAAAGCTTTCCACACCAACCCTGGCTGATCATTTCCCCATTTCCCCCCCCCTCCACTCTTCTTTTGTATGATTGGTTTGTTCCATTGGTTCTAGCACAGCTAGAAATACAGAGAGCAAAATGTGAGTAGCTGCTCTCATTCTAAAATGGAATGAGATGTCACTTAAGTGCTAAACTGAAATTATCCTCTGTTCAGAACAAATAGATATTTGAGTTGATTCCTCAACATAATGTTGACATGGTGCTTAGGTAAACTCTCTTGTTATTGTTGTTAAGTGCAGTCATCAGGTCTTTTCATTAATCACTCTCAGTGGCAGTGCTATCACTGTATTCCACCCAGAAGCCTGGGATGAGATAATTCATCTTAAGGATTCTAAAGATTTTCAAAATAATTATATACTATCTGCCTTTAATGCTCTAAGGGCATTCAGCCCTCTTAATATATTCTTGTGTGTGTTTCATTGCTTTCGGAACAATTAGCGATGTTGAAATAAGGTTATAGGAAAATAGTCATTCTAAATTACTGAATAATCTTGAATTTTATTGGAACAGCAGCTCACTTACAAAATATTAGCAAGGTCCTGTAAATTTATTTTATTTATTTATTTAAAATATTTTTACTCTGCCTTTCTTCCTGGAAAGGATCCACTGAGGGCAGTACAGTGGTACCTTGTATAAAGGAATTAATTTGTTCCAAATGAAATTATGTTAAGCAAATTTTCCTTTATATAAATTTCCCAGATAAATGCATTGAAAACAGAGTAATCCCTAATCGCGACCATTTTTATGTTGTACGGATTTGCCCCATATATGATTCTGTTAAGCAAATTTCCCCTATATCCAGAATTTTTTATGTTGTACAGATTTTATGTTATACAAACTGTTTGTTATACAAGGGTCCACTGTATATATAACTGGAGACAATGAGTATAAAACAGTTGTTAAACAACATTAGAAACAATAGTTAAAGCTAAGGACAATGAGTGTGAAGAGGCATCTTATATTATTTGAAACGCAATACAGTGGAACCTTGACTTACATACTGCTTGACTTGCATCATATTTGACTTGCAGTAAGAAGGGGCCTGTTTGACTTGAGTCGCAGGCTTTGACTTACATCTCGGAGCCCCGGCACAAGGCACCAGAATTGGGCGGCAGCCACAACCCAGCATCGCGGCTGCCGCCTCCAAACTGCTCCTGCCTTCTTCACGTCCTCCAGCAGCGGCGGCTTTGGCGAGACCAGCTCACAGCACCTGGAGCTGGTCCTCAGCCTCACCGAAGCCGCCGCTGCCGCCCGAGAAGAAGAAGGGCCGGGAGCTCGGGGCTGGCCTCGCTGGTTAGACAGTCGGCTCAGTCTTGTAAAAAATCTGGCTGCAGATGTCTGGTACACAATGGAAGCGTTTTAGTTGGGGAGCTGTAAAGTTGTGGGACTCTAATGGTAAGCATAGAGTTGTTCAGAACTTGGAACGTCAGGTTGAAAATCAGTAAAACTTAAATGTTAAACATTGTTTCTATGAACATTAAAAAGTGGAGGCGTATAATTTGTGGACTATAATTCCACTGCCTCCTCCTCTCTTTGAAGAGACATTTCATTTACATCCCCAGACGGAATCTCCTATCCCAGTCAAATTTGTGTTAAATTGCTGTTTTCGGGGGTCTTTTTCATCATCTGGAACGGATTAATCCGCTTTCCCATTACTTTCTATGGGAAATGTTTGTTTGACTTAAGTCATGTTTGACTTAATTCTAGACCACTGGAACGGATTAATGACGTAAGTCAAAGGTTACACTGTATTAAAGTTAAGAACAATAAACAAACAAACATGGGGGGGGACAAAAAGCCACTTTAAGAGATGAGATACAAAAAAAATGAGAAACATAATGAGTCCAGGTTTGTCTGAAGAGAAAGGTCTTTGCCAGCTTGAGGAAGGATAGCAAAGATGAGGCAAGTCTGGCCTCATGTGGGAGGTTGCTCCACAATTTGCAAGCCGCAACAGAAAAGTCCCTCTCATGTGTCTCTACCAGATGCCCCTGTGACGGTAGGAGGACTGAGAAAAAGGTCTCTTCTGATGCTCTTAGCACCCAAACCAACTCATAATGGAGGATACAGTCTTTGAGGCATCTTGACCCCAGGCTATTTAGGGCTCAGAAGACTGAAAAGGTCAGCTGCAAAGTCGGCAGCTTGGCGGTTCGAATCCCGGGTGCCAGGCAGAGAGCGAATTCCCGCTGTTAACCCCAGCTCCTGCCAACCTAGCAGTTCGAAAGCATGTAAATGCAAGTAGATAAATAGGTACCGCCGTAAAAAAAAAGTGGGAAGGTAAACAGTGTTCCGTGCAGCCATGCTGGCCACGTGGCCACGGACTTGCACAACACTGGCTCTTTGGCTTGAAAACAGAGATGAGCACTGCCCCTAGAGTCGGACACGACTAGCACACATGTGCAGGTGGGAACCTTTACCTTTACCTTACATTAAATCAACACTTTTAATTACAGTATGTTTGGAAACAGATTGGCAGCCAGTGGAGCTGCTGTAACAAGGGTGTTGTGTGATCCCTGTAGCCAGCCTCAGTCAGCAATCTGGCTGCTGTGTTTTGGACCCACTGAAGTCATTAGGGAATGTGGTCAGATCGGATCTCTCAAGAAGAGGAGTAGCTGGCACACTAATTTTAATTGTACAAATGCTCTCCTGGCCACAACTGAGACTTGGGCATCTAGTCTCAAGAAAGGATGCACGAGCACCCACAAGCTGCTTACCTCTTTTTTCAGCGGGAGTGTAATCCCACCCAATCCAGGCTGTATCCCTGTTCCTTGAGCTCCCTTTCAACTGACCAGAAGCACCTTTTTTCTTGTCTGGGTTAAGGTACAGTTTGTTCAGCTTCTTCAGTCCATTATGTACGCCAAATACTGACATCCTTGATGTTAGGCGACATGGAAAGGCGGAGCTGGGTGTCATCCTCATACTGGTGACACCAATTTTCACTTCCAAGAGAACTGTTTTTGGTGAGTAAGGGAGAAAGGGACAAGTCAAACGGAAGTTACATTTGTATTTCTTTTATAACAATAGTTGCTTCTCTGTAGGAACTCAAACATGGAGAGAAGCATAAGTAAAGACTCAGATTGGAATATTCAAGTCGCTTTTCTGTTTCAATATCATGGAGTACATAATCTCAGTAAAACTCTGAGAAGTATTTAAGACATGCCTGCTCAAAAATATGTAATAACTATTTTATACAGTATTCTGTATTACTAGATATGTATTTATTTTATTATACCAGTGAACAACAGATGTACAGAGCCATTATGAACACAAGGTTATAAAATGAGCCATTTCATATTTACTGCCAACCTTTTACTCACGTTACTGGAATTTACAGCCTCAGCTGCTGAAGGCAAACAAGAATGTAAGGCAGAGAGACTTAACAACTCTGGATCAAGGAGTAGCTAAGCCTGTAAGTGCAGAAAGTGTCTCTGGCACTTTCCAGTAAAGGAATTTGCAGGAACTTTATTTAGTTACAGGGTAAAACATTAACAAGTCTTCATTGTAATGTATTTGGAACTTCCAAGTGTACAAGCCAAATTCATTCCCAGTTATGTTGTTGATGGGTTGTTGATTTTAATGATTTTAAAAGTAATTTAAAGGTAGAAAACCAATTACCCTTCTATATATCTTGACTCTGATGCATGTATGAAATGAATTTCATGGGAAAGACTATGCTTAATAAAAGCAAAAGGATCATCATTCTCAAAATTAGATTCTTCTGCTTCTCAAGGGTGCCACCTCTTAAAATAAATTGGCATTTATTTTATAACAATGAAGCTGAGACCAGAGTTATGCTGGAAGCCATCACTAAATTATGGATGTTGAAGGCTTCAGGGGGAGCATGGTTTGCACCAAACTGGTGGCCTCCTAGATTGAGACTTGTTAATGCCAAATAAAGGCTCAAATCCTCAGTTTTCTTTATTTATTGAAATGGGAGATTGTAATATTCTTATGCCCAAATGGGTAAAATTGTTAGTTAAATTAAGAATATAAGGCAGAGGGACTTGAATCCTATTCCTGATACAGTGCCAGTTTGATATCATCAGATTTATGGATGATGCCAAACTGGTGCCAGAATCAGACTTCACAATAACCGCAACAGGACCAAAATAAACAAATGCAAAGTTATACATTTAAGCAGGAGGAAAAATGAGATACTATATATAATATATAGCAAGGGTAGCATCTGATTTGGCAATAGTATTTGTCTTTGTAGACCACAAGTTGAATATGAGTCAACAATGTGATGCTACAGAGGAGGAAAAAAAAGATATGCAATTTTAGGCAGCTTCACCACAAGCATAGTGATGAGATAAAGGACTATAATGGTACAGCTATTCTGCTTTGGTCATACTGTGACAGGAATAATAGAATTAATTCAATACATAAGTAAAAGACTTTTCAATTAATCATTAAGAATGTCTTACAGTAGGACTTGTTCATCAGTAGAATGGCCTACCTTGGTGGAAAATGTTAATTCAGGGTGTAATCAGTCAGGGATCTGCCCTGCAGTTTTGTCCAGTTTGGGGATTGTTTGGCTCACTCCTTTTCTGGTGACCAAAAAGCAAAGCAAAGAAAAGTGTTCTGCTTATATACCACCCCATACCACTTGAAGTAGTCTCTGGGCGGTTTACAGTTTTTAATTACAGTATGCAGGCTACACATCCCCCCCAGCAAGCTGGGTACTCATTTTACTGACCTTGGAAGGATGGAAGGCTGAGTCAACCATGAGGCAGCTACCTGGAATCATACCCCAGGTCGTGAACATAGTTTTACCTGCAGTACAGGCATTTAACCACTGCGCCACCGGGCAGTGCAGGCATTTAACCACTGTGCCACATAATGCATGGGCAACTGCAAATGAGCCTGACTCTTAACCATGCTATGCCACAACTTTTGGGGTCCTGGTTAGATGCAGGTAGGATCACTCCAATTTAACTTGAGTTCAACATGTTTCAACATGAAATCACCCCACTCCACATCCCACTGACAGGAGCAGTTGCACTGCAGATGTCCCTCCCTTTGGATTCAGGGGAGAGAGCGACAATAGGCAAGTTGGTTAAGGCAACAGTATAAATAGAAATGCCCACTATAAATAGAAAGCTTCCCTCTTGTCAATAGTCTGCAGCAGGACACCAGGACGTCCCTGCCAATGACATTCTCTGAAAATTTGCCATTTACAAGCTGGAACTTCTACAGGATGCAGTGTTGACAAGTAATTAACATATTTATGGATACTTTGGTGGCTAACAGGATGAGTGACAACAACTGGGATTCTGTAAAAACTATTTCCCTAAAGCTTTTTATCCTCAGTGCTGGGCAGTGTGGTGGTGGGGAGGTGGAGGAGAGGGGGGGCAGAGCTACTTGTTCTATGGTGGCCTTCCAAAGTGGCTTGATCCCCAGTTGTGCTGCACAGTCACCGCTTTTAGTTTGCTACCTAAAGGACTCTTATCTGTTTAGATAAGCTATTAACAGCCCATGGTTCATTGCAACACAATGGCTGGTATCGCCAACTGCAGAGGCTGCTCTGGCACTGTGACAATGTGGCAGTCACATGCAGCCACAGGTCTAATTGTGTGACCTAGTCAGATCACTGTGGCAGGTTCTGCAAATAGAGCTTCATTCACATAAATATTGAACACGATACTGACCAATACTAAGCACCTGTTTAGCTTTCTGATCTCCTTATAATCCTTTATCCCCATTCTGCCCTGTTTTAGTAGCCAATAAGCCAAAGGTTATGAGTCGACTACACATCAAGTACTGTGGGATTTGGTGTGGATGTAAAATAGGTGATTTTTAAAAAATGATTACATGTTGCAAAGGCCAATTCAAATTCCTCCATCTCTTTTTGCTTCCAATCTGGAGGGTCCTCACCCCACCCACCCACCCTCTGCTGGAGCTTCTACTTTTCCCAAGCTGGAACTACTGTATTTGAATGGATTTGTCCTCTTGTGATCAGTTGTTTCATTTTCCAAAAGGATGGAGATTGTGACTACAGGTGGTGTTCTAGCAATATACTAAACTGGGTGTGATGTTTTGGAAAACAGAAACACCTAATACCTACAGTCTTTCTCCCTGGTTGCCGCAAAGAATTTTAAAACAAATTACTGAGTTTAGCACTATATCACCTTATCACTAGATTGTTTTGTGCTGGACCACCTTTTCACAGACTGAAAGAAAAAAAACCTAAAAGCAGATATGAAATAAAAACAACTCCAACAAGCTACAGCAGACCACTATGTTTCTGCAGTACATATGTATGTGTTTATACATTATAGAGTACTGTACTGTACTTTGGAAAAATGTCCCTTCTCCTTAATGCTTTGCAACTCTTTAATATGTCCACTGGGTTTACGATGAACTGTAAAAAGAGAGCGAGGGACTGCCAAAGGTTGGAAGCAAAAGAAGGAGGCCGGTGAACAGAATCAAACTGTGAGTCCAGTAGTTTCTGTGTGATCATCTAATCTGAACACAAGTGTAAATGTGCTGTGCATCAAGCTGCAGCAAAACTGACTCACTCTGTTTCAGCTTTCCCATGTAGTCACAGTAAAGGTCTAGCTAGAAGTCACGCGGTATGCAATGTCTTGAAAATGTTATCCTAAGAAAGTGGGGAATCTATTTGGTTTGGATTGCTGCATATTGTTTGAGTCTGGTGGTTTTAGTTTTGTAATGTTAATCTGTAATCTTTAATTTTAGAACTGTAGAGCCAGAAGGAATCCTCTGGATGCCTCTGAAGCTTTGAATCCAGCCCCTCTCTGGATATATGTGAAATTTATTTATTTATTTATTTATTATTTATAGGCCACCATTCCTGACAAGGGGACCCAAGGGGACTCACAATATTAAAAGGAATAGAAATTGAGGATTGTTGCCCCAGTATTATCTCTGTACACTTGTTTAAACTCAAGCTTTTTTATTTAACTTTTGATTCCTTAAACTGGTTTCATCAAGAACTCTTCAGAATCTGTTTTTTTGTTTTGTCACCCCAAATAATTTAGCAATACCAGAAAATATAGCTGCCTTACATATAGTTCTATTCTCTGAATCCTATTCTTTAATTTATTTTCAGTCCAGAAAAGGACTATTCCTCCTATCGCATGTCTGCTGCTAAGTTTCAGGAGTCCTTGTTTGACCAAGGTGAAAGGAGCCTTGTGGCACAGTGTTTAAACTGCTGTACTGCAGCCCAAACTCTGCTCACAGCCTGGGGTTCAATCCCAGGTAGCCTGCTCAAGGTTCACTCAGCCATACATCCTTCGAAGGTCAGTAACTGGACTCACCAGCTTGCTGGAAGGGAGCAGTGTGTAGTCTGAATAATTAAATTGCAGACCACCCAGACAGTGCTTTAAGTGCTATGCAGGGCAGTTTATAGGCAGCATGCTTTGCTTTTTAAAAACTATTGATACCAGATGCCATGAACAACACTAGGCATCAGCAATGGCACTATTCCTTCACTTTAGATAACAGAAAAGGTCAGGCCACCGTTACAGACACAAAAATGGCCTCAAGAGAATGGGAACTATTAAACATGCAAATATCTCCCAATGGTTTCAGCTGTCCATGTATGAAAACTGACAACAGTGTTATTCATATTTAGGCAATTCCAACAACCTTTTTAGCTAGCTCTGGGCTTTTCCACATGGAGGGAAATTTCCAATCTCCTTACTCACAGTTCTTCTCTCTTCATTATGATCGAATGTGTAGGTTACTGGATTTCAAGACCAAATTATGCTTAATAAAAGCTACCTCCCAGAAACCCGGCTCTTTGCAAGAAGCCATGGAAATTCTGCAATAAATACAACAGAAATACATTTGGTTGCTTGACCTTGTCTTCCAGGGCTGTTTTCCCCCTGTGTTTCTATAGTAACAGACTGCAGCTTGAAAGTTTCTGTTGGCGAACTCTGGCCCTAGAGCTGAACTGCATGGAAAAAGCACAGTGGTGCCAAACTTCAACCGCGATCACAAGATGGAACAAAAATGAAGTCTGCCTTCAGGAGGCAAGAAAAAATGAGCAAAGTCATGGCACTTTTGTCCCCCAGAGCACAGAGAGAACTCTTAGTTCGCTGAGCTCCTTGCCCTCTGAAAATGCTGGCCACAGAGTCTGGTGAAATGTCAGGGAGAAAAACTTCCAGAACACAGCCAATGAGCCGTGGTTTAAGAGTAACTTGGTTTAAGAGCATTTTGCAAGACAAGAAAACATTTATTCTAAAGTTTGCATTGATCAACAAGCAATGTTTTTATATACAAGCACTGAAGCAGGTCACATGATCACAAGTGAGCCAATGGGGGCTTTCCCTCCCTCCCTCCCTCTGAAGGATTTTGGGTGTTTGTCTGGAACATTCTGTCTTAGGCAGCCCCCAAAGCAGAGGGAGGAGAGAGGAATAGAGGTCTCCCTTGCACCAGCCAGGAACATTTTCAAAGGGGAGTGCATGTTAGGGTTTTATTTTTCTTTATATATTTTTTAATTTGTTTTCAACTTTTTTTTTTATTTTTCAAGCCATTTCTAGTCATGGGCCAAATAATCAAGTGTGTACAGGGCTACAAATTGCACTTTATTATTGTCACATTAAAAGCATAGAGTAAAATCCAGTTGTTAGTCCCAAGCAGAACAGATTCCACCGCCAAGTACCTAAATCATGGTCTGGACGTGGACTTTAGCCAACTTCTTTTGTGAGTTGTTGCAGTCTGTGTATATAGTATGTGGACGTCAGAACTAATCACTTGAGTTTCCATTATTTCTTGTGGGGAAATTTGCTTTGATATAAGAGTGTTTGGGTTTGCAAGTGTGTTTCTGGAACAAATTATGCTCGTAAACCAAGATATTACTGTACTGTATGTGTTTTGCCACACTGTAGGAAAAAGTCAAATCATAGAAATGTTGGAGTTTATCATATGTTGAGCAGATTGTTGTGTATATAATACTGGTTGTTTGGTTGTGAATTATGTTAAATTACCTCAAGGACTATGTAGATGGCTGTGATAAAAGGTTCTAAATCTATTACTGTTGCAGTCGCTGCTTTTTGGAGAAAAACATCCCACCCTTTTTATATATATAATTAGGGACATTGCTACATTTAGCGAACAGGCATGTCTGAGAATATGTTTGCTATCAATACATGGTATCTGTTACATTTCAGAATACATTTTAAGAGAACACCTGTCCGTATTGTCCTTTATGCATGATTCTAGTATACATGGGACAACACAGCCTTTCTAATAACCTAAGCCAGGGGTGTCCAATTTTTTTACAAGGAGGGCCAGATCCGGTTAGGTGAAAATGTGTGGGGGCAGACTATTCAGCCACCTTTGGTCCCCAGGCCAGACTTTGGACAAGTCTCTATAATAGTGGTAGCAAACCTTTGGCGCTCCAGATGTTTTTGGAACACAACTCCCAGACTTCTGAGCCTAGGTTGCCAATGACAAAGGACTGTGGTCCAAAACATCTGGAGTGCCAAAGGTTCGCCACCCCTGCTCTATAACATGCAAGGAGGCAGGGAGGATGCTGCAGCAACGGAGCCAGGGGCAAGTAGGCTGGGCAGGTGGCTGGGAGGGGGAATGGACAGAGGCAGGAAGGGCAGACAAACCATAAAACTGCAAGCTGGTACCTCCATCCGGTATGAGGAGGTCCAGTTGGTGGGGATGTGTGACAGGCTGAGCCGGTGGGGAAAAGAGGCTGCGGGCCGCTCGAAATTTGAAAACGGGCCGCATTTTGCCCCCAGGCTGGACTTTGGACATGCCTGACCTAAGCTCTATGGTACCTTAAAAGTCATGACCAGTGGTTCAAATAGTTCTTGGAAATAAAGCAGTAGTTACAGTAAGAAGCAAAGCTGTTTCCTATATCTAGCCCTAGTCAATAATCTGACACCATCATTCTGGACTAGCTCAAGTTTCTAAACACTTTTCAAAGACAGCCCCATGTTCACCATGTTACAGTATTTCCAACCATGATGTAACTAACACATACTTTACCATGCCCAGATTTAGTATCTTCAGCAATGGGTGGAGATGGCCTACTTCCTGGCTGCTACAGCAGCCTAGGCATCCAGATTTAGGACAGTAGTTTGTGTTCATAGATCCCCAGACCAACTCCAAATCTTGGTTCAAGAATTCCACAGCCTCCCTGGATTCGGAGGTGTCAAGAAAGGCAGTTAACAGAAAGATTTTAATGGCAGTCTCCCTCATTTTACATTTTGAAGCGCATTAGTCATTCTATAAACTCTTTCCAGCTGAACATGTAGAACCAGGCATGTGACAGTTACATGCTGTACAGAAGCAAAACTTGTAAGTGATGTACAATTACTCTTTTTCAGAGATTCATAGCAGTTGCTTGTCTAACAAACCCATGGTTGAGGTAAAGTCTGATGCAGAGAGGGGACACAACGTTGAACAGATAGGCATAAAATATCTTGGTTCCAAAATGAGAAATAGTAGTTTCTGAGTAATTTGATGTAGTCCTGAAAATAATGTATCTCCACAAATTTTGTATAGAAAGGAAGTAGAAGTGTGTGTGTGTGTGTGTGTGTGTGTGTGTGTGTGTGTGTGTGTGTGTGTGTGTGTGTGTGTGTGTGTGTGTGTGTGTGTGTGTGTGTGTGTGTGAGTGAGTGAGTGAGTGAGTGTGTGAGTGTGTGTGTGTAGAATATGGAACACAGACATATTTTTTTAATGCTGCTACCAAAAAAGAAAAAAAGAAAAAGAAAAGCCCTTTCAATCTTTTCTTCAGCTTCGGCATTCATCAAAAAACCAAAGACAACCGATGTTGTAGCAGGAAGTGTTGCTGTTTTTGAAGCAGAGACTGAGAAGACAGGTATTAAAGTGAAGTGGCAGCGCAATGGTGTAGAAATTACGGCAAGTGAGAAATTCATCATCAGGTCAGAGGGAAACAAGCACTCGTTGACCATTAATAATGTTGGAAAAGAGGACGATGTGACATATGCCGTCATTGCTGGAAGTTCCAAAGTCAAGTTTGAACTCAAAGTCAAAGAACCAGGTAAATAGTTTTCAGCATGGATGCCATAACTCTTTTATTTAATAACTAATTATTGTGCTTTTCATGGACAGTATAATAGGACAAAGGCCTTTGTTAAAGGGAATATACACCATTTGATATGGAAAGCTACTGCTTTGCCAGTTTATTTATATGTTTTTATGTGTTTATAGTATTTTACCCTGCTTTTCTCATTTAAAAGGACTCAAGGTGGTTTACATCATTAAAGTACAATATTTAAAGCTAAAACATTAAGTATACAAATGGTAAAAAGGATTAATCAGACGCCACAATAAAAGATGGTAAACAAAAGCAACACACACACACACACACACACACACACACACACACACACACACACACACACACACACACACACACACACACACACACAAAACGGATTCAAAGCAGTATGACACAACCATCCATTTAAATCTCCCACCCAGCCACTCAAGGAAAGCATGTCTGAGGAAAGCATTCCTCACTCAAGGAAAGCATTTGTAAATCTTGTTGGGAGTGTTTACTAATTAGGTAGTGTTAGGGTTTTTTTTTTTTTTCACCCCCGCCATGTCCGCAGGGACTCATATACCAACTGTGACGGACCGTGGGCGGTACGCTTGTAGCCGGGGGGTTCGTCAGATCAGAAGAACCCGGGTCAGGCATCTTGTGCCTGTCCCGCGTTCTGACCCCTCGGCTCCCTGCCACGTATCCGGGAGTCACTCCTCCAGTGCCTCCAGCCTTTCCTGCATTCTGTTTAACGCCAGGTCAGTCCATAATAAAATCCCCATCATATATGATACCATCCAAGATGGGCGGGCTGACCTGGCTCTCATTACCGAGACCTGGGTGGGTGCAGAGGGGGGGGCTTCGCTCTCCCTGCTGTGCCCGCCCGGGTATCTGGTTCAGGGTGTGGGAAGGCTGGAGGGTCAGAAGGGAGGTGGGGTCGCCATCGTCCATCGGGATTCTTTTTATGTTTGCAGGGCCTCGACATTGGTCAGCCAGGGTTTAGAGTGCCTTCACCTGTTGGTGGGACAGCGGGACAGATTTGGCATTGTGCTGGGTTACCGTGCTCCCCGCAACCCAGCACAATCCCTCCCGGAGCTCTCCGAGTTCATCGGGGCTGCACTATTGAAGTCCCCGCGCCTTTTGGTTGCGGGTGACTTCAATGTGCATGCCCAGAACTTTCTGGGGCAGCTCTTGAGTTCATGGAATCCATGGCTTCCATGGGTCTGTCCCAGCATGTTGTATGCCCTACTCACAGGTCTGGCCACACCCTGGATCTGGTCTTTTCCTCCATGTCGGGGAGTTCGAGTCTGGAGGTTGGGGGCATTGTCCCCCTCCCTGTGTCATGGTCAGACCACCACCTGCTTACTTTCCCTTTGGCGATTCCGGCCCCCCCTCGCGGGGACCATCGGCCTCTTGTTTTGGCCCGTCCCCGAAGACTCATGGACCCTCGTCGGTTCCAGGAAGTCTTTGGGGCGTTTCCTGGAGAACTGACTGGCGCGCCGGCCGAGGCTGTGGTTTACGACTGAGCTCCGAGCAATGAAGCAGGCCAACCATTGGTTTGATACAGCTGCCCAGACCATCGACCGGATCGCCCCTAAGCGTCTTCTCCGGTGCCGAGCTCGGCCCTCGCCGTGGTTTACGACTGAGCTCCGAGCAATGAAGCAGGAGAGGAGAAGACTAGAGCGCAGCTGGAGAAGAACCCGGACGGTTACTAGTAAGGCTGCTGTTGTATCCCAGACTATTCCAACGCGATCAGGGAGGCCCATAGATCTTTTGTCTCCTGAGAATTGGTGAGGCCTCGAACCGCCAAGCGGAGCTCTTCCGTGTGGTTCGGGACCTCACCAATCCTAGTCTGGCCAGGCCTCCTCCTACTGAGTTCAGTAGTGAGAATTTCGCAGCCTTTTTTTGTTCTAAAATTGAGGCCATCCGGGCCGGCTTCGACTCCGGTTGCAGTAGCACTGCCCGGCATCTCCAGTTGCTGGGCCGCCTTACACTCGGTTGGATGTGCTTGGGCCTGTTTCTGCTGTCGAGGCCTCCAAGGCTATGGCTCACTGCCGACCGGCGTCCACTCCTTTCGATCCCTGCCCAGCCTGGCTCATTAAATCTGCCAGCGGGACTATGGCAAAACTATTGCTACCGCCTCCTTCAGCGAGGGGGTCTTTCCCTCCCGCTTGAAGGAGACGGTGGTAAAGCCCATTCTTAAAAAATCTGGCCTACCCTCCGACGATTTAACCAACTATCGTCCAATTGCCAACGTCCCGTTTATGGGCAAGGTGATCGAGAGGGTGGCGGCGGTTTAATTGCAGTCATGCCTGGAGGATCGGCAGTGCCTCGATCCTTGCCAGTCCGGGTTCAGGCCTCGTCGGGGGACCGAAACAGCTTTGGTCGCACTGCAAGACGACCTAATCCGGGCGGCTGACAGGGGTTGCTCTACCCTGTTGGTTCTCCTGGATTGTCAGCGAACCTTTGATACCGTCGACCACGGTATCCTGTTGGATCGGCTCTCCGAGGTTGGTATCGGAGGCACTGCTCGTAGTTGGCTCCGATC
Organism: Phrynocephalus forsythii; assembly: GCA_029282475.1. Classification (NCBI taxonomy): domain Eukaryota; kingdom Metazoa; phylum Chordata; class Lepidosauria; order Squamata; family Agamidae; genus Phrynocephalus; species Phrynocephalus forsythii. Next base: position 137,931,978 of record JAPFRF010000001.1, on the reverse strand, counting down.
CTTCCTGGAGGACCGTCCACAGTACGTTCTGCATGGGGGGGAGTTGTCGGCTCCTTGGATACTCCCTTGTGGGGTTCCACAGGGGTCGTCGCTGTCCCCTATGCTGTTCAACATCTACGTAAGGCCGCTGGCTGGGGTCGTTAGGAGATTTGGAGTCTGCTGTCATCAGTACGCTGATGACACGCAGCTCTCTCTCTCCTTTTCCACCTCTGCAGTGGAAGCTGTGAGGATCCTTGATGAGTGCCTGGGCGCGGTCCTGGCCTGGACCGGGGCGAACAGGCTTAAGCTCAACCCCGAGAAGACGGAGGTTATGTTCTTTGGGAGCTCACCATCTGGGTACGGTGGCCCTCTTCCGCAGCTGGGGGGGGTCTCCCTCCAGCCTGTGGAGAGGGTGCGGAATCTGGGTGTGGTCCTGGACCGCGCTGACCATGGAGGCTCAGGTGGCGTCGGTGACCAGGGCCGCTTATTTCCATCTTCGCCAGATCGCCCAGATCCGCCCGTACCTGGATGTTGACTCTCTGAGAACAGTGGTCCAAGCACTGGTGATCTCAAGGCTGGACTACTGTAACGCGCTCTACATGGGGTTGCCCTTGACTCTTCTCCGGAGTCTGCAGCGGGTACAGAATGCGGCAGCCAGGCTGGTGGTTGGTGTGCGTCGTTATGACCATATCACCCCAGTTCTGGCTCGCCTGCATTGGTTGCCCGTTGCAGCCCGGATTAGATTCAAGGTCTTGGTTTTAGTTTATAAAACCCTCCATGGCTTGGGACCGGAATACCTGTCAGAGCGTATCGTCCAGCGATCCATCTCGGCCCGCCCAGTTCGGCAGGTGCGAGCGCACTCGCTCCGGGTTGCCACCCCTCGAGAGGCCCGGAAGGCGGTTACCCGGAACCGGGCTTTCTCTGTGGCAGCCCCATCCATATGGAATGCCATCCCTAGTGAAGTGCGCTCTGCAGAGTCCCTGCAGGCCTTTCGAAAATCCTTAAAGACTTTTCTTTTTCGAGAGGCCTTTGGCGAATTTTAATTCCCCCCCCTTTTTTCTTTTCCGCCATCGCTAATTATTACGACCATTGGTGCCTCCAATTTTATTTGTTAGGCTTACGTCTTTGACGCGCTGGGATGCATTGGAGGCCTTGGATTCTCGTATTTTAGGATTTTAGGATTTTAGGATTTAATAGGGCAAATGTTTTAATTTGCTTGTATTGTGATATCTCTTGTTGTTAGCCGCTTAGAGTCCCATTGTGGAGATAAGCGGGATACAAATATAATAATAAATAAATAAAATAAATGTCTGAAGAGTAAGGCCTTTGTGAAAGGACAGCAAAGATGGCTGTCAGTCAGAGGCTTTTGATGGTTTTCTATTGGCCAAGTGGAAGAGGAGGTGATCTGACCATGGAGGAGTGAGCCATCCCCAACAGTTGAGGAGCTGGGACTGGGTGGTGTGGTGCTTGGCCCACCTTTCTATACATGGTGTGTGCCAACACCAATTGGCAGCACCCCCAAGCCCCTTCACTAAGTCCTCGGTTTCACGAGGCAAATGTTGCCTTCCTATCCTCTGCTTTTATGTTTTAAATTTGTGGTCACACAAAGTACATCCATTAGCGAATCATGTAGCCAGTCAGGGTGTGAACTGCAGATCATATCTCACTTAGCCAGAGGCATCTACTTTTTTTTATTACTGGTCTTTTTTTTGGTAAAAAAATATTGTGCTGCTACATGTGAGAATGATCTTATTACACCTTTTTTGAACTATTACCACTATGTATATCTTTTTAAACTGTTTTTAATTTTTTTTTGCTGCATTTGTGTCAGTGTCAGTTAATTTCTGTCAAATGATCTAAACAAGAGGCTCTAGGAGGTGCTTATTGGATTGGAGCTTCAGCAGTTTGGGGGCAGTACATGGGCTGCATACTTTGTTTTTTGTGATGTCGAGGACACACAGAAAAAAGAGGAACCATCATGGAACAGTTCCCAGTATACTTATTTATTTATTTATTTACCAGCCAATCATCTGGCTACAAGAGCACTCTGGGCACTTTAAAACAACAAAAAATACAGTTACTGTATAACAAACAATAATATGAATTACAAACAATTAATTATAGCTAAATAAAATGAAATCCAATTTACAACCTTTAAAATGTACCATCAAACAAACAAACAAACAGAGTCATAGTACTCAAGATGCGTATTAATCCAGCACCAAATGATTAAGAAACCCCAAAACACATTGGGATGCACATTCTAGAATTATATCTGAAAACAAAATAAAAAGTAACAGGTAAGAAAAGACAAAAATGTGGTGGCACCTTAAAAACTAACTTATGTTATGTATTTTAAAATTTGAGCTTCTTTTGTACAAATCTACTTCATCAGAAATAAGAGAAGGAGATATTTTCATTTCTTTTGTCTGATGAAGTGGACCTTTTCACGAAAGTTCAAAGAAAAAATGTAGAACTTAGTCTTGAAGGCGCCACCACGTTTTTATGTTTTTTAAACTTTTTCCCAACTGCAATGCTTGCACAGGCAAACATAGCTACCCCTTCTACAACTACATCCTGCAATCAATATCACATGACCACAAAACGCAACAGGAACAGGATTAAAAGTGGCATAACCCCAGAACAATATTTTGCTGGTGTGACCTAAGTTCTGGGTTGACATTTAACCTTTAATAGGGACTCCTTTCACTGGAATATCCCTTTCACCAAAGAGAACATCAAGCAGCACATAATCTAATATTCATTGTACTGTATTGAGAAAAAAGCATAATTTCAGCACATTTTCCTGAAACAATGAGCTCTTGCATCTAGAAAAGATGGAAGAGGTCCGACCTTCTGAAGAGATGTCTAAACCAACTGCTCCAAGTGCACTGCCTGAAGTTAGATCTGAACCAACTGTGTCAAGTGCATCCACAGCAGCGGATACTACCCCTACAGATGAGAGCAAGGGCCCAGAAGGTAAATGCAACTTCTGTACTATCCTTCTAGGAGCTACTGTTCAGAATAACCAGTAGCAATAATATAAATATGTCACATTGGTGGAAGTGTAGGAAATAGTACTAAAAAATGATAATTAATTTTCCTGGGCAGTCTTCCAGATGTTGAAGCAGCACATCAGTTGATACATTGCTTGTTACATGCAGCTGGTACTTTGTGATGGACCAGACTGTGTGAGAGACTCTTCCACTGCCATTTATACTGCAGATATATTTATATGCTTCTGCTATTGGTGTTTTACAGTATTTGTCAATAATACATGACCAGTCCTTTATTTATTTATTTATTTATTTATTTATTTATTTTATTAAACTTATATACCACCCATCTTCCCAAAGGAACTCCGGGCGGTGAACAGCACAAGGAATAACAGAATCAACAACGATATACAGTTAAAACACTAAATAATCAAAAGACAAAACAAGCAACTGGCAGATGGCGGGGCAAAAAAAGGGGGGGGTTAAAATTCAGTCACCAAACGCCTCTCGGAAAAGCCAGGTTTTCAAAGCTTTCCGAAAGGCTGGCAGGGACTGTGCAAGGCGCACTTCGCTGGGAAGATGATTCCACAATGTAGGGCCAGCCACAGAGAAGGCTCGAGATCGGGTGGAGGTTTTTCAAGCCCCCCTGGGCGTGACCACCTGCAGCATGTGTGCCTGTGACAACCTTTAGAGAATAGGGAGGGACATAAGAAGCTCACACTAAGTCAGACTCTCGTTCCTCTTAACTCAATATTGTGGAGTGATTAAGCACCATTCTGCAGGATTTCAGGCCGAGTCTTTTCCAGTCCTACCTAGAGATAGCAATAAGGGAGTCTTGAATATTTCACATGCAGACTGCACACTCTACAGTGCAATGCAAGGATACAATGTTTGAGGCTTATCTGGAAGTTGAGTCATGGCTACTGGACTTCGTTTTCTTGAGAGACAGAAACATTTCACTGCCCATCCAAACCAGTCTGAATACAGCTAGTGCGAGGCCTCCATCTTATAGTCAGCTTTGACCTCTTGTCACCCTGTTCTGAAATGGGCTCATAAGATGAACAGGTGCTTGAATAGGCTCGTTAGGTAGACAATAGTATCCATAGCCTTAAGGTGAACAATGGCCTAAGGCGCTGAAACCTATAAAGTATGGTTCGTTAGCTATGGCCATGGTGTTCAGTAGCCATGACTCAACTTCCAGATAAACTCACCTGGATGACTGAGAATCTTCACAGAAGTGTGAGGCTGTAATGAAGAAGAAATGGCTGGCTTTGAAAAACAGTAAAACACTTCATTGCAAGGACTGGACCCATGAAAGGAAAGTAAGGGTATGATCAGGCAGAATCAAAGGCACACACTTGATTGCACCAGAAAGGGTTATTTTAAGGGGGGTGATCTCTCTTAAAGCAACCCTTCTAACTGCTAGAAAATTGCTCCAGCCCTAAAAAGTAGAAGACCTACAGCTGAACCAAAAGGGTAGGGGTAGGGTTAGGGGTTAGGGTTGGTCTGCAGTGCATCTCCCCATACATCACATGACTGCTGAGAAATAGATCACACTAGAATGTTCTTCAAGAAGTCCAAAATGCAATATATTTCCCTGTGGGTCCACATCCTTGATTAAGATGCTACAGCAAAACTAGCTACACGCTATAGAAAACAGGATTGAAATCTATATTGAGGATAGCTTAGAAATTATCCATTCAGCATCTCATTATTGGAGGAGAGGGAACAATATATCATTTAAGCTTGTTTTTCAGCTCTTCCAGCAGATGCACCAGAAAAGGCCTCTGTGGACCCTATTGGTATTTTTGTGTCTCGACCACAGGATGGAGAAGTCACAGTTGGTAAGTTGTAGAGACCCAGTAGGAAAAGAATGTTTCTTCTGCCTGCAGTCAAACAAAAAGTCCTCACATTGGCAATTACAACACCATGTGCAGTTAAGCCATCTCTCTCTTTTTTTCCTTTTAGATTTTTCATGGTATAGAAAAAGATGGTGTGAAAGGCAGAAAAACAAGGGAGGATTGCAAATGGAGGACATGGTGCCTGAAGCCCAAACATGATAAAAAATATCCACCAGAACCTATTGTGTCCCCGCCTCTAACAGCCCCATTGATCTACGCCAGTGGTTTGACATAATGTTATACCTCAAAACTTACAATTGTCTTATTATATTTCCTGGCAAGGTGGGAACATCACATTTACTGCTGTCGTAGCAAGTGAAAGCTTGCTGAAGAAACCCTCAGTGAAATGGTTCAAGGGGAAGTGGATGGACCTTGCAAGCAAAGTGGGAAAACACCTCCAACTGCACGAGACGTACGATCGAAATAACAAGGTACAACTGGGAGACAAGGGCTTAATTTCACCATCTTTTGTAGGCTCTTTTTTATCGTTTCAAGGTTAAAATGAGTCTTTTCTTTGAAGTCACTGTTGCTAGTTGCCGATATCTACGACTTATGCTGTGAGGTAAAAAAGGTAAAGGTTCCCCACACACATGCATGCTAATCGTGTCCAACTCTAGGGGCGGTGTTCATCTCCGTATTCAAGCCGAAGAGCCAGTGTTGTGCAAGTCCATGGCCACATGGCTGGCATGGCTGCAAGGAAACACTGTTTTATCTTCCTGCTTTTTACAGCGGTACCTATTTATCTACTTGCATTTACATGCTTTTGAACTGGTAGGTTGGCAGGAGCTGGGGTTATCAGCGGGAGCTCGCTCCGCTGCGTGGCACCCAGGATTCGAACTGCCGAGCTGCCAACTTCGCAGCCAACAGTTTTTGGAGCCTTAGTCCGCTGAGCCACCATGCCCCTTCAACTTCTGCTGTTAGTTGTCAGCAGTTGCCAGTTCCCTTTCTGTCATAAAACACTTCTTAGACACTACATCATTTGCAACCCACTACCATCCACACCCTGACACCAAGATTTATACCATGGTGTTTGGGAAATGTATCATATACCAAGTGGAATATTACGATATTTCTTGTTTATTTTTTTTTTAATGGCATTATGTTCTTCTAGAACATCTCAAACTTGTAGAGTGACCAGGCTTGCTGAGGAATTCTAGGAACTGTAGTCTAAGTAGTCAGGTTTTCATCTGAATACTCAGCGTCCAATAAGATATAGTACTAAGAGCCAGTAGAAAAAAATCTGTTTCTATTTACTAAAAGATTCAATTATTTATTCTATTTTTAAAAAAGGTTTATGTCTTTGAAATGAACATTATTGAAGCAAAACCAACTTATGCTGGGGGATACCGATGTGAAGTGGCAACTAAGGACAAGTTTGATAGCTGCAATTTTAGTCTTGTTGTTAACGGTAAGAGGATTCATTTAATAGTTTTCAAAATTATGGCTATACCTTTGGCTGGGAGTTGCCTAGCTTACATAGTTTAACTTCATTGCATATAATACTGTAATGCATTGACTGATGAAAATAATAACATTCGTGTGCCATCAAGTACTTTCCAACTTCCCAGGGTAGATGAGAAAGTACTCAGAAATACATCAAGTACTGAGTATTTTTACCCCGCCTTTCTCCTTAGAAAAGGACCCAAGGCAGCTTACAGTAAGGAGAGCTACTATACAGTCCATTACACTTAAGACATAGTCAGTTTGAGAAAAAGGGAATTGAGGGGTATCTTACATCACTTGAAGGCAACAATAAAACTAACAATTGATAACATGCTGTCAATGCAATCACACAAGGAGGGCCCTGGACTGTGCAGCTTGCCCAAGATCGAACAGGATGGCTTTTCTCCAGCAAGACAAGACCAACTGGAGGATCAAAGTCCTGACTAGAGATGGGCACGAATAAAAAAAATCGTTTGTCATTTGTCGTTTGGAGGGTCCGTTTCGGTTCATTTCCGTTTTTTGCGAATTTTTGCAAAAAATTCATTTTCATTTTCGTTCGTTTTGTTACCGTTTCGTTACCACTTATTTCAATTTTTTGTGATTTTTTTTTAGCATTTAAAGCAGTTCACTGTATTGCAGTAACGAAAACGAAATGCATGACAAAATTTCCGGTGTTTCTGTTCGTTTCGTTTCATTTTGGAGACAAAATTCATTTGTCGTTTCGTTGCATAACGAAATGAAAAAATGAAAACGGAAATGACAAATTGTTCGTTTCATGCCCATCTCTAGTCCTGACCTCTGATTCAACAGCTAACTATCTAACACACTGAGTTATGCAACCAGCATGAGGAATATGAACGTCTATATACTGTACAGTTGATCCTCGTATAACAAGCAGATTGTTTAATAGGAAATCCGTTTAAAGGAAAAAAATATTCAGAGATAGGGGAAATTTGCTTAACAGAATCACCTATGGGGTGAATCCGTACAACAGAAAAACGGCCGTGAGTAGGGATAAATCTGTTTTCAATGCATTCCTATGGGAAATTTGTACAAAGGAAAATTTGCTTAACAAAATTTCATTTGAGAACAAATTAATTCCTTTTTACAAGGTACTATTGTAGAATTTTTTTTCTCATGATTTTGAGGGTTTATGGATTATAGGATTTCTCAGTCTTTTGGGTATCTGGATGCAGGGCCAGAAGTTGGGTGTGTGTGTGTGTGTGTGTGTGTGTGTGTGTGTGTGTGTGTGTGTGTGTGTGTGTGTGTGTGTGTGTGTGTGTGTGTGTGTGTGTGTGTGTATGTGTGTGTGTGTGTGTGTGATTCCTCAGTGTCTCCTTGGAATCAGTGACCCCTAGGGCCCTTCCAGCTCTGCAATTCTGAAATCCTATTACATTACTTTATATTTAAAGAAAGCAGAACCTGTTGTTGGGCTTCAGTTCTCTTCGGTCCTAGCTAGTGTGGACCAGAATTGTCATCCTATAAAATCTGAACAGGTTCCCTGTTCCCTATTAAAAGCTAGAGTTTAATTTATAGGCCACCTGTCAGCCAGGTTCCCATGTAGAAATGGATGAATTAGACCACTTGACCATGATACATTTACCTGTATTATGCCCTTTTTTTACGTTTGTGTACATTTCAAATAGGTACAGAGAGAAAGAAAGAAAGATTCGTATTTTAATCTAGAGAGTTCAGTTTCCTGTGGAGAAAGCCTTACCTGGGAGCACAATCTGCTTCCTATGCATTTGTTGCTTTTTCCTTCACAGCCACTGCCACACTTTTGGTGGCATTGCAGATGAAAAGGCCATATTCAATGAAAACTGCAGCCTTTTTTTTTTTTTTTTGGCCATTGATTTATTACTGAATTCTGGCCCCAACAATTTTGGTATCAGGGTTTTTTGATAGGATATAGCACTCTGGCTGCGTTATGTCCTCCCCTCAGTAGCCTAACTGGCACCCACATTGTCCTTTTTTGGCACCAAGTAAAAGCCTGGTTGTTCACCTAAATAACTAGAGAGAGCATTGTTTGGTTTTCTTCTGTCTTCTTGATATTTTTTGTCTTAAATGTTTAATCATTGCATTGTTATAAAATGTTTCAATTGTTTGGAAGTGTTGAAATTGTACTAGATTCCTTTAATGTGATTTATTTATTGTATCTCATCTTGAGATCTGCCATTATGCTAAAGATACTTATATAAATAAATAAGAACAGGGCTACAGATTGCCCACTCCTGACTTACTTGTATGTTTAAGCATGTGTTTATATACACATTTTATTTCACAGTACATAATTTCTATATCAATGTATATATCTGGACCTGAAAATCACATCCAAATATTTGTTGAGTTTAAAAATGATGAATAACTTATTCCATTATCCTAGACATGTCTCCCTAGAAGTAAGTCCAACCAGAACTGCAACTAACAATTTTTGCATCTGGGGCAAGCAGCACAAAATGTGCCCCCCCCCCAAAAAAAATTGCCCCATGCTCTGACAGAGAAGGCCATGTCTAACCATCATCTTGGCAGACCAGCTCTCCATCCTGATTTGTATTTGAACTATAGGAGTTGTTTGCTGAGCCTAGGATAAATGTGCCCTCTTGGGCGGGAGTCTTAGTTAAACCCATGATCTGAGTAGTCCAGCCCTCCATTTGGATTTCTTCTGCTCTATCTGAGCCAGATAATTATATACTGAAGTCCAGGTAGATCTTCCTACTGGTTTATCTGCCAAGTCAGGAAAAGATCCAAGTAGACTTGGCCTCTCTCTCAATGCTGCCTAGAAGCATGGTCGACCAAGCCATTGGTAACCCTGTTTTCTGCTGTTGGTTAAGGTGTGGCTTGCAGGTCATCTTTCTTTTGCTCCTCTGGTGGACTGTCTTTGGAAGCCTGTTATTTTTAGTTACAAAGTGAAGCCTGGTATAAAAGAAAGGGCAGATTTTTTAATTTTTTAATATTTTATTACAAATTTATAAAATAACAGATAAACAGCAAAATAATATAAGGAAGAGAAATAACACACAACAATATAACAAAAGCATAACAAGTATAAGAGACATAGACCCAGTGCTACCCACCCATCCCTCGGGACTTAAACAAAATTACAACTTCATGAAATTGACCAGCCCATTTCTCTCCAGAAATACATTGAGTGTTCTCCAGATGTGTACCCTTTACCCTTTTGAAATATATATATACATAACATATACATATAATTTATCCCATATTCCATTAAAGTCATTAGACTTGCTCAGACCTTTCCTAATTTTGATTTCACAAGTCAATTTATCATTAATAGCTAAACACTTTTTAAATAGGGCACCCAGAGCAAACACCTGATTGTCCTGCCCCAGGCAAGAGTAGATATGATAACAGCATAGATATAACCCACGTGTTACTCTGAGAGATGCAAACCTGGTTAGTTTTTCTACTGGAATTTACAAAGACTGCATTCTGTACTTAACACAATAGATATTACAGAACAGAATAGATGTTCCATTGCTTCAATAAAAAACAAAACAAAAGTATTGGAATGTTAAATGATGATGAATCTGAGTATGTATGTGGTTTGGCCAGTCTGCATCTTGCAATTTAATTTGACAACACTGCTTGGAAATTAGGTTGGTTTTCATTCCAAGAAACCCCTAAAAGTAGTATAACTGAATTGCATAAAATCTGCATCAACGTTCAGTACTGGGTTGTTCAGTCAGCAAAAATAAGACTCTCAGAATTTAAGCCATCGGCTTTATTTTCTTAAAAGTTTAAAGAGGAAGTGTGGAAATGAAGAGGGAAATGATTGGTACTAAATACTCAGCCCATTCCGATTAAAGATGTGAAAGAGTAAGTAGAACAGTGCTGGAAGTTAGCTCATTTCCTTGACCCCAGTGAAATATGGGAACTTGCAGAGGCATATTTTTAGATGAGTAGTTTGACCAACACTTCTGCTCCCAGCTAGAGTTGTTTTGTTCTAGAGAGGCAACTCTGTGGTAAACACAAGGCTCTCATTAAAGAGCACATCAAAAGTGAGGGCCACTGAGGAACATGTGCATAAAGAACTTTATTGATTCGACAGCTTAGTGCAAAAGCAGAAGAAGGAAAACAAAGCATGTTTCCCCAGAAGCTTTCTGTGGATCCTACCCAGAAGCAGGGCTGTGGAGTCAGTAGATAAATGTTCCGACTCCGACTCCGACTCCTAAGTTTTTTTGTACTTCCGACTCCGATTCCGACTCCGATTCCTGACTCCAACTCCTCTGTCTTGAACTATTGACCCTCCATTCCCTTCATTTATACAAGTTTCTCTAGTCCTGCAAAAAACATATTTACTTAATCCCATGGGCGCTGTGTAACAGCAGAACACAACTCTATGGAAAGTATAAGTATTGCCATTCCTAATTGTGTGTTGCATGCCATATAGTGAAGCACATGAAAAGCATGCTTCTTCACGGTCACTTAACGTGTTCATTTTGCGGTTACGTGAGACAACTGCATGCATTGGTCTTTATTCTTACACTAGAGAAGTTATTAATTATAATTTTTTGTGAATTGGGACATTTAAACTTGTTTTTTAAAAATTCCAATCTAAATTTAGTAGGAGTCGGAGTCAGAGTCGGTGCATTGTTTGTCGACTCCGACTCCGACTCCAGGTACCCAAAATTTCCTCCGACTCCGACTCCTCGACTCCGACTCCGACTCCGACTCCGAATCCACAGCCCTACCCAGAAGAACAAGAGGCAAGGTGTCAATACAAAAAACAAAGATGTTAACCTGCATGCATTGAAGGCACATTAAGATTTTTAGCAAGCATCAATACTACCCATTCTTTTTATTCAACCCTATCCACATCATGCCTTCTGCAGTAGAACATGCATGAGCATAGAATGCCCCCTTTGCTTTAGAATGCCCCCGACAAAGAGTATTCAGTATGCATTGGCATAAAGAAAATGGGTTGGGTACATCCAAATCTTCCCATACAGGGAAGGACTCCTTCTGTCAGCAGGAGGCTTTTGACTGTGCAAAGCTTTTCCACAAGCGGAAAAGGGGAAAGCAGATTGATTGTGTTGATTTTTTTCTTCTCTTTCTTCCATTTCCCTAAAATCTCTGCTGAAGGGTTGGGGTGAAATGGTAGAGGTGGGGCACTGGGCAAAATCTGTAAGAGAAGGGGAGATTATCATAGCACAACATTAGAACTAGGGGGCACTCCATGAAACTTTTGGGTGCTAGATCTCAAACAAGTAAGATGAAGTAGTTTCTTACCCAGAGGATCACTGGTCTGTGGAACTCCCCGTCAGAAGAAGTGGTGACAGCTGTCAGCCTTGACAGCTTTAAGAAAGGATTAGACAAGTACATGGAGAACAAGAGTATCAATGGCTATCATTATGGACGCCTAAGGACAACCTCCGGGTTGGAGAGATAGGCAGGATGTCTCTCAGTGCCATTTCCGGGGAATCTTAAGCAGGTGAAGACATCTGCTTAGTAATATCCTTAAGCAAATGATGAGCCACTGTGTGCGACAGAATGCTGGACTGGATGGGCTGTGGCCTATTCCAGCAAATCTGTACTTATGTTCTTAACATAATGTTCTCATTTTATTTACACAGAAGACGTTACTGAGAATTTCTTTTGGTGTAGCTTTTGGATAAAGTCTGTGAATTCTGTCTCTTCCACTTTCTACCACAAACTTGTATGTGCAACTTCAGTTTTGGAAGGAAGGCAGAAAATGTATGGGGGAGGCAATTCCAGAGCAACTTAATGGTGTTCCTGTTGTTGTCCTTGATGCAAGCATATTTGAATGACTGCTATCTTCTGTTTTCATAATCCGTGCTTTCACAGAGGCACCTGCACCAAGTGATCTGGACATCCGCCCGGTATTTCGACGGGGGTAAGTATCATCCCAGATGTTTGTACTGGCAATGTAATATGAATGAGAACTGTTAAGAAAATAAACATGATTACATTCATACATTTACTCTTATGGATATGGAGATAAATTTTCCATGTTTTCATATTTTCATATTCTGCATACTCCAAACTTTGCTTTAAAAAACACCCTGAACATTTTTTTCCAAGAAAATTCTTCTCAAAAAATCCATTTCCATGAAAAATCCATTGTAGCAGTCATACGTTGCTCTCATGACAAGAGACATTATATAGTCTTTACATAACTTTTACACTACTGTAATGGCTCTCACCAGTACTGAGATTGCCCACCCTTGTTTTAAGGTTACTAAAATACTATATACAAACTGTTGGCAGTCAATCAACATAATTATTTTTTATTTCAAAATGATATATTTGAAAAATTAGAATTAATGCCTCTCTCTCTGGGCAAGATTTTTCTTCCCTTTTTCAGCTGCTTCTCTTCTCCCCACCAGCAAGACTCCTTTTTTTTAAATGAGCTTAAAATGAGCTTCTCTCCATCAGGAAGATATTTTCTAGAAAGCTAGTGAGATGAGGAAAACAGAGGAAGGACATCTTGTTACAGTTTGCTATGTCAGTTTCTTACAACTGTTCCATCTATAGGACTTCAACAGAGCTACAAATAAGCAGTAAACAAAGCTTTTCTCCTATCTACTTTGTGTGGCCACTTGACTCAAACAAATCCAAGTTCCCAATAAGTGAATTCAGGTAAATTTGTATTTCCATTGCTATGCAGTTGTACCCTAAGACACATTTTCACAATAGTGTTTGATTATATTTCCATGCTCAGAGGCATCTGTAAATAGTTTTAAAAATCTTTTTCTCCTGCACTATTCCTAAACAGATTTCCTAAGAAATAAAAAGCTCTCCTTGGGAGAAGACTTAACACCAGTTTTTCAAACGTGACTGTTTTCATTAGTCACAATCTCAATATTAGGTTGCTGCATTCTGCCATCAGATACCACATAATCCTAATAGGATAAAGACCCACAGCCCAAGAACTGGACTCCAGCATTACAAGTCCAAATTGGGCACAAAGTGTCAATATTTTGTGTGGCCACCCACCATTATTTTCCAGCACTGCCTCAACCCTCTTGGGCATAGAGTTCACCAGAGCTTCACAGGTTGCCACTGGAGTCCTCTTCCACTCCTCCATGATGACATAACAGAGCTGGTGGATGTTAGAGATCTTGCGCCTTCTGTTTCAGGATGCCCCATGGATGTTAGATACCCTCCACTTTCCATTTCAGGATGCCCCACAGATGCTCAATAGGTCTGGAGACATGCTTGGCCAGTCCATCGTCTTTACCCTTAGCTTCTTTAGGAAGGCAGTGGTCATTTTGGAGGCGTGTTTGGGATGGTTATCATGATGGAATACTGCCCTGCAGCTCGGTTTCCAGGATCATGTTCTGCTTCATTATGGTCCCCTCAATGAACTGTACCTCCCCAGTGAGGGCAGCAGTCATGCAACCCCAGACCATGACACTCCCATCACCATGACTGACCGTAGGCATGACATACTTGTCTTCGTATTCCTCACCTGGTTGCCACCACACACACTTGACACCATCTGAACCAAATAAGTTTATCTTGGTCTCATCAGACCACAGGAAATGGTTCCAGAAATTCATGTCCTTAGTCTGCTTGTCTGCAGCAAACCGTATGCGGGCTTTCTTGTGCATCATCTTTAGAAGAGGCTTCCTACTGGGACGACAGCCCTACAGACCAATTGGATGCAGAATGTGGCATATGGTCTGAGCAGTGACAGGCTGACACCCCTCCCCCATCCCTTCAATCTCTACAGCAATGCTGGCACCACTCATACCTCTATTTCCCAAAGCCCACCTCTGGATATGACACTGAGTATGGGCACTAAACTTCTTTGTTCAGCCATGGCGAGGCCTGTTCTGAGTGGAACCTGTCCTGTAAAACCACTTTATGGGCTTGGTCACTGTGCTGCAGGTCAGTTTCAGGGTTTTAGCAATCTGTTTATAGCCTAGTGGCCATCTTTATGTAGAGTAGCAATTCATTTTTTTCAGATCCTCAGATAGTTCATTACCATGAGATGCCCTGTGGAACTTCAAGTGACTAGTATGAGAGTGAGAGCAATAACACCAAATGCGAGTGAGAGCAATAACACCTGCTCCCCCTTCACACCTGACACCTTGTGACACTAATGGGTCTCATGACACCAGGGAGGGAAAATGGCTACTTGGCCCCAATTTGGACATTGCCACTTAGGGGTGTACTCCTTTTTGTTGCCAGTGGTTTAGACAATAATGGCTGTGTGTTGCGTTATTTTGAGGGCACATTTACACTGTTATACAGAATGTATACTTACTGTAGTCAATGTGTCTACTCACATTGTAGCCAAGTGTCATTTCTTCAGTGTTGTCACATGAAAAGATATACTAAAATATTTACGAAATGTGAGGGGGTGTACTCACTTTCTGTGATATACTGTAAGAGAAATTCTGGCACTCTCAGAGGGAGCACATGTTAATAGGCATGCTAGTTCCACATGACTGTGCTGTTTTGGAGTTCCTCATCGTTTGCCTCGGAATGCTGGGAATGAGAAAATGCAGATGGAAAGAGTGCGGTTGTGCTCATCTGAATTCTGTGTTTGTGACTCTGATTTAGGAGTGCAGTGGGAGGAGGGAGACGGATGACTTCAGCCTTCTCCAGGTATGTATGTTTAACTCTTTATTCACATTCAATCCTTACTATGGAATGTCACTCAAAGGCTCGCTTAAATGAAACAATCAATGTTGTCTATTTGCATATTGTTGCACTAACAGGACTCCTAGTCACTGATGTAATATCAGGAAAGCACACCAATTACCTTTGTATGTGGCCTTCAAGAGAGACAGATTTTGTTTCAAAGAGAGAATGAACCCAGTATGTGTTATTCAGGGAAAGCAGTGATTTTACAGATGGTCCGTGACCAAAGTAGGTGAGGTGCCTTCTCAAATTTTGAAGTGAGGTGTTCCACTCTCCTGGTCTACAAGTCAGCTCTGAGTATTTTTTAGCTGAATTGAGAAAATTATACTTTCCTGTGTTCATTTTTTTTACACCCGTATCTCTTTTCCCATGGAATACTCAATGGCGGCAATGTACAGAGGCATTAAGGGCAGCCAAGCATCACAGTACTTTGTGTCAATCTATCACAGCAAAAGCAACAATATAAAACAATAAACTCTAATGGTACAAAGGTTGTTCTGCCATAAGGTTTTATAGACTACAGACTGTGAAAGTATATGCCCTACAGGTGCTACTGGACTCTCGCCGCTGGTGTAACTTTGAGACTGTACATGATGGTAAAATATGGAAAACTAAAATATCACAAAACTAATTCAAAAATATAAAAATGTTAATATTGCATTCTGAAAACATTCACCTCATTTTCCCTTATAACTGAGAAGTTATCCAGCAATGATAATAGAGAACCTATTATTGAAATGTTGCACACAGATTCAGGAAATCCAATAATTGTGCTTGCTTATATTTAGTTATATAATAATAGTTGCAGAAAAGGAAAATAGAATTGCATTGTAAGATTAGCAGGTGTAATCGAATTTGGAACTGGATAGGATTTCCTCTATAAATTTTCAGAAATAAAATGCAAATAAACACTGGTTTTCCTAAAGTCTACTTTGAGTCAACGATATAGATCTTTTTCCTTGATTCCTTTCTTTCATTCCTGTTGACACAGGATGTCCTGGTGGACGAGATGGAGTGTTTGGTGTGGATGTGGGCTCATTGAATGAAAGCTCAATATTTCTTTTCTACCTTAACAAAATACTCACATAAGTTTGTTTAAAGAGAGAATACCGTTATCTTTACCTTAGAGCAAGAGTGTAATATCTGTAGCTAAGAATGGGAGAGAAACCTAATTTGCTTTGTATTTTGCTCTGAACTTACTTAATAGTGCAGTATATATGAACAGAATTATTATTATTATTATTATTATTATTATTATTATTATTATTATTATTATTATT
This sequence comes from Phrynocephalus forsythii, assembly GCA_029282475.1. Lineage (NCBI taxonomy): Eukaryota > Metazoa > Chordata > Lepidosauria > Squamata > Agamidae > Phrynocephalus > Phrynocephalus forsythii. The sequence goes on along the minus strand of JAPFRF010000001.1, from coordinate 137,915,745 downwards.
ATTATTATTATTATTAGTAGTAGTAGTAGTAGTAGTAGTAGTAGTAGTAGTAGTAGTAGTAGTAGTAGTAGTAGTAAAGTGTGCTGCTTATATACCACCCCATAGCACTTAAAGCACTCTTTGGGTGGTTTACAGTTTCTTTATGCAGGCTACACATCCCCCCCGGCTGTCGGAATCTGCTGAGATTGAACACAGGTTGTGAGCAGAGTTTCTGACCAATCACTGTGCTACAAGGCTACAATTCTCATTTGTCCCATCCAGCATAGCCAAAGGGGTAGGGTGTGATGGAACGTACACATTGGCAACACCTGTTGCTAGATCAGATGAAGTATAATACTTTGGGATGGGGCGAGGATAATCAAGGTCTTTTAAAAGTGAGTTTCTTAGCATACTTGTGAAACTTATTTGACCCTCAAATTTGCCACAGCATTAACTTTATGTAAAGCTTTTCCCCCTTTTTTCATTTATTGTGTTTTGCTTCTGTACTGATCACTATCAATGTTACTTGCTTTGCTTTACTGCACAGCGTGGATGGACATGAGGATGGTCGAGAATTGGATTTCAGTGCCTTGTTGAGAAAGAGGTGAGTATGAAGTCCTGCAGGCCACTGGCATCTGCAAAACCAATGGCATGAGAGGTTTAAAGGCCTATTTATTTTATTTATTTATTTGTTAATCTTATACCCCGCCCATCTTCCCAGAAGGGAACTCTGGGCGGCTCCCAATAAAAACAGCTAAAACAAGCAGGCACAAGAAAAGAGAAGAGAGCAAGATGGCAGGCATAGCCCAAGCAGAGAAGCGCGGGCAAAGAAAAAAAAAAGCTAAATAGAAAGGTCGCCGATGTGTTTTGTTTTATTTTTTAAATAAAAAGGTAACAGCTGAGATCCTGTTTGTGGACTTGGGCCTGTGTCAGGCTGAGGATGCCATCGGCTATGGCGCCTTTTCAGGAATTCAAGACTTCCAAAACCCTGGAGGTCATGGGCCCCATTTCATCCTGATGGGCTTGTTTGTAGAAACACACAGCAGATTATAGTACAGTACGAAAATTCCCCTAATTCTAATGTGGCCACAGTGGATGCTTGTACTAGATGCTGTGAAATTCATGTGGTACCTGCTGGCACTCTCTGCTATTGTAGTTTCAGTCGGACCTGAATACAAAACGTACATTAGTATTTGTTATAATTATCGGTTGTTCTTGTCATTACTAATTAGGTATTCTATCTATCTATCTATCTATCTATCTATCTATCTATCTATCTATCTATCTATCTATCTGTCTGTCTGTCTGTCTGTCTGCCCATCTGTCCATCCTTGTCCTTCCTTGCTTATAAAAGTGAATGGCTCCCTAGAACAGAGTAGGATCCCAGCCAACCAGGAGATGAGGTGATGTGGTGTTTACTGGAAGATTCCTTCCTGAACTCCACTGAATTGGAGAATTGCTGACCAGTTTCCAATATTCTATTTCTAAACAAAATGCTGGAACTCCATGGATTCCTGGATATAATGGGTTAGTTAAATTCAGTCTGGCTTCATGTCTCCATGAAATGGGGTTCTTTTGGTGAACATCATATGTCTACAACTGGACAAGGAACTATGTTCTTATTGGTCTTGCTGAATCAATCCATGGCTATGGATGCCATTGATCACGCTATTCATCCAGAAAATATCTCCAGGCTTGGCACTGGACAGCCTGCTTTGCAGTGGCTCTGTTTCTTCCTGGAGAGATGAACTCAAAAGTCAGTGATGGGAGACTCTTATTTGGCACATTTGGCCCATGGAGTCCCTTGCAAATTATTTGTTTGTTTGTTTGTTACATTTTTATACCACCTATCTAGTGGAAATCCACTACTCTGGGTGGTTCACAGCCACTTAGAACATCTCCCAATCCCCTACCCCCAGCCAAAGAATGATGCACAACATATATACAAATAAAAATTTAAAAAGAAAATCTGTGTGGCAACAGAAGAATCAGACTATAGAATTAAACACAGTGGGCCACAAAATACCTACTGCGGGGGAAAAGGATTTCTTAAAAGCATCTTTACAGAGCTCTGTTCTGACCCTCTTTCTCAAACATAAAAGGGAGGGGGATGGCACACCTTCAGAACCAAAGAATTCAGTTCACTGTCCATTTCAGTGTAAAATACAAATAAGACTACTAGGAGGGGATGTCCAGAGTTTGGGGGCCTTGGCATCACCAGTATGTCAATAACATCTACTGTCTCCATTCAATCTAATTCAAAAGACATTGTCCTAGTTCTGATGCAGTGAATGGGCCAGATGAAAGCAAACAAATTGAAGTTTAATCCAGAGAAGGCAGAGGAACTCCAGAGTCAGCTGAGAGGTGGATCAGGAAATGTTGATTCAACCTTTGCTTGATGTGGTGGTCTCCCTCTAGAGATAAAGATTCATAGCTTGGATGTATTTCTGAGCTGAGCTTGAAGCCTGGATGCACCGGTTTCAGTGATAGCCTGGAATATATTTGCTTGGTTAAAGCTAGTAAGCCAGGTCCATCAATTTCTGGAGCTGTCTTATCTGGCTGTGGTGACACATTCCTTTGATATATCCTGCCTGGATTACTGTGATGTGCTATACCTGCAGTTGACTTTGAAGAGTGTTTGGAAACTTCAGCTGCTCCAAAATGTGGCAGTCAATCAATGAGTCAATCAATCAATAATTTTCTGTTGTATGCTCATAGACCTGAACAAAATTTGTTGTAGCCAGGTGCATAGAAATGTATTTATTTATTTATTTAACAAATAACAAATAAATCTTGATTTGCTGTATTATTTTTCTACCAAAAAGACTAAAACCCGGAATTGGAAACAAAATATCATCTAAAACATAACATGGAAATTGATTTGTTGAAAATGCAAGAGACAGAATCACCTTGCAAAATACTCTATGCATTAGGAAACAGGTTTTTGTTTGTTTGCTTGTTTTGCAATTTTCTACCTGCCTGTCGCATGCCTGGGCTTGCAATAAATGCTCAACTGAGTGTGTGATCTGTGTATCTCCAAGTGTTAGACAATCAAGCAGAATAATTGTGCATATCAATTTGTCAGTTTTAGGTTTATGCTGTGCCCCAAAAAGATTCTGGCTGCTGAAAACAAAAGTGATCATCCCTCAAGTAGTGAAATCCCTTTTCAACAACATATCAGCTTATGTGTGAAAGAACTGTCTGAATTGAAAAAAAAGTTTTTTTTTCCTTATTTGTGGATGGAAAACAAGAGAGGGAACCAACCTCTTCTTCTTCCCAGAGTCTAAAAGGAAAGTGTAGGTGTTCTCTTATGACTCCACCATATGCACCTCTCTGGAGAGTTGGGGCTGAGATAAGGCCTCCAGTGATGGTTTTAAAACCTGCACTGGCCCATTTGGTAGAAGGTATACTTTGAAGAGCTTCACCCCAGTTCTTACAAGCATAACCAGCACTTCAAAACATTACCAATAGCCTCTGCAGGTATCACAAAAAGGAAATCAGATGGTCCTGGACCGACTGAAGTTTTCAGACACTTCAAAAAGCCAAACTAATGTAAATCATATTACATTTTATCCAACCAGGATTTAATTCACTCATGTTTACCATCATCAAATCAGAAATCTCTAGGCACAGATAGACTAGTATTGGTAATTTCAAACTGATTGCTGGCAGTGCTGCTCCTAATAAAGTGTGCTGGTTATCATAAGTTTTAGGCGACAGCAGCTATGAAGAAGAAGGTGGCCTGTTTGGAGCAAAGAATGCTAATTCATCTCCATTTTCATGTTTTGTGTTTCTCTTTTTGTCTGTGCCCCTTTGTTTGGTCGCTTATATTTTGCCTGCCTGAACTTTGCTCTGCTCTTGCATCTCCACCTGGAAACACTTCTTGGAATTCTGATGCCTGGAACAGAGAGTAATCTTCTATTTTAATTTCTATTTCTATGGAAGAAATGAAGTAGGATTTGCAAGACAATATATTTTCCCCTTTCCAGTTTTGGAGCACTATGCGTTTTCAATTCCATACATTATTTTAAAGTACAGTGAACAGTGGTGGAAGGGTTAGGAGCAGAAGATTTAATTAATTTGACTTCCTAAATGTTTTAATGCCTCCCTTCCCTTTTAATCAGTTTTAAAATTAGAACAGGCTCTTCAGTTTGTTCCTGCTATGTAAATGCTATTATCCAAACATGGTGATCTCGAATGAGTGATCTCATTTCCATCACAGCATCAGCTGAGACCTCTACCAGTGTAACACCACACCCGGGCCAAACGCATTCTTCTGCATGTTGGATTATGGGTCCTTCTTGGGTCCTTCCAATAATCAAGGTCACCCTGTTTCTTTAATCGTGGTATCCAGGTTGCGAAAAACTCTCTGCTAATCATGCTTAGCTCTATATTTAAATATTTTTTAGGTTTTACATGACTCTTTCTTTCCTGTAGTTGGATCTTATGCTACTCCGTTGAGCAGCAGTTGAGCCTCAGTTTAGTTGTGTTGGTTAAGTGGTTTGCAGTCACAGTAATTGGTGTAGGGTTTTATTTAATACATTATCCATCAAATGACAATGTTATTCCACTGTTTTGCTAAAGTAGTAATTATCCGTCTTTTTTGCTGAGTATTCTTGGCAATAACAAGAAAATAAATAGAAATAGAAAGACAATTGCCATGATAACATTGTTTTTTTTTAATGCTATGAAAGTTTTAATGGAAAAGAGGTATCATTCATCCACATATATTCTGTAGCTAAACTTAAGCCTTATTGTTATTGATCCATTCTTTTTTGTGCAACTGTTAGACGCACTAGCTTGGAACCCTGGATATTATTTTGAACATTAGCATGACTCTTCTAATCACTAAGAGTTGTCCCTTTCTCTGCATCTGAACTATGGCTGTCCATTAAAGGACCTCTAAACAGATACGCATGTCTCTCTATTGTGTTATCCCACTTACTGGTAACTATCTCTTTGATATGATTTTGAGTGAAGAAGCTGCTCTTTTGAGGCTTGGAACTTGGCTTGCAAGTATATTTTAGACATGGCCTCTTTTCTGTTTTAAAATGAAGTAACAGCAGATCACCTAAACTGGCTATCATCCTGATAGTCTACACAGTGGTCCTATTTCCTATTCTGTTCAGGTAACTCTGTTTAACAGAAATTAACTGTACAGTATTTAGGGAAAATTATATTTTGAGTTTAGCTTCCCAAATAGCTCTCAGTTTTGCAGATCCTGATGAAGTTCTACAGGATGTATTATATTTGTGTTGCCATTGTTTTGAGCCATTGGGTTTATTTTGCCAAAACAAAAATGATGTAATCACTGGTGTGCAGCTTGATTTTGGGGACTGTTTACCTATGACAAAATGAGACATGGCAGCATCTGCTCAATTTTTTTTATCAACAAAAAGAGTAAGTGCAGGAGGCCTAATCTATATTGAGATCATGGGAGAATAGGAGTAGAGGGGCTTGTGTGGAGGATGACATGTCTGCTCCATCCTTTAGAGGTGAATCACAAAGAAGCCAACAGGGTTTATTCCCAGTCCATTGTGCTTAATATTGCAGTTAGTTACCTAAAATAGTTTCCAACTGGATGCAACACAGTGCACATTATTAGAAGTGGAAATCTTTCCCGTGCTTGAAAGAAGCCTGTTTGTCACAGTATGAACTTTTTGACCTCCTTATCCTACCGATGCACTTGTTTTGTTTGGTTTTTGGCAAAGGGTAAACACAGGCTTTGTTTGCATATCTGGTAGCTAAAGCGTGAATCTGGGTAGAATCACCCTTAGCTTCTAACAGTGTGCTGACCCTCAGTTAACTACATTTTTAGCTATTTAATTTGCACTGTGCATTCTTTATATGGAAAGTAAACATTTCTCTGGGGCTTTTTCAGAAATGTGCTGCTACTAGATTTCTGGGAACTGTACTGTACTCCAAAAAAAGTCACTTTCCCCATATTGTGAAGGTTTACAGTAGTTGTTCCTGGATTTATGTTCCATTTTAGAATTGATGGAAGAAGAATATGTGCTGTAACTTTGGAGGAGCAGAATGTTCTCATTTGGACATCCATGTGGGCAGAGGAAATCCAGGGAAAGAATTCCCAAGATAACACAAAAGCAAAATAGACCCTCCAAATGTCACATCCACAGTTTCTTACCCACACTAGTCAGCCAGTGACTGGCTTCTTCCAGAGCAGCCCAAAAATGAAGATACCTTATTTAACATTGTTCTGGATCTTATTTTCCAGCCAAGAAATCTAAATAGATGATATTGATTGAAAGGTGCCATAGACCAGGGAGAGGCCAGGAGGAAGGGAACAGTTGTCACTCTGCTGTTACATGGGATGGTGAAGGAAGACCTTGAAAGAGGTGACAGCTGACAGGTTTGACTCAATCAAAAGTAATAGGATAGTAAAAACAACCATTGCTGGGGCACACACAACTATTTTTAGAGTTCTACACATATTTAGAACCCATCAACAGCTTACATTTGTGGTCAGCAGGTTCATCCAGGAACACCTTGATGCCTCCAAATTAATAGATAAAATGCATGCATTGCACATTCATGCAAAAATAGTACACCGATGGCTAGTTGGAACTAGGATGAAAAGAGATGTGACATACAGCCATCTTTCTCAAGAATTATCCTGAGAGGTACTGTTCCTGGTGGGAGTCCCAGTCCAATTCCAGGACTGTATCATCAATGAAAGACACAAAGCACAGAGTAGGCAGATAGCAGAAGCTGCTGTCTACCAAGTCAGCCCATTGGTCATCTATACCACCATGATCAGTGCTGATCAGTAGTGAGGATTTGAGGCAGGGTTCTTTCTCAGTGCTACCTGATGATATCTCTCTAAGTGCTAATGAGGCTGCTCCTGTTTAGCCTTGGAAATAAGAAATAATTGGGAATGTTGGGGTGGGAGATGTTCACGTCTTTATGCTTCTTAGAAGACATCTGGTGTAAAGCAAAAGCAAAAGTGTTCTGCTTGTATACCACCCCATACCACTTCAAGTAGTCTCTGAGCAGTTTACAGTTTTTAATTACAGTGTGCAGGCTACACATTGTACAAGCTAAGCAATATTGTTCTACAAGCTAGGGTGGGCAGAGTCCAGAAGCCCCAGCAGCATGATCAGAGGTCATGGGAGTTGGACTCCAACAACATCTCAAAGGCTGCAGATTCTTCTCATCCCACTCCCATTCTTATGAAACATGGTAGAAGAATGAGCAGCATGGTATCTTTTTCTTACTATGACCTGGACCAGTGGTGGTGAACCTTTGGCATTCCAAATGTTTTGGACCACAACTCCCAGAATTCCAAGCCTAGATGGCCAATGACAAAGGACTGTGGGAGTTGTAATCTAAAACATCTGGAGTGCCAAAGATTCACCACCACTGCCCTAAACCTACTGCTCCTTGAGCTTTCATCACATGGAAATTTTGCATTCTGTGAATGCATGGCAGGTGGAGAAAGGAGGAAGGTTACACTGGGTAAAGGTCTAGCCACTACAGATGGGCACAAACCACCAGTTCAGCTATTCATGCTGGCTCATGCAGCACCAGAGGAGACAGGGCTAGGAAACATGGGCGCTGCCTCTGTTTGGGTGTCCACTAGGTGAGGCTGGTCTGAGAAGCACCAAACACCTGTTTGGCAAATAAACAAACTGTCACAAACTGCTTAACCCATGATTCGTGCTCGTCTCTACAGCAAAAGTTTTGCAGGGTATCCTACATATCCACAACTGTCTATAGGCTCTGTCTGTCCAGTGTGTGTTTTACTCTTGATTACAAAAAAATAGATTTGTTTTGCGTGCAGGACATTATGTGTGCATTTGGTAGAAGATATGGAGTTTGGAAACACAGACAGGGTAGTAACTGCTCCCTCTTACCTGTTTCCAAAAAACTAATGTTGAGACTTACAGTATATAGACTGATCTGGGAGTTGAATCATGGTAACTGGACTTCTTTTCTTGAAATATCAAAACGTTTTGCTACTCATCCAAGCAGCTTTGTCAGTCTGAGGAAAATTAGTGGTGAGTTCTTCAATTTATTGTTCACCTTGATTTCACACCACCCTGGTCTGAAAAGGTTCATAAGCTGAACAATGGCCTGAATAGGCTCATTAGGTGGACAGTGGTCTGAATAGGCTCCTACTGTAGGTGGACAATGGCCTGAATAGGTTCATACTGTAGGTGGACAATGGCCTAGAATGCATGAAAGTCTCACCTATGTAACCTTCCCCAACACCCATTAAGTATGGGTTGTTAGCTATGGCCTTGCTGGTAGAGGTGTGAAGTGCTTCTGATTTGTTTTGGGATTGATGAAATGGCAGCATGGTAAGTGGAAGACAGATTGTGCTTGAGTCCCCCACCTCTGTTGAGAAAGGGGTTTTCAATACATACATGAATGGCTTCCCTGACCCCTCACTCAAACCACCTCTCTTCTCTGTCTAATATGTGTACTGTACATCCTCATCTTTGAATGAGTGACCTTTGTTCTTCAGATGAAGGTACACCACTGATTCTGGTCCGATTCCTGAGCTATTGCCCCTCCTATGTTTGGTTCATACACCCTAGGCCATTGTCCACCTAACAAGCCTATTCAGGCCATTGCCCACCTAACAAGCCTATTCAGGCCATTGTTCAACTTATGAGCCTTTTCAGACCAGGGTGATGTGAAATCAATGTGAACTATAAATTGAAGGACTCACCACTAACTTTCCTCAGACTGACGAAGCTGCTTGAATGAGTAACGAAACGTTTCAATCTCTCAAGAAAAGAAGTCCAGTTGTCATGACTCAACTTCCAGATAAACTCACCTGCATGACTGAGAATCTTCACAGATATATGTAGACTGATATATTGGTATGATCCTGGTTGATTGCAAACACTACCAGATATCCTGAAAAGTACATTTAACCTCATTCAGTGTATAATTTCTACTGTTTCATTTCCACCTATCCCCCCAAAAAAAGTATCAGAGTAGCTGACTTCTGTTGAACTGGGGATGTATACACAGCTTTAACATTGCCAGCAGTTGGATGTTTTGTTTTAGTATGTTAACTCTACTTATGGTAGTCTGAGCAAACCATATTCTCCACTGCATAACCTGTACTGTGACTGGTCCATGGATGCAGACTGATAAGAAAGGCTTTTCTAAATATATATATCTTCTGATAACCTGATGATGTGTGTTCTGTTAGTGCCAGCAATATTAAGCTCTGGTTGAAATGGACTGCCTCTGTGGAAACTCTGCAAGCACACTATTGCTTTACATGAACTCAAATAAAAAGATATGTTCAGGCAAAATGGCAAGTCTGGGGAGTGGGGAAGGGGAGGGGTAAACTAAGACTTGCTCTTTTTGCATTAGCAGAAGTGATGGAGCTTAAGAGCATACAGAATTGAGCTGATGGGCAGCAGCTTCTGTGTCTTTATATTGCAGTACCGTAAATCCCTAGTCTCCTTACTAAGGAAAGTTAGCTTGCTCTTGTTGATGGCTGCTCACACTAATACATGTTGACCTCTTTCTTGCTTCTGGGGATGCTCGTGCATGGTTCTTCCAAATGTTTCTCTGCATCGTTCTCAAGTCCAGCAGTTTCTTGCGCTTCAGTAAATCGGTAAGCTTTTTATTACATTATCTGCCAATAGTCCATCAATATATCTTCCTATTACTCTCTTCTGTCAAAATAGCACAAAATATTGTGAGTATCTTAAAATAGGGGTACCGAAGTTCAAACTCATGGAATCTACTTCATATTTTACTAGTACCCAGAGATACAGCAACCTGGTATAGTGGGCAGAACTCTGAGACTAAGTATTGTAATAAAGAGAACAGAAGTTTCCCCTGTCATTCCAAACATTCCTAATTTCATGAAGTATAATTTGGGAGCAAGGGAATGTCTTTGCTGCTATTGTTAAATAATTGGACACCAAAAAAACTTCCTGATCGACAGCCAGTTCCTTAGAGAACTGCCTGTGCTTCAATAGCCACCTGCCGACTCCCACTGTCTTAGACACAATGCATTTAATATGGACAATGCTTTAAATCTGGAGTTATTCACTAGTCAACTCCAGTCAACTTAAGTTTATGTTATAATAAATGCATTTGTTGTAAGTCGTCACTTTTGTCAGCTTTGTTAATAAGTATTTGTGCTATAAACCAACTTACATGTTAACCCATGCTTCTGGGTCAGTTATTGGGTTGGGTATCTAATTATTATATTAATTTTTTTCCATCTAATCTCTGTGACATTGTTTTGAAATCTATGGATAGTTTTAGAATTGTTAAGTCAGTGACACTGCAGTCCCTAAAATTTCACAGCCAAAACCTGATGATGAGAAATGAGTCCTTTTAATGTCACAGTACCAGAGTACTGTATTGTCTTATCACAGGAATGAGACTTTGGGATGCAAGGAATAGGACAGGGACTAGAACATCTTCTGGGATGCCCAATTACTGAAAAATGCAGGAGAGGAAACAGGACCAGATCCATATAGAACTCGGTTAGCCAGCTAATGGGCCAGAATCAAAGGGAATGAATTGTCCTTGTTGTTGGCCAGATAGATGGGGAAAATTGACAGGAATTGCAGTAGTTGCTGCTATTTTCACTACAACTCATATCCCATACCACCTTATTTATAGCACACATGGCACCTGGAGAGTTTTTCCAGGCCCTGTGATCCTGCTGGGGACTCTGGAAGACTCACTGTCAGCCCATGGGAGGTATTATGCCCCACTGCTACCAGAGCTTGTACAACAAGAAGGTTCATAAAACCCTTTGCTCATGTACCACTTCCTGCCCATCTTGAAGTGACCTTATGGCCACATGTGGATGTACATTTTTGGTAGTCTCCCAAGTCCCCTGCACTCACTTTTCTGAGCACAAATGCTATGCAAATACAATAGACATACAAATACCTTTGCATTTAGACAACAATCCCAGCCAGGAATGAGCATGATGGGAGCAATCCCCCCCCCAAGCCACATACAAATCACATTAAGACATCTAGCAGTGCTTAGCCTGGGAGTTATCTGCCTCCCTGCCTCTCAGGGAAGCACAGCAATGCCATGTGGCTTCAGCAATCACTGTGACACCTGGCAGCTCTAAAATAGTTCAAAAGGCCCACAGGTTTCATTTTTAAAAGAAATTACTGCTCATATGCTCAATATTTGCAAAAGGGGAAAGCAAATTAGTCATGATCTCCTGTATAATTTTTAAAAAATTGTAGGGTGAAGATTTCTTACAGAAGCCCCCACTCAGGGATCCCACTGGAGACACAAACATTGCCTATTGGTTAACAAGCTGTCCTCTTTTTCCAAAGCAATCAAGACTGACATTGTTAAAGAGTTGGTTTAACAATCTGAAATGAAAGATAGGCTGTGTTGGAAACTGCAAATAATTCCTTAGGAAATGCCATCAAGCACATTTGGGTGAAATAGTAAAGAAGGGCCTAAATCCAGTTACTAGTCCCAACTAGACACAACTAAAACTACAACTAAATCATAACTTACGTAAACCATATTTTTCCAAAGGGTCTACTGTGGTCAGAACTAGCAGTTAGATTTAGGTCTGGGACTGGGATTGCTGGATTACTACTGTAAGAATGAGCAAAATGCTTTTAACAGCTTAATGAGTCCCTCTGTTCTTCCTGCTTACTACAATAAACAAATTAATTGTACCATCCAAAACAAGGGTCCTAGTTTGTTGTTCCCAAACTAATCAGAGTTTGGAAGCCAACAACAAACTCTGGTTTCATGCTGAAAAATTGTAAGTACTTTTTTTGTTTGTTTTTGTTTGGTTTGGTTTTTAAGGCAGATCCTGGGTTTGGACAGCACAGTCAATTAATGTCTGGTTAGCTTATTGGCTTCCATGAGTGGGGTGAACAAAGTAGAGCCAAACAGACTGTATATTGTCAGTGTTTTCCTTATTCACAGTACAGCAGGAATCCTGGTTTACTTTTATATGGAAATGCAGTGTTAGTTTTTTTCTATGCCTTAAGTGCCCCCAATCAACAATAAGGCAGTTGAGCAGACTGACATATTATTAACCAGAGAAATTGTAGATTTTCAGGAATTATGTCTTTGGTTCTACAGAGACACACCTAGCGTTTTTGATTTTTTGAAGCCCCTCTTTAATAGAATGCTGTATGCTGCTTCTTGGCAGAAATGAAGCAAAAACGGAATCACAGCCTGAAGTGGATGTCTGGGAAATCCTTCGAAAGGCTCCTCCTTCAGAATATGAGAAAATTGCTTTCCAATATGGCATCACTGATCTGCGAGGGATGTTAAAACGCCTCAAACGGATTAAGAAGGAAGAAAAGAAAAGTACATGTAAGAGGACAGTGTTGATTCCCTCCCCTTCATGGTGGCCCTCAAACTCTTTGATCTAAAAACAGAACAAAAGAAAATTTGAAATGTTCATATTTTAAATATATTTTCTATTTTTATTTCCAAAAGACATATACAACTAACCAATAAAACACAATATATACACTCAAAATACCAGTGCTCCCCTCCCCCCTTGGGACCATTATATTTTACACACGTTTGCCTATAATCAAGCTCTTCATTCTCATTTATGTATTCCCCAAATCCTTTCAAAAATAAATATATTTTTGTTTTTCCCCTTTCCTTTACACAATACAGCTGTTATAAATTCTTCCCATATGTCATATAAATCTATTAACCTTTTAAAAAGTTCATTCCACTTCCCATACTTGTCTAAATAAATAAATAAATACTTCTGTTTACTTGGTTTTAGAGAATTAGAGATAGTGGAGACAAAAGTGAATAGGGGCAGGAGGAAGTCCTACTGTTCAAGCAGAAATCTAATTTTCCAATTATAAACTTTGCCCCTAGTGTTCTGCTTCATTTTCATTTAGCACATTGTTGAACTGTGTTCCTTTTAAATAATTGTTATGTCTGCTGTTCATCCAATCTATTGCATTAACAGCAGTAAAAGAATGCTCCAACCACCCTCTAGTTATGATTTAGGAGTAGTTTCCATGCTCTCTCTCCCACAGAAATGAATGGTGGAGCTGAGAAGCCTTTTATTACAACCTCTGTTTATTGATGCTTCACTTCTGCCTCAGCCTCCTGCCATTCGGAAATCCTGAGATATCCACTTGTGCTTTTTATACAAGTGAACAATGAACAGTGACAAATATGAAATGAATACTGTGATTTCCTAATTTCCCCAATTATTTTTCCCTTTTTGCAAATTATTGTGTAGGCAAACCCTAGGATATAGAAGGATCTTAGAGATCCCTCCTTTATTTTCTTTCTTCTTAAATGTACAGTGGAAAACCAACAATGTTTAAATAAGACAAATTATGATGTGGTAACTGCATTCCCCCTAGCTTTTGCCAAGAGGCTGGATCCTGCCTACCAGGTTGACAAGGGACAAAAGATCAAGTTAGTGGTGGAACTTGCTAATCCAGACGATGAAGTGAAATGGCTGAAAAATGGGCAAGAGATCCAAGTGAGCGGCAGGTAACAGAGAAAGAAAAAGCATAACAATTAAAACAATAATTTTGAGTACAGTATAATAATTTAGAATGTGACTACTCCAATTGCCTTCAGTTGGAGGAGGGGGGGGAAATGGGTATAAATGTCTGCTACCCTGTAATACTGCTGATTAATACTAATGTTCATGTTCTTTGATTTTCATTTAATATCTGCATCTGGAACAACCTCATCAATGGATTCTCCCTCAGCAAGTAAGTTTTTGTAGCTCCTTCTGCTTATTATTAATGTTATTTTCTCACAATAGGATGACAAAACCATTATATAAGTATTTAGCAATTGTTACTGTGTTCACCTCCACCCCCAAAAATCCTTCATGGATTTTTCTCCTTATGAACAGGTGACATAAGGTTCAGACTTCAAATAATTTCTTCTTTGACTGATTCTCTCTGAGCCAATAATATTTGCCTCATGATCTGTTGGCCATAATGGGACATTCTGTAACCTAAATTAGTGCAGGCTTGAAATATGGCAAATGGGACAGATCACCTCTGCTTTCTGAAGTAGCTTCTGAGGAGATCAGTTCTGGTGTCTATTACTTGTGAAACATTGTTTGGTTGATAATATTTCTTCACCTACACTTCAAGAAATGGACCATTTCCTCAGCAGCCTTGTGTGTAATAGAAGGGAGAGCGACACTTAGTGTATGCCCGTCATTTAAACCAAGATAATAATAACAGTTAAAAAAAACCCTCCCCCTTTTCTCTGTCAGGTCCCAATTCAAAGTGGCCAAGAGTTTATGCCCTCATAGGTACTGTACATGTATTGATAATACAAAAGAGGGCCCTTTCGTTGGCTGTTTGCAGAACTATTGTTTGTTTGATTGATTGTTTGTTTGTTTGTTTGTTGGATTTCTATACCACAACCATATAGCAGCAAAGACAACTCTGGGTGGTTTACAAGATTAACAAATACAAAAACAACCATAAACATTGATAATAAACAATATAGTACAATAAACAAATAAACATAACTGAGTCAAAGTCAAAATCAATACAGGACAAATAAAATATAGGCAAAACAAGAGAGGGTGAATGAACAGCGAGTTATGATGAAATAAACGAATAGCCAGGGAAAGCTTTCCTGTATAGCCACATCTTGAGATGTTTCTTAAAAACAGACAGTGAGGGGGCAAAACAGATCTCAGGCAGGAGTTGGTTCCAAAGTCGAGGAGCCACCACTGAGAAAGCCTGGTTCCTCTTCAGTGATTTACGGGCCTCCTTCACTGACAGCACCCTCAGATGCCCTGTCTAAGACGATTGGGTACAACGGGCACTACTCTGTGACAGGAGCCAATCTGGCAGGTAACAAGGTCCCAAACCACAGGAGGCTATATTGGCCTCTTCCTTGCTGTCCTTCAGCTATTTCCACTACTTGAAATATCTTTTTATTTGTAGCTGGCTTTTTAATAACTTGGTAAGCTGCCTTGGGTTTCTGCATTGAAAGCAATGCAGGAGAGAGATAAAGGATAAGTAAATAAATAAGCAAGTAAACAAATAACCCTTGCTCCTTTCTGTGGTAATATATTTAGATTCTATTTGTATTTTACCAGGTATATTTTTGAGGCTCTTGGAAATAAAAGGATTCTAACCATCAACCATTGTTCATTGGCTGATGATGCAGAATACCAGTGTGTGGTTGGTGAGGAGAAGAGCTTTACAGAACTGTTTGTAAGAGGTGAGCATTGCTAGTTATCATTGTTTGTTTGGGATATAACAAATGCAGATTTAAGTCTAGCTCCATGTAATATTTTCTACCTTCAATATTTACACAACAAAACCCTTTACAGTAATACAGTACCTTGGTTTAAGAGTGTTTTGCAAACAAGAAAACATTTCTTCCGAATTTTGCCCTGATCATCAAGCTATGCCTTGCAACACAAGCACTGGAGCAGGTCACATGATCACAAGTGAGCCAATGATGGATCTCCCTCCCTCCCCCTGCTGGATTGTGAGTTATTGTCTGAAATGTTCCATCTCAGGCAGCCTCCAAAGCAGAGGAAGGAGAGAGGAAGAGAGGTCTCCCTTGCTCCAGCCAGGAACGTTTTCAAAGGGGAGTGCAGATTAGGGGTTTATTTTTCTTTATATTTTATTTTATTTAATTTGTTTTCAACATTCTTATTTTTTCAAACAATTTCTAGTCATCGGGCAGGTGGACAAGTGTGCATAGGGCTACAAATTACACTTTTATTATTGTCACATTAAAAATACAGAGTAAAATCAAGTTTTTAGTCCCAAGCAGAGCAGATTCCACATCCAGGTATGTAAGCCATGGTGCAGATGTGGACTTCTAACCAACGTCTTTTGTGAGTTTTGGCATTTTGTTTGTACAGTATGTGATCTATAGGTCCCCAGAATGAATCATCTGAGTTTCTATTGTTTCTAATTGGGAAATTTGCTTTGATATAAGGGTGTTTTAGTTTACAAGCACATATCCAGAACAAATTGTGCTCATAGACCTGTAACAGCCGGGGCATGGGCAGAAACAAGACTCAAAGCAGGAAGCCAGGACCAAGATTTATTCAGGAGTGTGCTCAAGAAACACAGAGCAGGTTGTCACCCAGTCCAACTTCAAGCACCAGAAAACACAGTCCCACAAAGAGGCAGAGAGCTAACTTACAGAAATGCAGGGTTGACAGTCAGAGCTTCAAAGTCCCATGTCTCATGTTGCTGAGACAAAGAGCAGGGAGTGACAGCTTCTAGTTTTATGCTAGTAGCAAGCCCCACCAGCTGATTGCCTCAGCCAAACAGGACCCTGATGCTGTAAAGAATCAGAGTCAAACAATCCCGATCCTGACAAAAACAAGGTATTACTGTACTTTTGAGGGGTGTGAACAGACAAACAAATAAACAAAAACAACACCTGTGAAACAAAATCAGTCCTTAGAATTTTTCCACAGTGGTTGTTTCTCCAGTCTTCTGCTGCTTTGGCACCATTTTTAACTTTATCGGGGCTTCTTCATTCTTTGCCATTCTCAGCCAGTCAGCTATCATATGGTGAGCGTGATGGCATCCAAGAGGCATGGGATCCATCAGACATGCTTAATTTAGGGGTGGGGAATCTTTAGTCTTCCACAGGAGTTAGGTTACAATTCCTGTAATCCCTTACCAATGGCTGCACAGCCCAGGGCTGCTGGGAACCCACATCAGGAATGACTGGAGGACCAAATGCGCCCTTGCCCTGATTGTGTCACTTGAGAGCAAACAAATGTGCACTCTAAAGTCTTGTTCCAACTCTTGTCATGCCACAATGTATATTCTGTTGGGAGATTTTAACTATATATACTGGCTAATCTTGAAAGAGAGTGCTTGATCCCACCTACTTTTTCATTTGGAAAAATTCCAGGTTGAAGGAAGCTGAAATTTTGATCCTCAAAAAAGGCCTTTCAAAAGGGAAAACAACCACTTTGTTATAAAGCTGAGCAAACGTATCAGAAAGAGTGTTCCATCATCACACTTTCATGGACCAGAAAGGGATGTTTGGAAGGCCATAGAAGGTCATAAATACAGGTTTTCTATGAAGAGTCCAAGAAGAACAAGAAGAAGAAGGCATGTTCTAAAGAAAGTAATAGAGTGACTATTCTCCAGAAAGGGAGGCATTAAGCTGTGTATCTCCAGGGAATAAGTGTGCATTTTGTAAGGCATGTTCAAAGTATTTCTGCATTACAAAGCACAGAGGTGTTTGTCCCAGGCCAGAATGATTTCAGTAAATATTATCTCAAGATTTCTGATACCAGGCTTCTGACACTTGTTGTCAAAGGGGAAATCAGTTCCAGGTCTGTGGCAATCTAAACTTTTGACCCTATCAGTCAGGATCCAATTAACTGGCTTTCAGGAAGAAAACATTTTAACCCCTTCCTGAAGTAACAGGCATCTGTCCTGGCAAAGACATTCTATAATTGATTCTAAAAAAAAATTCTAAAATATTTTACAAAGAATAGAGAACAAATATCACAAGCTTGCTTGTTTTAAGTTGTGAAATTATGGCTTTTTGCCATGTGACTGGGAATAGTCTTGCTCAATGTTAGCAGAGCTTTGGTGCCTATATCCTGCCATAGTCCCAACCATTCCATGCATTTTGTCACTACACAACTGTCTGGTAATTAAGAAGAAAACCTCCAA
Organism: Phrynocephalus forsythii; assembly: GCA_029282475.1. NCBI lineage: Eukaryota > Metazoa > Chordata > Lepidosauria > Squamata > Agamidae > Phrynocephalus > Phrynocephalus forsythii. Next base: position 137,898,136 of record JAPFRF010000001.1, on the reverse strand, counting down.
AGTTGGTATGTGCCATCAAATCACTTTTAATGTATGGTGACTATATGAATTAATTACTTCCAATATGACCTATCATTAACAGCTCTGCTCAGATTTTCAAGCAAACAGTATTTCATGTTAGGTTGTTCAACATAATTCTTTTCCAGTAAGTTCCGGTCTGGTCTTGGAAACTAACGGCTATGGCTGCCTTTGTTGAGGCAATCTGTCTCCTGTTAGGTCTACCTCTCTTCCTACTGTCCCTCCTCCTTTTCCCAGCAATATTCTGTTTTGTGGTCAGTTCTATATTTTGATTATTTGTACTGTGCATGGTATGATACCATCAGTTTCCTCATTTTTGTTGTTGTGAGTGTTCAGGCTTGACTTGGTTGAGCACCTCAGTTTTGTGCTTTTCTGGCTGTCTGTTACATCTATAAGGATCTCCTCTAATACCACATTTTCAAACAAATTCATTTCTGTCCCTGTCTTTCTCCCATATAGTGTGGATCATTTTGACCTTGGCGCCAGTGACAATTTGCTAACTCCCAGTACTTCCCTTTTTGTCTCAAAAGGCAAGGGGATATATTTTGGAAAAGATGCACACAACATGTCCAGTGACCTTTGGTCTAATAAAGCTTTTCTTCCTCACCTTGCCTAACTCAAAGAAATGGTTTGGAAATTGGAACATATCTTTTATAGCCTGCATTCTGCAGGCTATTCTCTAGGGAGGCAAAACTATTAGTTTTTACTTTGGTTCCACAAACATTTCCTGCTGTTCCTTTATATTGTATCCAACCTCATAAACGGTTCAGGACCACAGGTCCAGGCAGAACACCTTCTTCCAGCAAGAACTAACCATCCTATCTGTTTGTTCCAGGCTGGATGCCTGAGGTTGTTGACCCTAAGAGAGCCTCAGAGGGAGAGGAGTAGGAACCTGGTCTTCTCAGAACTCACACTTTGGCCATTACTTCACATCCCTTTTATCCCTCTTTGCTGTCCCACTTGGGACCGGTACAAAAAAACTTACTTCATGTCCATAGGGTAACAGCGGAAACTCATCTCGACCATGCCCCCTGAAGTGGGAACAGAGCGTGACAAGCCATACCTACGCCTGGCCTGGGAAATTCTCTTGTCACACTTTGTACCCAGTTCCTGTTCCGAGACAAGGGACATGAAGTAACGGCAATGGCTGTTTCCTCCTTTCGCTCTAGGAATACTCTGCCAACTGAGAAAGCTGACTGGAACTCCTGCACCAGGCCAGGCTCGGCTGCCGGCCTGTCCCTGCAGGAGAAGGCAGCTCTTGAAGGGACAGGCGGAGAGCCATTGTCAGGTGTAGGTCTGTCTTCCTCGTGTCCTGGAGGCAAGGCTGAGCTCTCCTTGCCTGCTCACCTGCCGGCCTGCAGACTGCTGAGTTCAGGGCGAGGGTGTCTCGACCACCACCCATGCTGCCACTACTGCTGCCGCCACTCGCCCACAGCAAGTGGTGACATTGCAACCGCTGGGCTTGGCCGGCTCCTCCTACCAGGCTTCCCGAGACAGCCCGTGCGCCCACAGCGGGGATTTGAAATACTGAGAAACGGAAGCCCAACAATTAAAAAAAAGGCTAAACAAAGCCAGGGAAATCCAGTAGTTGTCACGAAACAGGGACATGAAGTAACAGTTGTCACAACACAAGTAATCACACATGTGGGTAAACAAAAACAGGGACTGAACAGGGACAAAACCACGTGACCGCAAACAACACTGTCACAGAACGAACGTAATCGCGGAACGAAGTAGGACGTGAAGTAACCGCCTTTGACTCTGGAACTGACTATCCCTGAACATCCACCTAGCACATCATTGGTTACTTTAAAAAAAGCTTTTAAAAGCATGGCTGTTTAGGCAGGCATTCTCATCATGGAACCCCAATGAACCCATGAACCCACCATGTACATCACACTGCGATGTACAATTACACTGTGGAAATGTGTAATTATGCCATAGTTGTTATATTTTTGTATATGTTGAACTTACTTTTATATTTGTAGTGTAATTATATTGTGCAGTCACATTATAAACCACCCAGAGAAGCATTCTGTAAGTAAGTAAGTAAGTAAGTAAGTAAGAAGTCTTTCTGAAAACAACTCTTCCTCCTAGAACCGCCTATCCTGATTACTCGCCCTTTGGAAGACCAGGTGGTCATGGTTGGAGAAAGAGTAGAATTTGAAGCAGAAGTAACTGAAGAAGGGGCGACTGTGAAGTGGTATGTGGACAGTCCTGTGAGATGGAAACTGTATTTTGGAGTGGAATTCAAGAAATCAAACCACTTATTCTTGAAAGTACTAGAGAAGCAGAAACTCATACTTGCACTTGCTGACTCTCCTAGTATCAATTGTAGAGTTAAACTCCATCCCTTGTTAGTGTGGGATCCTCCCCCTTCGTTCTAATGTAAATACACACAGCCAGAATTCAAAACAGAAACAACGTAAGAATTTGTCTTTTACTCAACTAGCTGTTATTTTAGACAACTTCTCCATGAACCAGAACTAAAAAGGGGATGGGGGGAGCTGCCTAATCAGTTTTATATATATTTTTCCAAAAAGTTCTGTAAGGAAAGGGAATTTTTAAATGAAAAGCAGCTGCAGGGTGGTTTTAACTTCTTTCATTCCTGATGGCAGGTCCTAGCCTGTATCAGGATGATACATGCTATTGTAAGAATAAAGGTGGAAAAGTGAAATTTTACATGCACAATACACCATGTAGTTTGACTCTTAGTAAGAACAGGAACCAGAGAGAGAGACTCACCTGATCCATACGCAGAATACTGATGGGAGTATCCACAATGTCTGAAGGCAATAAATATACTGTACCTCCATCTTCATTTCAAGTTTTACATTAAACATCAATGGGTCTCAAAGAATGTGGGCTTCCTCCAAGGGTCAGGGAACTGAACTTGTCCATTCCTTGAATCTGAAAGGCTACACTCACTTTTATGATGCTTCTCCCACATTTTCCCCTGTAAAAAGGGGGGGGGATTTGAAAAGGAAAACCCCACCTTGTGTCTTCTAGTGCTACAGGAAAAAAAGATCTTCAATGGGGTACAGATGGATGCAGATGTGCTGTGCTACTTAAAATTTGACAAAATTGCCATAAAAGTAAAAACTAATAGTAGTTTATAGAGATATAATAGATTTAGACTCAGAATTATAACAGTGCAAAGGCAAAGAAAGAAAGAAAGAAAGAAAGAAAGAAAGAAAGAAAGAAAGAAAGAAAGAAAGAAAGAAAGAAAGAAAGAAAGAAAGACAAAGCACAGGAGTATCTACACATTGTCTTCTTTGAAAAGTTTCCATATAGCAAAAAATATATCCATGCATATGTCATGTCATATTATCTCTCTCACACGCCCAAATCCTCTTACTTAGTTATACTGGAATACTGTAGCACTTATGGTGTAACTTTTGGAGGCAAATTGCCCTGAGTTAATTAATGACTTTATCAGTTGCATTTTGAGTTAACATATTTTACTCAGTATGACATTGGTAGAGCCTACACTACAGTGATTTCTTAACATGGGCAGTAAAATTCACACTGTTTACATCACTATGCAAAAGGATTTTGACCAGTGTTTGTTAACTGTATGTAAAAAGTATGTTTTATTTTTTACTTCAGATGTGGGGTGCCTTTGCACACTACTACAGAATAAATCTACCACCACACTTTACACCAGTGCTCTACTGTTTTATGGATGACAAGCTTTTCATTCATTTATTTATATGAGGGCTGTAAATGCACGTGCACGCATGCACACACCACACCACAGTAAATGTTGCAAAAATGAAATGGTATTTTGTATTATCTTGTGCACTTACAGGACAGGGGAGAGAAACAGTCCCATACAGCTGTGACTGTGTGCTTGTGTGTGTGTAACAGTTCTATGTACATTATGCTAATGAAAATATAGTTCAGTTAATTCATGTATTATTGTTTAGTGTTCTTTTAAATATGTCTGGAACTATCTGGCTGTGTGGGGTGTGTGGGTGTACATGGGTGTGGGTGTATCTAATCCTTCCAAAAACACAATGCAGCTGCCACTATCTGATCTCGTAGCTTGTAGCTGCTCCCTGAAATATAAATGCTTATTATAGAGTATTGATAGCTGTGGAATGGACATCAGGCAAGAGTAGAGAGCAGCTGTCCCCAGCTTTCATTGGAGTCAGGGGCTAAAGGAAGAACGCTCAGATTCACAACAAATCTCTAAAATATTAAGTTAATGTGGACAAACCGAAGTTACCATTCAGAAGGAACATGCAAAACTGTAGATCAGAATAATGAACGTTCAGGACAAAATTCAAGGGTCCCCTTAATCGGGAATAGGTGGCCATAAATAAAACAAACAAATACAATTACTGTGGCCTAAATCTAAGTATTGACCCATCATTCAGGTATTGCTGAATGATGGGTCAGTACTTAGGCAAGTCCTACTGGTGCAGTGGGTCTGCTCTTGCTGGGCCTGTCAGTTGGATCCAGATACTTATCGGCTGCAATCTTGTTTAATTTCTTCTTTGTGTTATCTTTTGTGTTTGCCCTATGTTATCACTAAGTACAAGGAATTTTGGGGGTGAACGCATATGATATACATTGAATGCACAATATTATTTGTTTGTTTGTTTGTTTGTTTCATTTCTATACTGCCCATCTTCCAGCAGGAACTCTGGGCCGTTTACAACAAGATTAAAATAAATAATACAATATCACAACAAAATCAAATAAAGCCAAAACAATAAGAGGGAATGCCCTCATCAAGAGGCGTCAAGAGGGCGGGAAGGGGAAAAAAATTAAAGGCTGCCAAATGCCTCTCTAAAAAGCATGGTTTTGAGAGCTTTTTTGAAGGCGGGCAGGGACTGTGCAAGGCGCAGCTCACTCGGAAGATGGTTCCACAGTGAGGGGCTCACTACAGAGAAGTGCGGTTGCGCGTGAGCGACTTCTGCGCCTCCCTGGGTGTGGCCACTCAGAGTGAGCGTGCCTGCAACATTCTAGTGGGCCTGGCCTCAGTTGACCTTTGGGAGATACACTCCGACAGGTATTCAGGTCCTAAGCCGTGGAGGGTTTTGTAAACCAAAACCAGAAATAAGCAGGATAGAAAGGCAAGAAGGTGGAGAGTTAGAATGGTACTTCAGTGGGAGAAGTAAGGCGGATTTAACACATTACCATCTGGTGCAGTTGCCATCTTGATCCGCTTCATTCTCTGTTCGGTGGTTGGCATGGGGCTGGAAAGTACTGAGGCTCATGAAAAATGCCTTGTCCATGCTAATCGGGAGAATTCTCCTGGGATAAGCAAAAGGTTAAAAATTTTCCCATGCTACCTTGACTAGAATTAAGTCATGTCTGTTTTACATATGAAGAAGGAAAAAAGATTGGTTGTCTTCAAGTCATGTAATGATTTGGTGGCAGCGGCTTATAACTGCATTGCTGGAAGGGACCCCATGGAGGATCCAACCCCTGTCAAGGAGGCACTGTGAGGGAAGTCAAAGGGCCAACCTCTGGCTCCACCGTTCAGAAACCTAAACCCCTGAGCTTTTCTAGCATTCTGGCAATCCTATTAGCTAAAGAATGTCTAATATTTCTAGGGAGAAGGATGGAGTGGAGCTTACTCGGGAAGAAGCCTTCAAGTATCGATTCAAAATGGATGGCAAAAAACACTACCTCATAATTAATGAATCCACCATGGAGGACAACGGGCACTACAAAGTCAAGACTAATGGTGGGGAGTCAGTGGCTGAATTAATTGTACAAGGTGAGCTACAATAATGTGTCAGGGACTTTTCATTTAATGTGTCAGCAGCAGCGGCTGTCTCAGCTGTACTCTGTAGAAGAAGAATGGTCACTCGTGAGATCACTCGTTGTGGGGCAGCTAATTATGCAGGCCTTCAAGAGTGTATTATAGGGATTGTTGGGCCGGATGTAATAGATATCCTGATAACAACAGGTGCTTGCTTATCGAGTCTTGTTAACGTCTCACGTGCTCTGGATGGCTCTTCCTATTTCACCTTTCCCCAAACAGTTTCTTTAGTCACTTCTTTTTGTTAAGGCAGCCTCAACAGCTGTGGCGCTTGCTTGGTTGACCCATGACCTGCTAATGTTTATGTGGCTTCATCTCCAAATTTATAATCTCAGAGAAGAAGCTGGAGGTGTATCAGAGTATTGCAGATCTGACCGTGAAGGCACGGGACCAGGCCGTGTTCAAGTGTGAGGTTTCCGATGAGAACGTGAAAGGGATCTGGCTTAAAAATGGCAAGGAGGTGATCCCAAATGAGCGGATAAAAATCTCCCATATTGGCAGGTAAGTTGTCCTTGAAACCTTTGGGCGGACTGGCATGTGGTAAGAAAGTGGAGGGGTATTTAAACCCTGATTCTGGGGTAATCTTTCCGTCGATTGGCATGTAGATACATGAAACTATCCTCCTATTGTGATTCCCATTTATGTAACTAGATGGAGAAACACTGTATATTATTTCTTAAGAGTTTTATATAAATTGTTTATATGCTGATATTAGTGGATTATTTTCCTGAAAGGCTGCCCCTCCTAGATACATGTTCTTCTATTCTTCAGACAAGCGCTAGACAATGCTTTTAATTTGTGTCAGGTAACTTTAACAATCACCAAGAGTGTATTTTAGTTTTCAGGCATTCACATGATTCTGTCTGGAATTCTCACCGTTTAGTACCAAAAGCATTGCTGTCAATATTTGCCAGAATTTGGGCATTGATTTGGCCAATACTAAAGTTTGGAAATGGCTGCAATTTTATGATTTTTTTTCTTAGATACATATTGTAATATACCTCTAGTACAGCAATTTATGTATGGAATCAATCAGGTCTACTATGGTGTGTGAAGAGAGGGCACAACAACAAGATACTTATTGACAAATTTGTGCAGATCCTAGGCGCGACCATTACAGTGATGGAGAAATATATTTCCTATTGTAAAGCCAATCACTAGCTCCAACTAAACTGGACCAATTAGATCAGTGACACTTGCTTAAGTCTTGATTTAGGAGGTCTCATTCATTCAATGGGTCTGTTGTAGCTGGAATGAAAAACTGGATTCAGCCCCCAGTGCTTTATTGTTTCTAGTAGGTCAATAAAATTAACCAAGCAGGAAGGATTTGGGAGAGCTCTTGGGGATGTACACAGATACCCTTCCCATTCTCCATTGGGGTTTGATCGCAGACTGCTTAAATTGTTTGGAGATCCTTCCAGGCATTAATACTGCACTTGCTGTGAACTGAATAGAGACCATAATAATGGCTACATGTCAATCAAATGAAGTTGCTTGACTTTGAAAGCCTTTGCACAAATAAATACCCATCACCTCTTTGCCTGACTGTAAGCTGAATTTCCATAATGGGTCTGTCTCGGCTTGCCTACTACATTATAGGAGCAAGTGTGAGATCCTGCATTAACTGGGCTGGCGCAGCATCACATTTTGCTAGTGGCCAACAGGACCCTGCCCATAAACAAGAGTGTACATGTGCATGGGGCATTCTTTGTAACGAGTGGGTGGGATTTATCTCTCCAGAGGGAGAAGGGAGCGAAACTAAGATCCTTGTGCTTTCCAGAATCCACAAACTGACCATTGATGATGTAACCCCAGAAGACGAAGCAGATTACGCTTTTGTGCCTGAAGGATTTGCATACAATCTCTCAGCTCATCTCCGCTTTTTGGGTAGGTGTTCTGAGAATTCTACTACTTGGTTGGAGTGCAGTGAGGGCACCTTTTTTCTTTTTCTTTTTTCTTTTCATTTTGTTTCCTCTGTTGTTATATTTAAATATTTTTTTAAAAAAATAAATCAATCTAGCTGGGTTAGACATACTCCAACAACTGAGTGGTTGGAGTATGGTTCATTTCTTTAGATGCACCAAACTCCACTGCTAATGATCTTTCTTGGCATCGGAGCATTGAATAATTTAAAATTATGGGCATACTGTATGCGAAATATACTGGTAAGTTAATTTTTAAAATATATATATATAGAAATGATTGTCATCTGTGCTCCAAAAAGGACTGTTCAGTCGTTTTTGTTCATCAGCAAGTTTGCAGTGAAAGTGAAAGTTTGGCTGGCTGTAGGCTGTTGCTCATGGACACCCAAGGTTACTTGACAGTACTTTCCACCCTTCAAGAGGTTCAGATGATGCCAGAGAATAAAACCAAATCTAGTAAAAAGCCATTAATGATAATGCAATTTTAGAGGCCCTTGAATTTTCCAATCAATATGCATATATTTAAATTATGTTCAAAACAACTGTGCTTGGTATAACAGTGTTACATTTGGATTTGGCCATTTTAAGCAAACAAATGAGAAAGAACCCAATTTCCCCCTTTGGGACGTAGGACAGTGTGTTTGCTCCTGCTTTCAGCAGCTGTCGGTCTGTAATCTAGTGATCATTTTGAAAGGAAGGGATTGATAAAAATTGTTGGAAGTTATTAATGCATGGAGAGACCAACCTAGAGCTAATCAAGTAGTCTTGTCAACTTGTCATTTTTCAGACATTATTATATATTTTATTTAAACATAGAGAGATTTGGATAGCAAATTGATGTTTTCAAAAATGATGGGAGCCACTGCTTCATCCCAATGACCAGATTATCCACAGCATTTTTGTTATTTATTTATTTATTTATTTATTTATTTATTTATTTATTTATTTATTTATTTATTTATTGCATTTGTATCCCGCCCATCTTCCCGGAGGAACTCTGGGCGGCTTACATAGTAGTGACAAAGCGCAATATTCAATGTACAATATAATATAATAAAACAAAATAAAACAATAAAGCAAAAGCAGTTATAGACAGTTTAAAATCACAACGTACATGAGCACCCTAGCATCACCATCTAAGGGGAAGCGGATTGCATAAAAACAAGTATTTATGGCAGCAAAAACAAAAAACAAAAACAAAAACAAAACCTAGTCTATACATGAAAATGCAACGAAATGAACAGAACCACGAAAATTGTGGTCGTTACGTTTTGTTTCCGTTAATGGCGATGCGCAATGAAATGAGCTGTTTTAAATGTTAAAAAACGCCCTGGACATCCATAAAAACACAGCGATAATTATTTATATTGTCTGATAATACCTACCAGGGGGGTTGGGGGTTGGGGTCCTTAAAACGTTTGTTTTTGTCTTCTCCCATCGCGATGTATTTTTCTTTTCCCTTTAAAATGGATGTCACCACCACCCACAAAATGGAGGCAAGCCATGTGATGGGATCATGTTCAACCAATAGCATGCCCAGGTTGCAGACTGGGCGGGCAGGTCTGACAGCCACAGAGGGTATAAAACGCTCTGGCAGCCCCCGTCCTCCTTGCAGTCTCTGGTGAGAGTTAGGGTGGGATTGCTGTCTCTGCTGCAACTCTAGCTTCAGTCATGCAGCCTCCCTGGGTGCGTGCGTACCTCTCAGTGAGTACCCTCCCCTGCCCCGCAGTGCAGTCACTCTGCGGCTGCCTTGCACCCTGGGCAACGCCCGCCACTGCCTTTGCAGCCTCCCTGCATACCTAGTCTATACTGTGTCTCTGCCAGCATCCATTTTTTAAGTGTTTTCCCTCTGGTCTGGGGCGTTGGAGGATGCCTGTGCATGGAAATGCTTTGAAAATTGCACAAAAAGCGGGTAGAAATGACAAACGAAAAAACAAAAAACAGTAACGAAATTTTTCAAAAAAATTCCCGACAAACAGAAACGAACTGAAATAGACCTCTCAACGACAAATGAAAAACCGAAACACCATTTTTCTGTTTCGTGCCCATCTCTATTAGCCACAGTGTACAAGGTACTATTTTCTGCTATTACCCTAAGGGGCTTTAGCCACTTGCCCTTAGTGCCACAGTAAGAGGGGCCACTTCGTATGCCACTTCCCCCTCTCAGCTGAGCAGCTTGATGCAGAGTCCCCCGTAGAGGTCAGATAGATAGAGCTCAAGTCCCAACTCCAACAGGTGCATCCCACCAGCTGGGTAGAGGTCTGGCCAGCCGAACCTAATGGTGTGGTGGGTGATGACAGACCCATCCTCTTTGTGGACAAAGTTGCCCAGCTCCCTGTTGACACATTTCCTGGCTCTGTCAATTTTCTTGGGGTGAAAGGCCTCTTTCCATACAAGGTGGGGCAACAGATCAGACCACAGGAATCACACATGGAGGTACAATGCTTTTAAGCTTTAGCACATAGGATGAGAGACTTGCTGGACAGCTGTGTGCTCACCTGCAATGCCAAAGCAAAGTCAAATCACATGGGTGAGGACTAAAAGTTTGGCAAAGGAATGTGTACTGTAGCTGAGACCCTGTGCTCCCCTCTTCTCAAGGGCGATGCTGGTGACCTTCCAGAATTGGAAGCACTAACTTTTGCGGAGCGAACCTTTAATCCAAGGATAGAGGCTGCCTCTGAACATGTTCAGATATGGGAATGCATAGGTTCTGTGTAGGCTGGAAATTTAGAGGCCAAGTATATGCTCTGTGTATGATAGAGATGATGTGCCTTCCAGACGTTTTCAGATTAACTCTCCCATAATTGCATAACACTGTTCATGCTCACTGCAACCTCTGGAAGGTGAAGTCTGAAATATTCAGCAGGTGGCAGAACAGGGTGCCTGATCTACCCCCCACCCCCACCCCCATCACTGCCCTCACAGGGCACAAGGGTAGTTCGCTTCAGCACTTGAGGAAGATGACCTGGCCTGTTAAGTGCTGTCTAGTTACTTCTGACTAATGGTGGCTGAAATAGGATTTTTAAGGGATGTGAAATATTTGGGGAATGATTTACCAATTGCCAAGTCATTCATCCCCATTATTCTCTAGAGTCTCTATCTTAATGAGGCTCTGGGGCATTTAGAACTTCACTCACTACCCTGTAATATTTTAACAAGAAGAATTTCGGTAAGAGGGTCTTTCTATTCATATATAATATATGACGGGTTAACCTACGATTTAAAGTTTAACAAAAGGTAAAGTCTGTGAAGATTCTCAGTCATCCAGGTGAGTTTATCTGGAAGTTGAAACGTTTCTATCTCTCAAAAAAGAAGTCCAGTAGCCATGACTCAACTTCCAAACAAAAGGTAAACATTTTTGGCATCAGGACAAATGGCAGTAGCAGAGACCTGCTTTGGATCCAGGTTTCATGTGAGGCCTGGATTCTGCCTCAGAGTGTCTTGTAATTATTCAAGTGGCTGTCTTCCTGTATAAGCAAAACCAGGGATGGGGACTTGTAAGTCCCTGTCACATCTGACGTAACTCATACCAGCTATTTGAGTCAGACTTGATTGGGGAGGTTGTAGGGTGACTTGTGACTTGGACCCATTTGTCAAGTCCCTCTAAGCCCTGGCAAATACTGCACTACAAAGTTGGAAGCAGCATTTGTGGGAGTGGTGTGGCTATGGCAGGCAGTCCTTCAGAACACAAATAGTCAGGATTCAGTTTTCTCCCAATGTGCTATTTGGCCTGTGGCTCACTCTGGCTCAAATTAGGAACTGCTCTGAGATGTCCAGGCTACAATTAATTTACTACTGTAGAACTAGAAGAACTATGAGGGGAGAAATTGTTTGTATGCAACAATGAAAAGAAAAATAAGCATATTCTATTTATTTATTTAAACTATTTTAATCCCGTCTTTCTCCTGAAAAGGAAGCCATATCTGCTGCTGTTGTTACTTTGTAATCCTTTGTTCTCTGTCAGTGTAAATGTCTCCACATGTTGGCTGTTCACATTTACTTGTGCATTTTAAAAAAAAACCACTCAACACTTATTTCTTCTTTTTTTCTTATTCTAGAGGTTAAAATTGACTTTGTGCCTAGACAAGGTAAGATATGGTTTTAAATATTCTTCAAATTGGTGCATGTTATTAGCAGACCAGGAGCCCTTTTTCAAATGTTCTAATATCTAAAGGGAGGGGACTAAATCGGGAAGGGCATGGCTGATAAGGCTAATTTGCATATCTTTTTTAAAAAAATTGTAAAACAAAATGCAATAACCATTCATTAATTGAGAATGGGTGTAATAGGAAAGAAGCTGAAAAAGTTCCCTTCCACCTCTGACAGATAGTGGAATAAAAATAAATCAACTTGAGGGAGACATCATGAGTTCCTAGGGATTTTAAGAAAACTCTCAGAACATGGCAGGATCACCTAGCAGCCCTCTGAAGCCACAAGGAGAGTTTCAGGGAAAACCTCCCCCCAAAAAAAAATAATAATATTGAGGAGTGCTTGTGGTCACATAATGCCAGAGGGCCCCACGTGTTGTCCATTCCCATTCTACAATTCGGTTTGGAACTGAAGCTTGGAGGGGGAGGGGGAAAACTGCCTCCATTTTGGAAAAGTCATCTGCTATTTTCATGAATGCTGTTATGCTTTTTTATTATTGTACTCTAGAACCCCCCAAAATCCGCTTGGATTGCATGAGTCAAACTCCAGACACCATTATTGTGGTGGCTGGGAACAAGCTGCGCCTGGACGTGCCCATATCCGGAGATCCAGTACCCACAGTGATCTGGCAAAAGACAAATAAGGTACCACATCCTGGGGGGGGGGGGCACACAGCAACCAACATGGCTCAACAGGAGGCACTTCCATTCTTCCGTGACTTATTTCAGAATCCTTGCCTGCTTTTAAAAAAATGAAGAAGAAAAAATCAGTTCTTATTTGAAAGAGTTTATTTCAATGGCCACTATCCTGTTTGATTTTTCATACACATGCAACAAAATTCCAAACACAAAAGCATCCACTATGAGGCAGAAAGTTCTGGCCATCTACCTCACCATGTGGCTGGTCAAGTAATCATCCCATGACCAGATAGTCAGTCAGACATCTCTACTTCATTGAAGTTGCTTCCCCATTTTTCAGTTACATGTGCAGAATACTGAACAGGCTGGCTATAGAGGGGCCTCACGGCACAGTAGTTAACCTGAAGTACTGCAGTCAAGACTCGGCTCACAACCTGTGTCTAATAGTGATAGCCTCAGGTACCCAGCATAAAGGTTGACTCAGCCTTCCATCCTTCTGTGGTTGGTAAACTGAGTACCCAGCTTATTGAGGAGTGGGGGCAAAGTGTAGCCTGTATAATAAAATTGGGAAAAAAACCAGAGAGGGTTTTAAGCTCTATGGGATAGTATATAAAGCACACTTTGCTTTGAAGTAAGTTAATGACCAATGCATTTATTTAAAGTAATATTTCATGATGATGAAACACTTTGCCACTGTGAAATGGCACACTGCTCTGGAACTAAAGACTTAAGAAGTGGATGATCCACAGCTCTGACACTAGTATTATGGATAGAGATGGGTATGAAACCAAAATACAGTGTTTTGTTTTGTTTTGTTTTGTTTTGTTTTGTTTCTCCTTTCATTTTGTTTTATTTTGTTACTAACAAATTTGTAAAATAATTTCTGGAATAAAATGAAACAAAATGATTTCTTGCTCTATATAATGGGTCCCTTGGGTCCTAGAGGCACCAAATTTGGGGGTAGCTTCTTTGGACTCTTTCCTATAAGCCCCCCAATTTAGAGAGGTTTGGGATTCAGGGGGTTGGGTTATTAAACTCCAAAGGGGGTCCCCCAGGAGAAAATATTAAGGGAACTGCTTGAAGACACCCCCTAAACGGGGGAGCAATTAAGTGCTTCCCGCTCAATTAGAAATGATTTTCTCCTAGGGAGTTTAATAATTCAGCCCCCAAACCCCAAACCCGTCTAAATTGGGGGGCTTAAAGGGAAGAGTGTAAGGAAGCTGCCCCATTTTGTTTCTTGAACCAAAAAAAGATGGTTCAATTTAGTTCATAACAAAATGGTTTCTGTTGTTTTGTTTTGTAATGAAATGATGAAACAGTGTTTCATTTTTCTTTTGGTGCCCATCTCTAATTATGGATCTTTTCTATAAGGTTTTGAAGTTCAGGAAATAGTACTTTAGCCTGTGGTACTAAAGGCACCATCTGGAAAGACTCTTCTCTTAACTGAAGAGGATCTCTTGTCCAGAATTCTGAACACCAGCTTCTATATTGCATTGACGTATCTGAAAAGTACAAGGGTGACCTCTTGTGGCCTTTGTGTTGTAGTTCCATGCTGCTAAGTAAGGTCCCTACTCATTAACTGAGTACAATTCTCTGTCTGCATCAGTTGCTTTCAGCGTTTGGCATGACAGTGTTTACTTGTGCTTAGTACTATTTATTTATTTATTTATTTATTTATTTATTTTTATACCACCCATCTTCCCAAAAGAACTCCAGGCGGCTAACAATGAGGGCAAGACAAACCCAATGAAGGAAACCAATACAACAATCAACATGAAGAGAAAGAAATAAAAAATAGAAAATAGAAAATATAGAAAGCAAATCGATGAGGTAGTCAAAAAGATCATCAGCAAGACAGCAACACTGTTAAAAAAAATTAAAGGTCGCCAAATGCCTCCCTAAAAAGCAGGTTTTTAAGTGCTTTTTTGAAGGCGGGCAGGGACCCAGCTAATTTTTGCCCACTTTGGGCCTTTTCACATGACCCCTAAGATCCGCTGGCCACTTAAATTCGGACCAGAGATCTTGGGGGTTCATTGCTCTTCCTGCATCCCCACCCCTCTGCACTTCCTTGCTCCTGTCTGCGTGAGGGGAGGGAGAAAAAAAGAAAGGAAAAAATGCAGGCTCACCTCCGAAGCCGCCCGTCGTCGTCCTGATTCCTTCTCTTAAAGGGGTGGGAGGCAAAAAAAAAAAAAAAAGAAGAAGCGAGGAGAGCCCGGCAGTCACCAGATTACATCCGGATCTGGGGATTTTCACCCTCCGAGAGCAGGTACATGAAAAGTGTGCTGGGATGCGCTTAGGTGGGCGTGGTTGCACTTAATTATCTGTAAACTCCGGAGCTCGTGGGGAAATAATTTTAAGCTCCGGAGCTGGGAGCCATTTGCCACAGAGTTTAGGGGTCGTGTGAAAAGGCCCTATGTCAGTGTTTTCGCATACTGCACCAGGTTTTGACCGTGGTCTCAAGATCCCCTTTTGGTGGGCATGAATAGAATTTGAATACTTACTTAGAAAGAAGGGTTTGGGCAGCTGTTTCTCCTGATGGAAGACTTTTTTTGTTTTATGTTTTTTGTTTTTTTGCAAATTGTACAGCATTCTGTACATTTGGAGGAAACACATGATAAGCCACAGAGTTGCATTTCTGGTGTTAAGTATCTTTAGATTTCCAAACAGAATGTGCTACATTAATCAAATAGTAATTTTTAGGGGTTTGTTTTTAAAAGGTTTTCTAATTTCTGAGCTTGCGATTAAATGCTCTTCTGCCTGGTTTAACTCTCAATATATATAGCCTTCATTTTCTGTCCAGAATTTCTTCATTGGTTATTTTTGTATGTTTCCATATTCGTTACATGCTTGTCTTTCATATCCTGTTTCCATTTCAATGGAAATGGAAGCTCAGCCGCAAAGCACCATCTTTGTTCACAGATGCCTGTGCCAGTGTCTTTAGGTCAAAGGATGAGTCTTGTCTGAAACTTGTCTGTTTAGACTCATTGTTTTGGGCTGTGCTAGCTGAGGCTGATAAAAGTAGTAGTCTATCAAGAGCTAGATGGCTGCACTCTCCTCATTCTTGGATGCTCCAAGTTGATTCTAAGGCATGAAAACCCTTGCATGAGTTTTCTAGGTATAGAGTACTCCAAAAGTAACTTCTTCGGGGTGGGTACTCTGGGACAGCACAGCTGATTTTTCTCCTGGGATGTACAGTGAGGTATTGAACGTCTGACCTCACAGCCAAGTACTCTAATTCACTGCGCTATCTAGCCAACTGGCTTCCTAATATACATGCTTACTAATAAAGGTCTTCCTTTCCCAAAGACTAGACAGTGGTAAAGGCATGTCTGTCTCCTGGGAATATTAAAATACTTTTCTGACTCAACATCTGATACTGTCCCTGGTGGCCTTTCCATAAATAGTTTCTTATTTTGGAGGGTGGGTCTTTGTCCTGCCTCTGACATCTTCCCTCACCTAAACCAGCCATTACGTCCCTGGTTACCCTCTTGTCACCAGCAGGCTCCCTGAGATGACTTCACCCCCAGCCAGCTTTTATTAACATACACACAGAGGATGGCAGGGCTTTATATGATCCAAGGTCACTCAAGCAGGGTCAAGCTACAGTGTTTTATCAAGTGTTTTTGCACCAGTATTCCCTTAAGTGGTGAAAAATGTCTTCTCGTGGTACAAAGATTTCCACATCTAACTATATTGCAGTTAATATCTCTGTGAAGATTCACAGCCATCCAGGTGAGATTATCTGGAAGTTGAGTCATGGCAACTGGACTTCTTTTCTTGTGAGACTGAAACATATTTCTGCTCATCCAAGCAGCTTCGTCAGTCTGAGGAAAGTTAGTGGCATGGCCTCCAATTTACAGTTCACCTTGGATTTTACAGCACCTTGGTCTGAATAGGCTTATTAGGTGGACAGTGGTCTGAATAGGCTTGTTAGGTGGGCAATGGTCTGAATAGGCTTGTTAGGTGGACAATGGCCTGAATAGGCTTGTTAGGTGGACAATGGCCTGGGGTTTGTGAAAGTCCCACCAATGCAACCCTTCCCAACCCTTTTAAGTATAGGTTATTAGCTGTGGCCTTGCTGGTGCTTCTGAAGTGCTTCTGATTTGTCTGGGGATTGATGAAATGGCAGCATGATAAGTGGGGATGCTCCGCAGAAGCCAAGAAGAAGGAAGACAGGCACCCAAAGACAGTGCTTAAGGTCTGTGGATATCCAAAGTGTCAACAAAGCAGTGTCCTGACCCAAAAGAACAATGGGTCCCGACGCAGAGCTAACAGAAGACTTGGTCATTCCTTACATAGCTGAAGTGTCTGAAAAGCTTAAAAGGATTTTTGACAAACACCACATCCCTGTTTACTCTAAACCCACAAATACACCAAGGCAGAGACCCATTCACCAAAAAAATCCGACATCAAAACAGAAGAGGAGCAATATAGTATATGTGGTCCAGTGCTGTGAGGAGTGTGCAGAGCTCTACTTTGGAGAAACTAAATACCCATCAAACAGGAGGATGGCCCAGCACAGCAGGGGCAACAGCTCTGGAGCAGAATCAGTGGTGTACCTTCATCTGGAGAACAAAGGACACTCATTCAAAGATGAGGAATATACAGTACACATATTAGACAGAGAAGATAGGTGGTTCGAGAGAGGGGTCAGGGAAACCATTCATGTGTGTATTGAAAACCCTTTCCTCAACAGAGGTGGGGGATGCAGGCACAATCTGTCTGGCACTTATGCTGCGGTTTCATCAATTCCCCAGACAGAAGCACTTCACACCTCTGCCAGGAAGGCCACAGTTAACGACCCATTCTTAATGGGTGTTGAGTAGGGTTGAATGGGTGGGTCTTTCACACATATCATGCCACTAACGAGACTGTTCAAGTCATTGTCCACCTAATGAGCCTATGCAGACCACAGTGCTGTGAAAACAAGGTGAACTATGGCCATGCAACTAACTTTCCTCAGACTGATCAAGCTGCTTGGATGAATACCAAAATGTTTCGCTCTCACAAGAAAAGAAGTCCAGTTGCCATGGCTCATCTTCCAGATGCAATTAATGTTTGTTTTGCCATTGATGACAGGATGAGGAAAGCGGTAGCTTAAGGAGGCATATATCTCTGAGGAATCTGAAATATTATTCATTTGCATTTTTAGACTGCACCAATTTCCCAAGCGGGACTCTGGGCAGTTTGTGTGTGTGTTGTGTTGTTATAGTCGCTACTGACTCTTCATGACTCCATGTCCATGGAGTTTTCTTGGCAGGAATACTGGAGTGGTTTGCCAGTTCCTACTCCAGGCACCTACAGCACCTGGCATTCCCTGGTGGCCTCCCATCCAAGTACTAACCAGGGCCGACCCTGCTTAGCTTCCGAAATCAGGCGAGATCAGATGTGCTTAGGGCATGGATGCAAATAAATAAGTCACAATAAATACAAAATATGCAATAAACGGTGAGGCAAATAAAAACAAACACACAGAGCATACAAAAAATCATACAAAAATCCGTCAAGAGGCAAAAGTAGTAAAGGGTGGGGGAAAGAGAACAAAAAACAAGGGGAGAGCAACATAACAGGTTACTGATCGCCGTATGCCTCTTTAAAAAAGCCAGGTCTTTAATGATTTTATAAAGGCTGGGAGGGACTCAATTTGGAGGATTTTGCTAGGACTTTTATTTCCATGCAACGGGGCTAGCCACTGAGAAGGCCCGATTATGGGTAGAAACCCTACGGGCCTCCCAGGGGGTGGCCACGTGGAACAAAAGTGCCAAGATGCTTTGGTGGACTGGGTCAGTGCTGACCTTTGGGAAATACGCTCTGCCAGATACTCGGGCCCCAAGCCATGGAGGGTTTTGTAAACCAAAACCACCAGTACCTTGAACCTTATCCTGGAGGCAACGGGCAGTCAGTATGAGCGAGCCAGGATTGGCATGATGTGATCAAAACGACGGGCATCAACCACCAATCTAGCTGCCACATTCTGCACCTGCTGCAATCATTGGACAAGGTTCAAGGGAAGCCCCATGTAAAGAGCATTGCAGTAATCAGTCCTCGAGATGACCAGCACTTGCACAACTGTCAGGGAGTCACCATCAATGTAAGGGCTAATCTGAGCGATAAGCCTAAGGCTGACTTGGACACGGCTGCCACCAGGGACAGTCCTGGATCCAAGACAATGCCTGGACTCTTAACTCTTTCAACCAGCTGGAGGTTGAGGGCCACAATAGCCAGCCAGTCCCCAACACCACCACCAAATAACAGAACCTCGGTCTTCTTGGGGATGACTTTGAGCCTGTTAGTCCTGGTCTACTCCAATACGGCAGCCAGGCAGCGATCAAGGGTATGATCGCCTCCATTGCAGTGGCAGAAAAGCAGATATAAAGCTGTGTGGCATCAGCATA
Source organism: Phrynocephalus forsythii (assembly GCA_029282475.1). NCBI lineage: Eukaryota > Metazoa > Chordata > Lepidosauria > Squamata > Agamidae > Phrynocephalus > Phrynocephalus forsythii. The sequence continues at coordinate 137,879,235 of JAPFRF010000001.1, read as the reverse complement.
CTGATGGCAGCAAGCTCCACATCTCCATATGACCTTAGCCAGCAGCTTCACATAGATGGGGGGAGATTACCGACCCCTGAGGCACCCCACGAGAAAGTGACCAGGGAGATGACAATTCCCCACCCAGGCTCACTCTCTGGACTTGGCCCCCAAGGAAGGAAAGGAGCCAGCTCCAATCCCCACCTCTGGGAAAGCCTGCCCAGGAGGATACCGTGATCGAAGGTATCAAAGGCCACTGACAGGTCGAGAAGGGCCAACAAGGTAGCACAGCCCCTGTCAGCCCCCCTCAAGAGATCATCATGCAATGCGACTTGGGCAGTCTCAGTCCCATGATGTGGCCTAAACCTGGATTGGAAGGGATCTAGGACATGACTTTCCTCCAGGTATGACTGGAGTCATTGGGCGGCAATCCGCTCCACCACCTTGCCCATGAAGGGAACATTGGCAATTGGGGAATAATTGGACGTATCATCCATTGCCAGGCCAGGTTTCTTGAGAATGGGCTTGACCACCATCTTTTTACCTTTTTTTTTTTTAGTATTCATATATTTATTGTTCTTAGCATTAAAATTGCCTTTTAATTATGTAAGCTGCTTCTTTATATTTATTGTTCTTAGCTATAAATATTGTCTTTTAATAATGTAAACCATTGTTGAATACTCATTGTTTTCACCTTTAAATATTATCTTTTAATAATGTAAACCATTGTTGAATACTCATTGGTTTCAGCGTTGCCTTTTAATATTGCAACATACCTTTGGTTCTTTTCAAAGAGGGTAAAATATTTTAAATAATTAATAAATAATAAAATAGTGGGAGGTTGGGAAAGTTAACTGTAGAGAACATACACAAACATGTCTAGTTTGACATAGAACTTCATCTGCGGTACTGTTCAAGGTGAAATCAAACAGTTCTGCCACTTAGCGTGAACAGGGTGTGTTTTTTTATCACTAAGCAAAGAGCCACAGGCTGGAGTTAAGGCCAAGTTTCAGTGGTTGAGAGCTTGATTCCTAGCATTTATTTCACAAGAAATGAAACCACTGAGGCTTTGAGGGAGGAACCCTTGCCAGATGTTTCTACATGACCATGCCCTCCACCTTTCACCTGCCATTCATCTTGAATGGCCAAAGAATGGTTGAAATCCGGTCCTGCTTCATCAGTTCTATTTAGTGGAGTCTAATATTTTGTACATTTCTGTTGTCTTCCAGAACAAAGACATGGTGGTGATCAATGACAAATCAAAACCCACAAATCCTGCAAGCCCATGTGGAGATCAGAGCAATGAAAGCAAGGCAAGTTTTCCCTTCTTCAAATATTCCCACAGAAATATCTGACTTTAACAGACAATGTGTGACGTAAACATTGGGAAGAACAAGTAAATTAACTTTTGGCATCACAAATGGTATTTTTCTTTTTAAACACAGTATGTTTTAAATCTTATTTCTTTGAATCTTTCCCTGGACCCAGTAGACTTTTCATCTAGGGTGGGAACTCTTCAGAACCTGGGTATGCTTTCTAACTTACATGAACTCTAGGGACCCCAGTGAGGTGTCACTCATCTGTTTCACCACTTAAGAGGCAAGAAGTCATGTGACTCCTGCTGACCCCTGTTGCTCTATACTGATCTGTTAACTGTCAATAATCTCACACTGGAATTAGAAGGGGAATAAAGCAAGACCTCTCTAACCCCTTGGTAAGGTTACGCACAGGAAAACATCCAGACAGAACATGAAGCTAATTATGGACTTCATCTTGCCCAAATCACACGTGGATGAGCGATCAGAAGGGGGACAGTTGTCCACAGACATCCATGTTGGACTGTGGGAGGGAACATTCACAGCTGACATTGAGGGAAGAGCAGCCCTACCTCAGGATCCCATACCCCATCTCTACCCCAGCTTTATGTCCCAGTCCAGGGGGCTTGCCTCCTCTGGGATATCCCCCCAGAGTTCTAAGAAAGGCAGTATGGTGCAGTGGTCAGAACACTGAACCACTGCAGTCTCCTGTAAATCAGGAGATTTGGATTCAAGTCCCCACTGGATGTGAAATTCACTGGGTGACGTGGGCCCAGTTACCATCTCTAAAGACAAAGTAGGAGGGAAGCGAGTTGTGTATGGTACCTTGAACCATACGCCTAAGAGGTGACCTGATTGAAGCTTATAAAATCATACACGGTGTGGACAAAGTAGATAAGGGAAAGCTGTTTTCCCTATTGCACAGCACTAGAACTAGGGGGCACTCTATGAAACCTTTGGATGCTGGAACTCAAACAGATAAGAGGAAGTACTTTTTCACCCAGAGGATCACTGGTCTGTGGAACTCCCTGCCAGAAGAAGTGGTGACAGCTGTCAGCCTTGACAGCTTGAAGAAAGGATTGGACAAGTTCATGGAGAACAAGGGTATCAATGGCTATCATTATGGATGCCTAAGGAAAACCTCTGGGTTGGAGAGATAGGCAGGATATCTCACAATGCCATTTTCAGGGAATCATAAGCAGGTGAAGACTTCTGCTTGGGAATACCCTGAAGCAAATGGTGAGCCACTGTGTGGGACAGTATGCTGGCCTGGGCGGATATTATGATAACCCTTTGGGGAGAGACCAGCAATATAGTCAACATAGTCAAAAACTGTCTCTGATCATCCGGTTGAAAGGCATCCATTTTTCCCCTTTCATTAATCCACTCCCATGAATGAAGGCTCTCCATTTTCTTTTATCAGCTAACCCTTCCTGACAAAGACTTCTGCAAAACTTTAAGTCTTGCATTAATTTTCTACTTCCAAGGCTTAAATCTTTTTCAAGGTACAAGGCCATAATTGTTGTGAGTTTTTCAGGCTGTTTGGCCGTCTTCCTGACGTTTCACCAGACTCTGTGGCTGGCATCTTCAGAGGGCAAAGAGCTCAGGGAACAAGGAGTTCTCTCTAAACTGTGCCAAACCCCAGAGTGCAGAGAGAACTCCTAGTTCCCTGAGCTCCTTGCCCTCTGAAGATGTCAGCCATAGAGTCTGGCAAAACATCAGGAAGAAAAACTTCCAGAACACGGCCAAACAGCCTGAAAAACTCACAACAACTATCAGATCCTGGCCATGAAAGCCTTTGAGTGTACAAGGCCATATTTTCTGCCTGCCTGAATTTCTCTTTCTTTCTTTTCCATTCTCTCTCTCCACCCTGAGGTAAGCATGTTCCCAGTTATAATCTGTACCAAACCAGTAAAAATGATGCAGCAGGTCTTCAGTAGCCATGCATGCAGACTCTATGACTTCCGTTTGTTAATTGTCCACAGCTCCTGACTGAATCTGAAGGCAGAGTCCACGTGGAGATGTATGAAGACCACTGTGTGTTTACCATTGAAGGAACTGAGAAGGAAGATGAGGGAGTCTACAGGGTTACAGTGAAGAACCCAGCAGGGGAAGATACAGCTGATATCAATGTCAAAGTTATTGGTAAGTAACACTTTCCAAATGAACCAGCAGTTCTATGTGAATCTGATTTAAGGCTGCCAAATGGCTGCATCTTTCCTGTCTTTTGTTCCAATGGAAATGAAAAATTCCACTGGGCAAAGTTCTTCCCATTGGTGAAGAACACAACTTTTGTGAAAAATTTTTGGAATTGTGTATGTTCACTTATTTTTTTCAGGAAGAAGGGAAAGTATATTTTGCCTGGCAGAGTTACAAGGCTCTATTGTGTGGGTCAGGAAGACCCCCTGATACCCTCCTGCATCACACACAGCCAATTGATGTCACATTTCTGCAGCAGCTACCTTAACAATGGCAATTTTAGCAGCAGCTAGTATCTGTCTCCAGTACATGTTGGGAGATCCAGTGTGGCTCCCGCTCCCCATCACAGGAAATGGCCCGAAGCTCGACTAAATGTTGAGGAGAGTCTCTAGTGCCTAAATAAAATATGCAGCAGCATGACATTTGCGTGCTTACCACCCAGATGCTTTGATCAAATGGAACAACTTCAGAAACGTTACATAATTATGCTGACAAAAGACAAATGGTGCAACTTTTTTCGGCAAATTGCCCCAAGTGAAGAAATCACTGTAGGCATCCTCAGTTGCATTCTGAGTTTTGGGACTCAACATGCACCTGAAAATGTCTATGGTGATCTTTTATCTTGATGCAGTTTGCATCCAATAATTATACCATTGTACCAGGGGCCTTTGGCCATTACAAGTTAATGATTTAGAAGGGGGGAGGCCTTAAGAAAATTCTGTTTTTAGAATAAATCAATTCTATGTGTCTTTTCTCAGCTTCACTTTCTTCTCTCAACTTTGATTTATTTAAGAGATGCATTCTGCCCTTTCAACCCAACAATATATGCTAATATTATGTATCCAAATGTTAGTACATATCAGTGTTGAGTTCATGAATCTTTCAGTATTAAGAAGCTAAATACTTCCAGTCACATCAAACAGAAATACATTGACAAGTGCATCAAAGCTAAAAATCCTTCCTGCATAAACACCTTTACTTATTTTGGTAGAATCATTATACCTATAGTGTTATACCTAAGTGTTATACCTGTAGTATATTTAGATAGGAATCTGCCTTCGTAGGAGAATAAGTCTAGCCATGCAGAAACAAACAGAAGAAAAGAGATGGATCACTGGCCAGCATTCTATTCCTACAGTGCCAGCTAGAAACCCATGTTAGTCCCCAGATGTAGTATTCTGCCCATATGTTGCCGGGATGATAATAGTGATTGATAGTCTTCTCTACTATGAATTTCCCTAATCATCTTTGAAAGTTATCTCAGTTGGTGACTGTCACTGTCCCTTGTAGTAACCAATTCCACAGGTGTAACTGGTGAACCAAATTCTTCAAAATCCTTTCTTTCTTTCTTTCTTTCTTTCTTTCTTTCTTTCTTTCTTTCTTTCTTTCTTTCTTTCTTTCTTTCTTTCTTTCTTTCTTTCTTTCTTAGATGTACCAGACCCACCTGAGGCTCCCCAAATTTCCAACGTTGGAGAAGACAATTGCACAGTGCAATGGGAGCCTCCAAAGTATGATGGAGGACAGCCCATACTGGGTGAGAATCCCTATACTGATAGTAATATCAGAAGATTCACACATATAATGATGAAATATGTATATAATCATGATTGTGTGTGTGTGTGTGTGTGTGTGTGTGTGTGTGTGTGTGCATACTAATAATGATGATATCATGATATCATGATATATTAATATATAATGATATACTAGGGTGGCGTAGTGTATAGATTGATAGGGTAGAACTCAGGATGCCAAGTACGAATCTCCTCTCAGGCATGGATACTCACTGGGGGAGTGGAACTGGTAAACCCACTCCTTAAGTATCATACTAACATTGAAACTAACATAAGGGTCACTATAAGTTAGTTCCAACATGGTGGCACAGAACACACACACACACACACACACACACACACACACACACACACACACACACACACACACACACACACACACACACACACACACACACACACAGAGAGAGAGAGAGAGAGAGAGAGAGAGAGAGAGAGAGATTATAATGACATATTAAGTATGAAATGTGATCAAGATTGAAAATTATTTTATCTACTCACAGAAACCCCTATATTCTAAAATATATTTGCATTATGCAGCTATTTCCTTGAGCTCACATATCCCCCTTGACTTGTTATTTTAAGGATGAATGTCCTTATTTTAAGGATGGTTTAGTGTGTTATCCATAATCATGCATCTTCTGTGAAATTCCCAGAATGGAAACATATAAAGAAAAACATGGGCTGCTTTTTCCAAATTTCCAATATTACAGAAAAACGCAAACACAGAAAGCATAAAATCACTTCTGCTAGTGCTGTCATGTTGACACCAGCTCTCAGACTGGGACATATTTTACTGAGTTCAGACTACCCTTGGACAAGGTCACTGGTGGGAATATCAAGTGTCAAGAGAGAAGAACAGGAAGAAACTGTCATCATTATCAGATGAAGTTATAGAGTGCGATCCCAATTGATGAGCCTGACTTTAATGTGATGTTGTAGCCAAAACCACAAGGAAGGTGATGTCCCTGTAGAGCTTAGACAGTTCTAAAAGGCAGAACCTGGAAACGTCCCTTACTTCGAAAACATTCCCCAGAGCATTCAAGCCAGGACAAGTGGTGGCTGTGCTGGCTGGGGATTCTGGGAGCTGTTGTCTGAGTAAGTAACTTTTTGGATGCTGTACTAATGCATTACAGTACAACCGCTGTATCCATGGGCGATCAGTTCCGGGATCCCCTGCAGATAATGAATCCACGGGCAGCAGTGTGTGTGTGGGGGGGGGGACTGCCACCAGCCAGGCACTCTCTGGAGGGATGAGGTGAACACTTTGAATTTCCCGCTCAGATCCTAGGTGGCAGATTGGAAGTTTGAGTGGGAAGAGCCAGGTCTTTAGAGCTCTCCTAAAGGCTGGCAGAGACCCTGCCAGTCTTATCTCTGGTGGCAGAGTATTCCAAAGTGCGGGGGCAGCCACTGAGAAGGCCCGATTCCAGGTAGAAACCCTTTGGGCCTCCCTCAGAGTGGCCACCCGGAGCGAAAGGGAGAGCGAGGCTCTCCTTATTAATAATGTTATATTAAGAGCATTCACCAGTGGAGCATTTCAGTTAAAAAGAAGTCCTCCTCAAGTGAAATCTGCAGTCCAAAATACTCTCACTCACAAAAGTATTTGCATTGAACATGATGTGACATACCGTATTTTTCCATCTATAAGACACCGCAATATATTAGGTACTCCCCACTTTTAAGACCCCAAATTAAGAAAATTAATAAATCCTTCTTGAGTTTTCCTTCAACCCACCCCACACTGTTTCCTTTCAATTCCATGTTCTGAAGACTCCGCTTTATTCTTGCAGTTATAGACATAATAGACCCTTCTTTTCAGCACAGAAAGGCTTGGGGATGGAGCAACCCATTAAGAACTGCCTTTTCACACTAAAAAGAAGAGAAAAGAAAACAGCAGGGGTGGTAAACAGTAAGGGGTGGGGTGGAGAACCCAAACTGACTTTGCAATTTCACTTCCTCTCCAGCAGCTCTTGATTGTCCTCCTGTCTGCTGTGTTCTTGAAGGATTGGATGTTTTTCAGTGTGGAGAGGCACTTCTTAATAGGTTATTCCACCCCCGAGGCTTTTTCTGCTGAAGAGGAGGGTCCATTCTTGCAAGAACAAAGCAGAGAGGAGTCTTCAGGACACAGAAAGAAAGGAAGTTCAGTTTGGGTTCTCCTCCACACCACCATGTATACGACGGCCCTTATTTTTTAGTGCCATGATTTTACAAAATAATAATAATAATAACATTGTATACATGGAAAAATCTGGTACATCTGAATGGTAGTGTATGGAATTACAATGCATGAAAGTAAAATAAATACTCAATATGGAGGGATTATAAAATTGATTCACGGGGCTGAGGTTAGACTTACTTATGCTTAAATAATTAATGGGGCTTTAGTTGTGTCTAAAGGCATGATTAGGTGGGAAATTTGGAGTGATCCAGGTTGCATTTAAAAGGCTCTGACCTTCAGTGTGATTGTTTTTATCTTTCACATGAGCAGTTCTTCCATTCACACAGATGTTTCTTCTCCCATGAAAAGGATCCAGATAGCACTTCAGATCACTCCAATTTCTCCTCCATTTGAATACTGAGACCTCTCCTGCTGCCCCTACCCTTGCCGATTGTCATGGCAGTCATTCCACAGGCCATGGCGACTTCCTCCTTTATGCCATTTAATTTAGTAAGTGGCATAGCACTATAGCAATACATAAATCTAGCATGGATACTCCTTTATATCTCAAAATAGCACTGCATTAATTAGGGGACTATTTTTTAAAAAAATGTAAGAAGAGGAAAATAGAGATGAGAGTTTCTCTGTTGTCCTTTCTGTTGTTACAACCCACTGCATATATCACAGGGTTGTCCCCTAAGAGAATGCTGCCTAAAGTTCTAGTTGGGACCACACACACGACAAAATAAGATAATAAGGAGTACTCCCCAATTACACTAAATAAACTCCCATCATAGCACTATGCCAGAAAGGAGCAGAACACCTGGGATGGATTTCTCTTACCAAAAACACATGTACTCACCAGAAAAAAGGCAAACCAAACTGCACCCAAAGTGAACAATATCTGATCACTTCCTGAAATTCCATAGATTTCACTATCTATCCTCTAAGCATGACTAAAGCTAGATTTGACCATTTATATCCAATTTTGCATTTTCTAGCTGTAAATTACCATGGAGTCATTCTGCTTAAGATGGATTCATTAAAATTGAAGTAGCTACCCATCAAATAGGCCATCCTTATTTAAACAATACACAATGGGCATTAAAAACAGAAGCATACAGAAATCAGAGAGGAAGGAGGAACATTCCAATTAGCTTGGACCCTCCAACTTTACACAGGGAGCTGAAGCTTAGAGCTTTTAATTGGTTTGTGCCCTAATTTAGAGAAGAAGGTCAATGGTTGATAAGTGTTTTTATTTTTCAGCACACTTTGCATGGCAGGCAACTGCGCCTATAGTCAGATTGGATGTAGTTATTTGTCCCAGTGAACTATGGGCCCATCTACTCAGGGTCAATAGGAACAGGGTGGTGTGGGCTAAACATATTCACTTCAGGAAGGGTAAAGGTCTGGAATGCCATTTTGTGCTATCCTTGCTTTAAAAGGGCATGCATACCTCAAGTGATTCTATTTGGTCCAGGCTCTTTAAGAAAGCAAAGACAAGGGGGGATCTCTGTCCTTGCCGCTTCTGTTTGCTCTTTCTTCCAAGTCCAATATTTCATTTTTAAATTATCCCTTTGGTAGTGCAGCACATCAGTAATGCCTTGGTTGGTTTAAAAATGTTGTTGCTTCCTCCCTCTGCTTCATGGAGGAGCAGATAAAGGAAGTTTTCATTTCCCAATTTTATAATTCAATTTCCTCGTATCATTAAGTGGTTAAGATGTCTGTGAAGATAAGTGGTTAAGATGCCATTTAATCCACTGTAAAACTTTTTTTAAAGAATAAAAAATACCATACTAAAATGGGAAACGAAATCAACACCAAAACGCATTCAAAACCATGAGTTTGTGAAGATTCTCAGTCATCCAGGTGAGGTTATTCAGAAGTTGACTCATGGCAACTGGACTTGTCTTGTTAGATCAAAACATTTTGCCAGTCATCCAAGTAGCTTCTTCAGTCTGAGGAAGGTTGGTAAGAAGTTACTTGGATAAATAGTGAAACATTTAAGTGTAATAAGAAAAGAAGTCCAGTTGCCATGACTCAAAGCAACAAGTCACAACACTCCATTAAAAAGCTCTCTCAGTCAATTACTGAGAGACATACTATCTGAAGAGAAGAGCCTTCATCTGCTTATGGGGCCAACCTACCCTTCTGCTTCCGGAGTCTGGAACTGTAACAGAAAGGGACCTCCCCTGTGTCCCCATCAAATGCACATGTGAAGATGGTGGGACTGAGAGAAACACTTCCCCTGATTATCTTTAATACCCAGGGAGGCTCATGGAGGGAGTTGCAGTCCTTGAGATAACCCTAGACCCAAACCATTTAGGGCTTTTTAAATTAAAATGAACCCACTGAATCATGCCTGGAACCAGATTGGCAGCCAGTGGAGTGGCTGTAATGGGTGGTTTTTGAGATATTTGCAACCAGACCCAGTTAACAATCTGACTGCAGAATTTTAGACCCACTGACATGTCCCGACACTTTCCAAAGACAACCTGATGTAGAGCACATTACAGTAACCCAGCCAGGACATAACTAAGGCATGTGTCACTGTGGCCAGGTGAGACCTCTCCAGGAATGGGTGCAACTGGCACACCAGTCTTAACTGTGGAAAGGCACACCTGGCCACTACCAAAATCTGGGCATCCAACCTCAGAAAAGAGTCCAGAAGCACACAGCCCACCCCCAAATTGCACACCTGTTTCCAATGGTAGTGTAACTTCATCTGATCCCTGTTGTTTGAGTTGATGACCAAGAGCGCCTCTGTCTTGTTTGGATTAAGTTTTAGTTTATTCACCTCATCTAGTCCATTGTTGACAACAGGCTCTGACCTAGAGCCAAATCAGCTTCCTTGGATCTAAATAGAAAGGAGAGATAGAATAGGCTTGATGGATCTCAGTTGCATTGCAGTAAGTAGGGAAATCTTGTGTTGCAGGATCTTGAAATGCTCATGAACAGGATCCCAGATGAGTTTAATCTCACCTTGTTTTCTTACTATATTTGTGTTGCCTTGCTCTTTATTAAATACAGTGGTACCTCTACTTACAGGCAGCTCTACTCATGAGCAATTCGACTTAAGTCTAAAAACCATTGGCATTTTAACTGTTGCCTTACAAATTTTAGATGCAGTCTGCTCTACTTACAATTTTTTTATCCCCCCCCCAATTTATTTATTTATTTATTTGATTTTTAAGATAGGGCTGCTCTACTTAAGAGTTGTTCAACTTATGAGCATGAATGGATTAAACTTGTAAGTAGAGGTAACACTATCTCAAAATGGCATGTATCTGGAGATTTTAATGGTGTGAAAATGAGTGAATCAAACCATTAAAGCATAAAGAAGCTTCATGTTAAGTCACTGGTAAACAATATGGTTGCCTTCCCAATGTTTTTGAGCAGAACTTAGGCAGTTACTTCACGTCCGTTTTGTCTCTGTTAGTGTTGTGGTTAGGAGCGGTACAAAAAATGTTGCTTCACATCCATCGTGCAACTACTGAAATTTGTCTCGACCACATCTCCTGAACAGGTGCTAAGTGCGACAATACTGTACCTGGTGCTGGGGTAGGGTTTTCCGAGACAAGACACTGTGTAGTAACGACTGTCACGCAACAAAACATTCATTTCTCTCAGAAAACTGTGTCCAGGTTTTTTTAAATTTTATTTTGAGTTTTCAGAAGTGAAATATCAAAAAAGAATTTTTAAGCTAAAAAAAAAGGAAATGGGAAGCTAGACAAATCCAGTGTTTGTCACAGTACAAAATCGTGAGGTACCACTTGTCACGAGACAAGTTATCATGACTACGGGAACACTGAAACAGGGACAAAATCACGTGATCGCGACCAATGCTGTCATTGTACAAAACTAGTTGCGGAACAAAGAAGGAAGTGAAGTAACCGCCTTACTCAGTGCTAACCATGTGGCCAGTGAAACCTGCAGTCCAAAGCCAGTGGGAGATATGTTGACTACTCCTGACCGGCACTAGAAAATTATTTGCGACTCACATCCTGTCTCACAATGTTTCTGACCATCCTAACTTTCTGGTGGCTTTCTGTGGGCTGAAGTGGGCTGAAGTTGGAGGAGGAGCTGGAGAAAAGAGAGGTGGTTGATCTACTTAATCTTCTTTATTAAATCACCTGTCTTAATCCAATGACAGAGCAACTAAATGTCAGAAGTTCTAAAACACATATACAATGAAAAGAAATGTGGTTCAAAAGTTTCTGTTTTCATCATAAACAAAATCATTGTCTGTATGTCTCTTTTGGCTCCAGCTTTAACTAGTTCCTCCACATCCCTTAAAATCTTTTTTTCAATTTCAAGGCTACATCTTAGAAAGAAAGAAAAAGAAGAGTTACAGGTGGATGAGGCTGAACTTTGACCTATTGAAGGAACTATCCTATGAAGCCAAGAGGATGATTGAAGGTGTTGTTTACGAGATGCGAATTTACGCTGTGAATTCTGTTGGCATGTCCCGGCCTAGTCCTGCCTCACAGCCTTTCATGCCAATTGGTAAGTGTGATCTACTAATGTGAGTGTCAACAGACAACACGTTCTGCTTCTAATGCCTTCCAAAAGGGAGCAATAATGAGCACAAGTCACATTTTCTTCCTCTACCTTGTAGGGGCACCAGGTCCCATTACTTAAGACAGCTGATTAGTTTTTTTAATGTATCTGTTTTATAATTTCTAACCTTTTAAAAACCCCTCCTTGTAGCTAGGAGCAGGGTGGTTCCAATTTCATGAAATTGCTGATGAATTTCTAACTGTTAAAATTAGAAGTGTGAGAGGCAAGCTGGGTCTCGACAAGAGGGGGGGAAACTAATTGGTAGTGACCTCCCATTACCTCTCAGCTTCCCCCATTCCGTTATGGGTGCAAATATCATAGTATACCACCTAGTGCTACATTAATCTCCCCACTCCCGTGGAGCTGCAAGGATAACTCGTTAAGAAAATATCCATGGAATTATTTTCTATAAATAATCACCGTGACCCTTCCCGTGCAGTATTTGTATCACACTCTGAACTAAGGGCAAAACTGGGTCGGTCTCGGGTGGGAAAGAGCCATCCAGACAGTTGAGGTTGAACAGTAGCAGAAATGACTAAAGTGGTAGGTAAGCCTGGGGAAGACCATAAGGAAGAGGAAGAGCCCTTGGAAGGTGACCATGTGAAATTACAGGTCCCCAGCAATGGGCCAGTAGAAGAAGATATGCATCAAGAAGGGCTGGTGGACCCTGATCTTCAGCCACCGCTCCATGATGAGCCTGTGGAGAGAGAAGAACCACAGGAAGCCCTGCAGGAAACAACTGAACTAAAAGGTCCAATGTCTTAATAAAATAAGAGATGATGTATTACAGTATAAAAAGGCTCTGCACCACTTATTTAGCGAATGAGGTGTTGGGTTTTTAACACATGTTGTTTTGTAAAATACTTGTACTGTACCTGCACTCCTCTGTGTGGTGCCGTACTTTTGAAAAAGACTTTTAATGCCTAGCTTGAATTAAGTGCAGCTGCAAGTAAGCAAGGTAAATGTGTTTGTTGCAACCCCACAAAGTTGGATGTTAACATTTATGTGTGTGTTTGTGTTTTAAAAACTTGGTTTTGTGTAGTATGGAATATTCTGCAGAGATGAATACTTAAAATAAGATACACAATATGTTTAAACACCAAAGGGGTACCAGGCTTATGTTAAGCCTACATATGGCATAGCAATATATTATTATCCTTAAATTGTCTTAAACTTGTTCCGTGTGATTGAAATGCTATAAGGTGCCAGCGTTACTGAGTATTTGTCACGTAACACAAAGAAAGCTGATTGCTGCCTTCAGCAACTTATCCAGATAGAATAGAAAGATTTAGTTTTATACATTGAAAGGTGTAAACAAAATTTATTTGGTTCAAAATCTCTTGAGAGATAGGAAAACATATAAATTTTAGTTTCATAAATGCTGATAACTGTGCGACTTTTCAGTCTGAAGGCAATGTTGCAGTCTCTGAATTTATTACCCAGGCAGATGTGCAACTTCTGTAGTAGCAAAAGGGAATATTATTGGGATAGTGTCTGTTCATCTACTGGTTCCAGCCGTGGCCATGTTTAGGCAATGTGCTAAACCAAGGAATCATATCTGATCGGGCAGAAGCAGGGTGCTGGTGCTCACAGCTCTGTTGCTCCCTGGTTGCAAACAAGTGGCCAAGCTTGGCTGTGTCCAGGTGTGTGCTTCCTTTCCGTCTCAAGCTTGCTTCTCTTCCTACAAGTCACAGAAAGAAATTATTAGTTTCTTAATTTGTATTGTTGGAAGATAAACAAACTAGAAAGGAGAGAGAGAGAGAGAGAGAGAGAGAGAGAGAGAGAGAGAGAGAGAGAGAGAGAGAGAGAGAGAGACTCTGTTTGGACCATGCAATGAACAAACTGCAGTGTTAACTCGTGTGAGACAATCCTAAAAACTCAGGGTCCCTTTGACTCCTTTGTATGTCATGTCGTCCGAACCCATTCCCTATAAATACACACAAAATCAAATTTCCCGTTTGTCTCTTACTTTCTCACCCACTTTGTGTTCACCTGTTTACACACTCGGGGTCCACCCACCAAGACTGTGCACTCCCCCCCCCCAAATTAAAACATACACACACTCTTCTTCTGTCCACCATCTTAGCCTGTCTCTGACTAAGACAGTAGAAGGGGCTCCGTGATGCATGAAAGATAAATGGGCCTTTTCTTCACATGCTGTCCAGGAGCCATGATAGCTGCAGCCACACTTTTATGTCTCACTAGTGTCACTCCTGGGACAGTAAAACCAGGAATTTCACTGGTATTTTTAATATAGTGTTAACGTGAATGCAGAAATTAAGCACATGTTTGTTTGTTTGTTATTTTTGTTTTATGTTTGTTATTATGTTTCATTATTTACCTTAACATTTTGTAAACTGCCCAGAGTGGCTTTTATGCCAGATGGTATTGTAAATAAATAAATAAATAAATAAATAAATAAATAAATAAATAAATAAATAAATAAATAAATAAATAGTACAGAGCGGCCAGTACAGGGGCAATGCACATTTTATTTTTATTTCATTGTATTATTAGACCTTTGGGTTTTATGTGTTTATTTTGTTAATATTTTGTTATCTTGTAATTTTTGTATTTGGTAGTTTGTTGTAAACTGCTCAGAGTGGCTCTGGCTGCCATATAGGCAGTATAAGAGTCTAGTGCAGGCATGTCCAAACTTTGGCCCTCCAGATGTTTTGGACCACAACTCCCAGGATTCCAAGCCTGTATTTCCAATGGCAAAGGACTGTGGTCCAAAACATCTGGAGGGCCGAAGTTTGGACATTCCTGGTCTAATGGATAAATAAATACTGGTATGTAAATCTGTTTCAATAACTAGGTATAGTATAATCTCTAGGGCTGGCTGGGGAATGGCGTCTCTCCGGTGAGACCTCAAAAAATCACCACTCCAACACTTCTGCATCACATCTGCTGATTTTAGGGCATGGAGACCTGAAGCGCATTAGAGTTAATCACAATGCCTACACCTTGAGATTCTCTCTCTCTTTCAGTGAAGTAAATTTTGCTTTATATAAAGTTGTTTTGAACTTTTTTATAATCAAACCAGCTCACGTGTCTATCTTCTTTTTCTTGTCTTTTATTGGTCTCTTGTCATGCAGCAGCATCGAGATATACATTCAAGTAGCAGTTTCATATCCCTTTCCGTTCTGCTTTTAGCTGCTAAATTTTATGTCATTACCATTCATTACAGTGATTATATTAGCAAGTTTGCTAATACCATCAGAGATCAGAAATTGCCATCATCAACTTCACCGCTAGCATATGTCTCTGCAAGGCTGTGGTGACAGACTGTTGCATTTGACCTTCTGCCTGTGTAATCTAGTGATTGGTGTGTTGGACCATGGCATGGGAGATTCAGGTTTAAGATTCTACCCAGTCATGGAATTTTCTGGGTCTTTTCAGAATGGTTGCACTCTCTTTCAGCCTGACTGGTCTTGTGGGTTTTATAAAGACTGAGTGAGCCAGAAGAGAGACATGGTCTCCTTGGAAGAAAGGCAAACTACTGTATATATGTGTGAAATACTGTGCTTGTGTTAATCAACTGCAAGTAGTACAGAATGTAGTAACCTCCCTCTTGATTAGCACCTAGCAGCTTATATGTTTTGTTCTGAAGACGCTACAGCCCTATTTATGCATTTACCTTTTCCAGGTTCATCAACATGGGTAGATGTCACACACACCCCATTGCTTTGCTCACAGGGGCAATGACAAGTCTGAGGAGGAAATGTCCCTGCTCCCACATAACTTTAGGATCCTGGAAAATCTGGGTGCTTCGCCTGTGCATGATGAGCAGAACTCTTCATATTTGCCACTGCTTACAGCAGCAAAGTGGGGCTACCTCCCTCCCTCTGTCACAACACCGTAGAGATGGGCATGAAACGAACTTTTTTGTTTCGTTATTCGTTATTCGTTTTGTTATGTAACAAAATGAATAAAAACTCTAGGGGCAAATTTAACATGAAACAAACCGAACTGAGAAAAATTGGTTCGGTTAGGTTCGTTTCGTTAATGGGGGGGGAGATGTCTCCTACCTGGTGCTGGTCCGGAGGTCCTTTCGCGCCCAGCTGCACAGAGGGAGCACGCACCTCATCGGTGCCATCGAGGGACGCGGAGGGCTCAAGCCTCAGACCAGCCCCGGGAGGAGAGATAAGAAGCAGGACGCATTTAGGCAGCCAGAGCAGCGCAGCTTCAAAGCCGCTCCCCTTACGCCTCCCTCCTGGAGCCCGTTATCGCGGGGTCGATCCGGAGGGGAGATAAGGAGGCCGTGGTTAGGTGGCCAGAGCAGCGCGGCTTCAAAGCTACCACCCCCTTGTGCCTCCCTCCTGCACCCCATTATCGCGGGGCCAATCGGGAGGGGTGATAAGAAGGAGGCCGCGCTTAGGTGGCCAGAGCAGCGTGGCTCCGACGCCGCTCCCCCTCTTTATTCCTCCCATGCCAGTTCATAGGCACCCCCCCAGCTCCGACCAGGCCCCAGGGGCTGCGCAGTGGGCGCTGGGGGGAAAAGCGGGTAAAAACGAATAACAAATTAACAAAACAACGAAACAAATTTGTTCACAAAAATTCACAAATAACAAAACAAAATGAATCAAACTCCTTAACGAAATGAAATGAAACACCATTTTTTCGATTCATGCCCCTCTCTACCTGGAAGGGTAACAACTGAATAAAGCTACCGTCTTCCTATCTGTTCCTCTCCCAGTATAAACACTCCTATTCTTGAATATCTTCTGTGGAGGCAGTAGTCTGGATTAAATCAACAACAAATCAATACTAACCATACCACATTTTTTTCCTATAACCCACATTTTGTGGAACATCTTCCAGGGTCTAAACTCTACAGCAAGGGTTCTCTTAGCAAGCAATTTGATTTTAAAATTTGACATTCAGAGAAAGTTTAAGAAACATGTTGTTTTTACTATTAGCATTATGTAATGGTGGATCTTGCATTGTTTTTAGCTCCTCCAAGTGAACCAACACACTTCTCTGTAGAAGATGTTTCAGACACTTCTGTTACCTTAAAATGGAGAGCCCCTGAACGCATTGGAGCAGGAGGACTGGATGGCTACGTTGTGGAGTACTGCAAAGAAGGATGTGAGTAAAGCCCCTTCTTGTATTTTGAAAGGCACTTTCACTGAGTAAAATGGAGGACAGCTGGGTATTTGGCGCTTCCATTTCTGTGACTTTATTGCTGAAGTCTGTAGTCATTGGGTAGAGATAGGACAGGCATGTCCAAGCTTAGGCCCTCCTGATGTTTTGGACCACAACTCCCAGAATTCTAAGCTTAGATTGTCAATAACCAAGGACTGTAGGAGTTGTGGTCCAAAACATCTGGAAGGCTGAAGTTTGGACATGCCTGATATAGGAGATGGCAGGTAACATTTTGAAACAATGGTGCAACTTCCATGCAGAATCCAACCCCAGAGAGTTTCCTGTTTGGAAAAAGAAAAGTCTCTGCTCACCATCATGTTTTTCCAGGACTACCAAAAACACCATAAAAGTGTGCAAGTTTATTAGTTCTCCAGGATTCTTCATCAGACTGGGTGGTACAAAAGATGGAGTTTAGGGAAAGAAAGTCTTGTTAAGCCTGTTTTTGTAAGTATGAAGTTGTCACAGCTTTCAGACTGGCAACAGTTTCAGAAGATGTATTTATCATAGCCCCTCCCCTGCCTTGTTCACTGAATGTTCATACTTCTCCCTTGCTTTTCCACTGTTTCTCCCATTTTTTTCCTATCTGAAATGCTACATTTTTTTCTATTATGGAAAAAAGGATGGACTAGCTGCAAAGCCTTTTATCTACTGCAAAGCAAGAGGTAGACATATAAATAGCAAGTCATTAGTGCTGAGAGCAAAGTAGACTTGATGAAAGTAGAAGCAATCTTCAGAGGAGCCCTATGCTCTTTATCTCGCTACAAAACAAAGCAAGCCATTTGATCACCATAGGATTGCACAGATGCTGGAGCATCCAGCCATATTGGAAAGGATTACTTCACAGAGAGCAGTTTTCCTTAAAGCGACCGTTTTGTGCCTGCTGGAATCACTCCCGCCTGGCCCCAGAAGAGAAGAGGAGCTTTGTCATGTGGCCAAAAAGGTCCAGCCTAGGCATGGAGCAGGGTTAGGCTGGCTCGAGATCTACTTACTCTGTGTTGTGGAATCACCAGAGAACAGGTCACGCAGGGCTGTGCCACAAATAGTCCAAACTGTGAGCTTTATCTCCATCTGATCACACAAACTTGGCGATGTCAGAGATGCTTCTGCAGTATCCTTTGCATCGTACGGATTTATCTTGCCTAATTCCAAGCTATATATCATGTCCATTACTCCCCCATAATTCTCATGAATGCATCAGATGTTAGTCTGCAGGTGCCAGACTGAAACTGACAGAGCATGCTGGAATGAGGAGGCAACAGTGGGTCTCTAATGCTGAAACACAAATACTGGGTGCAGGTCAAGGATCTGTCCATCACCTTCGGCAAAACTTACAGGATCCTGAATTAGCACCGAGTACAAACACAGATAAACATGGCACTTTATATACAGGCAAAGGTGAGGATAGAATTTAGGTGGTGCAGTTCTGCAGTTCATCAGGCTTTATAACAAGGAACCGTGGCTGGTGGCAGACATGTAAGCTATGAGGAAATCCCTAATCCAAATTTTGGTCAAATTGTGAGCTTCTTGGAATGTGTTCAGGCAAGCTACTGTCATTCAGTCTCAGCCTCTCACTCCACTTTTTAACAGAGGAATGAGCATTTATGTATCTTCATGATGGTGAGAGATCCCGAATTCTAAATGCGAGTCATTTTCAAAACTCATGGTTTTCAAGAACCATCTCTCCCACCCTCCCCACAAAAGGCTATGCAGTCAGACAGATTTGTGAGTAAATGTACTTGGGGCTCTTAGTATGGCAGCGGTGACAGCCTCTCTCAGCAGCAACAAACGTGAAACAAAAACAAAAAAGCTCAAGGCTAAGGCTATAGGACAGTGTTGGCAAACCTAAGGTGCGGGTGCCAAAGGTGGCACTCGGAGCCCTTTCTGTGAGCACCCAACATCACCCCTTTACAGCCACCTGTATTCAGATTAAATTACTGTATTGGAACTTTGCGAAAAAATAGTGGATTTCGAATCACATTTTGGGCACTCAGTCTCTAAAAGGTTCGCCATCACTGCTATAGGAAATACTACAGGATTGGAGTGGGCTGATTCACACATGTTCCCCATTAATCACACAACAAAAGAGAAATGCTAACCCGCTGGTAATTCCCCCCCCCCCAAAAAATGTCATTTTCCCACTCCACCACTGAGACTTCTACAGATACATTTGAACCAGGTCAAGTATGCGATTGTGTGAATCAGTACAGAAAAAGGAAGATGAGTCCTGTACACACATGCACACACCACACACACATGCACACACAAACTGCTGTTTTGCTGCATTAAGGAGCCTTGTAGCATGGAGAGGGGGTATTATGTAGCTAGCAAAATTAAATGCTAATCCACTCAGAGAGTGCTTTAAATCGGTGGTCCCCAACCCCCGGGCCGCGGACCAGTGCCGGTCCGTGGACCGGTCGGCACCGGGCCACCTGGGGAGGCCGGGGAGGCTCCTCCCCTTTTCCTCTGCCGCCCTCCTCCTCCTCCTCTTCTCTCCCGCGGGCGGCCGGTGGAGGAGGAAGGCTGGAGGAGCGCAGGGGGAGCCGCCGCCTTTGCCTTTGCCTTTGCCTTTGCCTTTGCCTTTGCCTTTGCCTCCCTCCTCTGCCCGCCGCCGCCGCCGCTGGCGGCGCATCCTCCTCCTCCTCCACCCTCCTCCTCCTCCTCTTCTCTCCCACGGGCAGCCAATGGAAGAAGAAGGCTGGAGGAGCGCAGGAGGAGCCGCCCGCCGCCCGTGGGACAGAGAGTGCGGTCATGCGGCTGCTGCCCCGGGCGCCTCCGCCGCCTTCGCCTTCGCCCCCACCTTCGCCCCTGCCGCCACTGCTGCGCTTCGCCCTGGCCCTGACGGTTCTGCTCAGCGCCGCCGCCGCCGCCGCCTCCTTTGAGGGCGTCGTGCCCGGCGGCGGCGACTCCCCCTCCGGCTTGCCCTCGGCGACTAGCCCAGGCCCCGACGACGACGACGCCTCCAGCGGCAGCACCGACCTCGACGGGGACAACGGGGACGAGGAGGCGGCGGCGGCGGCGGCGGCACTGAGCAGCACCCTCAGGGCCCGGGCGAAGCGCAGCGGCGGCGGTGGGGGCGAAGGTGAAGGCGGCGGAGGCGCCCAGGGCAGCAGCTGCATGACCGCACTCTCTGTCCCTCGGAGGGCGGAGGAGGAGGAGGACGTGCCGCCGCCGCCCTGGCTGCTGTTCCTGCTGCTGCTGGTGGAGGGCGAGGAGGAGGAGGGCGGCGGAGGAGGAGGATGCGCCGGGGGGGCACGGGGCTGTTGCCCCCCCACACACACACACAGAGAGAGAGGCCGGGCCCCCCGAGCCCCCCCAACCGGGAGTGTGTGTGCGCTGGCCAGCCGGCCGGCCAGCGCACAGACGCCACCCCCCCACCGGCCTCCCTCCCTTCCCCCCTCCCGCTCGCCTGCCCGAAGGCCGCAGCCAAGGCGGGCGGCGGCGGCGGCGGCCGAACCCGAGCGGCTGCCGTGGCCACCGCGGCCGCCGACAGGAGGAGGAGGCGGGGCTCGCCCGCCCAGGAGCCCCGGGCTCCCCACCCTGCCCATGCGCACGGGGAGCGGCACGCCCGACGCCCCCAGCCGGCGGCGCCGCCGCCGCCGCCGCCGCCGCTCCCGTGGCCCCCCGCAAGGCACACACGCCAAGCCCCCGCTCCCCCTCCTCCTCCCCCATCCCCCGCCCCCCACACACTCCCCTGCCCAACCCCGCACCCCCATCTCCGCCCCCCCCCCCACCCCAGCCCCGGGCCACGGAAAAATCATCAAACATTTACCGGTCCGTGGGGACAAAAAGGTTGGGGAGCACTGCTTTAAGTGATGGGGTGGGGGCATATTTGTGGTAAGCAGCACACTTGGCTTTTTCAAGCACATTTCCTCTCACCTCTTGCCTTTTAACTAACTAATGATTGTGGGTCCTGATGGCAATTTTAATGGTGTGTTTTTAATGTATTGTATTTATTGCATTTACATGTTTTATTGTTATAATTTTATTGTATCTTGATGTTTTAATTGTTCATTCTGATTGTGAGCCGCCCAGAGACCTTTCGGCATACAAGCTATATAAATAAATAAATAAATAAATAAATAAATAAATAAATAAATAAATAAATAAATAAGGGAGGATGAGCCATAGGTGCACATATGCAAAGGGAATAAAACCTGCCACACAATCTCTAGCAAAGCCTCTCTTCATGGGGGAAGACTTGTTTCTGTTTTTATATCATCTCTTCTCTCCCTGAGCAAGCTTCCCTTTTTTAAAAAAACAGCTTCTCCTTTATCTGTGGGCAAGGCACTCATTTTCTTTTTTCTTTTTAAATAATGAGATGAGAAAACTAAGGGAAGAAAGCTTTGATTACCCGTATTTACAACTGATTAGAATCATAGAATCGTAGAGTTGGAAGAGACCTCAAGGCCCATCCAGTCCGACCCCCTGCCATGCAGGAACCCCCATCGCAGGACTCCCAACAGATGGCCATCCAGCCTCTGCTTAAAAAACCTCCAAAGAAGGAGACTCCACCACCATCCATGGCAGCCTATTCCACTGCCGAACAGCTCTAACCGTCATGAAGTTCTTCCTAATGTTCAAATGGAATCTCTTTTCCTGTAGTTTGAAACCATTGCCCCGAGTCCTAGTCTCTGAAGCCATGGAAAACAAACCTGATTAGGTTGTTTCTTTGTAAAGGTGCCATCTGCAGGGCTATAAATAGAACTGCATATAAAGCGTAAATCAGGCTTTTCCTCCTCTCTCCCTGTATGGACAGATAATGGAAAGAAACCCCAGGTAACTCAAATTCCCTGGTGTGACATCAGAGTGAGAGGATACAAGTGATTTCACATTTTTCTCTCTGTCTCGCTGTGTAGTTGTACCCTAGACTAACTTTATGACTAACAAATTTATTTTATTTTGTACCTGCATGGATTATGATCTACAGTACTTAAAGTGGTGCTTTTGGTTATATAGTTCTGTAAGCCTTTGCTTTAAAAGTGGTCTTGCATTTGCAGCCACAGAATGGATTCCAGCTCTTCACGGCCCAATTGAACGCACCTCTGTCCTGCTTAAGGATCTGGTTACAGGAGAAAGACTTTTGTTTCGTGTCACTGCTATAAACCTAGCAGGGTCAAGTCCGCCAGCCATTACCAAAGAGCCAATTACGATCCGTGAGATCTTGCGTAAGTAGCTACTCTGAGCTGGTGTTAGCCCCTGAGGCTATTTCTACTAACTCCTATAAATATACAGTGCTTATATAAAGGATCTGATCTGAATGCATTTTGAACACAGTCTCGCAATTTTGATTGCTTTCTTCAAACAGTTAAATGGTGCATTTGTCGGGTAATATACAATTGTGCTTGCCTTTACTTTTAAGAACTTTCATTCCGACATGCAAAATCTCAGCATCCCAGATTATTAACACATAAACGATGCACATTTTTACAAGACCTGTCATCTTCGGGAAATATTTCTCTATCACTTGATGGATTGTTTTGCTCTTTAAGTCTGATGTTTCCCAGTCAGTGTGGACTGTTGAGGGTAGTGGGGCCAGGCTTGCTGTCATTAGATGTCTATCATCTAGGTCATTAATCATCACCTTGTCTGCAGGCCAAAAGTACAAGTGGTCTAATTCAGTTGGCTGGAGTCCAAGGAGATGGTACAACTAATACAACTTCTAAATCCTCATCCATCTCTGTCTGAGCTTTCAAAACACACTTCTCTGAGTTCCATTCGGAGCAGAATATACAAGAGTACTACTGCTGCTATCACTAAGTGATGAAAACTCCAGGGCAACAGAACTGCATGCATTTAGTTTTCTTTAAAACAAAGTTGAGAGTGAGCTTATTTACATATCCACAAGTGGAAATTGTGGAATATTATATCAGAGCTTCAACCAATCCCCCAATTGACATCTCCCAATTTTTCCAATCTCCAGCTTCTCTCTCTCTCTCTCTCTCTCTCTCTCTCTCTCTCTCTGTTGTTCCTATCTCATTTTGTTTCTGTTTCACTGCGACCTCTGCTCCCCAGACACTACAGTAATTTTTTTTTTCTTATTAGGACAAGAATGTAAAACTGCATCAACTGTCTATGGGAAGACAGCAACAGCTTTCACTTTCACTTGTTATGTATTGCATCGCATGTATGAAGACATAACAAGAAGAGATAAATAATTCCTTAGATTTTCCTCTGGATATCACCTTGTAGTTGTTCTCTCAAATATGGCATATCCAGTAATTTGAAGCAGTTTGATTTCCTAATTCTATGACTTGATTTCTCATCCACAGAGCATCCCAAAATTTGGCTGCCTCGCAATCTAAGACAGACTCTAATGAAGAAAGTGGGCGACACAGTCAATATCGTAGTTCCTTTCCAGGTATTTGACTGGATCTTTTTGATCACAGTACAAACGCGTATCTCCAGGGCAGCAACCCAGAGAGGTTGGCGTGGATTTCCAGTGCACTCCTAGAATTCTCCTCTGCCACACTCACTGCAGATTACTGCCAACTTTTGTTTACTCGAATCATTCTAAAATATGGAATCGTGAATGCATTGACCAGGGAGAGACCTACCCTGTCCCTCTCCCCTCTCTTTGATCATGGGAGCCACAGTGAGTCTAAAAAGGAGTGGTTCCTGCCTCCATGTGGTCTTTCCACCAGAACAACGGCCAAGGAAAATCTGGGTTTCTGTTCATGCATGGAGCGTAGGACCCTTCTCTTCAGACATGTTGTTGCTCGTATAAACAAAGGACAAGGAATAACTGAGGCTAGACTTTCTCCGCTCACTGTGTTGATAACTCTGGATTTCACAATTGCCAAAAAGAGCTTGTTCACTGAAGGGGCAGCTTCATATACTATGAAGGTACAGATGTATGTATGTCAACACACACACACACACACACGAAAGAAAGAGAGAGAGAGATTTACCTTTCTGTGCAACTGAATGGGAAAGGGCTTTTAATGACATGCTAATTGCATATCTATCTATCTTGATATGCAATTAGCATGTCATGTGAGAAAGAAATCAGATTTATTTGCTTCTATAGGTGTTTTCATCATGTCTTATGTCAGGTGTTTTCATCATGTCTTATGTCATGAAAATGAGGGTTATGAAACTGGCTTGTTCAGCAGCCCACTGCTGAGACTAATCATAGGTCTCAGCTAGATAGGAGCTTTAGACCATCCTTTCTGTCCCTCCCTGTCTCATTTTCTTTTTCTTACAATATAAAATTGAATTTATCAGGATATCAAAAAATTGGGTAATTTGGTTAATTTCTTTGATAGTAGAGTATCAGGTACACAGAACAACTGCACAGTGTGGTTCTTCTGCAGAAGAACAGTGAATAAGAAATGTGGAAGGTGAGTTAAGGGTTTGATCACATGATTTATTTATTTATTTATTTATCCATTCATTCAATTTCTAAACCGCAAACCATCTGGCCCAAAGGCCACTCTGGGTGGTGTATAATATCATAAAAATACAGTGACACTTTAAAATGTAAAATTTAAATTTAAAATAGTCAGCAATAAAACAAAATAAAAAAATGCAGAAATAGAGAAATTGCAGAAATGCCAACCAAATCAATAGAAGCAAAGGGAAATGTTATCCAGTTTTAATGATACATTCCATACCTCCTTTGCACTGAATTGCAGTCACTAAGCATATACTGTACTGTACTGTATTCTGGTTCAATGTTCCCATTTGTTTAAACATTACCATATCATTTCCTCCTATGCAGAACCAATTTATTTTCTCTGGCACAAAATAGGGGGCCTGGGCCAGACAGAGGCTGCTTGGTGGCAAAAGTCATAAATAAAGTTTCCTGGAGCATTCTCCCCTGCTCTTCACTGAGATGTGTATGAGTGCAACATCAAGGCTGGGGGTGGGGGTGGGGAGCAAAGAAAGAGCCAGGCAGGCAAAGAGAACAAGTGAAGATATGCCAGGGTGCAGAGGAAGCGTGGAGTTTGACTGTACTGCAGGAGAGGCAAGGAGTCCTGGTGGCTTTCTGGCAGAGGTTCCCACCTCCTTCATCCCTTCTGGCCAACCTCCTATGCAGCGCCTACAGAAGGGCCACCACACCTGTTGAGGTCAGCTTGCGCAGAGCACCAATGGCCCCACATCACTTGATCACGCGCCTAGCACAGTCCCTGCCTGCCTTTAAAAAGGCTTTGAAAAACCTTCTCTTTATAGAGGCATATGGCGACCTTTCTATTTAATTCCTTTCTTCCCCCTCCCGCCTGCGCCGCCTATTCCTGGATGGTCTTTCCCTCCTTATTTTACTAGTTCTTCTTGTTTTAGTTTATTTGTCATTGATGTTGGTTTTATCCTTTTGTAAATCGCCCAGAGTTCCGTCCGGAAGATGGGTGGTATAAAAATATAACAAACAAATAAATAAATAAATAAATAAAATCAGAAGTTTATGCTACCATCTAACTAGAACAGAATCCATTAAAAGCTCTGCTGTTTCAATGTTCTCCTTTCTTCCTCCTGCAGGGTAAACCCAGACCTAAAGTTATTTGGACAAAGAATGGCCAGCCGTTAGACTCCACGGAGGTGGCGGTCCGGAACAGCAACACAGACAGCATCCTGTTTATCCGAAAGGCTGAGCGCCACCATTCTGGAAAATATGAAGTAGAGGTGCAGATAGAAAACATGAGTGATAAGGTCGCCATTACCATACAGGTCATGGGTAAGAAACTGCTGGAGCCCGAGGAGTTCTTCATTTAAACACTAGCCTATTAATACAGAGTTGTTATTTTGTAGGTCCACAACATACTTGCCAGAGCATGCCACTCATCAGAAAGGGAGCTGCAGTGTGAGAAACTGAGGGCACCACTTGATGGTGGACCTGTAGAAACAGGGCTCCTCGAGTGGTGAAAAAGGCACAAGTGAGAATGGGAGACCTGCTTGTCAATTTTCATGGCTTCCTTAGCATGGCTAATTGAAATAAAAGGAGGAATCCGTGTAGCCATTACAAAATACAAATGCAAAAATACACTGGAGGCAATACCTTTACAGGCCACTAATAAAAATATTTAAAAACCATTGCAAGCTTTCATGGATAAATTCCACTTCTTCAAGGCAAGTACCAAACGTCCAGACATGGCAAGATGGGTTTTGCCAGGAGATTAATCTTAGATTCAAAGTTCTGAGCAAGATAAATGTTGCCAAGCACATCTGTCTTACGCGAAGCAGGAAGCAGCTGTTATTGTCAGGCTGCATCTTGTGGTCACAATCCTGCTCTGTTGGTGCAGAGAGTGCATGTGCTTTCTTCTTAGGTTGTAGGGAGCATTAGGTTTTTCTTGATATTTTCATATTTCCATTGAAATAAAATGGGGATGCCATGCGGGCACTCCAAAATACAAGGACATTTGAAGGTCAATTAAGCTTCTGGGGAGAAAAAGCTGCAAAAGCAGGAACCACTCAATTATCTGGATTCTTGTTTGGATATTTAATCTCTCCCCCCGTGCTGTTAGGTTGGGAGTAGGGGGGAAATCCCTACATTTCAAAATGGAGGTTTTCCCTACCAATTTTTATGGCATAGTGAGAGTGATTTTTATAAGCTCCTTGTTCCAGCCAGATGGGTTTAGAGCAGGCTTGTCCAAAGTCCGGCCCGGGGGCCAAATCTGGCCCGTCAGGCCATTCTGAGTGGCCCGCGGCTGGCTGGCCCGCCCCTGCCCCCTCCTTCGCCCCATGTTTTTTTAAAAATCTTCTTCCAACACTGACACCGCTGGGAAGCTTGGGCGGATGGGCAGTCTGCCGCCACCGGCACTGCAGGGGAAAGTGTGGGGTGGGCAGGCCAGTGGGCCTCTGCCACCGCCAAGGAGCTTTGGGGTGGGCTGGCGGGCAAGCTGTCGCCACTGCTGGGGAGCTTGGGGGGGTGCAAGGTCGCACAGATCACGTCTTCCAAGGGGCGACCTGTGGCCACGGCTCCCTGTGCTTCCTTTGGTCCCCACCTTCCTTCTTTCCTCCCTCCCTTGGTCCCCACCTTCCTTCCTTCCTCCTTCCCTTGGTCCCCCCCTCCCTCCCCCCCTCCCTTCCTTGTTCCCCACCTTCCTTCCTTCCTCTCTTGGTTTCCATCTTCCTCCCTCCCTCCCTTGGTCCCCGCCTTCCTTCCTGAGGGTGGGGTTGCAAGGGGTCAGTGGGTGGGGCTTATGGGTCAGTGGGTGGGGCTTACAGTGGGGTGGCAGGGTCGGGGAGCAACCGGCCCCTGACACATTCTCAGCCACCAAATCTGGCCCTCCTTACAAAAAGTTTGGGCACCCCTGGTTTAGAGAGTCTACTACCTCTCCTCACTCTGTCCTAATCTCTCCATGTGCAATATATGAGATAATATTAACATGGATTGCAAGGCTGTGGCAAGTAGAAGTACAAGGAGATAATACTAGGAAGCTCTTTGAACCTCCCCCTAAAAAAACTACATGCAAATACAGTGTTAAGTCCTGCCTTTTCTTCACTGACATGAATGGGGGGAAACCTATGTTAACATCTGTCTATTAAAGTGTGTCCTATAAGCTGAAAAACCAAGTCTGAGAGGATTGCTGTATATACAAAATTCTGTCTCCCCCCCACACACACACACAAAGCCCCAATTTTATCTCACATTTTGGGCAGAAGGGGTTTGCAAGGTTCAGCCAACAGGGCTCAATATAGTAATAAATTTATTATCATATTAATAAAAACTGTGAAAATATAATAAAACCTTACTTACACCAGTTTGCTTCCCCATTGATTTCAAGGTTCGAATGATAACATACAAAGCCCTAAACAGTTTAGGACCTCAATATCTTGCAGAGCAGCTTCTCCCAAGGAGAAGTGCCAGAGTCACTTGCTCATCCCAGAGAGGGTTAGGGTTAGGGTCACAACAAAGAACTGAGCTTTCTCTGTGGTCGCCCCTTGCCTATGGAACCAGCTGCCCCCAGAAATCTGCCTGGTTATGGTAATTTTCATTAAAAACAGAAATCAAATAATCAAATAACATTGGAGGAATAGTATAGGGAGTTATGAAATATGGCTATTAACAATAAATTGATTTGTGAAATTAAAATTGGAAAGGGACTAAAAAGATCTAATAATTTTGAAATAACATGGGATAAATTTTTAGTATTCCAAAAAGGTAATACTAAAAGTAAAGGGTAAACACTGGTAGAAGAGTCAGTGTATTTCTGGAGAGAAAAGGGAAGGTCAATATCTTAACAATTTTTAAGAAATGATTAAGTCATGAGTGGGAGGTGGGTGGTACAGGGCTTGTGAGGTAGATTGCTTTGTTTTGTTATGGTTAATTTCTTTTCTTTTTGTCTAAATGTCACCTGTTTTTGTTTTTAGTATTGTAGGTTTAATAATAAAACATAAAAAGAATATATATATATATCACACTGTTAGTTTTAGTTTTAATGTATTGTAATATTTAGTGATCTTTGGTCGTTACTCGTTAATTATTGTTATGTATTATGTTTATTATGTTTCTTTTCTATTTTATTTGTCTATCTTTATGTTGATGTTGTTTATATTTGTTGTTTTTACATGGTGCAAAGTCATTAGCCAGATAGATTGGAAGTATATAAATCTAATAAATAAATAAATAAATAGAACAATTTATAAAGTGATGTTCATCATGAAGAAGCAAGTTAGTCGTGATGTAACCTTCCACAATACTATCCATAATCCAGACTCATACAACTCATGTTTATTCTTTCAGAAGCAGCTTGGTAGTGTCTGTCTAGGACAGTGTTGGCATGGGTGCCAAAGGTGGCACTCGGAGCCCTTTTTGTGGGCACCCAACATCACCCCTTCACAGCCACCTGTATTCAAGTTAAATTGCTGTATTGGCACTCTGCGGAAAATTAGTGGGTTTTGAATAACTGTTTGGGCACTTGGTCTCTAAAGGATTCACCATCACTTGTCTAGGACACCTACACTGGCTCTTTTTTGGAGACATCTAAATAGGGTCGCTTGTGGTTGGGTGGAGGTGTGATCTTCAAGTTGATATAATCCTTGTATCCAAATAGCATATCACAGCTCAAGCAACCCTGTTTGGTCCAGCTACTTCCAAAAATCATAAAGTGGGTTAATAAACAAGCTGTTTCAGGATATCAGCAAATTGAACAATTCCTCTGCTTCTTGGCAGAAAAGCATGGGACATTATTTTTTTAAAAAAAAGTAAGACTCTGGTAAACAGTCACTGAAGCATCACATCACTGTTAAGAAAAGAAAAAAAATATTTTATTTGGTTTGTTTGAAGGACCAGTTGAGAATCTGCCTTTAGTCAAATCCATGGATTCACTTTCCCTGCCCCAATGCCAAGGAACAGAGGAAGTGTTTCATTTCCAATATCCTGAAGTGGCTTGCTTCTTAAGCCACTTCACAATATTGGAAATTCAAACTAGATGCCTTGACAGCTGGGAAGGTTCGCTTTTGGTCTCTTCCTGGTGATCATAACATGCTAGAAACAGGCCAAACTAGAGTGATCCTACATAATATGGGAATCCCATGTCTGACATTCCTACCATCATCTTCTGTCACAAAAAGCAGCTTGAGGAGCTACCAGTCATAACTGGGGTAGTAGAGGTTGGATCCTTTGACCCCAGACCAGTGCTCTAGTCAAAACCAGGCACCCCCAGAGTTCCTCCCCCCCCCCCTCCGTAGTAAAAGATGGTGGGAATTCAAGTTGTGGAGACCACACATTGCATGTAGTTACATTGTAATTCCACTAATCAAAGTTTAAGAAAGCTGCAAACTTGGTGTTAATATATGCAAGCTTTACAACAGCATGCACTAGATTTCAATTAATCCACAGTGAGGATTATGTATAGCAATATGAGGGGCGTAACTGCTGTCAGCGTATTGATTAACATTCTGAACTCAGGCTCTGTAGTCTCCGTGCCTGGGGTACAGGGTGTTGCTTCTGTCTATTCCACAGTATAATCAGCTTTTCATTATTATTTTTTGTCAATAAAGATAACTCAAGCCTTTGTTTTTTAAATAGTGGATTGCTGTTTGTGCAAATCACCCTGAAGATTAAAACCCCAGCCTGACATTTAGTTACTGATCATTTGAGGAGTTTATTAAACAGTTGGCCTTCTCTAACAGGTGTCCAGTTAGCGAGGGATTAGAGGATGCATCTCTTAGACAAGGGCTGCTGCCCTTTTGTGGGTGCACACATAAACTAAAGACATTAAATAGTGGACTAAACACTTTGAAAAAAGTATAGGTGGAGAACCCTATAACCTGCCATGAATATTGTTTAATACTGTACTTCCGAACCACACAATAATATGTGTGTAGGGGTGAAATGACTTTGCATGTTGGAAGCATGACACTTGAAGTGACACTGCCAGCAACAAATGTGGGATTCATTTACACACTATTGTCTATATATCTGAGCTGTACATTTATCTCAAACAGGCCTGAAATAGTGGCTCTGTCTTCTTGGCATTGTTTGGGTAGCCTTCTTCATGGGTGCTTTGGATGAGAATGATCTGGATTACTCAGGGTTGGGAACTCAAAGGTCACAACGGAGTTATTAACATTGTGTAGATCTAGAATCAGTGGCAAGGGACTCAGCATTTCTGCATAGTTTAATTCAGTGGTGTCCAAACTTCGGCCCTCCAGATGTTTTGGACCACAACTCCCACAGTCCTTTGTCATTGACAATACAGGCTTGGGATTCTGGGCGTTGTGGTCCAATACATCTGGAAGGCCATAGTTTGGACACCCCTGGTTTAGTTGTTCTTTGAAGGAGGAAGTCTAAAGGTTGGCTTTGTTCCTGGGTCTAACTCTTCCCCTGCACCTAAACCAGAATTGAGAGGTAATGTGGTAAAAAGAATTACAATATTTATTGCTTGCTACTTCTCTGAGTGTGGGGGAATGACGCTCTTTTTTTATGAACATAGAATGACATGGAGGAGCATTATTTTTGAATGCAATGAGTAACATTACTGGTATCTATCTTTGTAATTATCATTTCCCTTTAATCATGTTAAGAAGAACCCCGCTTTAGAGTTCCCCTTTGTAGCAGCTTCCAAATAAGCAGTCGTATTAATCTGTCCCACCATGTTGGCAAAATTAAAATGAAAAAAAAAAGAGGATAAAATATTGTGACGCTTTTAAGACTAACATCCCCCCCGAATGAGCTTTCGTGGATCAAAACGCCTTCATAATGCCTTTCTGTACACATTGTGCATTACAATGAGCATTCATTATAATGGAGCTACGGAATGAATGTTATTTCTATATCCAGATCCTGACTAAAATTGCTTCACTATGTGTGTATTCCTTCCATCCCTCCTGTAGCAAATTTTAGTTCTCGTGTAAGGGAATATATAAAGATAACTCCTTGTTAAGTGTGCAAGGTGGCACTATTGAGACCAAACCAACTGTAATTGTAACATTGGTATGCCTTTGCATGGGGGGAACACATTAAAAATAACACATTTAAAATAACATTTTCAATGTTGAAACATATTTTATCATGTTCAGTTGACATGCTAACTGTGGTCCCTCTTCAGAGAGATATTTATTATTATTTATTGGATTTATATACTGCACATCTAGCAGGATGTAATTGCTTGCAAATTGTCATTGTTTGTAAATGTCCCAGACTGCTTGAGGGGACTTGGTGCTGTATTATATGTGGGCTAATCCTTGAAAGAGCACTCAGACCAGTTGATGGTGTAAGGCACTAGGGGTATGTAATGTCTACATTTCAAGAACTTTCCTAGTTAACTATCCGGTTGCTTCTGGGCTAAATTCAAGGTATTGGCTTTCATTTTTAAGGGCCTATGTGGCTTAGTGCCAACATACTTGAAGGATTTCCTTCTCTCATATATATATATGGCTGTCAGTTCCATTAATCCCAGGGAAGGAGATCTGATTGCAGATGCCCACGATCTGATTGCAGATAGCTAAACTGTGTGTTTTTAAAGGTGATAGGAAATCTTCCAGATCTAATTTTCCTGTGCTATTAAAACTTCTTTAAGTGAAAGCAGGCATATAGACTTTAAATGTGGAGAATATGTAGTGGTTAAGTTTGTCTGTATCCAATACAAGTTATTTTGACTAGTTGGTTTTTATTTTGCATTAATGTTTGCTTTATATTAATGTTTTATTTTTTAAGGATCCCCCCCCACTTTGAGAATTTCTGTTGACAGGAAAAGCAGACTCAGATAAACACACCTGATCTGAAGCTAAAAAGATGCGTCTCTCTTTGGCCCATCCAGTTACTACTTCATTCCGAGTTATTTCCAGCATAGCTTTTACTAATCATTGGATTGGATCCAAACTTAAGCAATAATTAAAGCAGACATTTTGATATCAATAAAACAGGGGGTTCATGACCATATTTACCCCACCAATCTTCAGTGGGCCTATTCCAAGCATGAGTAAGTCTGGACCCAACCCAAGAGATCATAAGATCTATTTTCATTTCATAAAAGGCTTCTTATTTCTGGATAGCTCGGGTATCTGGCTGTGGAGCCAGAGGTGGGGAGTTTGTTTCCCTACTGCACCTCCTTGACAAAGGTAGAGCTATATGATCCGTTATTATTATTATTATTATTATTATTATTATTATTATTATTATTATTATTATTATTATTATTATTATTATTATTATTATTATTATTATTATTATTATTATTATTATTATTATTATTATTAATGTAAAAATAGTACAGAGTACTATTGTATGGGAGAGAGGGAAATTCCCCTCAAAACTTCAAGGAAAAGGGTTAAAAAAGAGGAAAGAATCCATGATGGGGGTACCGGCAGGCAGAAAGGAAAAGTAATCTGGGCAAAAGGGACTAATTCAGTTTTCTTTTGGAATGCTGTTTCTGGTGTATTAAAGGAATATAAATTTTATTCCAACAGTCCTATTCCAGCTTCAATTTGGGAAGAGTATTATGCAAATATATTTTCCAGTCCCACCCAGGACCTTACACAGAAACAAAGCTTAAAACTTCCATCTTTGGAAGCACTCCCAGCCTGGCCTCCAGTATCTGTCTCAGAAATCAGAACTATAATCTGCTCACTAAAAGATAATAAGGCACCTGGGGAGGATTTTTTTACCACCAGAGCTTTTTAAAACTCAAATTGACTGGTGGGCCCCGTTACTAGCGGGGCTGTTCACCCATATAAATAATACAGGTCATATCCCAGTTGGATGGGAAGTTGCCATCATAGTTCCCTTACATAAAAAAGGAAACAAAGAGGATCCTAAAAACTACCGACCAATAAGTCTTATTGGAGTAGTAGCTAAAATGTATGCAAAACATTTATTGGGTAAAATAGAAGACTGGGTCATGGAAAATAATCTTCTAGTAGAAGAGCAGGCTGGTTTTAGACCCAACCACTCCACAATTGATAACTGTTTTATTTTACATCACATTCTTACAAAGCAGCTATCAAAAAGCAAGAAATTGTATACAGCATTTATAGACCTTAGTGCAGCTTTTGACTCAATAAATAGAAATATTCTGTGGAGGAAATTGGCCAGTTTGAATATGGACTCTAGACTCTTAAGTCTGCTTAAGATCCTTTACTCAAATACTCAGTTGAAAGTTCGCACAGGAATAAATGGCTCCTTAACAAAGAGTATACCAACATTCACTGGAGTTAGACAGGGCTGTATACTGGCCCCAATGCTCTTCAACCTAAATGTAAATGACCTACCTGGTTTTCTGCATGTTGCTGACTCCCATATGCCAAAGATACTCGATAAATTTATTAATATTTTATTGTATGCAGATGATATGGTTCTAATGGCCCTTACCCAAATAGGCCTAAGAAGACTCCTCCAAAGATTGTATACCTACTGTGTCCAAAATTCCTTAACCATAAACAAAAGCAAGTCTAAAGTGATGGTGGTTTGCAAGAGGAGTGTGAAATATAATTGGTGGATAAATGGGGAATCCATTGAACAAGTACCTTCCTTTAACTACCTTGGAGTGGTTTTTACCAACACAGGCACATGGTCTAACCATTATAAAAGAAGTTCGAAAAAGGCTAGGTTAGGTACTAAAAGATTGTACAAGTTATTAAGTTACAACCACCCAGGTTCTTTGATCCCCATACTGAAGGTGTTTAAGGCTAAAATAGTCCCAATGTTGACCTATGGAGCTGAACTGTGGGGTCTAAACAAAGCTACCATTCTTGAACAAAATCAGACCAGTTTTCTAAGAAGTATATTGGGAACTGATAAGAACACATCAGCTCCTGCTGTTAGAGCAGAGCTAGGCATGCATTCCCTACAAAGTAACCTAATCATCAAAGTTTTTAATTACTGGCTGAAAATCCTTTTTATGGATACTAGTAGTCTACCCAAAATATGTTTAATGGAACAAACAAACATGGCACAAACCAATTCTTGGATTAGCCACCTTCATGAAACTATTACACACAATGGGCTTTCTATTCAGTATTTGCTTTCAATAGCTCCACAGGCAAGAGATATCTTCAAACAGCGGGTCCTAGATATTAGTGCACAATCAGACCTGGAATTATTATCTAAAAATAGATCACTAAGCTGGTTGGCTAAGAATAAAATTAATTTTTTTACCTGAAAAATACATTTCAATGCCCTTACCTCAAGTATAAAGAAGGGCCTTTACTAGAGCCAGATTTGAACTGCTGGATTCCATGGTCAAATATGGGTGTTTTCACCACCTCCCTTATCAGGAGAGAACCTGTATTTGTGAATCCCCTTCTGTTGAAAACATTTCTCATATTCTCTTTGAATGTCAATTATATGCATCCATCAGGCTTGAATATCTATCCCCCTTTTTAGAAAGAACAGTCCATAGGGACCCAATTCACAGATTGTCTTATCTTCTTTTGGGCTCTAATGTGTACATTGTTCGCAAAGTTGCCAAGTTTGTAATTAAAGCTGCAGCTTTAAGAATGCAATATGTCGAACAAATTGGAGTATCCTGCAAAGGAGATCTACATATATGACTTCTGTATATTCTGAATCTGTATTGTAGGGTACCCTATTGGATGGTGTTGCATGTACTTCAAATGTATTCTATATTCTGTGTTGTTATTGGTTGATATGGTCATAGGACTAATCAATAAATTTATTTGTTTTTGGAAAAGTAATCCCATTTGTTCAGCATACAGTAGTTCCACAAGGAATGACTGAAACTAAGCACACTCATCAGGCAATAGTATCAGATTTAAAAAAACTAGGCAATTTGATATAAAAAGGGTAAAAGAAAGGATATAAAAAAAAAAAAGAAAGGGAACACACACATGCGCAACTATATACCGTAATTTTTGTGTATGCCTCTTTTATTTACACAAATCATCTGTTCTCTTTTGGGAATCAACACAGGTACATGAAAATGCAAGGGGAGCCCATTTTGTCTTGTTAAAATATTAAAGGCCCATCCCTAATTTGGATGTGCCACCAAGTAAAGGTAAAATTCCATGAATGGACTGGAGCTTGGAACTGTTTTAGAATGTGTGTGTGTGTGTGTGTGTGTGTGTGTGTGTGTGTGTGTGTGTGTGTGTGTGTGTGTGTGTGTGTGTGTGTGTGTGTGTGTGTGTGTGTGTGTGTGTGTGAAGCATCCTAAGTCAAGCTCTGCATGACTACTATGACCAATCATGTAGTGAACCTTGGCTATCATAGAATCATGAAGTTGGAAGGGAGCTGCAAGGCCATCAGGTCCAAGGCCCTGCTAACTGCCAGGTGGTGGCCTAAATTTATCTTGAATGCCTCCAGCATTGGCGCTCTCACCACTCTCAGGGTTCCATTGCCATGCTGCTCTAACAGTTGAGGAGCGTTTCCTGATAGTCATCCAAAATCTGGCTTCCTATAGCTTGAGCCCATTGATGATGTGCCGGTTGGTTTTGTGTAACTGCTTTCTTGTTTTTGCAGACAAGCCTGGCCCTCCTGAGAATGTAAAGATTGTGGATGTGTGGGGGTTCAATGTTGCCCTGGAATGGAAACCACCACAGGATGATGGCAATGCTCAGATCATAGGATATACTGTCCAGAAAGCAGATAAAAAAACTATGGTAAGGGATATGGGCTGGGTGAGTGTGGATAGCTAAATCATTCTATTTGTAGTTATCCTTAAATCACACCTGGACGACAGTGACGGTGTATCTCATGGTATTGGTTTAGAAATTCACAAAATGAACCTGCAAAGAACAAACGAGATGTCACATCCAGTGTCCTTATCTATGAAAACCTCTGGTTTTAACAAACAAAACAAAACAAAACAAAACAAAACAACATCATAGGGAGAGGAAAGGGAAGGTGTGAAAGGTAAAAAAATAGGTAATGGTTCCCTGCACACATGCGTGCTAGTCGTGTATGACTCTACTAGGGGCGGTGCTCATCTCCATTTTCAAGCCAAAGAGCCAGTGTTGTGTAAGTCCGTGGCCGTGTGGCCAGTATGGCTGCAAGGAAAGACTGTTTCACCTTCCCGCTTTTTATGGCGATGCCCATTTATCTATTTGCATTTACATGCTTTCACATTGCTAGGTTGGCAAGAGCTGGGGTTGTCAGCAGGAACTCACTCGGCTGCGTGGCACCCAGGATTCGAACCACCGAGCTGCTAACTTTGTAGCCAGCAGTTTTCCGTGTTCTAGCCCACTAAGCCACCACGCCCCGATAAGGTGTGAAAAGTACCCCTGCAAATACAACTGTTAAACCAAGATATTTTTGTCAGTTACCATATTAAGTAGTAATTGGTCCCTAAATCAAAATCAGCCTTGCATGAGAAATATTGGGAAGGGATCTAAATCCCTCCCCAGCATTTCACATGTAACCCTTAAAGCCCTTCAGTTCTCATGTTGTTTGTTGTTGTTTGTTTGTTGTTGTTGCTGCTGCTGCTGCTGCTGTGACCTTTGCATGGACTCCCATTTTTCTAATCCTTCTTATTTTAATTTCAGGAATGGTATACTGTTTTTGATCATTATCGGCGCACCAATTGTGTGATATCAGATCTGATCATGGGAAATGAATACTATTTCCGGATCTTCAGTGAAAATCTGTGTGGACTGAGTGAAACTGCAACAACCACAAAAAACCCTGCCTACATAAAAAAGACAGGTACAGGAAATGTTACTTTATTTTTCTCCCTCAAATGCTTTATTTAAAATACTCATTAGCTCAATGAATGTTAATATGAAACAAAAATTATAATTTAAAACCCAGTACTTAAAAAGCAGCTTTTACAACTGTCCTTCCTGCGTCTTACAAGACTTCTGCTCTGGCTGCAACACTATCCACTGTAGCCATGGATTTTAAGGACATCTAAAAGTTACATCCTAATAAAACACACCTTTTACCATATCTGAACGTCTGGGACCTGTTTTGAAGAAGAGTTGTTTAAACTCGAAAGCTTGCAATGTTCCTTGTTTTTAATTTTTAATAGTGGCCTATAAAGGTATTGCCTGTAACCTATTTTTGCAAAAATTATAGAGGATGCAAAAAACATTTTAAAGTTCATTAGGGCAGCACTGATTTTCTCTTGGAGAAAATTTAAGAGAAAAAAAAATCAAAACCTTTCTTCCAGAAGTAGGAGGAGACAGAGGGATAGCCAGGAGGGAAGGTCCCACTCTGACCTTGCTTTGCTTTATTACATGAGACAGAAATTGGGAGATGAAAAACTTTTTCCCCTCTGCACTCAGAATAAGCCCATTTGAATCAATGGATCATATGGAGGAACAGACTCACCATTTCCCCATTGACTCAGTGGGCCTACTCTGGTGAGATTTACTGAACTAATCAACAGGTTTTGGGCCAAGATGTTTGAGCAGGCAATTCTTTCAAATCGCAGGCTAAAGTAACAAAGTGTACTATGTATTGGTTAGCTTGTTTGCTTGTTTAAAGTATTTTTACTTCTTCCTTGGCTCCCTTCTCTTCTGCTTCCTCAAACTATAGGCAGCGTTTACAAACCTCCAAAATACAAAGAGCATGACTTCTCTGAAGTGCCAAAATTCACTCATCCACTTTCGGATCGCTCAGTGATCGCTGGGTACAATGCTACACTCAGCTGCGCTGTAAGAGGAACCCCAAAGGTACCCACTCCATCCATTTTCTCGTCACTTGAAGTGCTGAACTGGGGAGGGGGGCAACTTCTACCCTAAGTGAGGAAATTACATTCTTTCACCTGACTAGGCTTTATCACATGCCATAAGTTACTTTTCAGAAGCACTTGGAAGGAGCTTATAGGTGAGCCAGCAAAGGGCCTTTTCACATGACCCCTAAGATCCGCTGGCCACTTAAATTCAGACCAGAGATCTTAGGGGTTCGTCGCTGTTCCTGTGTCCCCACCCCTCCGCACTTCCTGGCTGCTGGCTGCGTGAGGGGAGGGAGAAAAAGAGAAAGAAAAGCATGCCGCTCACCTCCGTTCTGCCTCTCGCTCCTGCCGGCAACATTCCAGTCTCTGTAAAAGTAGCTCTTAAAGGGGCGGGAGCCAAAAAACAACAAACAGAAGCAAGGAGAGCCCCGCACTCACTATCGTTACACCGGATCAAATAATTTTCACCTCCAAAGAGCAGGTACTTGAAAGGTGCGCTGGGACGCGCTAAAGTGGGCATGGTTGCACTTAATTTCCTGTTAACTCCGGAGCTGGTGGGGAAACATTTTTAAGCTCCGGAGCTGGGAGCCATTTGCCCCGGAGTTTAGGGGTCGTATATAAACGCCCAAAGACTTCGGAAATGAGTGGTGACAAGATATGCTCATTTGTAATAGGGAGGCCCAAAATTTGGGACCATGAAATTCTATCTGAACAATAAACTTACGTCTGAAAGCAGTTCAAATCTCAAGACTAGAATGTCTCCAATGCATTCCTTGATCTGGGAGGAAGAGGAGAGCCATGGCCTTGGGAAAACCCTTGGAAAAAGCTGACAGAAGGAAGGAACTCCCGGATTCATAGTGATATTGTGCATAGGTGGGCATAGCAATTTTGGAAATCCTATAGCCCAGTGGTTCCCAGCCTGGTGTGCCCAGATGTTCTTGGATTACAGCTCCCAGAAATCCTGGCCAGCACAGCTGGAGGTGAAGACTTCTGGAAATTTTGTCC
Source organism: Phrynocephalus forsythii (assembly GCA_029282475.1). Taxonomy (NCBI): domain Eukaryota; kingdom Metazoa; phylum Chordata; class Lepidosauria; order Squamata; family Agamidae; genus Phrynocephalus; species Phrynocephalus forsythii. Next base: position 137,840,288 of record JAPFRF010000001.1, on the reverse strand, counting down.
AAGAATATCTGGGCACGTAAGGTTGGGAACCACTGCCGTAGCCTCTGGGAATACAAGAAGTAGTCCAGTAGGAAAAGTAGGATTTGGATGAGAACAGCTTCCCCTGGCCTTATTTGAGGCCTAGGCTACATGCCAACCAGTATGCAGAGCTAGAGATGGGTCTAGCTTTTTCACATTCTTGAAACAAACATGTTCAAATCAGAAACACAAAATTAGATTGTTCTTGTGAGTTTTTCAGGCTGTTTGGCCATGTTCTGAAAGTACTTCCAGAACACGGCCAAACAGCCCAAAAAACTCACAGCAACTATCAGATCCCGGCCATAAAAGCCTTCGAGAATACACAAAATGAGATGTTTTAAACTTCGACATCTGAACTGATTCTGCTTCTAAAATAACAGTGCACATTTTGCACGATTTATATAGCTTTACGATTCCTCCTTTTTCATTCTCCTCATCTTGGATGACTTGTTTCCTTCTGCTTTCTAATGGTTTGCATTTCCATGGATTCAGCCCAAGATCTTCTGGTTTAAGAACAAAGTGGACCTTTCCAGAGATCCCAAATACCGCATGTTCAGCAAACATGGGGTGTTGACTTTAGAAATCCGAAAGCCCCGCCCATTCGACGGAGGCATTTACACCTGCAAAGCTGTGAACGAATGTGGGGAAGCGGAAATAGAGTGCCGGCTGGATGTCAGAGGTAAGGAGGAGGGATCCAGCAGTGAAATAACCTGCTTTTTAAAAAAAGAACAACAAGAACAAGGGCTTCCCCACAACTCATGCATTTTCCCATCTATTTTTCCTTGAAGGATAACCTGCAGCTGATGGTATTTCTTATTGAACATTATGTTTCTGAAATACTGCAGTTTTCTTCTCTTTATGTTATTGAGGATTTCTAGCTTTTTATTCATGTTTTACTTTTTCATTCATTTGTATTTATTTTGCCAATCTGCAGAAATAAAACTGCTTCAGGCACGTGTAAGTTATTTGATACATAAGAGTTTCTGTCCGAATAAGGCATTTCAGGTACAGAAAGGTAGAAAATATTTCATATCTTTACCACAAGCATGACATGCCAGTTGGTGGTCAGGACAGAGCTGTCTTGTCATGCTAACCTCAACATGGTAATTGCCAAACATTGAAATTTCTCTGATAATTTCAAATACAACTGTACAAAAGGAGCTCTCCAGTCTCATGTTAGAATCAGGAACTCCAAGGCTAGTACTCTGAGCAAGAACTGTGCTTTATTCTGTTTTCTCATTGTCTATGCGCTATCTGACGTTCATACAGCTTTTTAAATGTTAAATTTGCTTCCTCTAGTGCCACAGTAGAATTTGGAACTACTGGTTGCCAACAGTCCAGGAATGGCAGGCAAGTGAATTTGTATACTCTTCTGTGTGGGGTAGTGGACAGACTGATAGACTGCATGCAGGAAACATGGGTTCAAATCCCACTTGGCCATGAAGACTCACTGGGAGTGGAACTGGAAAACCCATTTCTTAAATATCTCATTTACCCTGAAGGCCCTATTAGGAAAGTTGTACATCAGATCTGATTTAAATGAACATAACACAATATTTGTAGAAATAAAATAAAACCACTGAAGCAGGTGGATGATGAAAAAGAAATAGAAAAAGACCAGAGATGCTAATGGCTTTTAGCACTTTCCTACTAACTAACTTCTGGCCACCAGAAATACATATTGTCTCACACAGGTAGACTGACTCCTGCTCCAATATTATATCAGAATGAAGTGGTAGAGTACAGTGCAAGTGGGAACTGTGTAAAGTCCCTGCATGTTGAAAATGTTGATAGTACCGTGTTTCCCCGAAAATAAGACACTGTCTTATATTTATTTTTTCTCAAGAAGACACACTAGAGCTTATTTTCAGGGGATGTCTTACTTTTATTAAGTATAATATGCTTGAATGTCAGCCCTGCACACAACCATAGCCACACCCATCACTAGGTCTTATTATCAGGGTAGGGCTTATAGTTAACAAATGCATAGAAATCCTGTTAGGGCTTATTTTTTGGGGAGGTCTTATTTTCGGGCAAACAGGGTAAGTGGGGGATAAGGCTTAGAAGGCACATTTATCTTGCATCTGTTAACAGCCAGTTTTTACTCTAGTATTTTGTACTTGTTTCCCTGTGGTGTTGCAGTGGCCCAATCCCACCACCAACACCCCCAGAACCAGCTGGACCACTTATCAGGCTCTGTGCAGCTTTGCTCCGTCATTGCAACAATCCCAGAAGTAGCCCAGGCAGCCCGTTCCAACTTCCCTGCACAGTTGGCCACTGCAGGGCAGAGACAGGATGGGGAGTCTGCCCTCTCAGCTGCACAGGGAAGTAGGGAAGGTCCAGCTGGGCTCCTTTTGGGACCAGTGAGATTATGAATGTGTAGCCTGCATACTGTAATTCGTAAATCACCCAGAGACTACTTGAAGTGGTATGGGGCGGTATATAAGCAGAACACTTTGCTTTGCTTTGCTTTGAAGCAAATCTTAACAGAGCCTGGTAAATGTTCCGGCTGATTCTGTGGGGGTCAGCATTGGTCCACTCTGGCACCTGTGGTTTGTTTGTTTGTTTATTATATTTGTATCCTGCCCAGCTAGCCTAAAAGGCCACTCCCAGGCAGCTAACAACAACAACAAAATAAGAACAATAAAATATAGTAACAAAAAAGAGAGAAACATAAATCAACACAATAAGTAATTGAATATTTTTGTTTGATCACTGTTGTGAGTCTTTCAGGCTGTGTGGCTGTGTTCTGGACATTTTTCTTCCTGATGTTTCACCAGACTCCTTGGCCGGCATCTTCAGAGTACAAGGAGCTCAGGGAACTAGGAGTTCTTTCTGTGCTCCGAACTCCTACTTCCCTGAGCTCTTTGCCCTCTGAAGATGCCGGCAAAACGTCAGGAAGAAAAACTTCCAGAAGACAGCCACACAGCCCGAAAAACTCACAACAGCTATCAGATCCCAGCTGTGAAAGCCTTCAAGAATCCTTTTTTTCCTCCAGGGAAAGTGTCCATCTCTACTCTTGAGTATTCTAAATTGGCATTCCCCACCTGCCGTGGAGCATTCCCTATCTGCAGCCTCTTTGTTGTTACATTCATATATTCATGTGGACTGGGCTTTAGTCTTAGGTGTTTTGGTTTCATAGTAGCATGCAAACAGCTTATGTTGTTCATGTAATTCAATGTCCAATGGCACATTTCAGAGCATGTCATTAGAAGTGGGAATACATTAAGTACTAAAAGCATCAGCTTTTCACAGCAGAATCATTTAACACCACGTACTGTTTGCAACGCTGCCTAGATGCCCTAAGCACATCTGATCTCGCCTGATCTCGGAAGCTAAGCAGGGTCGGCCCTGGTTAGTACTTGGATGGGAGACCACCAGGGAATGCCAGGTCATGTAGGCGCCTGGAGTAGGAAATGGCAAGTCACTGCGGTATTCCAGCCAAGAAAACTCCATGAAGAGTCGGTCACGACTGTAACAATGCAACACTCACACACAGTTTGCAACATGAGTTTGATTTTGAAAAGTTTGTCTTAGAGAACTAAACATGAACTCCAATATGTAAGTCTGATTTCTCAGATGCAGAAGTCTGCTATGTCACATGATTGTCCCTGTGATGTTTTCCAGATTAATTAATTAACCAGTTGTTGCTACAGTAAAATATGAGGTCCATGCATGGTAACACAATTGCCTCTGTATTTCAATACTGAAATAACACATGCTTTGTGACACTTTGTCTTTCAGATCACCCTGGAAACATTGCAGAAATACTGAAAACAGTGAATAAATGACAATTTAAATTAATTTTTCTCTTTGTTGTTCAAAGAATCATGTTTAGTGCCACTTGGAAAAAAATACTGTGCTGCGAAAGAAGATCATGACAATCTTGCAGGATAATTAGTTCTTTTTTTTTTAAGAAAAGTGTTGATACCTTCATTTAAAGACATTCACATGTGCCCGTGGATCCTACTAGCACTAGCTTCTCCATCCAAAGGATGACATAGCATTAGTTCAGCACCTGGAAAAGTTAAAGTTCTGTTGCAATTCCCAGAATCCTCCAGTCAATGGAATGTATACAAGGAGATTCTGGAATAATAAAAGCTTTTCCTACTTCTGTTTCTTTGTGTACACAGTTTAGAATTTTAGCAAGACACAAGTTAGAAGTGGAAGAGTCCTTTGCATGAATATCAGGCGTCACCCGACTGCAGGAAAATCCTCTTTTAGCAAAATAATTTGTTTAGCCCCAAAATGTGTGAGGCAGTAGAAACATTGGCTAGTTTAAGTTATACATCTGAGACACAAATACAGTATTAGGCAAGAGACCTCACTGAATACAGAGGAGCAGACCTCAGAGGAAACACGCATGAGATTGCTGTCTTACACCTTCATATGGGAAAACACAGTTCAGTAGTCCTTACTTTTGAATACACATAGCAAATTCCCCTTGGAAGTGATGGTCAACCACTGGTTTTCCCTTCACAATCCTATTTTGCTTGTGGCATAGACAGCAATCAAGGTTGTTAATGTAAGCTTTCTCACTAATTATTCAGCTGTCATGGATTCACATAGGATTTTGATAGCATTATCGAGTCTGAAAAAGCACACACCCCATGTTATGTATACAGGATAGTTGCACCTTTAGCATGCTTGAAGTCTGCTTTTTGTCAGTTTTCCAAGCAGAGTTCTTTCTGTATATGATCAGGTTTTCCAACACAATATTATTATTATATGCAGCTATTAAAACAGTTAAAGCTTTATAGCATGACATAGTGAAATAAAAAAGGAAGTCTATACCACTGTCTCTGTCTCTAGAATTCTTCTGTTCTATTCCGCTCCTATGTTGGAGCTCTTTTTGTTTTTACTGGTTTGTTACTTTTGGGGAGGAAGTTTCAAAGAATGAAATAGAAGAGGAGCATAAATAGAAGATATGGGGTGTGATTTTTTTAAAAAAATTTCATTCAGGAAATTCAATCTATCTTATACAAACTAAACAAACCTCTTAATAATGATACACATGGAAGCAAGCTCTAAATTAAAATATGAGGAGACTTATTCAGGCCAAGCTCTTTCCAAGCTTTCTTCTAAGAAACCAAGCATTGGGCAGGAAAAGGAAGTTTGGTTGCTTGCTTTAAAAAAATAATTAGGTGAAACAGGCTTAGAATGGAAAAGCACAGGAAACCCAGTCTTATCAGAAAGCACCCATATCTTCTCTGTATACCCATACAAATGTGGGTGTACAAACATACAGCATAACTTAAAGGATGTGTGAGCAACCTGCCTGGGTTTATTATTTCTCCTCTTCTTCAGCTGGTATCAGTGATCCCTACAAGAATAAAGATATACCAAAAAAGTCCACTTGACAACACTGAAGATCTGTTTCTAAGATCTGTGCTTAACATGACATTTTCCTGTGGCAACTATGCAGTGATAAAACAAGCAGTTTGTACCTCATCCAGTTCCCTTTCCAGTTTGAGCTCAGATTATGCATATGGGAGACAACACGCCTCTTTTAACACTTCCTTCCATGGCTGCTAATAAGACTTCATAGAGAAGTTGTCATGTCAAAGTGAAATGTCATAATCATTGTTAGTTTTCTTAATGTTTTTTGTTATTTGATGCATCTGGAACACCCCTACTAATCTCTCTCTCTCTCTCTCTCTCTCTCTCTCTCTCTCTGTGTGTGTGTGTGTGTGTGTGTGTGTGTGTGTGTGTGTGTGAGAGAGAGAGAGAGAGAGAGACAGAGACAGAGACAGAGACAGAGAGAGAGAGATATGAATAATGACAAACTGAGAAAACAGTATACAGCTTTAGAAACATTTGGGATAAACACAGAGACTTTCACTTGTAGACTCAAGGTTTGACAAAGTTTGAAGCAATATCAATGGTGGCTTTGCTCCAATACTATTACATACTGTATACTGAGTCAAATTTTTAAAACAGTACATTTTTAGGCAAGCTGCCTAAAAAGTCTAAAGCCATCAATAAAATGAAATGAGGTATGGTGAGAGATATTGGGGGGGGGGGGAGGTGGGTTTAGAGTTTTAATAAATGTCTTGAGACCCTTGAGGCGTTTGGCATCCCACACATCTGGGTAGAAATACAAATCATATTGGGAAACATTCAGCTCATTTTGTCTGGTCAGCATGTTCACAGAGAGAAAGGGAGAGAGACAGAGAGAGAGAGAGACTAAAACTTATAATGAACAGGTGAGTCTGTATCCTATATCCGTAAATTAGTGACATTATGAGAAGCTGTGTCATTCCCATTTCCTCCGTGAAATAATTTTTAGTTGAATGTAGTTTAATCCCTTTGATTTTAATCCATTACATTAAAATGCATAATACACACTTCTGATCTATACAGAATTATTTCAAAGTAGATATTCAAGAAGCAAATAACAGTATATGATCTAAGCCCAAATATGATCTCAGTTTTAATGTTAAATTATCATGATTGTTTTTCAGTCCTGAAAAAAACCACTAGTAGACTTCATTATGTAGTAGACAGTTCATGATATATTCTCAATAATCAAATGGGTGCTTAATAATAGTACTTGTTTTTTGTATCAGTTCCTAAGATAAAAATAGCACCAGGTATGGTGAGGGATACTGGGGGCAGGTGGGTTTAAAGTTAATAAAAATAAGAAATTAATTGCTAGATGGTATTGCTATGCCCATGCCCAGTCTCAGTGCAGTACCTAACTGAGAGTATAATATTTCAATTTATGAGTATTAAAAATGAAGAGGCTTTTGGCAAGCAGACAGTTGTTTCATCATATCTCCAGATGGAGCATGCTGAAGAGCAAAGAAACTCTTCTCGATTCATGACATCTTGTCATGTAGAAATAAAATATCTGAAGGAAGAAATGACAAACTCTTTGAGGTAGTTGAAGTGCTACCCTTTCGCCCCCCCCCATCACACGTAAAGAGGAGACATACATGAGGAATGTGCTCTCTTGCCCCCAGGATTGAAACCTAACCCAAAAGTCCAATTAGAAGCATTCACTTTTCGAGTGCAAGAACAGAACTGGAAAAGGAAATCACACTTTAATATGCCATTTACCCATTACCAAATTAAAAGGAAAAAAATACATTACAGTGGTACCTTGTATAAAGTAATTAATTCGTTCCAAATGAAATTATGTTAAGCAAATTTTCCTTTATACAAATTCCCATAGGAATGCATTGAAAATGGAGTAATCCCATTTTTATGTTGTACAGATTCTCCCCATAGGCGATTCTGTTAAGCAAATTTCCCCTATCTCCGGAATTTTTATGTTGTACAAATTTTATTTTATACAAGCTGTTTGTTATACAAGGGTCCACCTAATACCACCTGACAACTTGTTGACTTAGCTATAATAATGCATCCAGCATTTGGACCAATATGACCACCACCCCCAACAATTCAATCTTTACCATGCCCCATCTCCCTTCCAAAAGTTTATTACCTCTTGTTTGGGTCATCTGCCTCCCCCATTCACTAACACAAAAATCCAAAAAAAAATCCCATATGATGATAAAATTCTTCTTCTTTAACAATTCCATTTTTATTTTAATGTCAAACATCAGCTTATCATTAATTACTAAATCACAAACTTCCACTACCATTAACTGAAATACATTATTACTCTTCCAGTTTCTCACAGTCACTCATCTAGCTTCAGTCACTAGATTTGTAATTAACTACTTTTTAACCTCACTAGCATTGATTTTATTTTCCCTATTTATTTAAATGCCATCTTCCAAAGCTTCAAAATTGGTTCACACTCCCACCATGTTAAAATATGTATTACTTGATGACATCTCCAACATAATTTAGAATCCATAATATTTAATTTCACTGGTTTTAAATATCTCCAGGTCAGTTTATTAAAGTTTTATTTTATTCTCACAACCATGGTATTTAAAATTATTTTCCTCCCCAGAAATTCATCCACAACTCTGTATTTATTTCCCTAGCCAAAACAGTTTCCCATAATATATCAAGATCTTCTTGATGATTCTCTATCTTGTAAAATGTACCTACCATCCTTATTATTGCTTTCTCCTTCTGAATGATCATTTATTCAAACTCAGTCAGCTCCCTGCATTTACCATTATAGTAGCTCCATTCTCTGGTCCATTCTGAATCATGTTCATCCACATTGACATTTCTCCTTGTAACACTGTCCTTTTTGTTCTCCTTAGTGTTCATTTTCTCTAACCTATCCTTTAATTAAATATTTATTTCCCCATTAATAAAAATTAAGAAGTTCCTTTCAGATTTTCTGGAAATTTTTCTACAGGTATTAAGGGGGAAACTAGTGGACTACTTATTGTTCTACACTTAAAATAAATTTGCAGTCTATTTTTCAAAAGAGGGTATTTTGTCTCTTTCAACGTGCTCTTATTATTTTTTCCTAAATATAATATTATCAATATTTTGCCCTCTATTTTCTGCATTTCCAAAATGTGCCATATTAAGTTATCTAAGAAAGATATAATATATGGAATGAATCTCACTTGATTAGCTATATAGTAAAATTTTATAATGGGAAGATCTAACCCACCATCTTTTTGAGTTTTTTTACCATTGTGTTTTGCTTATTCCAGCTTTTTTGTCAAGATTACAACATTTATTAATCAAATTTTGCCATTCTTTTATTTCTTCATCCCATATAAATCTAGACAAAAAATAATCCTCAGTAAAAATTTCCTTTTGTACAATGCAATCCTAGCAAACCATGATAGGCTGAATTTCATATAATCATTGAATATCAATTTTTTTTGTTAATCATTGCTTTTCTTCATTGCAATTAAACATCATCTCTGCTTTATTCCAGTTTATTTGTAACCCAGTTGTTTCCTCAAATTCTTCCAAATGTAATGTTATGCGATCCATAACCTTAAGTGGGTCTTCTATTGTAAATAAATGTATCATTGGCAAATAAATCCATCCTAGTCTTATCTTTTTGGCCAATGCCCTCTATTGTCTTCCTTCATAACATTAAGGGATGGGGCCTTCTTGTCTTGTACCCTGGCCTAGGGAAATCTGCATGTAGCTGGGATTTTAAAAACTGGTTTTATTTAAGGGAAATCCAAGTTTGTATTGCTAGTGTGACTGAGCCTTCAGACATGGGCACTGGCTGAGCTCCTGCCGTCAGGTGATCAGGTTCAAGGGGTAGAAGGGAGTATTCAAGCTGAAACAAGGTGCAAATGGAGAAGTGGAGTGCTACAAGGCAAAACTAGTTGCAAAAGGGCTGATAGAGAAATATGGAGAAGACTTTGATGAAACCATTGCTCCTGTTGTCAAGCAAAACACAATAAGAATGCTCCTGAGCCTGGCACACTGTATACCACCTAAAAAAAGAGGTAGGAATCAAAAAGTTATGGGATGTGGTATATTATTTGGGCATTAAAATGAAAAGGCAGATTAGTCATATTTACAAAATCAGAAACAAAAGATACTTGAGATTTTGGAGATATTTGGGGGGCAATGTGTAGCCTGCATATTGTAGTTAAAGTGTAAACCGCCCAGAGACTGCTTGAAGTGGAACACCTTTCAGGGCGCGCACACGTGCCAAACCTTCGCTGCCACCAAAATTGAATAAGTTTGGCGCTTGCCAAAACCCTCCGGACTTTACAAGAAGGTCCCACAATTAAACTAGCAACACAGCTTATGCAGGGAGGGTGAGCAGCCTTCCCGCTGTGCTCCAGCTAAAAGGGGATGGTCTCCCTGAAAAACACTTAGTTGATCTTCAGCCCGGGAGTTTCAGAACAGTTAGAGATCTGCTCTGTGTCCCATAGAGTTCAATCAGAGGAAAACTGTGCTCACAGAAAAAATCAGTAGCGGCTGGCCATTACCTTAGGCACTGTGTAAATTAGCAATACACTTCTCCTTGTCAGGCACAACACATTCCAGTTGGAATTGTGAAGCTGAGGCTCCAGTACTTTGGCCACCTCATGAGGAGAGAGGAGTCCTTGGAAAAGTCCCTGATGTTAGGAAAGATTGAAGGCAAAAGGAAAAGAGGACGACAGAGAATGAGATGGTTGGACGGTGTAATTGATGCAACCAATATGGATTTGACAAAACTCTGGGAGGCAGTGGAAGATAGGAAGGCCTGGCGAGCTCTGGTCCATGGGGTCATGAAGAGTCGGACACGACTGAACGACTGAACAATAACAAACTATTATCTGTGTATCTCTATGATACTACAGTGTAGGAAAAGGGAATTTTACAAAAAAAAATCAAAACTCTGAAATATAATCTGTGTATCCTTTTAAACATAGATTTATTTTATACGTACCATTACCTTTCCTATCATATGTTTTAGGGTTTTATTTGAAACATAGGTCATCCATGTAGTTGATTTGGTCCAAACCACAAGAGTCGGTAGTGGTTAAATGACAGTTTATTTTCACATTCAGACAACTGTACACTTTTCTATAAATAGATGTGGTACTGAAATATTTACATCTCTCCCTCCCCACCCCATTTCATAGTGCAGTCCATTCAACAGCCACACAGACCAAGCTATGTGGAATAAGCCTGGTTATTTCTGGCATGTTGCCCAAAATGTTTGTCAATTCATTTGCTACTCCAACTTGAATGACAATAGCTTGCTTAGACATTTTAGAATGTTATTACATGGTACGCAGCCTCTCCTTCAAGTATTCTAGTGCATTTTATATTAAGGTCCGGTACAGTCCGTAGAAAATAAGACACCTGAAAATGCTCGTTTCTCAGACAACTTAAAAACAATGATCCAAATGGATACTGTACCTGGCAGGAAGCATCATTGCACAGTAACACATGTTTTGCAAAACTCCTTGGTATACATGTACAGTTTGACAGAAGCAGTGGCTAAAGAGAGACCTGGAACAAGGATTATACAGTGCTATTGACAAACCTTTACATCCTCACAACCATTTTTGATAACCAAATGTGTTGATGACAATGTAAAACAAAATTAAACAGTGCTGTGGATATTATGCATTTATGAGCCTGTCATGTTTAAATGAATAGCTCTGTCTTGGTTTTGATGGCCTTATTTGTTTCTGCCTTTCTTCGTTTTATTCTATACAACTTACCATGAAGAATTGTTTCTACCACTATGAATATGTACTACTGAACTGAACAACTGGATTGTTAACAAAAGAGTTGTCTCTTGTTTAGAAGATTATATACAGTACACACATGCCAGTCTCGAGAGGGTTGTCAAATCCTCATGATTTCAGCCATTCCTCAGAGGACACAATGACTCACTAGAGTTCTGCTTCCATTCTCAGAAGAACACTTTTCTGAAGAACAGACTGGAAAATGGGCCAAGCAGAATGAATTTCCAAGTTGACCAGCATGCTTATGGACTGCCAGAAAGCCAAAAACGGAGGAACTGAGCGCCTCAGCAGCAGCGATCTATTTTCCAGCCCATTGTGCTCATAACAGAAAAGCTGAAAGCAAGAAGAGTCTGGAGTCTAAGAAAATAAAAGTTGTTTCACTGCAAACAAAAAGGGCCAAAATTAATGTAAGCTAATTGTCTAGAAAGCAAATCCTGAAAGACTGACAAGAGGTGGCCACAGGCTGTAGAAGGGACACCGTTATATTGTGAAACGCTGTGCAAAACAGCTTTAGCACAGGACCGAATAGTTACATCTAATTTTTATGAAGGGGACTTGCAGGGTCATCAAACAAACAAGTTTGCACTAAGAACTGCTAGACGAGCTCCTGCAACGGAAATGGGAGTGTCACATGCCAACGTGTTTTCCGGACAATGTTGCGGATCAGCTGGAGACTGGACGAGGGGGTTTGCCTTTGCTTTCTGCCTCTTTCCCACGAACAGCAGCCACATAAGAGAAGAGACACAACACAGAGTAGCAGATCTCATGAGCCTAGAAGATAAGAGAAAAGGCAGTAATGTGACATCAGATAATGCAATGTTTCAGACTGTATGGGCAGATATTAGGTTTAATGTGCACCATAAAGAGCCCTTATGTCAATATGATAATACTTGAATGGATGGAGATGTAGGGTCTTGGTGTGGGTAACTCATCAAGTACCACCACACATAATGAACATACACTGTGACAAGCTTTAATAAATTCAGATGAAGATAAATGTCAGATTTTTACACCACTGCAGACAACCAAAAACTGCCTCTATATGCATTTAATCCAACGTTACTTTTACTTTCTTTCTGAAAGTAATGATTCTGCATGACACCAAGAAAAAGTTGACTATGCATGAAATTGATCAGTTTTTGGCAGAGGAAGAATTATTAATTTGGAAGCCATTTGCTGGAGTTCCTGAAGAAACCTGCCCTGTGAGCGTTGCAGATGAAGTGAATAAACCTGTCCCTCTGAAGGCTTCAGATCAGGCCAGTTTGGTTAGAGACCCCAACTCGCAGGTGATATAAATAAAGCAACGGAACTTGCTTTAATTGCTGTCAGAAGGTACCTTCCCAGGCATCAGACTGCCCTCCTGTTATTAAGGAGAGAAAGAAAAATCAAGCCATGCTTCTGACAGTCTGTTCCTCCCAATGCTTTGACTATAATTCCCGTCTTTAACTACCCTGTGGCAAAGCTGGCTGAAGTCAGTGGGATTAAAAAAAATTTAGAGGCCATCGGGTTGTGGAAATTTGGTTCAAAATTCAAATACATAAGCATAGCATCTGAAGCACAGCGGGGAAGAAATGCTGGTGCTAAAACCGAGTGGGTGGAAGCACGGTTTCCACTACAGCCAAAGGGCTTGTCAAGGGACATCTTTTTATACCACACCGGTCTTTGTCTTAAACCAGTGACTTGACAAACCAAATGCCATTATATCATTTTACTTCATATCCCTATTTGGTCCCAAAAGGATTTTACATAGTAAAACATCTGGTGTGATTTTGTAGCTCAGCAGTAGAGGTTCTGGGACTGTAACATTTAAAAGAATATTGTCTACAGACTCTGTATTAATATGTAAATTTAAAACTACCAAATGGAGTGTCTTTTTCTTTTATTTCTGGTAGAAAGGCAATTGAGATTGTTAAAAATTAATATTTGCTATATAACCAAATCCAAAATGAAAAGCAATTTCACTAAATATTTTTTTAAAGCGGAAAATTTCAACACTATAAAAATATGTATTTCAGTGTACTATATCTGACACATCTGTGTCAACTTCAGTTTTTAGCTTTCAGCAGCCTGGGGCAAGAATTATTAATATAGTTGTTGTGGGTTTTGTAGGCTGTTTGGCCGTGTTCTGGGAGTTTTTCTTCCTGATGTTTCAACAGACTCTGTGGCCAGCATCTTCAGTGGGAAAGGAGCTCAGAGTATTAGGAGTTCTCTCTGTGCTCTGGGGGTACAGAATGAGTGAGATTGTGGGGTTTTAAAGTTGTGGGAAAGGGGAAACTTGTCCTATGCAGGAGAATAGGTGTTAGTCACTGTATTGTGATGGAGGGATTAAGATTAAGGATTAGGATTAAGAAGTTTCACTGCAATCAGGGACTCAACTTTGTTGAACGTTTAAAAATCAATAAAGCCTGGCTTCCAGTACTGAAAACTACAGCCTGCAAAAGATCAAAGTTCAATTATTCCCATCCAGCCACAAGCACCAGTGATTAGTTCACATAATAAAACAACAACACCCATCAACCACAGAGGATTGTGTCACCGGATTGCAGTGAAACTTCTTAATTCATCACAATACAATGACTAACACATATTCTCCTACATAGGACAAATTTCCCCTTTCCCACAACTTTAAATCTCCACAATTTTATTCATTCTATATCCCAGAGCACAAAGAGAACTCCTAATTCCCTGAGCTCCTTGCCGCCTGAAGATCCTGGCTATAGAGTCTGGGGAAACGTCAAGAAGAAAAACTTCCCAAACAGCCCGAAAAACTCACAACAGCTATCAGATCCTAGCCATGAAAGCCTTCGAGAATTATTAATATGTTTACACTGCCAGTAATCCTATGCCAGTGCATCAACCTGATCATGTTAAATAAAAAGACACAGAAGACTGAGTGAAATATTTGCACTTCTTTTTATTAAAACACATACACATATTTCTAAAAATGGAACTGAAAAGTAAACATTTACTTGTGCTTTTATATACTGGGTAGGCTTGATAAGGAAACATTTGACATAAACCAAAAGGCATAATAAGCTACTTACCATTGGTGTCTTGTACTTGTGGATCACCACTTCTTTAGTTTCAGGAACTAAAACCGGACGGGCAAGAGACAAAACAAAGAGTTCAAAAAACGAGAGGAAAAAATAGGAGAGGAATAGTACAATGTTCCCAAAGGTGAGGGTAAGGGAAACAAACAAACAACTGCACCAAAACAAGAATATTACTATCCCATTTCTGTCATCCAGCTACACTATGAAGGCTTGTTGAAGGGTACAGTTTGTAATTCAAAGTAGATCAACAGTTATAAAATCACTAGTCATTTAGGCTCTCTTGGGATCTCCTCTGACTTTTCTGGTGTGGAAGCTTTATATAAAATATCAACAAAAAATTATGTCCCAACATCTGTCATGAGAATGTGAATACTGTTCAACTATCTTCCTACCTGGCTTATCCTACCAAGCTTCATTTCAGATTATTCCATGTATAATAGTGATAGCTTCCCAATACGTAGGTACATATATAATCCATCTATTCTATAAACTAGCAGAATTTGACTTAAATCCGTAATGAAAAGGAAAGACCAGCTGAATATTCTTACTAGTGAAATATCAAAATTTAATCTTAGAATCAATCCAGCAAAAGGCAAACATAATAGTTAATGACTGTTGTGCTTCTTTCTGTTTTCTAAGTTCTCATATTGTCCATTAGACAAAACCTTGTCCATTAGAACCATCCCTTACTTGCAGAAATGAAAAATATCAATATTCTAAAGCCAAATGATTAAGGTAAAACTTAGAATCCTTTCCTTGAAGCAACTGTAACCCATTATGGATTTTGAACATTATCACAAAATGTCAGAGAGAAAGCACCATAGGTATTTGTAGCAAGGAAACTATGTACTGTATTAGTTATATAGGGACAGTCTTAACCATGATATCACCTAACAAGATAAAAAAATCAATAGGCAATCTGTTAATAAATTAATTCAGTAGGAATGCTGATCGGAGGGGAACATTAAAAACAGGCAGATCCTTTACAATGTAAGAGAGAACAAAGGGAACTTGAGGAAGGGTTAATACAACACACAGTAACAACAGAGAAATACACATTGACTCATAGTTACAGACCCCTAAGATACAGATATGTGAATCCAGGTTCTTGTAGCATCATCAATTGTGGCAAGACCTAAGGAATCCTCCACTTACTTAAACCATGTACATGTCTCAGAGACACTAATCCATGTCACCAGGACACTGAACAAGAGAAAAAGTGGGATCTATAAACTACTCGCTGGCATCACATTGTCTGATACCAACTTGATAACACCTCCAGCCCCAAAGGATTTTAACCATGACACTCAAAAACACATCACAATAGCGTTAATTCAATAAACTGAAAGGGAGAAGGAACTGGAATCAAAAGTGAAGGACAGAATTACAGTAAACAGGAGCTGCAAAGTCTCTTATCTTTAAATACTGTTCTAGGAAGCAGACTATCATACTCTGCCTGCTCTCCAAATCAAGACTATCCTCTAGTCTCCTTAGCAGGGGAAATGTATCTGAGAAACAACTTTGGGAGAGAATGATGGGGGTTCCTAAATAAATAACAAAGTGCTACTACTGCAAAGTATTTTTGAAAATCAGTCTCAAAACAAATGGCCCCATCGCCACCCCACCCCTAGCAATGTCTGATTTCTGGTGGTGTTAAAAGCAAAAGAATGAAAAGGAAGAAGTACACAAGTGCATGTCTGCAGCTTCCTGCCCTGTGAATGAGTATATACAATACTAAGAAAGCATTGGGACCACGGGCATCACTTTACCTGCTGGAGAATGAAGGTTTTCATAGCAGCGACAGTGAAGAGGCCACAAAATATAAAGCAGAGATACATAGCAGTAACTCAGATTTCAGAGCAAAGAACCTGGTGCTTCTTACTGTCCACTAAATAATTCCTCCAAGTAGTACATTGTATAGTATTCCAGACATATGCCTTAAATCCCAATTCCCAATGTCCATGTTGTTTTAAAAGAATAAGTATAGGAATATAAGTATGAGTTTTTATTGAGAAAAAACATAAAGACAAACAAGCTTTCGAAATGAAAGGTATACTCAATTATACTACTGTATAGTTACATCTTGTTAATCACATCGTTTTTCCCAGGACATAGAATCATAGAGTTGGAAGAGACCTCAAGGAACATCCAGTCCAACCTCCTGCCATGCAGGAACCCCCACCACAGTGCTCCTGACATTTGCCCATCCAGCCTCTGCTTCAAAACCTCCAAAGAAGGAGACTCCACCACCCTCCATGGCAGCATATTCCACGCTGAACAGCTCTAACTGTCATGAGGTTGTTCCTAATGTTTAAATTGAATCTCTTCCTGTAGTTTGAAACCATTGCCCCGCATCCTAGTCTCTGAAGCCGTGGAACACAAACCAGTCCCCTCTTTGATATGTGTGTGTGTTGCATTGTTGCAGTCGTGACCAACTCTTCGTGACCCCAATGTCCATGGAGTTTTCTTGGCAGGAATACTGGAGTGGTTTGCCAGTTCCTGCTCCACTTCAATATGACATCCTTACAAATATTTAAACATACAGTAGCTGTCATATCCCCTCTCAGCCTTCTTTTTGTAAGGACAAACATTCCCAGCTCCCAAAGACGCTCCTCATAAGACATTTCTTCCAGACTTTTAACCATCTTGGTTGCCCTCCTCTGGACCTGCTCAAGGTTGTCAACTTCCTTT
Source organism: Phrynocephalus forsythii (assembly GCA_029282475.1). Lineage (NCBI taxonomy): Eukaryota > Metazoa > Chordata > Lepidosauria > Squamata > Agamidae > Phrynocephalus > Phrynocephalus forsythii. The sequence continues at coordinate 137,823,427 of JAPFRF010000001.1, read as the reverse complement.
TTAAATTGAGGTGTGCAAAACTGGACACAGTACTCCAGGTGGGGTCTGACCAGAGCAGAATAGAGTGGTACAGTGACCCCCCCCACCTATCACGGGGGTTAGGGACCCAACCTGACCCACATTAATTGAAAATCCACGCTATACAATTCCCCCCCTTACCCCAGGGGGCCTTTTTTCATATACTGAGATCCCGCAATATAGAGTGAGCGCAGTATATGAACCGCAACTGGGCGGGGGACCACTGTACTATCACTTCCCTTGCTCACCAGACACTATGCCTCTGTTGATGCAACCAAGAATTGCATTGGCTTTCTTGGCCGCCGCGTCATACTGCTGACTCATGTTCAATTTGTGGTCCATCAAGACTCCCTACACCTTTGAGAGTACAGTACACTCCCAGATCCCTTTCACAGGCACTATTTTCCAGCCAGGTGTCTCCCATCATATATCTGTGCAATTCATAGTATTCAAAATTAAAATTCTTCCTGTTAGAAAGGAGACTTAGTAACTGTGACCTTGTACTGCTACTGTCATATGTCACATCCAGTTAATAATGGCTAGTCCTGACATTGCCTAAGAAAAACACAAATACACCGAGCATCTCTGATAATCGGAGTGGGCAATATGTAGCTCTACAGAGCGCCACTTCCTGAGCCTGACCACACTGGCATATGTGGCATAAGGAATGGCACTGTTTAGAGGGAGGGGAAAAATCTATATTTTCTGTTTGTATTCATACTTCCCGTTTAAGAGTAACCCCACACCTTTCTGACCCTTGCCTAAGGCATGCATTCTATTCAGCAGGATTGGGAGCCCTGCAGAAGGCAGGCAGGAAATAGCATCCCAAGAAGCTGGCAGAGACCAAGTTCACTAAGGCAGATTGGCTGTGCAGTGCCCTGAAGGCTGCCACCCCCTCTGCCTCCATAGCTCCAGGTATCGCCTTGATGATGGCGGCAGCGGCAGCTGACAGGCTGTTGTGAGCCCCTCTGAACCTGGTGCAGCAAGTGGCCTGCCATCACTGATCAGCTGATCAGCTGTCAAGGGAACCAGCTGAGAGGTGGGGAAAAGGTATGATTTCCCCTCACTTCTGTCTACCCAACCTCCACCCCAACCTCCTCCTCTCCTGTTGCAGCTGTCCTTACATGGGTAAACTTGGCTTTGAAGCATGGAAGAAGAGGACCCACTTTCCCTGTCTCTGAACAGAGGGGATCGTAGAAAGCACATAACTGGTTTGCACACATGCCTCTCCCACTTACTTGTTTACGAAATAAAAACATTGACAACATTTAGACCTTACCGGGGCAAGATTTGTGCTTCATAACAACTCAAGGCAGGATTTGATCAAATGAATGCCTCATTCAAGGAAGCAAATGCTTATTTCAACATATGGTCCTTTTTAAAGATGATGCAGCAACAGCTTCAGTCCTTTCTTTACTAAAAAGGCATACCTTTTGAAGCTGAATTGCCTCAAGAAATCACTGTAGATATTATCTGTTGCACATGAGTTGCATAACTCTTGCTACAGATAACAGCTGAAATTTCTTAACTTGGGGCAATTCACCTCCAAAAATTATGCCCTTTTGGGTAGCAATATAAGATTTCAGCCGTGATATAATTTAGTTTGAATCTAGAGAAGTTGTAATCTGCACTTTAAGGCCTATTATATGTGACAAAATTCAATTTCTGTCAGTAGGTGCTATGGCCTACTAAACCAACATTTCCATGCTGGATCCATCTCAATTACCATTTAGTCTTAGACATGTTGATGCCAAAGGCAAAAGAGAAGACATTTCCTCCATGCCGTACATAGATTCCAATTAGGCCGTACATAGATTCCAATAGGGACACAGCAGAATTTTGATTCAAGGATGGCAATGGCTGTATCTGAGTACAGCAGGCTAACTCATTCCAAGCCAAAGTACAGTACAGTATTCATATTTTAACACTAGAATGGGTTGTGAAGTTTTGGTGGAGAAAATAAAATATATGAGCGGGTGTTTATTCTCATTTTAATGGCCAGAATTATATTGATTCCTTACAATGGTGTCCAAATTTATTTATTTATATATTCATTTGTACATAGTGTCAAAATAATTAATGGGCATATAGATAAAGTAGTCCTGAAAATTAAAGTGTTTTTTAAATTGAGGTTGGAACTATAGTTTGCTTTAATCTTTGCAAAACAATTAGCCAGCTCCCCAGCCAAGCAAAGTTACTGTACAATAACATTCTTGACAGTTAAATGAGTTTATGCTGCAGTAAGTACATATGGAAGCTGCATTTGCAGATCTCATAGCTTGCACTCTCTGAAATGGCAATATTCTGGCGTCCCAGGATTCTGGTGTTATATGCCTTTAGTCCTTCAAGCTTTGCAGAATTTTAGTCAAAACAACGATGTTATCGTCATAATGGAATCTTGCCAGATTCTGAGTTACAAACCTTTATGGTTCAACAAGAACAGAATTTCTTATTAAAACATTTTTATTGCTGCTCAAGGTCTCTGGACCTCGGATCCCTGGGGAAAAATGTTTACAGTTTGAAGGGAAAGGAAAATAATTGAAAGAACTATAAATATAGGGCAGAGAGAGAGAGAGAGAGAGAGAGAGAGAGAGAGAGAGAGAGAGAGAGAGAGATTCAACTCGTTGACATTCAACAGAAGACAGCAAGGCAACTACATGCCATGCCAAACACACACACTGGATACCACCAACAAGCATGCAGCAGGGGTTCGTGGCAGACTGGTTAAAATGCTGTACAGCAACTATAACTGCTCACGACCTGGGGTTTAGTCCTACGTAACTGGCTCAGGGTAGACTCAGCCTTCTATCCGTCTGAGTTTGGTAAAACGAGTCCCCAGCTCACAGCGGGGGGGGGGGGGCAGAGAGAGGGGGCAATGTGTAGCCTGCATAAAAAATAAATTGTAAACTGCCCAAAGAGTGCTCCTAAGCCCTAGGAGGCGATAGATATACACAAAACTTTATATAAGCAGAACACTTTGCAGGGCAGCAGCAGGCTTCATTCCCAAAAACCCAGCAATAACAATCAACACGGATTGCCATCCATAGATTGAAGCTGGTTTGGCAGCGTGAGCACTGCAAGTGTCATTTTTTTAACTGACATAATATAGATTGTGGATCCTGATGGCAATTTTAGTGTAATGTTTTTATTGTTGTTTCTATTGTTTATTGACATTTTAATGTTTTAACTGTTTTAATTCTTTTTGATTGCAAGCCGCCCAGAGACCTTTGGGTAGTGGGCAACATATAAGCTGTAAAGACAATCAAACAAACAAACAAACCATTTTCATGTGTGTCTAGATGTGCTAAAAGGCTAAGTAATATACTTTACTTTCATAGACTTTTTTTAATTTTAAGAACTTCCAGAGACATATTTTCTGCTGTTTCAATGTGTCTTTTAGGCTACAATCTACTTTTTTTAATTTGTATGTTTTACTCTCTGCCTATAATTTTTCTTTTGTTTTTGGATTATTTCTTATTTGACACTTTTTATTATTATAAGACTATTGGATGGCAATTTTTGTTTAAGCATTTGTGCATATAGCTTTCCATAGCTGTAAGATGTTTGTATTTTGATTTTTGTGCTTATGGAACATAGAAGCAATGAAGATAAATAATACTGGTGTTGCCTGGAATTATTGCAACAATGAAAAGACTTGTGCCTTGATATTCAGATGCATGTTGATATCATTCTAACTAATTATTTGGTTTCACGCTGGAATGAACTCTTAATTGGAATAATGCCAGCTGTGAATAACATAGATTTCTGAATTTTTTTCTAGAGATCTATAAAGTTCTGTAGGGCTCTTATGGAGATGTTCAGGCTCTGAATCCCACACCTGACACGCATAAATGTAAAAGGCACAAATCACAGTATCAAACCACTCCTAGTTGTGACGTTAGCAGTTACTCTTCATCATGCCTCAGATGTCTGACTTGATATCCTATGAGGCGGTGGTCCCCAACCCCCGGGCCGCGGACCGGTGCCGGTCCGTGGACCGGTCGTCACCGGGCCGCCTGGGGAGGCCGGGGAGGCTCCTCCCCTTTTCCTCCGCCGCCCTCCTCCTCCTCCTCTTCTCTCCCACGGGCGGCCGGTAGAGGAGGAAGGCTGGAGGAGCGCAGGAGGAGCCGCCACCGCCGCATTTGCCTTTGCCTCCCTCCTCTGCCCGCCGCCAGCGGCGGCGCATCCTCCTCCTCCTCCGCCCTCCTCCTCCTCGCCCTCCACCAGCAGCAGCAGCAGGAACCCCGTTTGGCCAGCTTGCCCCTCCTCGCCTCCTCCTGGCCCCAACCCCCCTGTCCTGGGGGCCGGGCGCGCAGGGGGCCGGCGGGGAGGAGGGCCCCCTCGGTTGGAAGAGCAGGTGGGTGCCCCTCCTCCTCCTCCTCCTCCCCGGGGTGCGCGCCCTTTGGCCCCTCCCTGCGGCTGCGCTCCAGGGCGGAGCCCCCCCGCTGCCGTCGCCACCGGACCACGCCTGTGTTGGGGGCGGGCGGGGGGTTGCGGGCCGGCCCGGATGTTTTCCCCACCCCCCCGCAATTGCCCCCACCGCCGCCACTGCCGCCATCCCCCTGGCAATTGTCCCCGCGCCGCCGCCGCCACCGTGACCCCCGTAATCGCCCCCGCCGCCGCCGCAATCCCCCCAATCGCCCCCGTCCCGGGAGCCGCCGCCGCTGCCGCCTTGCTGCCCCCGCCGGCCTCGGCCCCTGTCACCGGCCTCTCGGGGCCGTCCCGGGAGCTGCCGCCGCCGCCGCCTTGCTGCCCCTGCCGGACGTGACCCCCATCACCGGCCTCTCGGGGCCGTCCAGGGAGCCGCCGCCGCCGTGACCCCCGTAATCGCCCCTGCCGCCGCCGCGACCCCCCCGCCATCGCCGCCACTGCAATCGCCCCCAATCGCCCCCATCCCGCCCTCGCCGCGACTCCCATGCAATCGCCCCACCCCGCAAGAAAGAAAGAAAGAAAGAAAGAAAGAAAGAAAGAAAGAAAGAAAGAAAGAAAGAAAGAAAGAAAGAAGGGAGGGAGGGAGGAGAAAGAAAGAAAGAAGGGAGTGAGGGAGGGAGAAAGAAAGAAAGAAAGAAAGAAAGAAAGAAAGAAAGAAAGAAAGAAAGAAAGAAAGAAAGAAAGAAAGAAAGAAAGAAAGAAAGAAAGAAAGAAAGAAAGAAAGAAAGGGGAAGGAGGAAGGGGGAAGAAAGAAAGAAAGAAAGAAAGGGGGAGAAGGAGGAAGGGAGAGAGAGAGAAAGAAAAAGAAAGAAAGGAAGGAGGGAGGGAGAAAGAAACAAAGAAAGAAAGAAAGAGAGAGAGAGAGAGAAAGAAAGAAGGGAGGGAGGGAGGGAGGGAGGAGAAAGAAAGAAAGAAGGGGGTGAGGGAGGGAGAAAGAAAGAAAGAAAGAAAGGGGAGAAGGAGGAAGGGAGAGAGAGAGAAAGAAAAAGAAAGAAAGGAAGGAAGAAAGGAAGGAGGGAGGGAGAAAGAAAGAAAGAAAGAAAGAAAGAAAGAAAGAAAGAAAGAAAGAAAGGGGAAGGAGGAAGGGAGGAAGAAAGAAAGAAAGAAAGGGGGAGAAAGAGGAAGGGAGAGAGAGAGAAAGAAAAAGAAAGAAAGGAAGGAGGGAGGGAGAAAGAAAGAAAGAAAGAAAGAAAGAAAGAAAGAAAGAAAGAAAGCCGCCCACCGGGTCCTCGCCGCCGCGGGGCAGCCCCACACGAGGAGGAGGAGGGGAGGGGCGCGCGGCAGCCCCCCTCGGCCCCCCACCCGCCGCCTCCTGCGGGCTCTTCGCTGCCGCCGCCGCTGCCCCGCGCTTCCCCGGTGTCTCCACCGGCGCCTGAAGACAGCGCCTGCTCCTCCTCCTCCTCCTCCGCGGGAAGGATCCGGCCCCGTCAGCGGCGGCGGGCCTCCCCAGAAAGGAAGAGTCCCAACTGGCCGGTTTGCAAAGGTGAGAGGGAGGGGGTGGGGTGGTGCGGTCGTGCGTGTGTGCGTCTCTCTCTCTCTCTCCCCCGCCCGACCCCCCATTCGCATTCCTTTATCTCCCCCCCTTCCCCACCCCCACCCCCGGGCCACGGAAAAATTATCAAAAATTTACCGGTCCGCAGGGATAAAAAGGTTGGGGAGCACTGCTATGAGGAATAAGACCTGTGACTCTTATTCACTGCTGTGACCCCCCATTCGCATTCCTTTATCTCCCCCTTCCCCCCCCACCCCCGGGCCACGGAAAAATTATCAAAAATTTACCGGTCCGCAGGGATAAAAAGGTTGGGGAGCACTGCTATGAGGAATAAGACCTGTGACTCTTATTCACTGCTGTGATTTACACTGTTGCACTTAATGCCAACATACGAGGTATCTAAGTAACAAGATTCTGGTCAACATCTTTATTCACTTTAAAAAACTATCCACTCATCTTGTCAAGATGGAATGGACTAGAATGTTATGTTTTAAGTAATGGAACGTTTGCTGTCCTCTCTGTGATTTATGCTATCTGTGTTCTATTATGACACACTAATAAATGAACTACTGTACAGTATTCCAACTTCTGAGCATACAGATCTAACATTAATGGAGAAGAGTTCTGTGCACAATTTTTACAATATAGCAAGATGTTGATATGGAAGAGATTCTTTCTTTTCCAACTTTAGCTGAGGAACCAGAAATTTTATAAAGTGAGAATAAACAACATGGACTCACAGGGGAATCACAGAAGTGACCAAATAAGTGGTTCAAGTACTGTATGTTTGTATCAAACAACAAAGGCCATATCATAAAAACACAGGATGCTTCCTTGCTCTGAGTCAAACCATTGATCCATTTCCTGCGCATTATTAATTCTGATTGGCAGCACCTTTCCAGTGTTTGTTTGTTTGTTTGTTTATATTTCTAAACCACCAGATTTTCCCAAATGGGACCTCAAGGCAGTTAACAAATGTAAGATATCACAATTCAAAATTCAAAGAAGTAATAATCGGTTCCAGAGAATGTACATAAAAAGAATGAACAGCAAACAGCGGAACCCAAAATTAAAAGGAAAAACTAGCAAATAAATCTAAATAATAATACTAATACTAAATCAAGATGGCAAAAAGAAAAATGGGCAGAAATAAAACTCATGATCCCTACTCAAATAATAAATCGAAATAATAAATCAACCCCCTTGATTGCCGAATGCAGCCCTGTAAAGCCAGGTTTTTAGCGACTTCTTAAATGCTGGGAGGGACTCCGCAGTACTGTCACTCAGGAGACGGTTCCACACAGAATGCTTTCCCAGTCTTATCTGGACATCCCTGATATTCCTTAATTGTCTCCCTTTCCAGTACCAGCTGGGGTTGATTATTTATTTGTTTATTTATTTATTTATTTGTTTATTTATTTATTTATTTGTTTGTTTGTTTGTTTATAGTTTTACCCCACCTTTCTCCTTGGAAAAGGATCCAAGGCAGCTTACAGTAATGAGGGACAATATACAGTCCAGTACAATTAAGACATACAGTGGTACCTTGTATAAAGGAATTAATTCGTTCCAAATGAAATTATGTTAAGCAAATTTTCCTTTATACAAATTTCCCATAGGAATGCATTGAAAACAGAGTGATCCCATTTTTATGTTGTACAGATTCACCCCATAGGCGATTGTGTTAAGCAAATTTCCCCTATCTCTGGAATTTTTTATGTTGTACAAATTTTATGTTATACAAACTGTTATACAAGGGTCCACTGTTTTTAAGTTAAAGAGCAGGGCATTTTAAAAATCTTGTTTAGCTTCTGAAATTAGATGAGATTAGATGTGTTTACAGTATAACTCAAAGAAGACTGGCATTTGTATACTACTCATGACCATATGGTGATGTCCTGTTTTTAGAGGTATATTTTGTGATTTTCTAGTAAAGACTACATATTTAATCTGAAATGTTTTTAAATACGAAACTGGCTTTACTTGGGATATAAGAGATGCTACATATTACATCAAGCCTACGAGAAGGAAGAAGAGTTGGGAGTTAAAAACACCAGGGTTCCTTTTCCTGAAGATATATAAGAGCAAAGTGAGAAGAGTTTGGAATGCCTCCTTGCAGCAGGGTAGGATCCCAGCAAGCTTAATAACAGTAGGAAGGCCATTGTTGAAAAAACCCTCCTTCGATCCCACAATATTGGATAATTATGCAATTCTTCAATGTTCCATTCTTAGGCATGGTGCTAGAACAGGTTGCAATTTCTCAGCCCTAGATGAGACAGATTATAAATTCCATTTTGATCTGGTTTCAGGCCTGGTTGTTCAAGAGAGACTGCTTTAGTTGCCTTGGTGGACCACCTATGTTTGGAACTGGTTGGTTCTGCCAGACCTCTCAGGGGCTTTCAATATACCTTGGGATATATTGCATGGCAGGCCGTTGGAATGAATGCCCCTTGAGGTCTCTTCCAACTCGATGATTCTATGATACTACCATCAATCAAGGTGCCCACCTGGCCCATCTCTCTCTGGGATGGGGCTTGGAAGTACAGTTTTACAGGGGTGCCAGTCTTTCCTGGAGGGAAAACCCAGAGGATGGTGCTGGAGGACTCCTGTCTGACACTCTAGCCATTGGCCTCTGGCATCCCTCACTGTATTGTTTTGCCCCCATGCTACTTAACATCTGCATCAAACTGCTAGGAGAAGCTGTATGGAGTGTTGAGGTTCAGTGTAACCACTATACAGATGCACCCAACTCTATCTCTTCTTTCTACCTAGATTTATTTATTCATTTTATTCATTTTTGGATTTATATACCGCCAAGCTTAATTCAGAGAACTCCAGGCAGTGTACAAGGAAAGTTAAAACAGCAAAGTAAAAATAAAATTTTACATATATTAAGTAAACATACAGTGGTACCTCGAGTTACAGATGCCCCAAATTACGAAAAAATTGAGTTAACGATATAAATCCACAGGTATAGGAAAAAACTGAGTTGTGAAAAAAAGCCTGGCTTTTTTTAGTTACGAAAAGGAAAAGGAAAGGAAAGATTCCTTTTCAGAGTGGCTCCTACTTGACTGCAATAGCAATACTGCCATCTTGTGGGTACTTGACTCCAGTGCTGCATTTAGGAAACAGCAGCAGCCATTTTGAACAGGCAAGCTGAGAACCAGGGCTTCTTTTTTTAAATGACCTTTTGAAAACTGGAAATATTTTAGGACTTTTTGGGACTTCTTTGGTGGATTTCTCAAGTGGTTATAAGGTAAGTTGCTAATCTTCTGTTGTTTGCTTTCCTGTTACTGTGCTTTCTGCTTGGGGGAAGGTGATTTCACACTTGGAACGAATCAATCTGTCCCCAGTACATTTCTGTGGGAAACTCTATTTCGAGTTATAAAATTTTTGAGTTATGAAAATGCATTTGGAATGGATTAATTTTGTAATTAGAGGTATCACTGTCATAAACAAAGTAAACAAATCATAATAGTCACATAGTCAGGTAGGTGGCGAGTAACGTGCAGCATTGCCAAAAGACTCACGGTAGGGCCATGTTTATAAAGAACTTTTAAACACTGCCACAGATGGACCTAAGCAGATGTCAACTGGCAGTTTGTTCCAAAGAGCAGGGGTGGCCACTGAGAAAGCCCAGTTTCTCATAACAGTTTTTTTGGGCTTCCGTAGGGATGGCCACCCTAAGTGCTAACACTAAAGAAGATCTAGTTGGATGGGCATTTATTTAGGGACACCTAAATAAATCTCTCCTCCCCCTCCTCCCCTAATGGCAGCTAAAGGCCTTTGGCCAAGCAGCACTGGGCACTCTGGCATGCAGGGAGTCTAGGCACAGCAGAGCGCATCGGGAGTCCAGACTATCCCCTCCCACAGGCAAGCAACGCTCACACCGGGCAGCAGCGGCAAGCTCCCTTGCATGGCAGGAAGGTGAATGGGCTAGCGGAGTGGCTCCGGGGCTGCTGGGCACACCTTGCTGCTGGCTGGTGGTTTGGAGGCCTTTTGAGGGGGGTAGGCACCACCTCCAGGAAGGCCAGTGGGCACTGGCACCGAGCAGAGGGGCACTCACACCAAACGGTTTCAGCTGGTGCAGCTGCTAGGCCGAGAGAGGCTCGACAGAGCATGAAGCAGCCGCGTCGTGCAAGCCTCTCTCAGACTAGCTGCAGAGCTGCCTGTCGCCGTCTGGTGTGATCCACTGTTAATACTATTGACTACTTAAGCAGCAAAAAGGAAGTTTTGTAGCTAGCCTCAGTTCACTGGAGATGAGACACAAATGCAAGAAGGGTGGAGATACAGTACTGTATTAAGTCTACGGCAGCACATACAGAAAGAAACCTCTAGCAATTCATTCTAGATTTTCAAGTCTAGAATGTACTTTTGAAATAGTAAATCTTGTGATGTGTTAATATCCTGTCACATCCCATCCAACAAAAACCATTTTGGGGGGGGGACACCCTAGTACCCTGGCTTATATAACACTTTAGACAGCAATGCTCTAGTATCATATTCATTTTTCTTATTACCTAAGCCGAACACTCCCACAAGCTCAATCAGTTTACAACCAGTACAGTATCAGACATATCCTATGTTGCTCTTCTTGATCCTCAACTCACTTATCCATTCCCAAGGAGTCTCTATGATCTAAGATAGACAGCTCTGCCTCTCCAAGAGGACATGAAATTTGAGTTACTGCCATGCGAGTACAGACCTAATATCAAAATAATGTAATTACCAAATTCTTCCAGGATAAAGACTCCACGCACTGTATTGCACTTTTTAATGTGATTCAGCTCTATGAAAACCTGAAAGAAAATAGGGGGGAAATCGCAATTAATACAAATGAAGACACTATTTTAAAATAAAATAAAAATTTAAAAGCACACTATAATATTAAAACTTGGAAAGTTCTAGCAATCACTACTAATTCAACTACAGTTTACTATTTAAATTTAAAAAAAGAGAAATATAAAAATGAATATTGGGAAAAATGCCACAATGCTAGAAATCAACAAACAACTGAAAAAGCTAAGAAGCGAAGACAGCAGAAGATGGAGTACCTTCCGCTCCTTGCAGGAGGAGAAAGCATGGAAGAGAAACGAAGGAGTTAGTAACTCTTGACATATCCAACATTGCTACCCCTTTCAGGCACTCAGCAAAAAGAAAAACAAACACACCTTGCAGTGTAACAAAAGGAGAGACAAGATGGCTCCCAAATTTGGTCTGACGTTTCTGGTCCTATTCCATTAAATGTCTGCCTCTCCATGCATCCTCCTCCAGCACAGAGGGCAGGCAAGAGGGGCCATGCTTCCCACCCAAGCCAGAAGCTTGCTGTATTTCCACATTGGACACTTTTTCACTACTTAGGATTTAGAGATTAGAAACTGACACTTAGTTCTAAAACCAAGCTATGTTCAAGAAAAGCGAAGCACCAGATTTTCAGCTCTGAGACCCAGAAACCTAGAATGTGGAAATAAGCAAAGTATTTCACTGCAATGAGCCGTTCAATACCCAACGGATCTTCTCGCACAACCATTCACAAAGTGGAACTGCAGTTGCTTCGTTTAGGGTAAGCACGACATGTGATTTATGAGAAAAAGTATGGAGACGAGAAATCACAGTATGAATACTTCAGTCATGGGATCTTTATATATGAAAATCCCAAGGTGCTTTTCTCTTAGCTGCATACTGGTGCTAGCACAAAAACATGATAATTTTAAGATATGCCATCTTCATGGAATAGAAAGTTTTGATGCTGGGGTATGGCTGGGGAGGTAATTGGAGCAAGGAAAGTAGTTAGTAGAACGACAGTAGGTTTTGTCTCTTGAAAGCCAAATATATATGATACCTGAAAAAAAGTGTGCACAGCAGTAGAATTTTTAAATAGAAAAAAAACTTATAAAAGTTTACTATCAACACAGCTCTAGGGGCACCCTGTTCTTAAATGTACACACAGGATTCTCGGCTTCTTAAAAAACCCAGCAGCAATACTTTAAAAAAACTTTTAATAGTTTCTTAAAATTGATGAAAATGGAAGAGTCTCATGAATGCTACCTAATAAACACTTGTTGATTCAGCTACCTAATAAACACTTGTAACATAAGAGTATAGACATACTGTACTGTATTACCCTAATTACAATTGGTATGCTAATTAGAAATGGAAACTACATTTTCCAGAGTGAAAATATTACACTGAATATGTAGAAAATGTATAACAGCCCCAAAATGAGAATGCTTAATTTTTGGAAGGATGTCTCCCAACTAACCAAGAAACAAATTCACTGTTTATTAGAAAATATAATACTTTGCTGGAAAATCACTAGAACAGGAGTGCACAAAATACAGGCCATTTTGCAAGCCTTCCCTCCACAGACAACTCCCCCCCCCAGTTCTTTCCTACTAAGGAAAGACAGTTGAGGGGAAAAATTACTTCTATAGATACTTACTGGCTTCTACATAAAATATATTGGAGGCTACCTTCCCAATCTCCTCAAACCAAAAACCAACCACAGAAGTAGATGTCTGAACATTCTGGATTTTATCTATTCATTTATTTATTTATATTTTCTAACATTTCACATCTTGACCCACCCTTCACAAGTGCTAGGGAGACAAATTTAGCCCTTGAACTCACCAGAATTGCCCGCCATTTTTCTAGAATCATTCTTGAAGTTCTATGTTGTTGGTTTGAGAAAGGGGCTAGGGCAGTGATGGCAAACCTCTGGCATGCCACATGTTTTGGACCACAAGTCCCAGAATTCTGAGCCTAGATTGCCAACGGCAAAGGACTGTGAGAGTTTTGGTCCAAAACCATCTGGAGTGTCGAAGGTTTGCCACCACTAGGCTAGGGGATTCATAAGAGAGTTGGCATGGATTGCAACTCCCAGGATCTTTGAGCCAGCATAGGCAGGCACTCTGCTGGCCAATTCTAAGGGTTGGACTGGGGGTGGGAGTGGGAAGCTGGCTTCACCAAGCTCTGACCATATTGCTGATGTCTATATCTGCCCTCTTTTTTTTTCATATTAACCAGAAACTCTATTCCTTTCCCTATGCACCACCCTCAGTTACTTCGGAGGCTGTGAAGAGAAAATCTGTTCCTCTAACAGGGTCTTTACTTCATCTAGAGCTCTGCATGTCTTAAGATATTTTAAAGTTATTATATTATAAAATTTATATCTCATTTATTTTGCTTATGATGATGTTCATTTTTATTGACTTGTTACATTTACACATGAAGATGTGGAGTTTCTGCTGCAATTACTATAGTTATTTGTGGTAGCTCATTTTATGTGTTCTCTTCATTTAACTATGCAATCCATTAACTTCTCTCTCTGCCCCCGTGTCTTCTTCTTCTGCTCTTTTGCCCAGTAAGTAAGTTCCAAATTGGTGTTCTGAATGCCTCATGTAAAATAGTCAGCTAATTCATTGATGCCTGGTTCAATAAAATATGGTAACATTTTCCTTTGGAAATCTGAGTCTTTGCATTTTCATTCTATAATTTATACCATGAAAAAATCCAAACAACATATAGTATCATGGGTGCATGATTTAATACAAAGCATTAGTAAAGGGGCATGACAAAAGGTCATTGCAATTTCAGTATTAGCTGAAGCCAGTCTAGATAGTGATACAGTATGGAAATACAATATATACCATAATCAATCCTAAAACAGAATGATACTAGGATGCTTAATCTCCAGTCTCTAGAGCAGGGGTCCTCAAAGTTTTCAAACAGCGGGCCGATCCACCACGCCCCAGGCACCACTGGGGGCCGGACGACAGTGGGTGGGGGCAGTGGGGGACCTTGCCGTAACCCTCCCACTCTGAATGCCCCCCTAGCCAGCATGCTGACCATCTGGGCGGTAGTTGGGGGGACTGGGAGAAGCGACATAGCCCAGTGCTTTGAACTGCCTCAGCAACAGAAGCAGCTGTGGAGGCTGGCTTGCTCGCAAAACAGGGGGTAGGTGGGTGGGGGTTGCAATTGGTCCCGGGGGCCGGATTCAGGTCCTTGGGGGGCCGCATCCGCCCCCGGGGCCTTAGGTTGAGGACCCCTGCTCTAGAGTAAAAGATGTACAGACATTCATCAAATTCCATTCATTCAAATATAACAGAAAACATTTAGGAATAATGTTGATGTTTCTCTCTCACAAACAGCATGTTTGTTTTGAAGAAAAGGTTATCAAGTTCAAGTCCCCAGCAAGAACTCATTATCGCTCTTAATTTTATTTTGATTTATCAGTTTTGAGAACATAAGAACATAAGAAGAGCCATGCTGGATCAGGCCAATCTAGTCCAGCTTCCTGTATCTCACAGTGGCCCCACCAGATGCGTTTTATCAAGCAGTCCTAAATAAAAAATAGTCTTGACCTTGGTTCAGAGTTCAGACGTAAACAATCATAATGGCTTTCATCTTTTTACTTTTTACTCAAATATTCCCATATACTACCACCCTAAATAATAACTGCTATGATGGTTGTTGGGTTATGTATCTTTTACAATACCACTGACTGTTCTACTGAGTCAGATTAGGTTCTTGAAGATAAATATTCATAGATTGTGTTTCCTGAATCCATTTTTTTCTTTTTTAATGGCAAATTTATTTTTGACTCTTTGATTTAGAGTATGATACTTAGTTTCATAATCGGAAATTAAAAATAAATAAAAGTAATCACCATACATTAAAACAGAATTTGGTTCAAATCTACAGTCAATTATTCTAAAGATGATATTTTTCTAAAGTAGCAATCTGATTCCTGAGACTCCACTGGGCTTATTAGCCTCATTCTCCCACTGATTTTCTGTCATTTCTTGCTGATTAAACTTATTAGGGTGCAAATGGAGAGCCTTTCCCAGGTTGATTTGAAGTTTCCTATGGCAGTTAAATCAGTGTTGTTTACACACATTTATTATCCCAGGCAATTTTCTTTTTTACCTGTCCACTCCACATTTCAAATTGCTACAATTCGCATGGGGACCACATGTTGCCACTATCCTCTTTCATTAGCACTGTCTTGTTCCCGGCCTTTTTAAAAAAAAGGCAAATGACGTAGTGCTGAAAAATAACTTGTAAAACTGCAGGGCTTATCTGTTGTACTGCTAAATTGGAAAAGCATAAAAATAATGCTTATCACAAAGGGAAAAGGTGCTCACCTGAAGAGGATATTTCCACTGTACTGACAAAGCTTGGGATTGGCATACCAGTAAGTAAGGAGCATCTCCACACCCCCTTTGAGTAAGTGTTTCTTGTCTCTCCTTTGAACAATTTATTTTACTGTGTGTTTCCAGTTTAGTGCTATGTTAGGTAAGTGTTGTAATTTTGCAAGTTGCTTTATCAATTCATCCTTGTTTCATTTGTTAATTTAAAAAAAAACATTCTGCCATCAATGTCACTCTAGGACACACCCACCACTGCCCAAATAGGCAGCTGGCAGAAACAACAAGAAAAAGTGATGCAAGCAGAATCACTAGAAAACAAACAAACAAACAAACAAACAAACAAACAAACAAACAAACAAACCAAAACCATTCACTTCTGTCACCTGGGGAAAAAAGGTGGGGTAAACTGCAGAGAAGTTGCATCCTCCATATTATTTTTCTCCAAAGTCATGATCTTCCTCTACTATTTCATCACTGCTATGATGAAAATAAACAGGCCAATGGAATTTCCCCATTAATATTTAATCTTTCCTAACAAATAAAGACATATATTTAGATTTTCTGAGCACTGAAAGTCCATCAGGGGAGCACAAAGAAAGTTGTATGACTATTATCTGTTAGCAATTTTCCCATGCCCTAATATTCCATGCCCTAATCCGTGTCTAATATTTTAAATTTCTTTCAAATCAGCGTTCAGCAATGCCATTGCTTAGATTTGATCTATTAAAAGAATCTAAAGCCATACCATATGCCAGTGAAGGTGAACCTTTTAGAGACCGAGTGCCCAAACTGTGATTCAGAAGCCACTAATTTTTCATAAGTGCCAATACAGCGATTTAACCTGAATACAGGTGGCTGGGAAGGGGCCATGTCGGGTGCCCACAGAAAGGGTTCTGAGTGCCATCTTTGGCACCCATGCCATAGGTTCACCAACACTGCCATATGCTGTCTCCATGCTCAGAGAACAAAATAAAGTTAGATGGATACAATGTGTAGTTGTGAAATATTGGTAAGTGTTCTTCTAAGATAACTCTTTCTTCTCATTCAGAGTGGAGACCTGCATAACTTACATTCTTGTTACACAGTTCCTATGATATTCTTTCTATTTTATGTTTCTTATTTAGTTCTACATCATATTCTGTAGGTGTACCTTTAATCTTTGTTCAAATAGTACCATGTTCTCGTTGGCTGCATTCTGCTACCAAGATATGTCTGTGAAGATTCTCAGTCATCCAGGTGAGTTTATCTGGAAGTTGAGTCATGGCAACTGGGTTTCTTTTTTTGCCGCGGAGTTTAGGGGTCGTGTGAAAAGGCCCCATGACATGACAGAAGAACCTGGCCATTCCCTACATGGCTGCAGTATTGGAAAATCTTAAAAGGATTTTTGGCAAACACCACATCCCTGTTTACTTCAAACCCACAAACACACTAAGGCACAGACTCGTCCACGCAAACGACCCGATAACAAAACACAAAAGGAGCAATATAGTATACACAGTCCAATGCAGTGAGGAGTGTGCAGACCTCTACATTATACAAACTAAACAGTCATTAAACAGGAGGATGGCCCAGCATAGCAGGGGCAACAGCTCAGGACCAGAACCAGCAGTACACCTCCACTTGAAGGACATAAGTGCACTCATTCAAAGATGAGGATGTACACAGACAAAGAAGATAAATGGTTTGAGAGAGGGGTCAGGGAAGCCATTCATGTGAACATTGAAAACCCTGCTCTCAACAGAGGTGGGGAGCTCAGGAACGGCAATACAATCTAATCATCTTTGCAAACTGTAGCAACATATTTTCCTTCCTTCCTTCCTTCCTTCCTTCCTTCCTTCCTTCCTTCCTTCCTTCCTTCCTTCCTTCCTTCCTTCCTTCCTTCCTTCCTTCCTTCCTTCCTTCCTTCCTTCCTTCCTTCCTTCCTTCCTTCCTTCCTTCCTTCCTTCCTTCCTTCTTCCTTCCTTCCTTCCTTCCTTCCTTCCTTCCTTCCTTCCTTCCTTCCTTCCTTCCTTCCTTCCTTCCTTCCTTTCTTTCTTTCTTTCTTTCTTTTCCTTCCTTCTTTCTTTCTTTCTTTCTTCCTTCTTTCTTTCTTTCTTTCTTTCTTTCTTTCTTTCCTTCCTTCCTTCCTTCCTTCCTTCCTTCCTTCCTTCCTTCCTTCCTTCCTTCCTTCCTTTCTTTCTTGGGTATCTGTCTCCTATAAGTTCCATTCAAAGTTTCAGTCTCCTCCACATACACCTCTCTAATGGAGCTTTGCCAAACAAATTCTGCTACATACACAGGTTTGGATGAGCAGAGCCCAGGTGCATTAACTAAATTATTATTATCGTGTGCTTTCAAATCAGTTCTGATGTACAACCACACTTTCCAAGATTTTCTAGGTATAGCAAAGAGAAGTAGTTTATCATTTGTTTCTTCTGAGGGCATCCTGTGACTATGTAGCTTGCTCAAGAGCACAGAGGCTGGCTGTTCTCCCTGGAGGCACAGTGGGGAATCGAACCCCCAGCTTCTGGCTCTGCAGACAGATACCCAACTCACTGAAAGCCTCAGGACAAATGATCACACAGGTCTTTTGAGTCTGGAGCAGGAACAGATGCAGACCAAGCCATGGGACCTGGAGAAGAAAACAGTACCTACAAATCAAATGGAAGCTGCCACTGTGGCCAAATTTTTTCACTTTTAATATTCAGTGTTAATTGAGCTACTTTCACATTTATTTTGGAAAAATGCTATGCTGTCCTGAGTCTTGAAAGAAAGTAGGGCAAAAGTCCAAATACTATCAGTATCAATGCAGTACTTCATTTAATCCGCAGTAAAATAACAACAGTAGACCGTGACAGTATTTACTATTGAGTGTGAAATTATGAAGTACAAACACATTCAACAAGAGCATCAAACTTCTGAAATAATGACAATTAAGCCTCTATCTGAATGTTAAAATTTGAGTCATGCTAACAAATCAACCAACAAAACAATTGAATACTTTCCTCACTGTACAGAAAGTTGTTTTTAATCCTTTCTTCCCCAGAAGACTCCGAAATAAGACAAAATGAAGGAGAAATGGATGGTGGTGTGGAAGCATTTAGTTAGAAAAATTCCTGCCAAGTAACTTCTCTCTTAAAAACACCCCAGTTCTTGCCCTCATGTTACCCTGACATACACAGGTTTGAGAACACAGATCTGCTGAGGTAATATACAGTTATTGGCTAAAAGTTCAGTAATTCACACAAATTTGTATGTAAGTTTGTAAAATGGAATTAGTTCATGGCTTGTTGAAAAGAACAATTTGATTTATCAAAAACAAAAGGTACTGCTACTGTTGGAAAGAGGTTTGCCTCTTGGACGTGGCTACAGTAGAAGCTTCAAAAAAGCCTCCAGCTGAACACATATTACTTTCATGTACATGTATTCCTCTTCTTTTACCACAGCCCATGACTCTCAGGGGCACTAACAGAGGTTGCCCTTACAAGAAAAACAGAACACTGCACAGCAAACTAACAAATTTAATTTTCCTTCTCTCTCTCTCTCTCTCTCTCTCTCTCTCTCTCTCTCTCTCTCTCTCTCTCTCTCTCTCTCTCTCTCTCATTCTCTCTCTCTCTCTTGCCCAAACACACATACATATATATACATAGCCCTAAAACTGACTCTAAAACATATGCAAAACAAACAAGAACACAAAGCAAAGGAAAAACAATGATCAAGAGAAGCAAAAAGAAAACACATCCAGAGAAAGAAACACAGTGACACACAGTTTTATTTGTGTTTCCTCTACACCCAGAGACAATGCTATGTTTAATCAAGGGATAATTAATACACCTCCATCTGCACAAGAAAATCTCTCTCTGTTTCTCTCTGGTATACTGACCAGTTTTAACTTTTAGATAACAAAAGAACAATTATACATAATGCAAAGTGATTTTTTTAAAAAAGCTAGAAATATTAATCCCAATTCTCTATTCCATATAATGAAATTTGACATGAATACATCATAGTTACTGGCAGTTAAATTGCTTTGTAAGATTGCCTAATGTGTTTTGTGCTATGTTAATATCAAATGCCTAATATCAGAACGACATTTTTTCCATTTAAAAAGGACATTCTCTGTCTATATAGCATTACCTTTTAAAAGCTTAAAGGAACATGTCTATTATATAGTAATTTTAACTCAGAACAACTAAATTTGCTTTTGTTCTGTCTTCAGTCCTTTTGGTGAACAGCCATTATTTACACTGGATATTTATAAATTCTGCCTACTAGTACAGTACTTAAGAAACATTTCCCACTTTTTCCAAATCTGCTGGATCTGCCTTAAGACTGAAGTCCCCTAATTGCAGAAGAACAATATTTGAAGCCTTTCTGTCATTTAAGGGAAGAGGAAACACATTTACTTGTGTGCTTCAAGAAGCTTCATGCTCAAATATTCTTATTAAAGGGTTACTTCTTACCTGACTATGCATGAATTTCAGGTTAATTCCTTCTAGTGTAACTTGAAGAAGCCCTCCTTCACCAGTTTTCATATCCTGCACAGGAAATTCCCCACCTAATTCAGGACCTGAAATGCAATAAAAAGGAAACAGAGGAGGAAATGAAAAAAAAAAATGTACCAAATCCCCAGTGATTTACATTAAAAGGGGAAAAATAGAACAAAAAAAATAGAACATACTGTATTTGCGTTAAGATTTCTACAGAAAATTGTCTTCCCAAAACAGCTACAACACCATACTTCCAAGTTTTGTGTCACAGATAAAGGAAAATAGTATAAGAAAGATCTCTTACACACAATGCAAAGGAAGATGCCATGTACATGTGATGCCGTACATGTGATGCCGAAGATGCTGTGTACATGTCATCTAATTTAGAAGTACTGTATGACTGCCTATGGATTTCTGTCTACTGTATTTCATTTTCCCCAAGATCTGTGATGTCCCTTCTGTTGCTTATTCCTCTGCTGTGCAAAGTCCTTACAATGTGGACAAGATGCATTATTTATTTATTTATTTATTTATTTATTTATTTATTTATTGGACTTATATATCACACCATCTAGCAACATGGCCACTTTGGGTGGTGTTTCCATTTGAACATTGAATGGTTTAGCTTGGATATTTGATTTGGTTTCCTTTCTGCCCCAATTCTCTTTTAGAGGGGGTCCTTTTTTTTGTTAACAAAAATAGATATAGTTTTTTTCCAATCCCTGGCCCTCTCAAACTTTCTCATTTACACAAGCAGCTAAAACTGTAATCAAAAGTGCATTTTTTTAAAAAAAAGCTGCATTTATCCATGCCTTTTAAGGATCTTACCTGGTTTTATGCTTTGCTGTCTTGCAGCTGCTCGCTCCATGCTGTCTTTTACACAATAATACAGTTCCCGGCACTATAAGAGAAGAAAATAAAATATATAAAAGAGACAAATAAAGCATACCCACACAGACAACATTTTCAGGCAGACATTGATCTGTCACACTTCTATATCACTCCAGATGCAGCCTACAACATCCAAGCTCCAAGCCTCAACTATGAAACTGCCTGGCTTCCCCCCCCCCATCTTGCCAAGGACCTTACATATAAGAAATAACTCCTGGAAAATCCAACTTTTGCCATGTTATAACCTATTGGTACTACTCTGAGGAAGAGGGTTACGCCCTCAAAATATTAGCAACGTTTTGTTACTTTTCTAGCAGCCTAAAGCAGGGGTGCCCAAACTTTTTGTAAGGAGGGCCAGATTTGGTGGTTGAGAATGTGTCAGGGGCCGGTTGCTCCCCAACCCTGCCACCACACTGCAAGCCCCATCTACTTTCTTTAAAAAAAAACATGGGGTGAAGGAGGGGAAGGGAGGGGCAGGCCAGCCAGCCACGGGCCACTCAGAATGTCCTGACGGGCCGGATTTGGCCCCCGGGCCAGACTTTGGGCAGGCCTGGCCTAAAGGTATCACCTGTTCCACTTTTGCTACATTGCCCCATTATGTGCTGGCTCTAGAACAGAATCCAAGCCTATTAAGTGAATAAAAGGAAATGCCCACTGTACATCACAACAACTTGAAGCAAAGAAGAGATGCAAAACATAGTAGCTGAAACCTTGTGGCTTGGTGATGCAATTCACAGATAGATCAAACCTAGGGATGGGCATGAAATGGAACAACTATGCTTCATTTCGTTCCGTTTTGTTCCTCCCCCGTGTTTTGTTTCATATTGTAAGTAACAAACTTTTTTAAAAAATGTTACTTATGAAGCAAAACAAGACAAAACCCCCATGGCACCAGCACTCTAGCTGATGTGGTGTGGGATTCAAAAGCCTCCTCCTTACCACCTCTCAGCTGATTTTGACAACATGATCCCAGCTGGGAGGCAGGGGGTAGGAAGAAAGGAACAGCCAGGCAGAAGCAAATTCCCTGCCTGACTGCTTCTTTTCCCCTGACACCCCCTCCTCCCGGAGGGTGTTTTGGACAGGGAGTGCTGTGGGCAATGGGACCGGCCCCCACTGCTGACAGCCCTCCCTGTCCAGATAACCGCCCTGGGAGGAGGAGGGAGCACAGGAGAAGGAAGGAGGCAGAGGTAAATTAAAACAGAGCATCAATTTACCACTGCTTCCTTTCTTTTTCCTTGCTATCCCTGCCTACCAGCTGGGGCTTTTGACAGGTTGGGGTTTGGAGAGGGGGGCACCTTGCCCCCCCACACCCAGTCTTGTCAAAAAGTCCCAGCTGGGAGGCAGGGGGAGGGGCAAAGGGCTGAAAGGACACAGTTTTCCCTCTCCATGCTCTGTACTGCCTTTCACCTCTCCCTGCACCTCCCAGCTGGGGCTTTTTGACAGGTTGGGGTTTAGTGAGGGGGCACCCGTTCCCCACCCACCAGTCAAAAAGCCCCAGCTGGGAAGCAGGAGGAGTGAAACACAGAAAGGAGCAGCGAGGGGGAAAACATTGCTCCTTTCAGCCTTTTGCCTCTCCCCCCGTTTACCATCTGGGGCTTTTTGACAGGTCAGGGTGTGGGGGGAGAGGTGCCCCTTCTCCAAACCCTGACCTGTCAAAAAGCCCCAACTGGGAGGCAGGGGGAGGGGAGAAACACAGAAAGGAGCTTCTCCTGTGCTGGGAGTATGGAGGCAATTAGGGAGGCAATTAGGGAGTTAATACCATCCAGTAAACTCCCTGATTGCCTCCACGCTCCCAGCATACTTTGCCAATTAACCAGCCCCAGTCCATTTAGAGCTTCATAACTAAGTCCCTTTACCCCCAAATGTTTCCAGTTTTCAGGGGTTCTGTAAAATCACTTTGGGAAGGTACCCCTGCCACTTTGGGGCTCCAAGGAAAGTAAATTTTGATTGCACATTTTTAAAAATAATTTTGAGTGCATATTTTAAAATATATATGCACTCAAAATTACTTATCTTGGGACACCAAAGTAATAGGGGTACCTGCAGAAAGCAATTTTAGAGAACCCCCTGAAATTTGAAAACATTTTGGGGTAAGGGGACTGAGTTATGAAGCTCCAAAGGGGGTGCCCCTAGGAAAAAAACTTCTAATTGGAATTACATGGGAAGCGGCAGCAGCGCTATAGCTGGCCCGATCAGCTTCCGATTCCAATTAGAAGATTTTTTCCTAGAGGCACCCCCTTTGGAGCTTCATAACTGAGGTCCCTGACACCCAAATCTTTCCACATTTGAGGGGAGGCTTTCAGGGAAGAGCTTCCTGCCATTTCCTCTAGAAATTTCATTCTAGAGGGAAAATGGTATTTCATTTCATTTGTACATTTCATTAGCTAACGAAACGATGAAACAGTGTGGGGTGTTTTTTTTGTATGGTGCCTATCCCTAATCCTACGATGTCGAGGCCGCTCCCCCCCCCCGTGGTTTACGGAGGAGCTGCGGTCGATGAAGCAAGAACGTAGGAGACTGGAGGTCATATGGAGGGCAAGCCGGACGGAAGTAAATAGGGCTGCTCTTAAACAGCTGACTGGCCGCTATCTTCGCGCGATCAGGGACGCTAGAAGATCTTATGCCTCCCTGAGAATTGGCGAGGCCTCGAACCGCCAGGCGGAGCTATTCCGGGTGGTTCGGGACCTCTCCAATCCCAGTCAGCTGAGGCCTCCTCCTAGTGATTTCACTAGTGAGCAATTTGCAGCCCATTTTAGATCAAAAATTGAGGCCATCCGCTCCGACTTGCCCCCCAGCTGCTCTAGTCCATCCTCTGGGTCCGCTGGTACCTCACCCCTCCGTTCTCCACTCCTGGGTGAGTTTGGACCGGTTTTTTCTGCGGAGGCCTCCAGGGTTATGGCTCGGTGCCGGCCGGCGGCCACCCCCTTTGACCCTTGCCCAGCTTGGCTTATCAAATCTGCCGAAGGGAACATGCCAGAGTGGGTCTCTTCCATCGCCACGGCCTCCTTTCGGGAGGGCTGTTTCCCTTCCCGCCTGAAGGAGACTGTGGTTAAACCCACACTTAAGAAACCTGGCTTGGCATCGGACGATCTTTCCAACTTTCGTCCGATTGCCATCGTTCCCTTCCTGGGCAAGGTTGTCGAGGGGGTGGCTGCTGTCCGACTCCAGTCGTACCTGGAGATAAACCATATCCTGGACCCCTTCCAGTCTGGATTCAGGCCTCTTCGCGGGACCGAGACCGCCCTGGTCGCTCTGCAGGATGACCTCCTCAGGGAGGCCGACAGGGGAGTTCCTCCCTGCTTCCTCCTTGACCTCTCAGCAGCCTTTGATACCGTCGACCACGGTAACCTCCTGGCCCGGCTCGCTGAGGCGGGAATTGGTGGTCAGGCCTTGGCCTGGCTCCGTTCCTTCCTTGGCGGCCGGACTCAGAGGGTACAGCTGGGGGATGTCTTGTCGGCCCCTTGGACTCTCCCTTGTGGGGTGCCCCAGGGGTCGGCAATGTCCCCCGTGCTGTTCAATGTTTATATGAGGCCGCTGGGGGAGGTCATCAGGAGATATGGAGTTCGCTGTCATCAGTACGCTGATGACACGCAGCTCTATATCTCCTTTTCTACGTCTGCAGAGGAGGCGGTTCGCTCCCTTGATCTGTGCCTGGAGGCCGTACTGGAATGGACCAGAGATAACCGGCTCAAGCTTAACCCGGAGAAGACGGAGGTTCTGTTCTTTTTGCGCCCTCGTCTCGGTACAATGGCCCCCTCCCTAGTCTGGGGGGTATTTCCCTCCAGCCTACAGACAGGGCCAGGAATCTGGGCGTGGTCCTGGATTCGGCCCTCTCCCTGGAAGCCCAGGTGATGGCAGTCTCCAGGGCCGCTTTCTTCCATCTCCGCAGGATCGCCCAGATCCGTCAGTACCTTGATGAGTCCTCCCTGAGGACAGTCGTGCAGGCCCTGGTGGTCTCGAGGATCGACTATTGCAATGCCCTCTACGTGGGGTTGCCCTTGACCCTGGTCCGGAGGTTGCAGCGGGTGCAAAATGCGGCCCAGGCTGGTGGTGGGTGCTCGTAGATACGATCACCCCAGTCCTGGTCCGCCTGCATTGGCTCCCCGTTGTCTTCCGGATCAGGTTCAAGGTACTGGTCTTGGTTTTCAAGGCCCTCCACGGCTTGGGACCAGGATACCTGGCGGAGCGCATCTCCCAGAGGGCATCCGGATCCAGACCCACGAGATCATCGCAGGCGCGCTCATTGAGAGTGGCCACACCCAGAGAGGCGCGGAAAACGCGTACACGGAACCGCGCCTTCTCTGTGGTGGGGCCCTCTCTCTGGAACCATCTGCCGCCTGAGCTGCGCCTGCTGGAGTCCCTGCCTGCCTTTAAGAGGGCTCTAAAGACCTACCTCTTTAAAGATGCATATGGTGACCTTGCTACTTAGTCCATTTTTTATTTCCCTGCCCTATTGTTTGCCGCCATCTTGCCTCCCGCCACCCCTGCCTGGTGGCTCGGCTATTTTTAGCTTTTAGCTTTTTATGCTCCTTTTTTCTGTATTGTTAGCCGCCCAGAGTTCCCGTTGGGAAGATGGAGCGGGATATAAGTATTTAAATAAATAAATAAATAAATAAATAAACTAATTAACTGGGGATTTGTTGAGTCAGGTTTGTGTAAGTTATATGGATTCCATGGGCATACCCTAACTATGACTTGTATGCTAAGCAACAGGATTCCAGCCATTAAGCGCTATTTTATTTGCCCAGAACGTGCTCACATAATTCCACAGCAGGTGATGATGTCATCAGCTTGCACTGCTAAAATTTATCTCACATTCCTTAAATGCGTCCCATCTCTCTCCAACCTGATTTAGGTTCTAGGGTTCTCCAGGACTTCCTTTAGCCCAGGGGTGGGCAACCTTTGGCGCTCCAGATATTTTAGACTGCAACTCCAAGAATTCCAAGCCTATTATTGCCAGTGATCAAGGACTGTGGAAGGTGGGGTCCAAAACATCTGGAGAGCCAAAGGTTCCTCACCCCTGCTTTAACATCAGGAAAGCCTTTTAGGAGCTTAAGGTGGGGTAGAATTTTAATTGCCAAAGGTCACTGGGATCAGGACCACCGGTTAAAATCCACCAGTGATTTTTGGCTATTAAAGGGTCTCTTTCATCCCTAGGCTTTCCCACATCAAAAGGGAGGCCTAGGAAGCCTCGGAATCTAAATTAAGGCTATAAAGAGCATTATTTAGTTTAAAATAAGCTTTAGCAGCACAAGCTGCTACATCACCAGCTTCTGCCAAGTAGTTACACAACAGGATCTGGACCATATGAGTTTGAAGGAGGTGGCTAAGATTTGTAACATGTATTAAAGTAAAGTTAGTTGTTATTGCTTTATTATAGGATGCTGTGTGGAGAAGGAATGTGAGCCAAGATCTGTAACTAACATTTTACAGGCAAATGAGACAGCACTCCATTACAGGCAAATTGTGTCATTTCCTTCTGAGATCTTATATATTTAAATTGTGGCAGGGGAAAAACTATAAATATGCCATAAATATTTTAGAAGATTTCACCTCTCCTATTCTAAACCTGGATAGTAGACTTTTGTTAGCAATAAAGCACCTATAGCTCTCTCTTTGAAACTGTGTTGAAAATTGTGATAATGGATTGAAAGTGGCACTTAGAAACAATTTCTGGTAGCACTATTAAAACATTTGATCATATTTCATTCCAGCTGATGGTTAATTCATAGTTAAATCCATAGGAACAAGTAAAATAATATGAGTCTTAATTTGTCCAGAAAAATAGCAACATCCCGTTATCATCTGAGTACAGCAAAGTAGAAAATGTACCTTTTTTGTGTAGAACTTATTCAGCTGCGTCTCTTGGCCATTCCTCCTCCAAAGACAAAGCACTTTTGTCTTGGGACAATAAGTCATGTTGATGAGTTTTTCATACCACCAGCGTTCATACACGGTGCCAATGTTGCTCCGTAATACAATACAATCATCACATACCTGCAGACATAAATATTATTAGACAGGAATCATAATACAAACCAAGTAATGGTAGTTGGCTTTCTTAACAAGGAATTTTATCTTTACCTCCATGAAGAAGATGTCACCTGTGGTATCAGTCCCAGCATGTACCACAAATGTTTGCTTCTTGATGTGTCTACTGCCACTGGGTCGGATTGGGAGTTCCCTGCCATTCTAAATAGAAATCCAAATTAGGAACATGGGTTTAGGAATGATAAAAAGAGTGGCATGTGCAAAAAGTGTGTTTGGTGCAGTCCCTTAGATTTGAGCTGCCAAAGAACAGCACTCATAAACATAAAGTTTGGCATGTCTAAAGAAAAGTGCAACAATGACACTGAAGTTTACTGCTGCTGTGCTCTACCATACCATGTCTGAAAAAATATTTTTGATGTTTGAAATGTTGTTGGGAATGTTTATTCTTGACAGATAATGTCTTGGTACAGTAACTGTACCTTTAAAATGCACTTTAAAAAGAGTTTTGAGCAAAAATCCAGGTGCCTGTGTCTTTTTCCTAGGCTCCGAAATGGATTAATCCGTTTCCCATTCATTCCTATGGAAAACCGTGTTTTGGATAACAATTTTTTTCAGATAGCGAATTGCCTCAGAGAATAATTAAATTTGTTACCCGAGTTACCACTGTAATTAATTAAGACCCACACCTATCTTCAAGTTTTGGGTAATGAATAATGTCATTTCTACCTGAGTACAAGCTAAGGATTAATTGTTCTATTTTTCTACTCCAAATTTTAAAAAAGATTTAGATATAATGGTTTTAAAACTTACTATATTAGCAAGGTTGTCAAGTTCTTCATTTATTTCTTGACTATATACCAGACCAATGTGAGATTTCCCCATTAAACGGCGCACCTTCTTCCTAATATCATTCTTTTGTACCTGCACAATAAAATATAACATTTTGTTATCATTCCACCCTTACTTATAACAAAGCACATACACAAGAATAAAGACAGGTTATTTACCTGTAATTGTAGTAATAAGCTGGCACATGGCATTATGGGAGAAGAGACTTGGCCTTTCACAGTCTATCTCAAATAATCTACCATTGGTATTAGTTGCTGCATATCAACATGTGTTATTCTGAAAGTAAGGGAGGTTCTCCTGGTTCCACTGCATGCCTTTTTATCACCACACAAACTTCTTAAAAGTTTCTCAAACATTTTAGTCTGCTTTTGAGTACTGCCTCAATGCTGTTTGATAGCTCCATTTGAATTTTATTTTTATTTTTACTGCTTTGGCATACATTTCTGAAACTGCCATGGCTTTTCTTTACTTGTTGAACAGCAATATAAAAATACCCTGCATTTTTAAAAAGAGGAATACATATTGTACAATAGACTTATGGCAGGAACGACTAAGCATCTCATGCAAATAAATAATTAACATTTACAAACAATTAGTACCTTCATCATAAGCATGTACGCTATCATATTGTGAAGTAGTGTAGCCAATAAGCGGTCTTCATCATCCTCTAAACGTTTTCGGTCATGTTCTCCCAGAGATAAATACCTATGGGGAAAAATATACTTTAAATGGAGCCAACAATTAACTTACTTCCATTGACTGCAAAGAAAGAGTGCAAAATGCTTCCTGGCTTTACTATTTACAGGCCAGAATCCTAATGCAAAATAACATGCCTAGACGGGGAAACTGTCCCAGTGGTCCCCGCTACACGCCATTTTTGTCTGTCTGTTGTGCACCTGGCTTCCCGAGTACATGGCATGGGTATGTCTGAATGTGTCAGAGAGCCAAAATGATCCCACATACCGGATATGAAATTGCTGGGCTTATGCTGTGTGAAACCTATAGGATTCTGGCCAATAACATTTTCTCTCAGTATCTCTCTAAAAGATGTCCAAAATTTAAATTTAGCCCTTGTCAAAGTAACGTGTTTTATTCTGTAAGCATTAAATTAAAGGCAACCAAAGGGGCAAGAGAGCAGATCAAGAGAAATATTTTTACTATAGTGAATAGCTACATTTGCAGGCATACTTGTTACTCACAATAAAATTCTGAATTCCTTCAATCCCAGTTGATAGAAAAGTTGTGCAGAAAGTGAACCCTACCTATCAATCATCTCTTGAGGCCCCTGGTCCATTCCCATCCCTTCTCTCTCGAGCATCACAGCATCCAAAAAAGCATCTTCCCAGAATTGCATCTGGTCCCATAATGTTGAGCGCTCTTTGCCTAGACAGCATGGAATATATTAATGCAAAGCTCTCATATGTTTATGAGAAAAAAAATAAACAACTCCTCTCCCCCACAAGATTCTCCTCAAACCCGATACAATTATGAAATCAACCCACAATGAAATTAGTTCTCTTAAAACAAAAATAAGACCAAAACAAATGAGGAAATCTAAGACACTTCCCTGACTTTATCCACTGCATGTGATACAAGTACGGTACTTCTAACCATAGGTCATAAATGAAAACTACGTTTCCTACACCCGTAGATTGCTTTCTTCTACCAGTATTCTCAGGGTGAGTGTGATACAGAATACAGGGGGAAGGATTTAAATGGTTAGAGTGGACAGAAACACATTTCAGAATTTTTTGATATACACACACAGAAAAGCAGAAAAAGAAATTATTACTCATAGAGAAGGTTTCCATGGCAGCATCCTCTAACTGGTCCCAGACAGATCCTTTATCCCTCCCTTTTTAGTTCCAAGCAAGCAGCAACATGGCAGCAAAAGAAAGAAATGAAAAATGTGACACGACTGAACAATTTGTCTTGGGTTAGTGAGATCTGAGTTAGAAAGACACTGTGGTGTGCAAATATGCTGCCTAGTCAAAAGAGTGCTTTGGATTGTCCAAACACATATGTGCATGCTAACCTTTACAGTATGATTCGGGAGAATGGTGACTCCATAAACACTGTATTTCCTAAATGCAACGTAGGCCTAGCCTTTTTATAAACCATTAAGTTAGACACCGATAAAGAGGTAAGACAATGATCAAGCCAGGGAAACCATCATGGTACAATTTTTAAGATAGGTGGAGTAACTTGAGTTACTAGAGTAATCTGAGTCATGGTGCTATAAATCAGGGGTCTCCAACATTCTGGGGCTGGAAAGCAACTCGGGATATTCAGAAAGTTTATCGGATAGCACTACAAAATGGCTGATTGGGGAGTGCTCATTCACAAAATGACCATTGTCATGGGTGTGGCTAACCATAAAGGATTTCAGAAAAAGCAAACTCCATAGACTTAAAGAGAACATTTGCTAAATGTCTGAATAAGGCAGGGGTAGAATCTGAGTCTCAGAACACAAACCACTACTATGTTTATTCTCTATCTCTAAATTTGCCCTCCAATTTATTTTCCTTACTATTTCCTGCAAACAAGGACACATACATAACCCCCCACGAGACTGCCTCTCAGACCTCTTGAATCACTCATGTTGCTCTCTGAAGCTCCCTCTTCTTCACCTCCCCCTGCTTCTTTTTCTCCTATCCTGTTTAGCCGCCACCCCACAAACCTTTTTCCACAGCACCTTCACTTTCTTAGACTTCAGCTGCTTTCACACGACCCCTAAAATCTGCTGCAAAGTGCTCGCAGATGCGGAGCATAAAATTGTTTTCCCATCAGCAGCGGACTTTTAAAAAAATAAAGTACGACCGCGCCCACTTAAGCGCGACCCAGCGCAATTTAGAAGTACCTGGTCTCGAGGAGGTAAAATCCTTGTTGCTGTTCCTATGTGGATTTTAAAGCATTGCATGCCTGGCCCTCCTCCGCCTTCTGTTTGTTTTTGTTGTCTCCCCCCGACACACACACTTTTAACATACAGGAATCCCTACCGGGCTTTCTGTCCTGCTACAATTAGCTGCTGCCGATGCAGGCGGAGGTGAGCCTGCATTTTTTTCTCCCTCCCCTCACAGCAGACAGAAGGAATAAAATCAGAGTGCGGGAGGGTGGGAACACTGTAGC
The DNA here is from genome assembly GCA_029282475.1 of Phrynocephalus forsythii. Taxonomy (NCBI): domain Eukaryota; kingdom Metazoa; phylum Chordata; class Lepidosauria; order Squamata; family Agamidae; genus Phrynocephalus; species Phrynocephalus forsythii. Next base: position 137,793,005 of record JAPFRF010000001.1, on the reverse strand, counting down.
GAGGACAAAAACCACATGATCTCTGGTTGGGGGGATCTGCATTTAAGTTTTCCAGTGGATTTTAGGGGTTGTGTGAAAGCAGCCATCGTTCCAATTCACCTGTTTATTGCTTTTTGACTAGAGCAGGACTGCCGTTAATCCAATAGAATATCTGTTCTTGGAACAAATACACTTCGAATAAAATTAAATATTAACTCTTACCTAGAAGACCTTCACAGAGATAAACGCGTTGACTTACATCCTCTGGAGCTCTCGCAGGACTGCCACCTTTATTATCTTTCACTGTCTGCTTTAAATTATCCTTAATTGTCTGCTTTAAATTATGAGATTTACCCTGGCAAGAACAAAAAAGGGAAACATTTCAGAAACTGGGTATTGGTATTGCTCTTTATTATGTATTCACCTCACAAAGCTATGGTTTAGCTTCTCCCACGTGTCACTTGTTCTTCCCAAGGTGGGGTGTTTGAGGGTGTCAACCTTGAGAGAGGTTCGGAGAACTATAATGAGGAACTGAGCCTTCTCTGTGGTTGCACCTTCTTTGTGGAGCCAACTGGCTCCAGAGATCAGCCTGGCCCCCTCACTTGGCTATTCAAGCAAGCTTTCTCCAGTCTATGATTCCTTTATCTGATGCTTCGTTATATGCATTTACTTCCCTTCAATAAATTCCACCTCTGCCTTGACTGTCTGTAACTGTGGTGTGATGTGATTTTGTGTGATTTATTTTAGTTAAAATATTGTACTTATTGTTTGTATTATATGTGCATATTTATTGTTTATTTGTTTTGATGATTATTTACTCTGATTGTAAACTACTTGGAGCAGGTATTTGCTAGATGGGGTGGGATAAAAGTTTAAATAAATAATGAAGTAATGACGTAATGAAATGATAAATTAGCAATTCTGTTAAACAAACAACAAAATATAGTATATAAACACAACGATTCAGAACAAGAATGTCAGCCATTCCTCAGCTTCAGATCAATTCAAAGATATCTTGCTCCAGGTGGCCACACCTAGAGAGACCCAAAGGGTGTCTACCCAAAAACGGACCTTCTCAGTGGCTGCCCCGGCATATTGGAACAAACTGCCGATGGAGATTAGGCTGGCTGACTCACTGCCGGCCTTTAGAAGGGCACTAAAGACCTGGCTCTTCAGGGAATGCTTTGGGTGTACTCTGAGTACCTTGTGGTTTTTATTTAGTCTATATGACTACTAGCACCAACCCCCTTCTGCCGGATCCTAGTATTGTCATTTGTCTGTTTGCTGTATTATGTCCATTTTTATTTTTATTATTCTTAATACTCTCTATATTATTTTTCCCTATTATTGTTGTTATCATTTTATCATCATTTGTACTTTGTTTGGGTTTGTCTAGGGTTTGTATGTTTGGGCAGTTGTTTTTCGCAACGTGTTGTACACCGCCCAGAATTCCCATGGGAAAATTGGGAGGTTAACAAGCATATAAATAAATAAATAAATAAATAAATAAATAAATAAATAAATAAATAAATAAATCTTGGCATTTGTGAGTATAACCTCTTGAACCAACTCATTCTTTACATTGTGAATGTGCTTGATGCCTGTACTGTTAGTGCCTATGAAATATTTATCTACTGTTACTGCCTATGAAATATTAAGGAGACTCAAAGGCACACACTTGAGAAGACTAGTTACCTAACTTAGACCCACCAGAGGTGGTACTTTTTCACTAAAGAGGAACCCTTTCTTGCAAAACTCCCTTCCATAAATAATGTCAGATAAACCAAAAATTTATGGATGTAAATTGCTATTTCTGTAATGTTCTGTAATGGATCACCATGTTACAACGTGTGCACATAGCAAGTAAGAGATATGGAAGTCACCAGAAAATAAAGACTACTAGCATGTTCCTTGTAGAAATTTCAAGCCTACTTTATGTGGTAAGCCAATTATGACAACAGCATGGCTGTTGCTATACTTTTGTAATTAAGGTATATAAATGGAGAAATTGTGGAGCTGAAGAGAACTTTTTGGACTTTAGCCTGGAGGAGGGGTTCTTTTTAAACTGATTTTTCCTTCTTTCAACAATAAGATCCAAAATAGTATCTACTGCTACAAACAAAACTCTTCAGTAAAAGCGAAACGTGTTCTTACAAAGATAGAGCTTGTAGCAGAATTTGTCTCAATTTCACTGTCTGATACAGTTCCCCGAGATCCTGTGAGGTTTCCACTGCTCTCTCCTCCAAGTCCATCGCCTGCGTTGCTGCTCAAATCACTATCTGCTCCTAGTGTTTCTCCAGAGCTGTTACTCACCTAAACAGGAAAATCGTTTAAATGTCTGTCCCATTGGTATTACATATACAGATGAAACTCAACCATCTCAACTATTATGCTAACAGGAAGTCAAGTTTTCAGAATTCACAGAGAAGAATGAAAATTCTTAGGCTCCAGAATCAAAATTAAATAACATATCAAAGCTATACCCATTATTTTCTTCTCTCTTTGGCCTTTTCTGAGTCTTAGGGTGAACAGTCCTCACATGACTGCTTGCAGGAGCACACAGAGATGCTGAGGCTTTGCAACTTAAAAAAATTACACTGAAGAAGCCAATTACAAAAATACACATTTGACTTCTGCATGCAGCTTCTGTTCTTCAACCATTCTACCATCACCGTCTGAATAAAGAAGCTGCCAAAGACTGAAAGCTAGGGCAGCAGTGCAGTCCCCATGATCGACGCTCATTCAGTCAACATCTCTAGTGACCTACTGGGATACAATGGCCACTCGTGGTCCTGTATTCATTTACAGACGCTGCTCTGTATATTTGTGTTGCCAAATTATGAAACAGGACTTCAATCAAAATTAGGATTCTACATAATCTGTCAGGATTATAACCAGCCTATATATACACACAGGGATTATAAATCTTTAAGCCAATTAAACTGTTCTACCTCTACAGGCATAGTCCTATTTATGTGCTCAGATAAAATAAATAAGCTATATGCAAAGCTGCTGAGTCATTTGTGATTCAATTATCTCACAACATAAATTTAGATATTCATGACCCTCTGCATAAACAGAATGTATCAGGTCACACTCTTGTAAAATAAAATATCCAAAATAACAAAATAATTTAAATGTTGCTTCCTATGTAATTGGTGTCACAGTTTAACAAGATACATACAAAGGGAAGCATAAACAACTATTATAAGGCTGTTGAACAGGGCACCTACCACAAAAGGATATTATAACGTGGTACATAATTATTAACTATAAACGAGAAATCTATATATGAGAGTTATATAACTAGAATGAATGCATGCATATTAACAGGCCTGAAAAGGAACTGCTAAAGCTAAACCCAACATCCCACTTTGGTCATGCCCTACCACTGTGCTAACTTCAGAATCTTGGCTGGTGCTTCGGATCATAACAGCAGGTCCGGCGCTTGTCACAGAATCAAGATCACTCTTCTGTAATCATGAATGGATAAGAAAAAAACACATTAAGACTTTCTTATTTCTGTTTTGGAGACTTTGCCAAGACACTTAAATCTGGACAACTCTACAAAGGAACTGTAAATCTTATATTTAAAGCTTTCAGGTGCCAAGAATCAATTGAACGCATAGGAATGTGCATTGAAGAGCCTTTTTCTCTTTAATTGAGGGCAGTGCCCTGCCACCATTCTCTCCCTTTCCCAAGAAATATCAAGCCATTCATTTGCTACCAGTCTCCTTGTACTGCAAGTGCTGCTGGCAATGACTGGAGTGCCTGACACTCCTAGGCATGTTTGCCCGCTCTCTGTTCCCTTCTTCCTTTCTGGACTCCCTCCTAGAGCCAAGAAAGACCCACATATTTGAGCCTGAATAGGAGGATCCTTCAAGGTGCATCTATCCAATGGCTGAAATTCTTTTGCTCACCGTAATGAGTTGCAATAAAGTTGAACTGAAGCAGTAAAGGTTTTGTGAGTTGACTCCTCTCTAAATTCTGTTATTCAAATGGGCATACTCAACTTGTGACTTATTAAGGTCTCCTATTTTCCCAAAAATTATTTCTGTTTTTTTTTTTTACAATGCAACTTGGGAGTATACAATCATCATGAAATACGTATGGATACCTCGTAGAACTCCAGTACCTTGCTATCCCCCTAAAGAAGAGGGGGAGAGGAGGGGGCAATGACCTCCTTCCTCCCCCTCTGCTTCCCCGAGGTGGGGGCCTCGGGCTCCAACTCCATGGCGGTCAGGAGAAGGGCAGTGGGAGTAGCAGCCACGCCAGGACACTCCTGCGCCTGCCACCCCGAGCACCCATCATCCCCACCGCCGCCACTCTAGCTCTGCACCCAGCTTCCCTCATCCGCCTCCTCCCTCCCTTGCTCAGCCAGCTAGCCTTCTTCTTCCTCCTCCGGCCACTGCTGCTGTCGCTGGTGATGGCTGCGCACCTCGCCAGTGCTCCAGAGCAGCTGAGCGAGGGGTGGAAAAAAATTCCCTGAACACGCTGCTGCTGGCGGTGGATCAGGAGGCGGGCGGGGACCGCACAGTCAACTTCAAACAGCCCCTTGGGCTACTAGTCACCTGCAGTTGACACATTGTGCAGGACTGCTTTAAAAGTTTTTTTAAAGAAGACCTAGTGTCAAAGATAGATGATTTCCAAAGTGGAATAGCAATGGCTTTATATTGTGAAAGATTCCAGTCAAAAGCTTTCAGTTTTATTATTATTCTACCACTAAACAATCAATCACAAGAAAAGAATGTTTTAAAGGCCTTCTTCCAGTTTTTTTTTAAATATTTCTGAACATTTTCTTAATACATTTCCTAAAGAGAAGAAAACTGGGCTCTAAAAATAACTGTTGACAGAAACCCTGTACCCCCTGCCACAAATGCTTCACCAGGAGAAGCCCAGTATATTTTCCTCAGTTTCACTTCATTAGAAAATAGGGTTTGCAGCTTGTAATGAACTCACCTGGGAGCTAGAGGTTAAGCTGAGACCACTGTCTGCACTGACCTGGGATTTCTTCTCGTCTGTCTCTCCCAGATCAAAGAAGTGCTTCACACCTTCTGACCCTAAGCAGAAGGAAAGAGATGACTTATTAACATGAAAAGGGAACTGGGAGAATCAGAAGACAGGTAACTAATCAGGCGCATAGACATCATCAAGGCAGGAACAAAAGGACCTTCCTCTCTCTTTCCCCCCTAGGACATAAAGCAGCAATATACCCCAGTTATCACTGCCACCACTTTGTCCAATATAGAAATGCACCTGAGAGACAGAGCTTTAAAAAAAATCATTCAATTGGGGGTGGGGGAGAGGGGAAAGAGGCAAAACACATATCAAACACATTCATGGTAACGCAAGGCATGCCAAACAGTCACATGACTCTGGAAAGCCACTTATTTTGTTCCCAAATACAGGTGTTTTTTTTCCCCACTGCTGTTTGTTTTTCCAAGAGGGTTACTTTTATTGCCTGATACTTTCTGGCAGTTTTAATATATTGCCAACAGTAGTTGATTTCTCCTAAGATTGTTTAGTGACCAACCAAACAAAAAGCCAGCAATAATAACTTGCATGTCACATGTAAGGACTTCAAGTGGAGCTTTTCTGCTTTTAGGGCAAAGCGACACTTATGCTATTCCTGTGAGGATATAACAAATGGATCTCCAGAGTTTGTGGTCGCACAGGTGAAGCAGTGAGCATGGATTTCAGCTGGCTGCAGGGACATGCATTCATTATCCTATTCATAAATAAAAAATAAATAAATGCTGAAAATGTTTCTTCTAAATTCATGCAGTTGCTTTTGTTTGTCTCCCCCCCCCATGGCATTATATATAGAAAGAAAACTGATGAGAGGAAAGACAGAATTAGAAGTGTTTGGAAAGCACTGTGGAACGGGAATAAGGAAACAGAAGGAGACACTACAGACTACACAGGTGTCACCATTAAGAGCTCAGAAGGGAGAAGAGGCTGAGCACGGCAGTTCTGCCATAACCATATCTGCCAACTGTTCCATAACAGGGACACATGACCAGCAGTGGGAGGATTTTTGGAGGGAAAAATGAAAGATCTGTGAGGTGTACTGTGAATGTCACCTGGCAATTCCATGTACAAATTACAGCAATGCCTCACATACCAGTAAATATAGCAAATTACCAGCGTTAAGTGGGTTTATGTGTACAACTTATAACAAAAAGTGAAAGCGGAAGAAGAGGAAGAGAAAGAATATATGGTGTGTGAATAAAAGGTTGCTCGTGTAGGTTTTGGGATGTCCATACTATTCATGAATGGCAAAACTGTAAGAAAAATGTACAGATTCTGTGTACTCATGTGGACTATCTCTCAGCATCAAGCACTCTCTATAAGGAATCTATTTGAAAGAGAGATTATACAAAGTGTTCCAATAGTTCTTGGCTGTGATTTTTCAAACTTAGCTTACACTGGCTAATTCCAACCTAAGGAGACTTTCTGAATCAATAGGAACTTGGAAAAAATCAACATTTGCTAACTTTCATTGACTCAGTGGCCTACTCTCCTTTAGGTTAACATTGAAAGTAGGTCAAAAATCTGAACAAGTAAGCACTTGGATATCTCCGGATATGATGCCAGGGAGGCTTGGGAGGACGTAAATGATGAGTGAAGAATGAAATCCATTGGATTTGTTTTATTTAAATTAAATTAAATTAAGTCAAATTAAATTAAACATGTTTATAACTAAGACTGAATTACAACTTTTGGGGAAAAAGTTTGCTCAAATTAAAATTTATTTACTGTTCAAAATAGGCTTAATATTTATAGATTATTGAAATTATTTTATCATGATGAAATTAATATGCAAGCTTTTAATCATGCTGTAAGAATCCAACTGAATGTGACTTACAGTCAGACATTATGAACAGACGCTGCTGATGGGATTGTTAGAACTGAACTATGTATGCAGGAAAGGAAATTCACTCAAGAGATTTTATATGTGTGGACTAGTAAACCTGGATTTTGATTATCATGTTGTTAATATCACTTATTTCATTTAAATAACCCCATCCCATGAAAGTGATGAAAAATAAAACATAAGCACCTTTGAACACAAACAGCCTATATTAAAAGCAAATAGAGAAAAAAAAACTAGATGTGCTGCAGATCCAAGCACAAGTGGTAAACCTATATGCACTTACCTAGGACTAAATATTATTGAGGTCAGTATGAGTTCATGGCAGAACATTTAAATTATGTAATTACATTTCTTTATTTCTCTGGACTTGTCAATTCATAAGCAATTTTTCAACATCAATACCCAACACCAAAGGGTTTAACTTTTAAAATGATCTGTAAGCAGGATGAAGAGAGAGACCTTCTACATTCACCATCAGTTTAAGCATTGTTAAAACTGAACTGGAAATTTCGTATGCCTGCAGCAAATGACCAAGTGCCATCTTCTCTTTAAGACAGGATACAGTGTTACTTAAGCATTCTTGAAAGCAACGTTCCCTAGCAGAAGCTATCACCAATAATGAATAAATCTAGATGAGCTTACTCTGTGAGTCAAATCTCTGAAATGTGGATTAAATTATGCCTAAACAATTTAGCAAGCATAGAATTTTCACAGTATGCTGTAATAATACTCTTTTGCTGCATATAGCAGTGGAAATGACAAAATGAATTCATTATCTATTTTTTTCATAAAACTGCATATTAACAACGAACAGATATTAACAGCACCAAGTACAACTTTGTAGTGGGAGTTTCAGATCTTATCTATTATTATTTGCTTTATTTATATGCCACCTTTCTCCTGATCTTTAAATGTATGCACTTAATTAGGGCATGCTATGGGACAAAGAACAGGTTACGTAACTATAATTGTGTATATTCCAGGATCATCTGTGCATTTTCACACATAGGTTCTGTGACATAAAAGTGTTGTCTCTGGAACATTCCACAGCTAAAAGGCTTTTGTTGACAAGTCTGATCTGCCCAAAGGTGCATGTCCCTACTCAGTCTCCCAAGCCATTACAGCAGCCTAGGGAACATGGGACACACTTGTACAAGAATGATGGGTATTTGTGTGAATCGCCACTTGAACAACCATAAGATACAGCCTCTCTGCATCACTCATGGAGGATGGGAGGGGTAGCATGCTTATCATCACTGGAACTAACATGCCTTGGCATTAAAGAAAAAAGTACAGGCCTTCAACAAGCAGCATCTCGCTGACCCCTCACACGTAGATGATAGTGCCCAATGAGACTGGAAGGCTAGAAGAATGCAACTGCTTTACACAGTTCCAGAATTAACATGCCCAAAGGTGAGCCATTGAAGGACTGTTGACTTATGCAGAATGATTTCAGAATGCCTCTGGGAGGAGAGACCTTGGCTACTTGGTAGAACAGTTCAGTAGCTTCCACAGCACATTTAGCTAGTCATGAAGACTCAGTGGCAGATTCTTATATGGCATCTTGCATCCTATGGAATTAGGGTGTGTTGCAATGATTCATCAGTAACTGAGATGCAGAACATAAGCAGCAGTATCAGTACAACACAATCATCTAGTATGACACCAGCAATTGTACACTCAGAAAGTACCAAAGAGATGTCAACAGTATAGCTGCCAAATAAAAGAATATGGGTAGGATGTTTCCAATGGAACCCAAAAACTATAGTTGATAGGAATGCCACATCTAGCTCTAGGAACATATTACTGGTGTATAACAAAGAACTGAGTAGAAGTTCCTTGGTTCTGGTAAGCTGACCTGTCACAAAAATGATCCAAACTACATATAGAAAGTAGTCTTAAATGCTTTCCCATAAATATTTTTGGACCACCGCAAAGCTCCACGTCAGCAGAACATGGTGTTACCAACGAGTACAGAGTTTTCCATTGGCTAATGAAAAGCTGAGACTATAACAAACTAGAGGTTAAGGGTAGAAACACTAAATTCTCCAAATCTCAATAACAGGAACAGGAACATGCATGGCAATGGGTAGTTTGGTGAAGAACAGAAAATATTCTTAATGGCTTGATAAAAATGTCATGTAGAACTGCTTGGAGCACTTGCCTAATGTTCTTTATGAAAATCACGCCAGACAAATCCTTCTGGCAGCCAGACTGAGGGTATCAGATTGATCCAAATAATAGACTATCTTTTGATCTAGAGTTCTGAGATCTGCAACTGCTGGCAGCCTCCACTGTTGATTACGTCAGACTAAGACCACCACAATAAGCAGTTGTTTTTGTGTTATTAGAGCACCTCACCCAATCTTGGCCAGACCTTCAGTGAGAAGTACTGTAAAACTGGAGAGTAAACATACAAGAACCAATCTAGCCACTAGTACAAAAAATGCATACTCCAAAAATGGGTGAAATTAACATTGTCCTACAAAGTAAACAGATTGCTTGTTGGCCACCATGCTGGAAAAACTAGCAGATGATACTCATAAACACTTACTGTGGGAGGCATTCCCTCTGTAACTCAGTTGGCCATTAATGGCATTGCATCTCATGTGAGATAGAAAACAACCATAAGCGTGCTCCTAGCAATGCACCAACTTTCCAACTCCATGGTCAGTTCCATCATGCTACCCTTCCACTTGTTAATGTAAAATGTTGCTACAATGTTCTCTGTAGAGACTTCCATTATGCAGCCAAAGTATTTGTGAATCTTGTGAAGGGGAAACAGCTAAAAGTGACTCAGTTGAAAATTCAGACATTAACAATAAGATAAGGAGAGAGTGATATTTCCACCACTTGCCAAGTCACAGGAATCAGAAAGTGTTCATCTTTAGAACAGGTTAAAATAGAGGAACTCCCAGAATTACAGGAAGGAAGAAGCATCTGTTTGAAACAAAAGATCTAACAATAGGGAAGAGACTCACAAGATCCAAAATAAGAAAAGAGAAATGGCAAAGGAGGATAGATTATTAGCAGAGTTTAAGAAATTAAAGGAGAAGCGCTCCATGAAACTTCAAGAAGACCTTAAAAGAGGATTGAGATCATCAGTTAAAACACAACTGGAGCAAAATACACAGAAGTGTAAATAATTAAAACAGAATTACATAAATCAAAACCTGAGATTAAATACCAACAGAAAACACTGGGCTTCAAAGGGAAGGAAGTTGATAAAATAGTTAAAGCAAATGCTAGAAAATTATAAGGGAATGAAGGCATGTTTACTTAAATTGATTCAAGGTTGGTTGCTTTGGAGGATCAAGGACAGAAGGAAAAAATGTGAAGTTCTGTGGATTTCCAGAAGGAGGTGTTGAAGATGGAACAAACCTTAGAGATATGCCGCAAGAGAAGATCAAGTTAGTGGCACCAAATCTGGGCTGGGTTTGCGAAAATTTAGAGAGAATGCATTGAGTTGGTTTTAAATCATAATAAAAAGTATTTTAAAGGTGTAATAAATATTTTTGAGACCTATATTGCGGTTACTGATTATTTTATTACATTGGATGATCTGTTATTATTTTATGGTTTATATAATTTAGTTCACCTAAATCAAAAGGTGGCAATCCTTAGTTGTCTTTCTGCTTTGTTTGTTTGTGCTTTTATCTATGCATTCTTTTATTATTTTAGTTTGTATGTTTTGCTTACTGTAAACTGCTCCAAGCAGTATCTCACCAAGTCATATGGTGTAGAAGCTTGATAAATAAATAAATAAATAAATAAATAAATAAATAAATAAATAAATAAAGCTAGAGAAACATCTGAACATTTACTACAATTATCATTCATTGATAGAGATGTATTGTACCAGGATCTCTGTTCCTGGAGATGTAATTTAAAGCTAGTCACCACTATTTTAAAGAAAAATAAAATATAACTGGGGGTATCTAATATACATGGGAGCTTTATATGTTTGAAAATAATGCAGGATAATATTGTTGGATCAAGGTTTACATTTGCTCCATGAGTGAGACTGAATGGACAGGCAACAATGGGAACAAGAGACAGCAAAATTGGAGAAGAAGAAACATGATCAGCCTATTACTTCAGAGGGAGAAAATCAAGAGGTTCAAAAAGCTGCTGCTACTAGAAAGTCATTGGATGGATCTTCCAGCACAGGGACAGATCTGTTTTGGGAAGAAATTAAAAAGATATAAACCACAGATTAACTGAAATGGAAGTGTTCTATAAGGCCCCTGACTCTGATCCCCCATTCTATACAGGAATCCAAACTGAAGCAGGACTGACAGATATAAAATATAAGAATATATAAAAATGTATTTGTAAAATAGTTTACTCTTTTCATTTTTGTTTAAAAATTCTTTTAAACATAATATAGATAGTTAATAAGGTTTGGTAAATTAATTTGTGTTAATTTGGAGTTAGTTATGGAGACTATTTAAAATACAGTATTCATCCATTTATCGCAGGATTTAGATGCCTGACCCACCCATGATAAAGGAAAATCTGTGAAATGCAGATGCCTCAGCTAACTGACCTTGGGCTGCTGCTGCTGGCGTGCACTTCCAAAGGGAGGTTTTTAACCCCCTTCCTGACACCTTGGCAAATAGATCTGGAGCGGCGGCGGCTGGCATGCACTTTCAAAGACAGGCTTTTAACCCCCTCCTGATACATCAGCAAACAGACCTTGGGCTGGTGGTGGTGGTGGTGTGCACTTCCAAAGAAAGGTTTTTAACCCCCTCCTGACACCTTAGCAAACAGATCTGGGCCTGCTTTTCTCAAGAAAAAATATGCTATATACTGAGACAGTCATGGCGGGGGTATATAATATTCATGTTATATACTGTAGATATAACATGAATATTAGGGTTAATGGTCTTATACATTATAAATTGTGATAAACATGATTGGGTTACTAACCTTTGGGACTAGTTTGGAGTAAATAAGTATATATCAATAAACCCAACAGGGAAAGATAATATAAGGAAAATGTATGAGGAAGATGTGCAAATAGGTAAGTTAAGAGGGTTTTTTGGGGTGATAGAGTCTACCATAATAGGAAATTTAAGAGGATTTTTTTTTTAATTAGGAAGATATCTGAGAGAATTATGATTTTAGTAGCAAATTATTAAGCTTTTTTAGGTTAAATTTTTAATCAATGACGAGAAATAAGAAAATATGTGAAAAATAGAATAAGTCACAGTTTTAATAGTAGATTATCATAAGAGAATTATTAGCACCTGTTGACAGTAGTTAGACTTGATAGAGATGGAAAGTTGGATTAATAGACCAGGCTAAAACATTGAGAACATGGCAATAAATAGACTGGGTAGGAGGGGATAGAATACAGATATTAGATAAAATGGGCTTGTTAATATACAGGAGAGAGAAACTATAATAATGAAATGTAGAAGTGAATGAAGTAGGGGTGCAAGAAATAAAGGTGGAAGATTAGTGGCTGTAGACACCTGTTAGATTGAGGCAGTGGTGATTCTCCCTTTATTGAGAGCCTGAGGCTGAGATGATCTCAGTTGTATGGGACCCCAATGGATCAAGAGTGAAGAAATAAATATTTATTGAAATTGTGTAGATTTGAGGAAAGTTGGTTAATTTGATTTGAAGTATGGTCAAATTTGGCCCATCGGTCCTTTGGGAAGACGATAGATAGATGATAGATAGATAGATAGATAGATAGATAGATAGATAGATAGATAGATAGATAGATAGATAGATAGATAGATAGATAGATAGATAGATATGAGGATAGATAAATATGGTTTAAAGTTTAGTAATATCAGCTATAAATGTAAAAGGCCTGGGAAATGTTACAAAAAGGAAAATAATAGAAGCATTAGTAAATAAGGATAAAGATAATACTTTGAAAAGCAATACATCAAACAAATTTTTAATGGATGTAAATAGGTATTAATGAAAAACAAAAATTAAAGGTAAACCATTATCTATAAGTAATGTGAATTAAATCAAACTAAATTTAAAAACATAATAAAGGTAGATATGTAATGTTACAAAGAATAATGAGAGGAAAAAATATAATTTAATCCATGTTTATTTCTCTGAATGAAAATCAAGCAGTTTTTTTACACACGTTTTAAGAACTAGAAGAAATATGGAAGGGACTAGTGACAATGGCATGGGAATTTAATATAGCAATGAATAAAAGATAAATCAAATCCTATTAAAGATGAGAAAAATAGTCTGTTTTTGAATAGAAGAGAAGTGATATTAGGGACGTTTGGAGACTGATAAAAGGAGATAAAAATAATTTTACCTTCTATTCTGCATTTCATAAAAGCTACTTCAGGATAGATTATATATTTGTACCAAAAGTTGGTATTGAAAGTGACTAATACTGATATGTGTATTATAAAAGTAATTGATCATGCTTTATGGAATCTGGATCTATCAATGACAGACAGGGTTGTGGCAAGGTTGCATTATATTGGATACAATGAAATAATTTATAAGAGGTCTCATTTCTAGGGAATAATACCATCTAAAATGCATGAAAAATATATTAAAAGGTTGAGGAAGAAATAAGATTGTTGGAGAAGAAATATATATGAGATTTTAAAAATTATCAAAGTTACAAGCAAAAAGGAAAGTGCAAGAAAATACTGAAATGAAGAAAATACAAAGAAAGTTTGTATATTTGAAGAGAAATTTTTGAATTTCATAATGAAAATTGAAGAATGTTAGCTACAGACATGCAAGTTTAAAAAGCTAAGAGCTTAATTAGAATAGCTAAGAATGAAATGGTTAAAACCTGCAAATTGATGGAGGGGGTAATTGGTAGATTCTTTATCAAAAATTATATACTGTACTGGAGAAGTTTCCTTTGGGAAGAATTAGAGAATATACTGAGAAAAAAATAGGAATAGACTTCAAGAGATAGACAGAGATTTAAAGTAGCAACCAATCAGAGAAGAAGACATAGAGGAAATTATTAATAAAGTACAAATAGAAACGGGCACAAGAAAGAAAGAACTGGGACTGGAGAATTATAAAATGTGGTCCTGGTGGGGTGGGGATCAATATTTGTGTAAACTGTTTTGTTGCTATGTGTTATCAGCTGTTTTAGTATTTATGTATAATTTTAATTTTTTAAAAGTAAAAGAAGAAAGAAGAGGTGGTGCAACAGCAACAACAAAATATGCAAAACAGACAAGACTGAAATAATGACAAAAAGAGAAGAACAAGACAGAAAAACTGCAAAGCGAAGGGAAGAAACTGGTCAGAACAATTTCATCATACTGTCAAGATCAGAAAATGCTGCAGTGGTTGAAGAGTTGGGGAATGGAACCTAACCCAGAAGAATGCATATTGGGTGAGGTTTCCTGCAGAAAGCCTTTCAGTTCTAGAACATTTTGAATGGTAAATTATACAGACACAAAACCCAAATGTGTGACGCAGAGACCACCAAAAAACGAACTACATGTTACAATGGAGCTGCACAGAACATTCCAACTGAATTTTTCTCTTTACGATGGGTGAAATCCTATTGTGCAGTGTACTAAGGTACAACTAGAGTAGATCCACTTGAATCAATGGAATCTGTGGAGAAACTGAGTCACCAAATCCTCGATTCAATAGTCCTACTTTAGAACAATTTACCAAGCAACCATAACTTAGCCAAAGAATCTTAAGGAACAAACACTTCAAAGCGGAGAGTGAAGCAACAGCAGACAAAGGGTGTATCAAGTACTGTAATCATAAGAGGGGGTGATAATAGCTGTGTCTGTCTCTCTGTGTGTATCAAACCCACTGTTATAGTTAGTATAGGGAATATATCATTTACAACAGGCATGTCCAAACTTCGGCCCTCTAGATATTTTGGACCACAACTCCCACAGTCCTTTGCCATTGGCAATCTAAGCTTAGAATTCTGGGAGTTGTGTTCCAAAACATCAGGAGGGCTGAAGTTTGGACATGCCTGATTTACAACATTTTATTGATTTTTATAGTCTAAGTGGTAGGTATTTTATGGTATCTGCCCAGCAATTCACTCTTCCTTCCAGAGCATGGTAATGAAGATAACAACCGCCTAGAAAGTTAACACACCCATTTTGTCTTTCACTATCATATAAACATCTTTTTTTCATAACAGTACCAAAGCGTACTTCCAACTTCTTCCAAAGTATTAGATTACAGCTATTCAACAATAATTATAGATTTGAATGTTGCATTTTATATCTTTACTTTAAAAGTGTAGAGCAAAAATCCCTTTACACAGAAAACTCTTTGAGGTAAATACGGCAGAGTATGTAGACATAAGAGAGATTAACATTTCATGAAGAAATGTTACATTTTATTTTAAATTTTGTTTTAGATTGATTAGTGAGGAAAGGTTTCAAGCTTGGCTGCAGGAGGGATATTTTTCCTTTTCCCCTGTTCTAGCACAGAAAAGGACTATTCAATGTTTCCCAACACTAAATTTGTTTTAAAAATGGTGACCTCCTTGGTCTGCCCTATGGTTTATGTGGCATGGGTGCTCAATCAAAAGCCCAGAGAGTTGGCAGTTATGGGGAGGCTGGGAGAGCGTTAGGTTTCTACCCTTCCGACATAATCCTTACTCAGTTTTTCCAAAGCTTTTTGTTTTGTCACTTCTTGGTGCGTGTTCCACAATTCTACTCAAGATGCAATGCAAACAGGAGAGAAAAACAGAAAAAGTGTCAGATGCTGCTCAGAGGTGGAAATGAAAAAAATAAAAATAAAAACCAAAAAAGCCACCCAATCCTGTACTGCCATAGCAGATTAATGAGAAATGTCATGGGAAGAATTAATCATTTCTTGTTTAGCCACACCAAAGAAAGAAACTTGCATCTTCATTCACAAAATTCAAAAAAAGAACCGCTCTATACAATTAACTAGCTGAAAAACTGTAGACACTTAACTAGCTGAGAAATAGACCCCTAGATGTGACTCACCTACCTGATCTCATCTGATTTCATGGAAGTGATAGATTAGAAAGATGCATTCATGTCATTTACAACAAGCTTTTAAAACTACTGTACTTAATAATGTTACCACAAAAATACATACACTTTTTTCTAGTACAGTATTCATTACTCTCCCTTTCCCAGTACTGTATATTCAAATCTAAGACAGAGACTGTATTTTTAACTATTCAAAGAGAGCCTTAAATGCAAACAATTTATTTTTGGATTGACACCTTTCATGGGCACTGCTTTTTACCTACACTACTATTCTAGATTAGGCTGTACTGAATATATCAATCTCTGAATCCCTTTAAGACAGAAAAAAATCAATTTTTAAAAAAGAGAAATATATTATTTTCTAATGCTGCCTACAAAATCATCTATGGGTTTATACTGTCCTTCTTGCTACAATGATTTCCAAGCCAAAGCTCTAAAGTAAACTCTCTACTTAGCCAAAGTTTGTTCAGAATCCAAATATTCTGGTAGACGATAAAAATGCAACCCAGTCAGCTAAGCCACAAGGCATGCTAGATTTCTAAAATGTTTTTCTTCTTCTACCAAAAAAACAAAGTTTAGCTTCTTCTAGCTGCTAGCTTAGTTGGCCAGTGGCAGAATTGCTGGAAATATCTGTATGAACTGTGCAGTTCATTTCTCCTCCCATTTGGGAAGGCAGAAGATGGGGGTACAGTGACATAAGTTCCATAAGGAGGGTGACGTATGGTGTTCGGAATCACTTTGTAATATTTTGCAATGGAGACAGAGCATGGAAAAGCACAGATAGAAATGGGACAGAACATTAATTCAGAACTTGCTGGAGGAGAATAAGAGGCTGGAGTTTCTGCAATAACATAACAAGGAAAGAAAACTAATCATTAGATTGCTGGAAAATGATACACTTGTCCCATTCTGTATTACACTGAAGAGGAATACATATTGGGAATGTCATGGTGGATGTTTTCTAACTACAATATATTGGTTTCCTATTTGAATTTCCTGTCTTGAACAGCAGCAACATTAATTGAAATATGTTTCCTCAATGGCAATAATCACACAAATTAGATCCCGGGGGTGGGGGGGAATACTTATTAGCAATAATCATAAAATGGCTGCATTCCCTCCATCCCCATTAGAATTCTGACTGCTGCTAAACAGTTATGCAGAGTCTGATGGATTGCTTAACCTCTGCAGTGCTTGCAGTACTGGATGCTCCTAGACTTCCACCTACTGACTGAGTGTTCCATACAAGAAACCAGCATGCTGAGATTTAGCACAAAATTTAAAAATGGAACTCCTCTTCTTTGACGTGGAGTCAGAGAATCATGTTTCAGAAGCTAACCTGACCAGTTATGTCTGTAGGGCTCCTTTCATCTCTAAATTTCATCTCCCTTGACATCAGAAAACTTGGCAAGGTCTTCTCCAATCCTAAAGCAGGGGTTCCTTTCTACCCCTTGAATGACAAGCAGTAGACAGGCTCCAGACCATTAGTTCAGATAATAGAGCTTATGCACGGAGGAAGATTTGAAATACTTCTTTTAAATGGCACGTTTAAATGATTTATCCCCTACTGATGCTGTAACTATGGCCCTTGCAAAACTAGATATATACCCAATCTAATACAGTACTGCTTAAGTCAATACAAGTGTCTAGCCCTTTTTTTTTTGCCTTAGCTAATTAAGTACAGTGGTACCTCGTATAAAGGAATTAATTCGTTCCAAATGAAATTATGTTAAGCAACATTTCCTTTATACAGATTCCCATAGGAATGCATTGAAAACAGAGTAATTCCATTTTCATGTTGTACTCCCCATATGCAATTATGTTAAGCCAATTTCCCCTATCTCCGGAATTTTTACGTTGTACAGATTTTATGTTATACAAACTGTTTGTTATACAAGGGTCCACTGTATATGCTGCCAAGTGTGGGAAAAAGTTATAGCAACCTTAATAGGGCTTTCAAGGTAAGTGAGATATTTAAATATTGGTTTTACCAGTTATAATCCCTCAGTGAGTTTCTGTAGCTGAACTGAGAGTTGAACCTTGGTCTCCAGAGTCCTAGTTAATCACTCTATCCACTACACACACTACCTAGTTTTTGGTTAGAAACCTGTAGTATGTAGGCAAGCATAGCTATGATTTCCAGTAATCATTCCAATAGGCTTTTCTGAAAAGGGAAAAATAAATTATCTATGGAAAAGCAAGAGCCATCTGTCCAAGTTTGAGGGCTAATGTTTAAGCTATAGACAGAGAGTTGTAATCTTACACAAAATTGCTAGGGAATACATTACATGAACTCTGTGGGTGTTTCTTCTAAGTACACATGGAAATAAGGGGTTATAAAAATGTTTTTCAATAGTCATTTGATTTTGCTACCTACCTGTATGCACGTACTCACAAGAAACTATATTCCTATCAATGCCTGAGTTATTTATTAGTTTGATTTGTAGTAATCATTACTGAATTAGACATCAGCATCCTGTGGCAGTCCTCATCAGCCTGATCATAAATTTCAAAAACTGCATTCTGACATATCTCTACCTAACCCTTTCCCAAGATGTGAAACAAGCCTATGTTACTCATCTTCATAGCCTTAGTGATAATGAAGCGCATTGCTGTAGCAATGAAGGGGAAAATGTCTCAGTGGGAAGGAAGATGCAAATAGATTCTAATGCCAGTGCACAACCACTTTCCTGCATTCCACACAAACGTCAATACACACCAATAGAAGCTACAAAATTTTCCTCCTTTAGACTCCTTGTGTCAAACTCCCTGGGCCCTTTCCCTGCAGGGTGGGGGGCCCGTGGCATGAGCTGGGGTACAGGCAGTTGCACCTTGGGCTTCGGTTCCACCCTCACGGCTAAAATGGGGTCCTTGCCAACCGGAGTGATTGCTCCATCTGTTGGGCTTCTTTTTCTTTTTTCTGGCTCTTTAAAGGAAAGGAGGAGAGAAAGAAATAAGCATCCCAAAAAAGGGAAAGGAGGAAAAGAAACACACAGACAACGTACTACAGTCAGCCAGAAAAGGCGGAAACAGGACATGAACCAAACACAGAGGAAAAAGGATTGGACAGTTACTGTTAGTCATTTGGTTGCACTCAATGAAAAAAAAAACAATTTAGGTCTCATCCTCAATCTGACAGCAGAACAGAGGCAGGATCTATGGCAGGCTTGTCCAAACTTCGGCCCTTCAGATGTTTTAGACCAAAACTCCCGCAGTCCTTTGCCACTGGAAATACAGGCTTGGAATTCTGGGAGTTGTGGTCCAAAACATCTGGAGGGCCGAAGTTTGGACATGCCTGATCTATGGGGAAACTTCCATTTCATGGACATCCACTACCACCACCACCAAGACATTGCTGGGAGTGAAACTCCTGCCACCCTCAACAACTATTCTTTGTTGGCGAACTGAAGTTTCAGCCCCACAACATTTAAAAAGCTGCTCACTCTTGGTCTCTCGGGACCTGACATCAATTCAATTCAAGGACTACCTCCTCCAAAATAAACCTACCTATGTACTAAAATCAGTCTCAGAAGCATTTCCAAGACCCCTCCCATTGGAGGCGAAAAGAACAATTATCCTCTTTGCTCATGTTGTTCCAGTTTGGAGTGCATTTTCCAGAAAGGCTGCCTGGTTACCAAGGTTGATATCTTTTCCGTAGCACTTGGCTTTCATCTATTGCATTTGCTTTTTAGAGTTTTGACTTTCAATGGGCAAAATCCTGTTCTCTAAATTACACCATGTGCAAAGGGAATGACCTCTTTGGCAGGAGAAGGTTTTCAGTCATTAAACTAAGAATCCCTACCTCTATCCTGAAACCATTCTGACTCAATCAATCTCACAGCATGCAAACAATGGGAGTGCCAAGAAGGCAGCAGGAATTCTTTTATTACTCAAAAGCCTCCCTCTGCCAGTGATGTCATCATTCTTTATCAGGCATACTTCACAAAAAAGGATACTGACAAATTTATTGTTCCATCATTTGACAATTCATTGTTTATGTACAGACGAGTTTGTTCTTAAAACTGTATTACTGTTTTGTCTTAAAACTGGCATAACATAAGCTAAAAGGTAAAATAAGGGAAATTATTTAGAATTGTTTTAGGAACTTTCTTCCTTGCCAAGAGGCCCAAGAAAAATATTGACTAAGGGTTTTATTTTCCCAGCACTAGAATTAAAGCCAGATGGGATATGTTCATACATAAACTTGGAATCATATCAAGGCAATTTAGTTGGTGGTAGGTTCAAGAATGGGAAGAAAGAAACATTGTATCACACAATGCACTTAGCTTCCACTGATGAATTTCTTGATAGGTTTTGGCAGCTATTAACCATAGTAGCTAAATTCAGAAGCAACAAACCTCTGAATCTCAGATGTTGGTGCCAGGTGGCAGAGTTGATGCATTCATTCTCTTTTGCAAAGGGGAGACAATTGCTAGTTGCCATTAAATATCAAACATGTCTAAATGGACTCTTTTTGATTAAGCAAGGCATTTATAGTGTTTGTTGACTTCATGTCACAGTGCAGACCATGTCTTTTGATTGTGGAGTATCTTTAGTATTTGAGCCTAACACTTGACGCATATGCAAGTCTACAAACAATGGACTTACACAACTTGTTTGGAAACAAGATTAAGATGCAACCCTTTATTTGATATGCTATTTCTATGGATGTTTCAAAGCTACATTTTTGCAAAGAGAGTTTTATTAAAACAAAGCTATGGTTGTTTCAATGTCATCTGCACTGAGCAAAAGTGTGCCTCGTTTGCATTCCTGCATTGAGAAGAAGGAAGACGGGGAGGAGAAGTTCTCACTAATGCTGACTCACACATCCAGGTTTGCTATACAGTACTTCCCTTTTTCTCTGTGTAGAAAATGAGAAAGAGGAATAAAATGCTCTCTGTTAATTCTTGCACATTCTAGGTGAGAGCAGCTGGTTTTGAAAGCTGCACTTCCTTCTGGAAGGGGAAATGCTGAGGAGAATCCTCATTGTTATTTCTTCTGATCAGATCAACAGGGAGAGACTTCAGGAAGGTCAGGACAAGACTTGGATGCTGTGACCCTCTGGGCTAATTTGGAGCCCGCACAAATTCAATTAGACTTGTGGGTAAAAATCATCTCCTAATTTCAAGCTATAAACTGTAAGAGTATGCCTGTTTACCAGTGTTGCCTCTGCTTTTAGAAGCCTTCATCTGTATGCCAAGAAAAATCTACAAATGCTGGGGTCATTTAATTTCTTCATGAAACAAAGTGCCATTTAATGCAGGATGCTAGCTAGTGTAGAAGGTAAACAAGAAATATCAATTTGTACCTTTTCCTCTTCCAGAAATATTCTCCATTTCCAATTATGACAGTAAGTAGTGTGCCATTTTGTGTGAAATTTCTTCTTGTATCTTATATTGTTACGTTCAGAACCAACAAGATTATCCTTTCAAAATACCAGAATAGTTAAGTTATCCTATGATTATTTATTTTCATTTGAGATCTTATTTTAAGATTTGTAGTATCTTGTAATGAAAGTCTTCCCTGTCTGTTAGTCGAGGAAGTATCAGAACATTTGAATGCACTAGTATAGATTTTAAGCAAACAGAAGATTAGGAAAAAGCAAATCATATCTTAGAAGAGTTTTCACTAAAATATCCAATTTCTTTTTTTTGCCTTTGGTTTTGCATGGGTGGATTTCACCAAGTGAAAAAAAGGCCACTGTCCTGAGGCATCTTGCAGCTGTCTGCTGGTCTTGTGATTTAGGTAGTGCTGTGCTTTTCAACCATTTCTATCTCCCCATATGCTCCACGATGCGTTTTCTCCCATTCAGAATGTTAACAATGGAAGAGGCTTAGTGGTCCCCCTTCCTCTGGCAGGAGCTAAGTGGCCTGGGTGGGAAATGCAACATCCCTTACTCTCCTGGATTCGACAGGCTTAACATGTTGGTGCTACAGTACTTAGTTATGATGAAAGATTTCCATAATTTCACTGTCATAGCGGTCACTCCCTCAACAAATCTAAGGCTGTGGATGTACTGTCTATAACAGGGGTCCTCAACCTAAGGCCCCAGGGCTGGATGTGGCCCCCCAAGGTCCTGAATCCGGCCCCCGGGACCAAATGCAACCCCCACACACACACCTACCCCTGCTTTGCGAGCAAGCCAGCCTCCGCAGCTCCTTCTATTGCTGAGGCTTCTCCCACTCCCCCCAACTATCGCCCAGATGATCAGCATGCTGATCTAGCATGCTGGCTAGTGGGGCATTCAAAGTCGGAGGGCTATGGCAAGGTCCCCCACTCCCTCCCCCCTTTTTCCAGGTTGGCCTTTTTTTTTTTTTTTTTGGACTGTGGTCCGGCCCCCAGTGGTGTCTGGGGCATGGTGGACCGGCCCGCTGTTTGAAAACTTTGAGGACCCCTGGTCTATAAAAAGGATAGATTCATTTTCAGAGCTTCTCTTAAACTTGTTAAACAACTAGGTTAGTGTGCGCAACCTAGAGCACTCAAAGAACACAAGACAGTCAAACTGATATGTCAAATGTATTTGATAAATACATTTATTTAACAGCCAACAAGGAAATGCTTGAAAATCGCGTGTCACTTGTAAAATAAAATTTAAAAACTAACCATTGGCTAATAAACCTTATCAAAATCCTAGGATCTTGCTGAAACAGTTAGCAAAAACCACAGCCTAAAGGAGGGAGGCTGTCCTGACTCTCCATGGCATAGCTTTACAGTGGTCTTCCTTTCAGTTGTCATGTTTACTTATTCACAAACTTGGTGATGTTTGGATTTTTAATGCAATTATTAGTTATGTAAAAGTAAAGCAAGATTTAGCTCTGCAATCAGTAATTTTTTTCCACGAATATGGCATGCATTTATTTTATACAATCCTGATGCTGCTGGTATGGTTATTGATTTATTTGTTATTACTCCATCTGTTGGTTGTTATATATATATATGCTATGAACCGCCCAGAGTCACCCTGCTATCAGATGGGAGATATATAAGAGAAACAAACAAATAAACAAATAAACAAATAAATAAATTCTTATTCGGTTACCTTTGTTGTAGTAATGCGTATGAGCTATCTCCAGCAGGCTAAATACACTTGCCATGCCTCCGAGTCCTGCATTTGCATATGACTGTTCAAGGCTTGATACAGTGCATTTCAGTAAATCCAGCATCCCTTTATAGACCTTGCGGCTTATCTCCTGAAATGAAAGGAACCACAAGAGTAAGAATACCTCAATAAACAGAATTCTATTCCAGTTTAATAATTTCCCTCTCATAAATCCATTCATTCTGTTGCATTCTAGCTATTTTTATGTAACCTGACTATGTTTTCTGTAACTTGGGAACAAAGAAAATTGCCCTGTTCTAAAACATACCACTGTTCCATTTAACTCAGTACTCTTTATAGGAGGGGAAGATTGTTTCAGTAAGTCTGAGGACCAAATAAGTGATACAGGCCACAGCAGACCCAGAAAGGGCCAAACAAGACCCCAGATTTGGGGAAGATGAAGTTTGAAATCAGAATGTGACAATGCATTCACCTCCTGTTGTGATTTTTTGACTTTTCCATGTCAAAAAATAAAAATAAAAATAAAAATACTACTTCTGAATGCCTCAAGGAACAGAACCTGCTTCTATGATTGGATGGATGGATGGATGGATGGATGGATGGATGGATCTATCTATCTATCTATCTATCTATCTATCTATCTATCTATCTATCTATCTATCTATCTATCTATCTATCTATCTATCTATCTATCTATCTATCTATCTACAGTGCCATCAAGCATCAATTAGCCACTGCATTGGAAGAACTGTCCTTATATTATAGAAACAACCACCTGAAACCAAGCCCTTTAAAATACTGCTCCAAGTTAGCAGAGAAGGCAACATTTTGGGACACTGCAATACCCCAAAGTATTTGAGCATCATTTTTTACTGAACCCTGACCTACAAAAATTGTTTAAACATCAACAGAAAGTATGGTTAAAATTGAAGAAATGTGTTCTGCACACAACTCAAGCTCTATATAATAAACTAGAAGAGGCTAGGATAACACTATGGGAAATAGAAACATCACACTTTACTGAACAGAGGAGTGCTGAAGAGTGTCTCCCACTAAGACAAACAACTAGCTGGTCCATCTAAAAGTCACTTAATAAACTTCAAAGCAAAGTAGGAATATCAAAGAATCAACTAAAATGAGGCACTTGAATATAGGACAAATTTCTTATGATTGTAGAGACATTCATTAGGACCCCGGTATCTGCTGGGGTCTGGAGTAGGAACTGGCAAGCCACTCCAGTACTCCTTCCAAGAAAACCCCATGGACATGGAGTCACGTAGAGCCGGTCACGACTGTAACGACACAACACACACACATCTGCTGGGGACTGGCTCAAGGCGTTCCCTTGGATAATGAAAACCGTGAATAAGCGAGAGCACAAAAAACCCAAAAGTACTGTTTGGTGACAGTAGCTTACTTTATGGCTGCTGCTTTGCGACAGTAGCTTGCTTTACAGCTGCTGTTTCCTGACAGTAGCTTGCTTTATGGCTGCTGTTTTACAACAGTAGCTTGCTTTACAGCTGCTGTTTGTGATGGTACCTTGCTTTGCGGCTGCTGGATTATTTATTTAATTTTTTTCCTGCAAACCATGGATAACTGAATCTGTGGTTAATTAATCAGTGGATATGGGGGTCCTACTGCACTTATGTACATGCAATTTTTATCCCATTACATGTACAAAAGAATATCTAGCAAATGGCTGAGAAAACACTATAAAAGTAGACAGTTTCTGGTCAATTGCACAATTATCTTATATGAATAAGGAAAGATTTCAAGATGTCCAGGCATGTGTTTTCATTAAGGGTGCAGTCACTGGTCAACCAGCTTTTTAAGATCGATGTGCAACCCCTGAGAGATGTCAGGGAGGTTTAGGTTTGGGTATCATCAGTATGCAGACCACAACCAGTTCTACCTTTTATTTCCATCTGCAGATGCTAATTACGCATTAGAAATGTGCAACAATCTCTGGGGCCAATTTTGGTTCGAAATAGGTGAACGAACCTAAATGACAATCAGATGGATGTTTGTTCGTTTGTTTTGACTGGAGGTATACCCTTCAAGCGTACTCTTGGATCTATCAGTCCTCCTAGATGCACATTTGGAGGGTCAGGAGCACTTTTTACCAACTACATCTGGTATGGGAGTTGCACCATGATCTGGAAAAGTCGGACTTGGGTTCGAATGTTAACATCTGTACCAATAAAAGTAATTTTATTTGAAGTCAGCCTGGGCCCATTTTGCTATAGAAATATACTACAAAAATCATTAGGGGGAAAAGAAAGACAAGTGTGTGTGGGGGGGGACTTACCACATCCTGGACCACATCCTGTCGTGCATCCTCTTCTGACTGTATGGTGCGATTAAGTTTGCTTAACACAAACACACGGAGTTGTTCACTCTCTAGGAGACGCCGGACTCTCTTCATATGAAACCAACCAACTCCTTGCCCATCTAAGACATTGTGTACCACTTCTTTCAAAAACTGCTGGTTTTCACTAAATGATGCAAATGCATTAAAGAAGAACAGTTATCCACAATTTGGACAAACTTGTCCCAGTTATTTAAGAGGAAAAGCAGTTCTGAGCTTTTTACTCAGCACATTTGCTGGGATATTCTTAGACCTTGGGCAATAACACCAAACACAAACTTCAATTTGCCCTACATAGTTCCCTAAGCATGTATATCAAGAAAATATCAAGCTCACATTATTCTTTGGGTGAGAAAGTTACTTTGGATGTCTTCATCTTGTGTGTCAGTTTTGCACAGGAATTGTATATTTTGTGTAAGTTTGCACTTATGTTATATGTTAAATATCAGTAGTAGTAATTGTTGCTATGTGCCATCAAGTTGCCTCTAACTTGTGGCAACCTTACGAATGAGAGATCTTCAAAATATCTTGTCCTCAGCTGCCCTCCTCAGGCCTGCGGCTTCCTTTCAGAAGTTCACCCATCTTATATTAAGACCAAACAGGACCCAAATTGAAGATGACCTCTGCTTCCAACCAGTAAAAAATTTGACTTTAATTTGGTTTCAATTGGCTTTACTGAGAGAGTGGATCAAATTTCATTCTTAATTATCTGAAAGAGGTTTGGCACATCTGTATATTTCCTTTTCCCTTATTCAAATAGTAACTCTGAGTTTCAATTGAAGGTAATAGGAGGTAATGTAATCTATTTGACAGTCCTTTGTTTAAGGAGTTGGGAGGTGAAATGAACCGGTTATTTAAGTGTAAATGTGGTTCTTTGAGTGGACCTTCGTGAAGCCACCCAGATAGGTTGCTAGCGCGCACACGTGATGCTATGGACTTTTCTAGCAAAAGAAAAGCTCATTCGTCTCTTCCCCTCCTGCTGCGAATGTGCGGGAGGCTTCCCACCCAAACCCTCAGTTCCCTCGTAGCTGCCAGCGTGTAACCGTAGCGGGACACAGCAGGACAACTCGAGGGGAGAAGGGCGGGACTGTGTGGCTTCACAAAGGTCCACTTGAAGAACCACCTTTACAGATAAGTAACTCGTTCTTCTTCTCCGTGGCCTTCGTGAAGCCACACAGATGGGCAATTACAAGCAGTACTCACAGGATGGAGGGCAGTCACACCATCACAAAGGAAAGGACAGCTCTACCAAAGGTCATAGAGGATCTCACACGTGCATCCGTCCTGTAGTGCTTCACGAAGATCAATAGTTTGGACCAGGTAGCAGAATTACAAATGTCTTCCAGAGGAACACCTTTTAGGAATGCAGCTGAAGAGGAAACTGCTTTGGTGGAATGGGCTCTGATCAGGCCTTTTAGCCAACTGGTAAGTAAGTTCAATATTAGAATGGACCCAATGTGAGAGCCATCTGTATTCAGCCATCTGTATTCAGGTTAAATGGTTGTATTGGCACTTTGCGAAGAATTAGTGGGTTTTGAATCGCAGTTTGGACACTCGGTCTCTAAAGGGTTTGCCATCACTGGGGTAGGGAGTCAAATTCCAGAAGGTAACCCTTGACAGGATGGAAAACACCCGGTGATCGGTGGTGATGGAGCAGCAGGTGTTGAGGAAAGGTGCAAGCAGGATGTCTGGATAGGAGTCAGAAGTCCTGTCTCTTGAAGATTGAGAGGAAGCAGACTTGGGCTTTTTCCCTCTAGAGGAGGTATAGGAGGAGAAGAAGGAGGACCAGGAAGGCTGCTCTCTAGATTGTGATCTTTGGTAGGTTGGTTGTTAATTTGGCTGGTAAGTTGATCTCTTCCATTGATAACGAAAGGCCTGCTGTTGACCCTGAGAGATAAGGTTGAGAGACTTAGCAATGGTCTGCTTTTTCTGATGATCCTCCATCATATCGTCTGTTGATGGATGAAAAAGACCTTCCCCCTCAAAGGGTAGTTGTTCTATGTGTGTTTTGTTTTCCTCAGACAGGCCTGTGGATCTAAGCCAGGAATGTCTGTGTAAGGCAATGGAGGAGCCGAGAATCTTGGTGGTACAATCCAGGATGTGTGTGGCAGAACGCATTTGCTGTGCAGCCAAAGCCATGGCTTCTTCAAAAATAGTGGAGGCATCAGATTTTTTTATCCTCCAGGAGGAGCTCAAGGAAGATGTGAAGATGAGAGAGAAGTTCTCTGATACACACCCATAGCTCCCTGGTAACTGGAAATTTTGTAGATCGGGGAAGAGAAAGATTAAATGCTTCTGCCTACGGAGTAAAGTTTTCTGCCTTCCTTGGATGGAGGAACTAGTTTGGTGAGGGATTGAACTTGAGAGGCAGCAACCACCACCGAATTAAGATGTGGATGTTTGGCTAGGAATGTAGCCTTATCACTGAAGACTTTATAGAGAGATTTGATTTGTCGAGAGACAGGCTGAGAAGAAATGTTCTTGAAGGATTCCTCCGTCATGGAAAGGAAAGAAGGAAAAACTCCAAGATATACTGGAGCAGAGTTATCCGTAGAGATTTTTCCATATAAATAGTCAGTGTGCCAAGGTTTCAGGTGATGAACAGGAAAGTCTACGGACTTTGCCATGCGGAGAACGAAATTAGAATAATTCCTTATGGATTCGGAGGAAGAAGGTGGAGTGTGCTCCTTGATATTGGAATCGGGAGTGGTAACTAGGTGGGGAGCCTCGTCCTCCTTGTCCTGAAATGGAGGAGAGGAATAGTCCAAATCGGAGGGAGGTGATGACGTCTAGATTGGTGTTGTTCGAGTGGTTTTGAATACGACGCAGTCTGAAATACCCATTGAGTTCTTTCAAAACAGAGAGAGAAAGATGGAAGTGGTGGCATCGGTATCAAAACTGAAGTTGGGTCCAAGTGAGAAGCTAGGGTAACCGGTATGACAGGAACCTGAAAATGAAAATGTAGCAGGTGTATGCTTTGGTACTGACAGAAGACCAACCTTAAGGATGGGAGGCTGAGATGTTTTAGGGGCCGGTATCAGCTTGTGCTTCAGTGGTATAACAGCCTGCTCTGTCTTATGTACCAAAGGAGGCATTGAAGATTTGGACGATTCCTTCTCAAATTGGAGGCATTTGGGATGATGCTTCCGATCCCCCCATGGCACTTTTTTGCCTTTCGGGCAACTGGCTACGGATTGGGCAGAATAGCTTGCAGCGACTGCTGCTGTAAAGTATCTGAAGCAGCCTTTGGAGCATGGGACACCAGATGGGGAGAAG
Organism: Phrynocephalus forsythii; assembly: GCA_029282475.1. NCBI lineage: Eukaryota > Metazoa > Chordata > Lepidosauria > Squamata > Agamidae > Phrynocephalus > Phrynocephalus forsythii. The sequence goes on along the minus strand of JAPFRF010000001.1, from coordinate 137,764,479 downwards.
GCATTGGGATCATCAGGTATTCCAGGTCCAAGAGCAGAACCTGCAGTGCTTGGATGAACAAGTCTTTTAAGTGAGACAAGTCTGGCAGAGACAGAGCACCCGAGGAAAAGGGCGAATTGGAAGCCGATCCCAATGAATCCAAAGGGAGTAATGGAGCATATGTTGGACGCTTGATATGGTAAGGTGTCGATCCCGATGGACAGATTATATAGATGGTTTAGGTTTCTTCTCCATCCATGGTAATTTTTTTGGTTTTTGTTTGGGAACAGACTTTGAAGTGGGTTTTTTATCCTTTTTAGACAACTGAGAGCCAGGAGATGAAGGTAGCGAGGCTCTGTCCTTCTCCATGGACAAAGGACTTAGAGCAGGGGTGTCCAAACTTTTTGCAAGGAGGGCCAGATTTGGTGGCTGAGAATGTTTCGGGGTCCGGCTGCTCCCCGACCCTGCCCCCCACTGCAAGCCCCACCCCTGACCCCTAAGATCCAGCCTGACCCCTAAGACCCACCCACTGACTCCTTGCAAGCCCCACCCACAGGAAGGAAGGAAGGTGTGAACCAAGGAAGGAAGGAAGGAAGGGGGGACCAAGGAAGGAAGGAAGGAAGGAAGGAAGGAAGGAAGGAAGGAAGGAAGGAAGGAAGGGACCAAGGGAGGAAGGAAGAAAGGGACCAAGGGAGGGAGGAAGGAAGAAAACTGGGGACCAAGGAAGGAATGTGGGGACCAAGGGAGGGAGGGGGAGGGTAAGAACAGACAAAAGAAAATATTTTTTCACCCAGTGCATTGTTAGTCTGTGGAACTCCCTGCCACAGGAGGTGGTGATGGCATCTGGCCTGGATGCCTTCAAAAGGGGATTGGACAGATTCCTGAAGGAAAAGTCCATCACAGGTTTCAAACCATGATGGAGATGTGTAATCTCTAGGCTTAAAACTGGGGTACTTCAAGGACCAGATGCAGGAGTGGCATCAGGAGACAGATATCTAGTCTCATGCGCTCCCAGATGCATCTGGTGGGGCCACTGTGAGATACAGAAAGCTGGACTAGACAGGCCTTTGGCCTGATCCAGCATGGCTCTTCTTATGTTCTTATGGAAGGAAGGAATGTGGGGACCAAGGGAGGGTGGGAGGACAGAATGTAGGGACGAAGGAAGGAAGGAAGGAAGGAAGGAGGGAAGGTGGGGACCAAGGAAGGCATTCTGCAGGTCGCCTCTGTCACCAGCCAATTTGGGGGGGACAGTTTCACAGCACCTGCTGGCTGTCACTCCATAGATATCCTGCCCACGTCAGGGCAAGATGGGGGAAGCCATGCTGTCTTGGACGTGTCAGTAAGGCAGGCTTTGTTGTGGCCAACCAGGGCAAAAGACAGGGAGGGGCAGAAGCCCTTCCACCAGCCCTGACAGGCGAACCTGGCCAATACACACACTTGTGGGCCAAAGGAAGGAGGTGTAAAGAGCGCCCGAGATGGACAATTTCAGCGCCCGCTGTGAGGGCATCTGCCAACGCTGGCGCCTCCTGCCTTGCCCAGCCACCATTTCTGCCCACAGCTGAAGGAAAAAAATTAATGGCCTCGCAGAACGACTGCTTCCCAGGCTGCTCCGGTGGCCGCCAGCTCCTTCTCCAACGGCACCTTCACTACTCTGGATGAGTGCATCAGCGGAGGTGCCTACAACTCCCAGAAATCCTTGGGAGTAAACAACCGCCCCTTGACAGGGACGAGGGAGAGGAGAGCGGGGTTTGGGGAGTGCAGAATCGGGGAGGGACTGAGGGAAGCTCCTCCACGGCGGACAGCGGCAGAGAAGCCCCTCCTGAACCCCACCCCACCCCCACACAAGCCCCGCGGCGGCAGCGGCAGCAAAGGAGGCTTGCCAGAACACCCCTCCCATCCACCCCCACAAGCCCAGCGATGGACCGAGGGCCCCCTCCCACTTGCCTTTTTGTCATAAGCACAAGCCTAGCTCAAAACTCTCCAGACGCCCACACACGAACTCGACCCTCCTCCTTACATGGAAAGGCGTCCTGCCTGGCCAGGAGTCGCCACTTGTTCGGAACGAGCCTTCTCGAGCCAGTCGGAGAGGTGGGGGCTGGGAGGCGAAGAGCGCTTCCCTCCCCCCATACACAGACACACACGCGGCCGCCTCTCCCACAAAGGCGCCCCTTTCCGCGCATCTCCCCGCGCGTTCCCGCCCCAAAGACGAGGCGAGCTGAGGCTCCCGTGGCGGCCCTCCTGGGAGCCGGACCAAGCCCCAGCTGTCCTGCAGCTGCCAGCGCCGCCCCTCCTCTTCAGCCGCTGCCGCCACCACCCCGCCCTGCCCCACTTTCGCCTCCGCATCCCGGCCGTGACGGGGTGTGCACGGGTTTGAGGGGAGACCGAGTGAAGCGTGGCGAGAGACCCGCCCGTGACAGCTGCGGGAGGCAACGGCCCCAAGTCCCTGGAGTCAGCCGCCCTGCAGCTGGCGGCGGCGGCAGTAAACAAGGCCCTCCTGCACCCCCCCCACCTCAAAGCCCCTCCTCAGGAGCGCCCAGGCATGCCAGAATATTTTCAACCCTCCCACACGGCCCAGCGAAGGAGGCCCGCCTGAACCCCCCCACCCACCCAGCCGTGCTCCAGTGAAAATGGCCTGGCGGGCCCAGGCGGGATATTTTCAAAAAAGCAGGCTGGAGGTGGGAGGGCAGGCCTGATTTAAAATGGCCCTCCAGGAGGTCCAGCAGTATTTTAAGCTATGCTTGCAGTTTTAAACTGCCTGGCTGCTAAAGCATTTGCAAAACTCACAGGTTATCTGGGCGATGGTTCTACCCAAGGCAAGAGAGGCACTTGGATTGCCCATCAGAAGGGGGAATTTTCCCCACACAGCTAACACACTTCTTAAAAGGTGGGCAAATGCCATAAAACAACAAAGGGAGATCACAGTGAAGAAATAAAAATATCCTCAAGGAAACTAACGAAGAGGAACCTTCTAATGCAGCGGTTAGAGGGAACTGAGGGTTTGGATGGGAAGTGTCCCAAACATGTACAGTAGGAGGGGAAGAGACTAATGAGCTTTTATTTTGCTGAAGAAGTCCAGAGCCTTGCGTGTGCACGCTAACAACCATCTGTGTGGCTTCATGAAGGCCACAAAGAAGAACCAACTAATGGCTAACAGAGACAGAGTCTGAAGCCTCACCCCAATACTGCTTGACATCATGGATTTTGAATTCACCTTTGGCAACCATATGAACAGAGATAACTGCAAGGATTTTTTTACTTTGACACACAGCCTGAAGAGGACAGATTTGATCCATTTTCAGTGGTCCATTGAAGGTCTAACTTGTTCTTGCCTTTGAATCAGAGATTTAAAAAGGTGTGTTGTGCATCTTACCTGGAATTACTGGTTCGTCCCTGTGGTGAAGGAGACTCTCTTTTCACTGTTGGGCTGTGCTTTATAACAGAAGACTTCTGATCAACAAGTGCGCGCCTGTTTCCTACGTAAATGAGAGGCAGAATAAAGGAACATTTACTGGAATGAACATACAAATCCGTGAACAGCACCAGTGAGGCACACAAAAGTCAGCTAAAACTCTAATTAAAAGGACATACAAATAAACTTGAAAAGCAGCGGCATATTTGTATTATTGCATCATACATCGGCAGAAAACAGTAATGGGAATGAAGCAGAAACAAAAGAGAAGATGGTAACAAGAGCAGAAGGTGAGAAGCAGGAGAGGTTTGGCTGCTCTGCATGCATTTCTGCCACAAGAACCATCTTCAGATGAGGCACCATATGGGGAAGCATAACACATAATGAGAGTATGATCAAAAGAAATCATACAGTATCGGTTACCAGTGGAAAAGCTGCCCAGAAGGCAGGCACAAGGATGCTTGCTGGGAGTTGGTATGTCATGCACAGCTCATGATGCAAGGAACCCACCTTCATTGCTTACTGGCCCAGCTTCAGTAATAATCTCCATTATAGTATTTAGCCCAAATACTGGGACACAAAATAAACAATTAGTAGTGTATGGCAAAATCACCACCAATTCTATATTTAATCAACTAGTTAATTAATCCCTTCCGTCTAAAAAAAAAATCAGTCCTGGCATAAAAGTGGGAAATAAATATATCAGGCTAGGCTGGATTGCAGTTTCCTTTGCAGCTGTCAAAGAGTTGTACCAATAGCCCAAGATGGGGAGGAAGCAGTAACTCAATAAAGAGGTAGTTACTGAGGGACAGGGTAGAGCGATACTGTTTTCAGTAAGCCTACCTGGCCCAAGGCTGATTGTTCTTGATTGCATATCATCAGCAATCAGCACAGTAATCAGCACACTGCCCTTGGGGCTTGACAATATTAACTGTACTATAAACCAGAATGCTAGATTTCCCCCCTACTCTCTAGAACCACACTAGGAAACAAACTGATATTCCTGGTCTCAAAATAATCCTCCTTAAACAGTACAGTTCTTTATGGGAGCTACAGATTTCTCTGTCCCATCCAATCCTTAATTACCTGCCCAGAAACATCAGTTATAAGGATCCTTAGGAAACTCCATTACATGTTAGCAGCTCATATGTGGCCTGATTTTAATGTTACTTAAAGTAGACAATTATTATGTACCTGTATATACTCGAGTATAAGTCAACCCGAGTGTAAGTCGAGGCCCCTAATTTAACCCCCCAAAACTGGGGAAATGTATTGACTCAAGTATAAGTCTAGGGTGGGAAATGCAGCAGGGCCTGGCAGCTCCTCCTTTGTGAGCTGGGGGAGTGGTGTGTGATGTTTAAAATGACTTTTAGCCACTGATGCAAGTGCTTGGGTCAGTGGCTAAAAGTCATTTTAAACATCGTGCGCTGCTCCCCTGTGATGCAGAGGGGGGCCATGAGAAGCGGCACACAATGTTTAAAATGACTTTTAGCCACCAACCCAAGCACTTGCCTCGGTGGCTAAAAGTATTGACCCGAATATAAGTCGAGGGCCCCTTTTTTCAGCCCAAAATTAGGGCTGAAAAACTAGGCTTATATTCGAGTATATACAGTATTTGTTACATTGATACTCCATCTCCCCCGCCCCATGAACTCAAAGTGGCATATGGTTCTCCCTCTCCCCATGCAAGATTCCTTAGGTAATTCAGGCAGATAGACAGACAAAGGCCACTGACAGTGTTTCGTGGCTAAGTGAGGATTTGGATACAGGTCTCCTGAGTCATAGATTAACCACCTAATCATTACATCACATTGGCTCAAATGCTACACTAAACCCCATTTGAATAATGCTTCTTGCGTCCTTGGAATTAATATATCTGTCTTACACATCCATTGCAAAAAAAAAAAAAGCCTATATCCTTTTAGAACAAGGTGGGGAACCTTTGACCCTCCTGATGTTTTAGATCATAACCCCCACAGTCCCTTATCGCTGGCAATATAAGCTCGAAATTTCTGGAAGCTGCAGTCCAAAATATCTGCAGGGCCAAAGTTTTCCCACCCCTGTTTCAAAACATTATGGAAAGTGGATTAAATTAAATCATAAGGAAAAAAATGGAAAAAGTAATGAAATAGTGACAAGCTTCTTGCACCATAATATTCATATATTATAAAAAATTAATTTAAGAATATCAATACAGTAGATATCCTGTATCCACAGATGTCTACCTTCACAACATCCTTGACAACTACCATAGTGCTCAACAGATGTACTCTTCAAATTGGTTTGTTTGTAAAACTTTCTTTAGCTACGAAAGAAACAGAACTACTAATAAAAGGACATTTTATTCTAGTTCAGAAAACTGCAGAAGCCACATGGAAAAAAGTTGTCAAGAAATGGTTATAAATTGCAGACAATGAGACACAGAGCATGAAAAAGAAATAGAAAAACCCATCACTGTTTTCTCCCAATGTGTGTTACCAATAATAGGTTTAGCTAACAACAAGATCTCTGCACAAATACAGGAATGTGATCTAATAGAAATATTCCAGACAGACCAATGTAGAGTCTTCACCAGCTATTCACATTCCTTCTCTCTTTTTTTAAATGCACAAGCACACACACCCAGGAAGAAGTCATTCTATCCAAAGCAAAAATCCAATGCAGGAACACAAAACCAACTTTTGGCCTTTATTGCTAAAAGGTCAAAGGTCAGCAAGACATCATACCAACCTTCATCCACATCCCTTCCCACTTCCAGATTAAAGTAATCTTTACCGATGAAAATGGAGAGGGGGGAGAAATAAATAAAATCAACTTGTTAAAAAGAAAAATAGTATTTCTCTAATTATATATATGAACTGAAGAAATAAACAAGGTACTCTTCTGGTTAAGCAACTGAAAATTTCAATGCAAAAACAAACAATGGTATGCTTCTTTTCTTCATCTGTAAAATTCTCTAAAACCAACTGTACTACAGGTAACTTAGTGCAATGGTTAATTCTATAACCTCTACTGTACAGTCTTGAATGCAAAGAAAACAGCCTTACTTGACTAGCTCCATTGCCCCTGAATAGAGGAGTTACGAGCAGACTTTCCCCAACTACAGACAATGTCTTTGTGCCTAGCTGCATGACCGTGGGCCAACTCACACACTAAGCAGATGTTGAATACGATGTTTATTTTATAGATCAGCCATTCTCAACCTTTTTTGTCCATGGCCATAAACACAATATATATAGAATGAATTACGATCACATAGGTCACATAACAAATCTTGTGAAGTGGTATGTGCAGTGGCGTAGCTAGGGAGGCAAGGGAGACTTTTGCCCCTCGGCACAGCATCTGGGATGCCAAATTGGGCACCAAACACCTCCCCACCCAGGAGCCGCAGGAAGGCACATCACAGGCGACCTGCCAGGGCCAGTGCGGAGGGCTCTCTGACCACCCCCACTGCTGACACCTTCTTGACAGTGCCTTAGCTCCTCCCTGTCCCTTGGGGTGTGTGCAAAAACTGACTTTGTCCTTGGGCACTGAAACCCTAGCTACGCCTCTGGGTATGTGAAGAACTGTTTCTAGTCTATTGCCCCCTTCAAATGTGTTAGGGGCCCCCGGGGGGCATGGCCTCTGTTGAGAATGGCTGATGTAGACCATTGCCAGCAAAGGAACTCCTTGGAAGCCTCCGCATGGGGTTAAAAAGCTTCAGTCTGTCCAAAGCATTAAGAATGTGCATCCCTTAGTTTAATAGGTCAAGAATCTCCTTCTACAAAAGTACATTCATAGAGCAAAATCAGTAAAGATAGGGAAAGTATTTTATCCCAATGAAATACTTTCCAATGAAGCTGTGTGGATGAACAGCGAAATGTTTCTATCTCTCAAAAAGAAGTCCAGTAGCCATGACTCAACTTCCAGATATTTTATCCCTTAACACTCTACTAGTGACTAAGAGTGACTTTTGAAAAATCTGTTCAAGAAATGCAAAGTATTGGCCACAAGCAGTCATCACAGTGGACCCTGGTATAACAAACAGTTTGTATAACATAAAATCTGTACAACATAAAAAATTCCGGAGATAGGGGAAATTTGCTTAACATAGTCGCCTATGGGGAGAATCTGTACAACATAAAAATGGGATTACTCCGTTTTCAATGCATTCCTATGGGAATTTGTATAAAGGAAAATTTGCTTAACATAAATTTCATTTGGAACAAATTAATTCCTTTATACAAGGTACCACTGTATTTCTAAAGATCATTGTTCCCCACAAATGCCATCTTTGGGTTGATTCTGTGACTGCTTGGCAATCAAAAGGATTCTGAAAGCAGTAACAGGGAAGGAAAAATTATTACCTTTCAGGCTGGGAAATGGAGTGTTTTTGTCTCTCCCAGCTTTGGTTGGAAGTGCTAAATTAGACAGACTAAAGCTTGTGCTGTGGTTCTTGTATAGGCTACCTATAACAGAAAGAAAATGTATCAAGTAATCCAATAATCTCCTTAACCTCCTTCAGTAATCTACTCTCCTATATACATCTGAACAGGACCAAATTAGATATGACTTTAAATATGTCATTAGATTTAATGAGCACATTATTAAGAATACACTCATCAACTAGAGCTGGGTAGGAAGCATCAATGGAGCGTCTTCGCATAAAGCAAGCACCAAAGAGAAAAGAGATTTTTCATAGAGCAGAAGAGGGTAGTAAGTAGCTAAAGTCCACTCCAATCCTGTGAGTCTTGCAATTGCTCACCCACCAATTGCAAACTAGTGTCACTTGTTAAAACCATATTAAATGCAAACATGCATATACTGTAATGACGTGTCCTTTGAGCCCGAATAGCAATCTTTCTCTCTACCAGAAACAGAATTTCTGTTAAGTCTTTCAGAGATACTTTGCACACAATATCAGGCACGATAACTTGTGCTCCCTGCTTTTTTTTCTTTTCCACCTCATATTTTTATTTAACAAAATTAAATAGAATGATTTTATTTTAAAATATTTATATCCTACCATTTATTCTCATATCTGAGATATCCAAGACCAATAACAATAACAAAACAAAATGTCATATAATAAAACATAAGATAAAGCAGCACAGCAGATAAAATTCATCTTTATCCAAGTCCAGCCATAAATAAATCAAGGATAGTCAAGAGCTGGTCACATCATATACCGACTGAAAGAAAACGAATCCCCCCTGATGTCTAAAAATCATTACATGGAGATGGAGTGAGATGGCTCTCCCAAGACATCTTAGCATGAATGCTATAATACAGAAGGCTCTCTTTCTTACTTCTTTCGGTTGTACCCTCCAGCAGCCATGAGACAAGAAGTGCCTCCACTCATAAATCGAATGAAACATATGAGGTGAGATGGTCCTATAAGAATCCTGACCTCAACCAGTGGAAAAACGAAAAGATAATAATATCTTTAAATTCGGCCTGGAAACAGACCAAATGCCAATATAGTTGGTACCATGATGGAGTCACATATTCCAAAAGAAACAGATCTCCCTCTAAACTTTGCATGCTGTGTTACAGACCAGTTGGAGCTTCTGCACACTTTTCTAAGGAAGTTGTACATATAATTTATTATAGTAGTCCAATGTTGATGGACTACAATCCCCTATTAAGGGGAATGTCTAATAAATCCATGTCCCCTCCTCAGGGATGCCTCAACTTAATGCAAATTAAGCTCTGTTTAACTTCCAATGACTAAGCAAAACCACAGCACATTAAATGCAAGATAGTTTGAGAAAGGATTTCTTTTAAAATGTGTGGAGTATATTGCCTAGTATGATCCATAAGCATGTGTGGCTTTGTCCAAAATCTGTGCTCTCTAGGAAGCAGAATAGCTGGTGTAACAATTTCAGCTGAAGAAAATAAATTATAGTGACAGCTATCACTTGGAGATCTAGGAGCAATGCTAGAGCCCATAACATTCTAGCACCTTATAGGACCATCAATTTTCCAAGTGCATTTATAAGCAGATAGCATAAGAATGACAAGTCAACATCACTTCTTATTTCACAGCATACTATCATATTAAAATTTCTGTTGTTTGTGCAGTCATTCACAATAGTACAATAATTTTCTCCCCAAAGCCTTCTTATTCTTTACTTATTAAATGACTGGGCTAATTTTCCACTGCAACAGAGAGAAAAGACTCATGACAATCTGACCCAAACACCTGGCTATTCAAACTGTTTGCTTGAGAAACATAGTCCATTTGGATGACTGAATGTATATATTTAATATAACTACAATTTCCCTTGCTATCTAATGGTTCCACAAGCTACAGATAATCAACAGATAAAAAATAGATATAATTAATAAAAACACCAACGTTTAAAATATAATTCCTAAAAGAAATGAAGAAAAATTTAGAAACTAACTCCTCAAAGAGCACACACAATAAGAAGTCAACTAGTTTTCCAAGCAATAAAAAAAAGGTAGCAACATAAATCCAGTAGAGGTCATGTCATAAAAATGGTACCAGAACTTAATTGCTCCTTGTGTATATGAAAATCATCCCTGTCAAACATATGGAGCAACAGATATGCTCAAGCACCTAAAGAAATGCATATGTGTCCAGTAATAGCTTGGTTTATGAGCATAATTTGTTCCAGAAACATGCTTATAAACAAAAACACTTTTATAGCAAAGCAAATTTCCCCATGAGAAATAATGGAAACTCAGATGATTTGTTCTGGGGTCCCATAGGCCACATACTGTACACACAAAATGCCAAAACTCACAAAAGAAGTTGGCTAGAAGTCCATGTCCACACCACGGTTTAGGTACCTGGCTGCGGAATCTGCTCTGCTTGGGATTAACAACTAACAGATTTCTATCTGTTGGTTTTTTATGTGACAATAATAAAGTGCAATTTGTAGCCATATACGCACCTGACTAGCTGCCCCAAGACTAGAAATGGTTTGAAAAATAAGAAAGGCTGTTGGAAACAACTTAAAGAAAAAGATACAGTGGTACGTCGACTTACGAATTTTATCCATTCCAAATGCATGCTCTTAAGTCGAACTACTCTTAAATTGGGTTACCTGTCCAAATGTTTTTTTTTAAATAAGTTAAAAAATAAGAAAAATATTTGTAAGTCGAGCAGACCATATCTAAAATTTGTAAGGCGACAGTTAAAATGCCAACAGTTTTCCGCTCTTAAGTCAAATTGCTCTTAAGTCAAGCTGCTCTTAAGTCAGGGTTCCACTGTACATATAAAGAAAAATAAAACCCTAACCTGCACTCTCCTTTAAAAATGATTGTAGCTAGTGCCTCCCTTCCTCCCTCTGCTCCCTGCTTTGAAAGTTGCCTGAGACAGAACATACCAGATAATCAACCACAGACCAGCGGGGGGGGGGGAGGGGAGAGGAGAGAGCCATCATTGGCTCATGTGATCATGTTACCTGCTCCAATTATCTGTACTGCAAGACACTGCTTGTTGATCAAGGCAAAATTTAGAAGGAATGTTTGCTTGTCTTGCAAAATGCACTTAGACCAAGTTACTCTTAAACCAATGTATTACTGTACTTCCTCTGACTTCCTGGTCACAAGCGATGATGAGTTTAAAGTTTTACTACTACTAACAGAAAAACTTTTTCCATGTCATTTTAAAAATCTTTTTAACAAAAGGTTGCCCTATAGCCTCTGCACAAGGCTTTCTAAGGGCGTTTATACAGGACCCCTAAACTCCGGGGCAAATGGCTCCCAGCTCCGGAGCTTAAAAATGTTTCCCCACCAGCTCTGGAGTTAACAGGAAATTAAGTGCGACCACGCCCACTTTAGCGCGTCCCAGCGCACCTTTCAAGTACCTGCTCTTTGGAGGTGAAAATTATTTGATCCGGTGTAACGATAGTGAGTGCGGGGCTCTCCTTGCTTCTGTTTGTTGTTTTTTGGCTCCCGCCCCTTTAAGAGCTACTTTTACAGAGACTGGAATGTTGCCGGCAGGAGCGAAAGGCAGAACGGAGGTGAGCGGCATGCTTTTCTTTCTCTTTTTCTCCCTCCCCTCACGCAGCCAGCAGCCAGGAAGTGCGGAGGGGTGGGGACACAGGAAGAGCGACGAACCCCTAAGATCTCTGGTCCGAATTTAAGTGGCCAGCGGATTTTAGGGGTCGTGTAAAAAGGCCCTAATAAGCCACAGTTGTCACCCTACAAGCAAAATGTAAAGGTTCAGTGCCATCGAGCATATACTGTTAACACTGAGTAAACCAGTGACCCTTGGAAAGTTACTTCACGTCCTTCCTCGTTCCGAGATTACGTTCGTTTCGTGATAACGTTGTTTGTGGTCTTGTCCCAGTTCTGTCCCTGTTGCCATTTACCCACAGGCATGATTGATGGTATCGTGACAACTGTTACTTCATGTCCTTGTTTCGTGACAATTACTGAATTTTCCTGGCTTCGTTTACCCTTTTTTTTTTTGGCCTGGGCTTCCGTTTTTTGATATTTCGAATCTCTGCAACTTTGCCTTTCATGCTTTAAGTGGCAAAACTCCCAGTTTCATGCCTTCTTCCCTCTCTGTGATGCTTTGTTTATACCATTGGGATTGTACTGGAGAATGCAACTTCGCACTCCTGCTACTAGATGGAGAATGCATGTGTTGCGTGACAAGCATTACTTCATGGGCACTTGTCTTGAAACAAGAACCGAAACAAGACAATTCCTGAGGCCAGGAAGAGGTATGTCTCATCACGCTCTATTCCCGGTTCAGATGGCATGGTCGGGACAAAGTCCCGCCGTCATGCAATGGACGTGTAGTAACCTTTTTTCGTACCGGTCCGAAACAGGACAGCGAACCGCGATCAGAGGGACGTGAAGTAACCGTCTTAGATTCTAACACAGCTTTTTTGTTTCACACACCTGGTTTCTTGAGCAGCTCTTGACAGCATGCCTATGCTCTCCTTTCAGTTTTGCTTTCTCAGCTGCCTTGTCTGATCTTCAGATCCCAATGATTATATTTTACCAAATCCAATTATTGTTCTCCCCTGCAAAATGAAGAAACTAGGTGCTCTCCCGCTGAGGCAACAAATACTCCAGCCAGAGGGTAAATGTCATGACATGAGGAGCAATCTGACCAGTGACCTTCAGAATTTTGGTGCCATGTGAGGTATCAAATGTTGCACTTCACCTGGCGCCCCTCCCCACCCCATATATCTCTTTTCTGCCTACTGTTTAAGTCAGGATGTAATAAGTAATCATACATACTGGCAAATGACATAATACCCCCAAAACCTTCACTGCTGTTGTTAGAGATTGTAGAATTTGGGGAACTGGCATGGGAATCCGATTCTGCATCAGAGTCATTGCCAAGCTTTAGACTGTTAGGTCGCAGGGGCTTCGGGGGCCTTTAAAGAAGAAAAAAAGAAAGGTATTATGGCACTGATATCATTCTGTGTCATGCAATCATAAGGATAACTGTGAATCATCTCATGTTGGTAATGGCCACGTCTGTGTTTGGCCATAGAATGGTTCTGGAGGGTGACACGTCAATTAAAGGCAGTAGGAAAACAAAGGTAGGGTGCTGTCAGTTCTAAATATCATCTGGCAGTCAAAATAATAACATCTCAAAGCCCTTCCGAGACCATCATTCTAGTCCTCTTCCCCAATCAAAGGGTTAAAAGATCCCTTCACATCTAGTAGTGTGGCACGATGCCATGCTATTATGATATGGAGTCTTGGTATGGCTTATGAAGTTACTTTTAAGAATATTAAATGTCATGACATGCTGCAGCCAGAGCATTATTTGGTTATGGATGGTTTCAGCAAAACCTTCCACACATTCTTCCTAAAACCAACTTTCTAAGCTCTGCAGCACTATGAACACCCCAGTCATATGAATGCTGGCCAGACAGATGTATTTTTTCCTCCTTCAGCTGTCACTTTCCTTCCTAGCTGGTTGCTTTCTTTATGTATAACACTGACTGGTGGAGGACTGTACCAGAATAGTCACTGGTGTGAGTATATGCAAGTGAGATCGAAGGGATCTAAGCTGCACAATGTTTTTCTCCCTAAACACAAAGCACTAGGTTCAGTAAAACTTAGGCATGGCCTTTACAATCTTGTACAGCCTTCATACAGAGGTTTCTCACCGACTGCCATTGAGGTTCTGATTGAACTTTGGTGTATAACTTTCTTCCTGTTCATCCTCCTCCTCCTCTGCTGGAAACCCATACTGTGGTTCAAAGTATGGGTTATCGTACTCCCGCTTATTCATCACCCCTTCACTGCAGTTCAAACTGTTCGAAGGACTCTCACATTCATGCCGATCCAAACCCAGCTTTGGAAAGTTTGGTTGCAAAGGCAAGCTGGGTAGGTGATTTGCAAATCCAGCTATCATCTTCTCCTCCATCTCTGCAGAATCAGCTGATTCCTGTAAAATAAAAGGAAATCAAAGAGTTTACAGATACCTATTCCTGTAACAGCTGATGACTGACCCACCCAAAGGAAAACTAAAATTTTAAGCACATTTTTCTCTTCTTTTTTTCAACACTGCTTCTGCTAAATTTGGTTCAATGCACAGACAATGGTTCAGGGCCAGCTCTCTGCAACTTTGTTGTCCAATCTAATATTCCACTGATCTGTTTATTTACTTTGTTATATCATGTTCCTCCTTTAAAAAAATTAAATGTGAGAAATAAAGTCTTGAATATTTACACACAAAATTTAGCCATCACGGTGATTCATCCCTAGTGCTATGAGCTCCACTAAGGGGAGAAAGGCACTTATTGGACCGGGGGGCTTTCTACTTATATCCTTGTTTACATAGTCTCTACCTTGTTCTCAAAATACTTAAATTCATAAGAGCTCATTTAAATGACAATCTAAATCATAATCTGTCTATGCAATACTCCTTCTCTGGTATCTGCTTTGTTTTGTTAATCTTGTTAGTCTGGAAAATAGGTGATTGTGGGAAAATCTAATTACTTTTATTGGAAAAGCAGGAACTATATGATAGACGTTTACCATAGCTTTACAACAGATTCATAAACTACAGATTTTATCACTCTTTTATTACCCACTACCTCTTAACATATGCCAGAACTTGCTTTTATTCATTACTTACTTCATTGTTTATGTATCCCACTTTTCCTTTCAAAAGGACGAGCCAAAAGCTCACAAACCCTTTCTGACCCAAAGCTGCTTAATTTTAAACTTCAGTCTAATCACAGATTGAAGAGAAGTGGTAGATCTCACAGTGGGACAAACAATGAACAAAAAATGCCCTAAGCCAGGGGTGCCCAAACTTTTTGTAAGGAGGGCCAGATTTGATGGCTGAGAAGGTGTCAGGGACCAGATGCTCCCCGACCCTGCCATCCCACTGCAAGCCCCACCCACTGACCCATAAGTGAAGGAGGGGGAGGGAGGGGCGGGCCAGCCAGCCGCGGGCCACTCAGAATGGCCTGACAGGCCGGATTTGGCCCCCGGGCCGGACTTTGGGCAGGCCTGCCCTAAGCAAACCGTGATGGTGATGAATGCCACCTAGCACAAATCCCATTATCCTCTATCTTGCTCCTCTACAGTCCCTGTGTTTGAACTCTCTTGTACAATAGCCTTATTACACACATGATTCACCCCATGGATGACCGTGCTGGGGCTACTACTAGCTGTAGTGCTTGAACTTGATCGAGGCTGGTTGTTGTCTTGGGAATTTTCACTGTCCAGGGCCTGTTCATCCATATCACCCGAATACTCCTGGAAGTCATCAAATTCCACTTCACTTGCATCACCCAAAGCTGCATGGGTTAGTGGATCCACATCTGTAAATATATACAGGAATACATACACTGCTTCAGTTCACAGGGTCTACATAAATCGGTGCTGTATCCTTCTGGGCAGCCTGGGTACCCTGTGTTATGGGAGCACAGGCGTCTAATCTCATCAGGTAATTTCCCCCCAGAAGGTGCTGCTGGTTGATTTCTGGTCTTCTGCTCCTACTTCTGCCCCACCCAACCCATTGTTAGTACTACTTATAGTCAATGTAATATTGCTGGGGGAAGTAAAGATAGGCTGAAATGTGGAAAACTTAACATGTTTGTGTGTGTGTGTGTGTGTGTGTGTGTGTGTGTGTGTGTGTGTGTGTGTGTGTGTGTGTGTGTGTGTGTGTGTGTGTGTGTGTGTGTGTGTGTTGTGTCATTACAGTCGTGACCGACTCTTTGTGACTCCATGTCCATGGAGTTTTCTTGACTGGAATACTGGTTTGCCAGCTCCTACTCCAGGCGCCTACAGCACCTGGTATTCCCTGGTGGTCTCCCATCCAAATACTAACCAGGGCCAACCCTGCTTAGCTTCCGAAATCAGGCGAGATCGGATGTGCTTAGGGCATTAACAGCCACTAATTTCAGAAAGGATTCGTTGTGAGATGCAGATGGTAAACAAGCTCAAAAGGTTAATATTTATGAAATGGGAGTACTTATTAGTAAGCAGTGATTGATCTGGACAAAGGTCACCGCTGGATAGGACTGCCTTATTTCTCATGAAGCAGGATCATCGTTTTCAAGGGCATGCCTGCATTCAGCACTCTCTGTGAAAATACAAGGGGCAACTGAAAGCCAGAGTGCCCTTTGCCACTTTCAGCTGACACTGCAGCTGTAAATCTGCTAAGGGCCGAAATATCCAAATATCTTCTATTAGTGGTACTATAAGCTGAGAAGATTCCCTTTTGGAAAAACATATGACTTGGCCCTCCTGCTAAACTCCATGAGAGGGCTTTAAAACTCTGATATGTCTTTTGGCTCTTAACTAGACATGCTGCTCTTCCCAATTGTATCTTTATATTTATTTTAATTTAAGTTCAGGTTTTATTTTTCTATCATGCTAGCATAAATGGCTTGTTTACTTTTTTGGGGTGTTTTTATTTTTGTTTTGTCCATTTTAAATAATTTAGTAGGTTGGATTCATAATTTTACATCTGGTGATGGAAAGGCTCATCTGATAGAGGAATGCACCTATCAAGTCAGAGAGGAAAGCACCACAGTCTGCCCCATTTGTCAGAGTCTTCTGTGTAGCATTTCCATTGAACCAAAAGGAATTGCTTTGTGGAGGAGAGGAAAATGAACAGTCCTCTTCTGCCAACCCAGATGCAGCATTACTTAAATCTGCAATGGTATATAAAGCAAAGCAAAAGCAAAGTGTTCTGCTTATATACCACCCCATACCACTTCAAGCAGTCTCTGGGGAGTTTACAGTTTAATTACAGTATGCAGGCTACACATTGCCCCCTCCCCCCAGCAAGCTGGGTACTCATTTTACCAACCTCGGAAGGATGGAAGGCTGAGTTAACCATGAGCCTGCTACCTAGGATTGAACCCCAGGTCGTGAGCACAGTTTTACCTGCAGTACAGGCATTTGACCACTGTGCCACAGGGCTCACTGGTTAAATGCCTGTATAAACAAATATATCTAAGAAACAAAATGTTTCTGCAAGATGATGCAAGCTGTTAAAACTAGAGTGATATAAGTGTGGTGCAATGGACAGAGTGACAGACTAGGACTCAGGAGACCTGGGTTCAACTCCCCACTTGGGCATGGAAAATCTCTGGGGGAGTGGAACTGGTAAAACAACTCCATAAATATCTCAAATTGAAAGCCCTATTAGGGTCATTGTAAGTCACTTTCAATTTGATGGCACAAAACAACTGTAAGAGCCTAAAGTCAACATGCCATCCCCATTCAATAAGCCAAGCGATCAATCTGGTCTTCAGGGAAATTAAACCAAGCAGAGGCAGATTTGTGGAGCTAATGAAACTAAAGACTTGAATTTACTAACTTGGAGTATCACCATTGATGTCACATTTCATCATTTCACTAACAAAGTCACCAAGGGATGAATATGAAGAGCTGGAGTCATCATAGTCCACACTGTCACTCCCACTGTCACAAATGAGAATGAAACAATTATAATTGACATAATGAATGGGACAAAGTACTGCAAAAAACAATAAGGAGTACAAAGCAGCAATTAAATTAAATGAGTAACCGTCATAATGAATCAAACATCAATAACATACTCTAGTAGGTTAGGTGCTATTAAATGAACAACCTCTGCTCTCGCATACTGTCATAATCATTGTCAAAGTGTTAGCTTGGAGGAATAAGTTTGAAAAAGAAAGGTACCATTGATTTAAACTACACAAGAAGCATAGATTGATCTTTGGCACACTTGGCAGACTGCCTTTTATTCTTTTAGGTTTTAATAAGCCTTTTAAGGATATTCAAATCTGTATTTTATGGTAGCTTTATTGATAACATTTTATACTGCTTTTCATTTTAAACTATGAAAATAATTTACAAAAATGTCATCTCATAACAACTGTAAACTGATGTTAAAGTCTAATACAAAAACCTTTGACCTCAATCTATATGTCAATTGATTTCAGAAATTTCAGTTACTGTGTTTCCCCGAAAATAAGACAGTGTCTTATATTAATTTTTGCTCCCAAAGATGTGCTAGGTCTTATTTTCAGGGGATGTCTTATTTTTTCATGAAGAAAAATACAGTACACATTTATTGTTATCTTATTATGGGGAGGCCTTATTTTCGGGGGATGCCTTATATTTCAAATGGATAATTGGAACTGCAGAAAAAATTATTGCTACTAATCTGCCATCTATTGTGGAATTGTATACCACACGAGCTAAAAAGAGGGCGATGAAAATATATACAGATTCCACACATCCTGGACATAACCTGTTTCAATTGTTACCCTCAGGGCGACGGTTTAGGGCATTGCATACTAGGACAACTAGATATAAAGATAGTTTCTTTCCAAGTGCTATCAAACTGTTGAATAATTAATTTTTACTTCTCTTCTTCCTTTTTAAATAATAGGATATATTGTATTGTTGTACTGTGTTTTTATTGTTGACTATATGATTCTTATATTTCCTTTTATATAGAGAGAGCATATTTTACCAAAACAAATTCTGGGTGTGTCCAACCACACTTGGCCAATAAAAGTATTCTGATTCTGATTCTGATTCTGATTCAGTGTGGGGCAAAACTGTAAGTAGGTCTTATTTTCAGGGGATGTCTTATTTTCGGGGAAACAGGTTATATACGTATATTTAATTCCAAAGGCCACTGAGAAAACTCCATAAAGATACACGGCTTACTAACCTGTCATCAGTAGGATCAGAATCTGTTTCTCTCTCAACAGGGGCACTCAGTGCTTCAGCCAGCTGAGAATTGGCATCATAGACACGATAATGAATTGGCTGCAGCTGATGAGCATACCACTTTGGCTTATCACCAATCAGAGCTGGGTCAAACATGTCTCCAGATGAAACAAGAAAAGAGTAAATTAAAAATACATTCGTAACACAATTTACTAAAAATCAGATACAAATTTGGGGGTACAAATGGAGCCAGTTGTGCCACAGATTTACATGCTAAAGGTCAGGCACAATACAAAAAAAAAAAAAATTAAGCAAAATGTTCTTTTTTTAAAAAAAACTTTGTAAAGAATTCTTATTATAAACAGAAGCACTTGTGTAGAACAGATGGCATTTAAGGAATAAAGAGCAGTTTGTTTGCTGTCATGCTTTTGTCTTGGAAGACTAAACGTTAGTCAGAAGGAAGCTGGGAAGTACAAGACCAAGACGTACTGTTGTGAATTCTCTGGAAAGCATAATTTGTGGGGTTGAGTGACCATTCTCCAAAGTATTCCACTGCCTGCGTCTTGGACAATTTGTCTGCAAAAGCTGTCTGCTTTGGTCGAGAGGCAAGGAAAGAATTGGCCTGAAATGCGACCACTGGCCGGGGAAAGAGGCGAAGTGTACGGGTATGCATCTGGAATCCTTGCAAAACATTTGGTGAATTGAAGAATCTCACCATGGCAACCCTAAAAAAACGAAACACAAAGATTGGGCATCTCAGCAGAAAGGTAAAGGACACCATATATTCATAGAACAAAAGTGAAACAATGCATCCTCTAGTCTACACAACCATGTCAATTCCACTCCCAAAGACATTTCATGAAAACCTTATCTATGAAAACCAAGGGGGCAACTCTGCTCTGAATTGAGAGAGTCAGTCACTTTTTCATGTAGTTAAAAAAAAAAAATTTATTTGGTGAACAGAGAGGGGACGCTGCCACCAAGTGGGACAGACGCTAAGAAAAAAAGATTTGGTGAACAGATTCACTACATTTGTAGCAAGGCTCTGCCAAACCCAGCATAAAAGAGTAATCTTGAACTGACTCCCATCTTTGTACAAAATCTGTTTTGTACAAAGGATCAAGATTTCTAGAAAGTTGATGAAAATGAAAAGATTTTATAGAAACTATACATAGATGGCAACTTAATTCACTTCCATAAATTTCAGCATTATGGAAACTGACACCATAATCTAAAATAATCTAAGATAAAATAAGATAAATCTTTATAAATCCCACATTGGGGAAATTTACTTGTTACACAGCTCCCAATATAAAGAACAAGCAGGAAGGGTAGGTGCACAAAAAGTGTAAAGGGAGAAAGAAAGAAAAAAGATAATAGAGATTAGATAAAATAAAAATAAAAATAAAAATAAATCCAATATACAAATATGCATTATAAAATTTGGATATAAAATATTAAATGTGAAAAAAGAAGAAAGAAATTACAATAAACCCCCATATGAATAGCAGGTTAGACTGTACAGTTATAGAGTCTAACAGCAGTGAGAAGAAAAGACCTGTGGTAGCAATCCTTCCCTCCCTCAGACATCCCGTCTGAGACTGAAGGAGCTACGCAAAGCCTCCACTGCCTGGTGCAGACGGTGAGAGGTATTGTTCATAATGGATGTCCTCCTCTTACCCATCTCCTCCACAGAATCCAGAGGGCAGCCCAAGACAGAGCCAGCCCTCCTGACCAGCTTGTTCAGTCTGTTCCTGTCCTGCTCAGTACTACCTGAACCCCAGCAGCATAGTAGAGAGCTGAGGCTACCACAGAGTCATTAAAAATCCTTAACATAGGCCTGTACACTCTGAAAGGACATCAGTCTCCTCAGGAGATCGAGGCAGCTTTGACCCTCCATCTCTATTGTTAAAGACTGATAACAAATCCCAGATGCAGTCATCAAGGCCCTCTATATATGACAGTCACCCCCCACCATTTCGCGGTTCAGGTACTGTGGTCCCACTACATTGCGGGATCGCAGTACCTGCACCTCGGAGCCGTGCGGGGGCGGGGGGCGATCGGGTCGCTCCGTGCCACCCTCGCACTCCTCCGAGAAGCCTCGGAGCCACGCGGGGGGCAGCGGGGGGCGATTGGGTCGCTCCGTCCCGCCCCCTGCGCTCCTCCGAGAAGCCTCGGAGCTGTGCGGGAGCGGTGGGGGGCAATCGAGTCACTCCACGCTGCCCCCCGTGCTCCTCTGGGAAGCCTCAGAGCCGTGGGGGGTGGCGGGGGGCGATAGGGTTGCTCCGTGCCACTCCCCGCACTCCTCTGAGAAGCCTTGGAGCCGCGCGGGGG
This sequence comes from Phrynocephalus forsythii, assembly GCA_029282475.1. Taxonomy (NCBI): domain Eukaryota; kingdom Metazoa; phylum Chordata; class Lepidosauria; order Squamata; family Agamidae; genus Phrynocephalus; species Phrynocephalus forsythii. Next base: position 137,743,637 of record JAPFRF010000001.1, on the reverse strand, counting down.
GCGGCGGGGGGCGATCGGGTCGCTCCGTGCCGCCCCCCGCGCTCCTCCGAGAAGCCTTGGAGCCACGGGGGCGCGGGGGCGGTTGGGTCAGTCTGCGCTGCCCCCGCACTCCTCCAAGAAGCCTTGGACAGCCGCGCGATCGCCCCCCCACCGCCAGGCCTCCCCACCCGCTTCCACATATTGCGGATTTTCATGCATCACGGGTGGAGTGGGTCCCTAACCCCCGTGATCGGCGGAAGGTGACTGTATTTCATGAAAAACTTTGTTTTGCTTTTTATTTAAACATAAAATAGCAACCTAGGAACATGCTTTTTACAAGTCAGGTAACTGGTTTATCTTTGCCAATATAGTCAACACCAAATGGAAAAAGTTTATTAGGAGTTCAATCAGGATTTTTTTCTAGTGATGTTAAGTGATGCTATGAATCAAACCTTGAACCTTTGATGTACAAAGCATGAGTTCTAATATTTACTGCAGGACATAGCAACAGATGTACCAGCATTTCTGGAAGTTTAGCTACAATAATGCTCAGACTTACCTAGTAGCCACATCAACTGAATCTACATCATTGCCATAGATCAGAGGGTTGAATTCTGTAGATGGTGTGGATTGCAGGTCATTCTGAGGTCTTCCCATAAGTAGTGGCATCTCCTGACTTTCATGAAACTTCTCTAGGTTAAAAATAGGCTGGGTATTCAAACTCATGCTGGCCAGAGCCTAAGAGCAACAGGGCATATATATGATAAGCAAAAGTGGCATTTCCAATTCTGCCTTGAGTCATCATGGCACAAACTAAGCACAATTTACTGAAATCAGCTGACACTTCTTTCAGTTCATAGGTGAGTTATGAACTTAATTATTCTTTTGGCCTATCATTTGAGAATTTGCCCCAACACTTCTAATAAATAAATAAACTGCTCAAGAGAAAAATTGCTGAAAAGTTTTTTTAAAAAGCAAACAAAACAAATTACACCAAAAAAGGAATATTCCCAAGGTCATTTTGAAGCAGATTAGTAATCGTTAAACCGTCTCTGACTTGTACTTTGACTTTTAAGAGCAGTTACAGTAAAAAGACAAAATTAAATGTCATTTTAGAAAAAAATTATTAGAGGGCTGTGTGGTTGATCTCAGAAATTGTGAAATTGTTCTATGGTTTGCAGTCTTGGAAACAAATGAAAAAGATTAATCATACTACCACAAAATAATGGAGTTTGAAGGGCCCTATAACGTCATAGAGTTCAGCCCCTTCTTCATGCAGGAATCGAAATACAGTAGTACCTCTTAAGACGAATGTCCCTTAATACCCCCCCCAAAAAAACTCATAAAACGAATTATATTTCCGGGATTAGGAAAACCTCGCAAGATGAATTTTTCCTATGGGATGCCTTTGAAAGACAAATTCAATGCATTCCCATGGGAACCACATTAAACCGTGTTTCGTACGATGAATTTTTCGTAAAACGAACTGACCCACAGAACAAATTAAATTCATTTTAAGAGGCACCACTGTAAAAGTATATCCAACCAATATCTATATATTTTTCTCATACTAAAGTAATTGGTTCCATTGTCATAATGCTGTAACGCTTTTAAGAAAGCAGAAGACAACCGGAGGAGGCAAGGTAGGATATTGTTTGTTTTGTTTTGTTTTGTTTTGTTTTGTCTTGTCTTGTCTTGTCCTACAGGTTTTCTGTCTCTGGAAAAGCCCGTTGGCTTCCTGGGAAGAAAAAAAAAGCCACCTTGCCTCAATGTGTCCTCTCCTAATTCTAGGAGGAGGTTTCTTTTTTTAATTCCAAAACAGAGACTGGACCAAATAGGGCCATGTGGATGCTAAGAGCACCCACCCAGCCACCCAACCTTAAGCAGCCCTGTTCAGCCCTCACCAGCCCATTTCTGTCAAAACAGATAACCAAGCTCTGCATTATATTCAAAGTTCATTTTCAAAGTTCAACGTTCATATTCCCTTAGGCAACACTAATGATGTTGTATATTGCATTATGTTGTGTAAAGCATGTGATGTTAGTCGTATAGCACTGTTCGTTTTCTAAACATTCCACTTTGTGATTCTTTGATAACTTAATGAGATTTTTTAAACCACAACTGTTATTCTGGGATTTCAAACTCTGCTGTGGCTCACCAAGAAGTCAATTTTTATAAAGTGTAATATGCCATTTATACAAATACCTTATTTAAAATTAATTTCATAATTTTATTAATGAGGTCATTATTTGCTCTATCTTTCACAAAATTGATTAAATTTTTAAGAAGAATATAAAAGTGCAGGCTAATGTGTTCTTCATCAAGTCAGGTGGCCAAGGAAGCCAAGATTCTTCAGACAGACAGAGCCTTGGGTTCAACAGCTATGCCAATACTAAATTTACAGTCATCCAAAGTTCTCCTCACAAAGCCTCTATCACCCTGGTGTCATTACCCAGAATTAATAATTAAGGACTCAAGTAATAATAACAGTAACCTTTGATCTGCAGATCTGGAAGGGATCCCAGGGATCATCACAATCAGACCCTCTCAAGAAGTCATAGTGGGGAAGTGAGCTTGAGGCCAGAGACCTAAGCCACTACTAAGCTACCCAGCAGTTCTTAGTTCTATGATTTGGGCACAATCTTGCTTCATCTCCAACTTCTTAAGAATTTACGTCGCTCTCACAGAAGCTTTAACTGTTTCTCATTTTCCACGACCCTCTTTCTTATCTCCTGTGGAGGTCTTCCACTAAATTTCCCTTGAATTCCAAACGTCAATAAATCAAAACAGATTTTTAAATGATTTGGTGGAAATTTGAGGAAGAAAAGAGTAAAATAAGGACACCTTTTTGTCAGGCGTGAGCAGCTGTTGCTGAGTGATTGCAGTCATGCTAACCAGACACTGGAGGGAAGATGGAAGATCACATGACAACACCAGCGGGACAATCAGGGCCAAGACGAACACATGACCACAGAGAAACAGATGGAGAAAAAACTATTACTACTAATACCACGGATGAGAAAGGAAATTAAAAGGAATCATAAATAAGCACAGTTCCTAAAGGGTTGTTTTCCCCACACATCTGTTCGCAGAAACATTTTATTTTATTTTTGGAGGGGGGAATCAGTAGAGATTGTGACAACTGTGAAAGGCCAGACTATAAATAATTAGCAAATGTTTAATGCATGCCTAATACTGTGCTGCTCAAGTTTCCCCCTATCGTTACATCTTTATCACACAGCATTCACTTTCTTGATCTTGCCAACTTTCTTCCCATTTTTTGTTTGTATAGAATTATATTTGGGCCTTGCAATGAATGAAAGAGTACAGTTTGGTCAGTTCTGTTTTCCTTTTTCAGATGTGTGGGAGTTTTGCTGAATAGCCCCTTAAACTGTGAAGAAAGAAAAGCAAGCCAATTCTGAATGAGTAACTGCAGATGTTACTGAAGGTTCCGTGACAGTTCACTACTGTAGCTTACACAGGAACACAAGACGGTTCAACGTATAATTTCTGCTCTTCTACTGAAGACAGAAATAGCAGCCCTTGCATCGTTACTATAACACTTTACCTTTAAATACTGCATGCAGCATGCGGGGGTGGGGTGGATTGGAGAATAGAAATAAAGACATAAAACCCATTCTTACAGACTATATATCTCAAACGTATAAGTAACTTTATAAGATGAGGGGGGATAAGAGGGCCGAGAGAAACAGTAGGAAAATGGGGGTGGGGTGAGAAGTGGGCAATACGAACTGAAATTACAGGCAATGGTATTTAAGAAGGAAACAACTCAAGTGAAAATCCAAAAAAATTCTAAGAGATACATTGTGCCTGGAAATCTGTTAAGGGAATGAGCTTCATACAAATACTAAAATCAATAAACAGCATAACATGGTCCGAAGCATTGTGATTTCATTGTGCATTCATTGTGATTTCAGTGCCCCTTGACAACATTAATAACATTTGATGTGAATTACCATATATACATATAGCTCCAAGTGGTGGCAAGGTGAGTAAAAGCAAGATCCCATAACATGATTTAAATCAGATAGTTCTGACATAGTGATGAACAATAGTTTAACACTACTGGAGTGAACCATGAGAAGGCTCGGAGCTCATGCATTCCTCTACCCAGTATGGCTATTTCACACAGAAGTTTTCGCTTCAATATTAGTTTAATTGCAGCTTGACATAGTTCAAGACAGGATGATAACTTTATTAGACCACCACTAAAAATTACAAGCTGCCTAGATGCCCTAAGCATATCCAATCTCGCCTGATTTCGGAAGCTAAGCAGGGTCGGCCCTGGTTAGTACTTGGATGGGTGACCACCAGGGAGTACCAGGTGCTGTAGGCGCCTGGAGTAGGAACCGCCAAACCACTCCAGTATTCCTGCCAAGAAAACTCCATGGACATGGAGTCACGAAGAGTCGGTCATGACTATAACGACACAACACACACACAAAAATTACAAAGAGAAGCTAATTTTCAGCCTTTATTGGTCTTCATCAAGCTGGGCACCACAGAGCTTTTAATGGTGCAGGGGGAAAGTTTCAGAAACGATGCCCATGTGTGCACTCTAGATTCCTCTCTGTTACAAGCAAGTTTCAAAATGGGGGCTGCAAACTCAAGTCAGAGGTACAGTTTCAGATGTCACCTTTCACAGGGGTGACTAGAATACCTCTGCAACCTGGCTAGGAAAAAACAGCTGCCCATAAACCACACCCTACAGTACAAGGGAAAAATAAGGATCCCTTTTGGTTGGGGATGGAGAAAGCTTACCATGCAGTCCAAATCTATCCATGTTGTGGTTGAACAATGATTAAAAAGCCAACTTGTAAACATAGTTTATGAAGGTGGCTTGTTTCAACCAAACATTCTTAACATTAAGCACAGTTTTGTCCAGGTCTTGAGAACAGCTAAACTGTAGTTAACCTAAAATCGAAGCATAAGAAACTGATGTTCTTGCGGAAATAGCAGGCGTTGGAGAGGCAGCATGCAGCCCCAGGACATCCTGAGGCCACATTCTTGTAATGTTAAAGTATAGTTTACATCTGAAGACATCTTCTGTTTTTATTCTCTCTATGTACTGGCCTTGTGTTCTTTTAAGCCTATGCATAATTATCAGGAGCCACCATGTTAATTAATGTTGGATTTACTTCAGCATAGACATGCTTAGTGCAGCACTGGAAAGACTCTAAATCAGTGTAAAGGTTAATCTAATGCAGTATTGAAAATAAATCCACAAAAAGATAATACTGTACTTCACAAAATGTTTTACAAGTTTGCCTTCCCACAAACAGCTACTCCAAATGGCTGTGGAAACAGGCAACCTGAAAAATAAGAAAACAGTCCTCCACCTTAGAACTATCATCTGAGGGCAACAGCTAATTGCTAAATGTGACTAACCAATGGAATGTTTATAAGACTTAAGCCCTCCTTAACCTTTTGTCCTGTACATGTTCCTAGGTATTCTTAGTTTCATAATATATGTACCCAAAAGTCTGTTGTATGAATAAGTATTTTAGAAACATGACAGGTCTTGCACCCTCCAGTTCCTTGTATGAATCAGCAATTGCACTTGCAGACATTAAACCAAAGAAAGAAGAAGCATTAAAAAAAACAATGCACAACTTCACTTGCTGTTACTTGGGGAACATTTACACCGTGATTTCAAAACAAGAAAGGAACATCCATTCTGTGACAATTGAGAGAAAGTGGGATTAGTGAATAAATTTATCACGTAATTCCCTCATGGGGGAATTATATTTATACAAGCCTCCAAAATCTGAGTAAGGAGCTCCTCTCAGTATTTTCAATTTATTAACTGCTTCCTGTGTTCCAAAAGCTGCTCCAGAAGACCCGTTTTTGAAAATGATCATTCATAGAGAATTGGGGGAGGGGGGAATTACAGGATTCTCAGTAGGAAGTGAGCAGTCCCTGTACTGAATGCTACCGACGGTCTTGAACTATGGCTTGTCACACTTCACAGACGTTTTCCTTGCAAATGCTAGAAATGTCGTATTTGCATTACAGGGTCAGTTTGAAGTGTGGACTACTTATGGTTTGCTAATCCTTTGTGATATGGCATGCTGTCACATCCCCCATTTGGAGCTAAACGATCAGCTTTGAAACTGCTAGTCACACTCGTGTACCTGCTTCAGGTGTTTCTTCAATTCTGATGCTTCGGGTTCTGGCAAAACTGGCAGTAATTCAGCATTCGTAGGGACAATCACCTAGAATTCAAATTTAAAATATAAAATAAAATGGCATCTACAAGGAGTTGGACCTCTTATATGACTTCACAGAAACAAGATAAGACAACAACAGAAAATGCAGGAAGCCTATCACTGGATCAAAATTTCTTTTTAACTGACTATTATATGACTAAAGAGGCTGTAAAAGGAATTCAGAACTGTTAAGGAGATGATCTGTTTTTCCAAGATGTCAGTTAAAGAAAATATGGCCTAAGTAACTCACACAGTCCTATTTTTAAACTTGTCATACAGAAGAGGCAAAACACTCTTTTTAATGTAGTGATGTACAGCAGTTAAAACAAATAAGAAAGTCTCCATTTCAAATTGGATATTATTTGCAGTAATTTTAAAACACAGGCTGTAATATATTAAGCAACAAAAATAATTTGGTCTTGAACAGAAAAGAAACACATTTAATATTTCAAAAGTTTGATATGCCTGTCCAGAACAAACCAGGGGCAATAAAGGATTGCATTCTAATACAGTAGTATTTCAATCCAAATATCATTGTTGTGATAGATTTCCATTTAATTCTTCCAAGAATATTGTATTTATCCAGCATACATTCTTTAAATGACCAGTGACACAACCCTTTGAAGTTAAGCTGTCTTGCTCCATCAATATTAGCAGGCTTAAGTGAGTATGTGAACATCAGACTGCAAGTGTATGTGTTAGCTGAAGGATGAAGTCCTGATTGGAAAAGATGAGGAATAAAGAACAAATTTTTTTAAAAGTATGAATAGTGCAGTGGTTTAGATCTCTGGTTGTAGAACAGGAGGTTATGAGTTCAATCCCCCACTATGCTTCCTTCACAGGAGCTGAACTCAATGATCTGTAGGGTCACTTCTACCTCTGCAGTTCTAAGATTCTAAGATAAGTATTAGGAATGGAGAAAATATCTTGCTTCAATCTTATTCAATTTGAGTATAGGACCAAAAATTTAGTTTAAAATTGTATATGTAGGGATCTTACAAGATTTAAAGAAACAGTACAGTGGTACCTTGGTTTACGAGCATAATCCATTCCAGAAGCATTCTCACAAACCAAAATGCTCATCTATTAAATGAAATTTCCCATAGGAAATAATAGAAATTCAAGTGATTTGTTATGAGGACCCAGTTTCCATTATTTCCTATGGTGAAATTTGCTTTGAAGAATTTCATGACAGAGCTATTCGGCAGTGGAATATGCTGCAGTGGAGGGTGGTGGAGTCTCCTTCTTTGGAGGTTTTTAAGCAGAGGCTAGATGGCCATCTGCCAGAAATACTGTGATGGGAGTTCCTGCATGGCAGAGGGTTGGACTAGATGGCTCTTGAGGTCTCTTCCAACTCTATGATTCTAGGATTCTAGGAGTCGGCAGCCGCAGCACCCACGAACCAGAAGCCAGGCCCCACAGCAGGGGCCAGAGGCTGCCACCAGCCAGTGCCAAGCCTGCAACGAGGCCTGGAGACCCAGTGCAGGCTCAGCACGCAGGCCAGAGGCCCCTTCTGGGCAGTGCCAGACCTGCAACAATTAAGGACTACCGACTGTGTGAGCCACGGGCATCTGCCCAGGGCCTCGGTGGTGGCAGTGGCAGGGTGCTGGGATGCCTCTCCGTACTTCCCCCCCCCTCATGCCCAGCTCACCTCTTCCTCCTCCACCAACGCCGCCGCCATCTTGGGAGCCTGCAAGGCAACATCCAGGTGCCATCCCAAAATGGTAGTGGTGACAGTGAGGAGGAGGGAGGAGGAAGAGGTAAGCCAGGCCATGATTGCAAAATAAGCACATCCAGTGCTCGTTCTGGAAGAAATTGCTCGCAAACTGCAGCAAATTTTTACTTAAAATTCTGCTCATTTTGTGAAATACTTGTAAACCAAGGTACTCATAAAATGAGGTACCACTGTATTTCAAAAGTAAAAGAAAGAAGAAAATAAGACAATAAAAGGGATAATAAGCAAAATTTACATGAACAGAAGACCAACAAGATTTTCGAAAACATTATGGGAACATGATTTGGGAGAGGAAATAAGTATGTGTAATAATCTAAGGTATAAAAAGAATACTGAAGTCTATGTCTATAAGGATAAAGGAAAATTTGAATAAATTAATCTGCAGAAAGAATTTAACTCCTATGAAATTAAATTGAACAAATACTAATTATTCTAAGTTGTATTGGAGAAGATGTCAGAAAATAGGTACTTCTGTTCATATGTGGTGGGGATGTGAGAATATATTGAAATTTTGACAGTTGTTTTTCAAGATGTATTAAATAATGAAGCTAAACACATACATGTGTCTTAAAATAGTGCTTTTATCAATATTTTGCAAGGAACAATGCAATTGGAAAATGAATTAATGAATGCAAAATTTATTAATGGGGCAAGATTAATGGTTGTAAAGAAATGGAAAGTAAAGAAAGTTAACATGTAACTTTAATGTAAATAAGGGTTTGATAATTAATATATTTTAATTGATATGTAAAGAGAATTTATCAATTTTGTATTAATAAAGGGAAAGGGCTGTGTACCTTCACAACAGTCTATGCAGTTTTGGAAGGGGAATGGGGCTCTGTAAATGGAGAAAAAATGGTTAAATGTCCACATAGTCCCAATTGGCTGGCAAGCACATTATGTATAATTTTATTATTGATGTGGGGGTTTTATTAGGCTTTGAAGTATGCATTTTTCTTTTAATATTTTTTGTATTAGTTTTGCATAAATATATATATATTTAAAAAATCAAAAATTAGTGGATGCTAATTGGATCTTATACAAACTCCTAGGTATTTTTACTTTAGAAAAGAACCATATGAATGATTCAAGAAGTTAGAACTACTGTACTGTATTTTGATCATGTTAAAACAGAGGAACAAATAAATGCCCATTTCAAAGCTATGCCTAGAATTGTCACACCAGCATAAATAAAATTATTTAAATAGTAACAGCAAATATATTCCAGTCAACAAGCTGCCACTTATACTCCTTGTTGCACACAAAGTTGTGAAAGTGGCACAAAATTAGGAATATGAAAGGCAACTTGTTAATTAACATTAATGTGCCATTGCAATTATGTAGTTACAATTATGCCAGCGTGAATACCCAGGAGGATTTTGACTTATATGTAACCAAATATAACTGCTTAGAAATTTGCAGAATGCTTTGGAAAAAATAGGCAGCCCCTAATTAATGTTATTTTTTTAAAGGAAGGGTTAAAGAAGAAAATTAAACTCATTCATATTTCTCAACTGGAAATATATTTACTATTGCCTTTACAAACAGAGCTACTTACCTTATTGGTGTCCAAATCAACTAGCCACACGTCATCTGGCATTTTAAAGTCCAGTTTATAAAGAAAGAAACTAGCTGGAACTCCAATGATATAGGGTGTTGGGGCCAGAAGAAGCTGAAACAAAACATTAATGGGGGGAATTTAAATCCTTTCTGATTTTCTGTCAAAGAAACAATCACTAAAAGAATATTGTTAGAGTGTGGCCCTTAAAACGCAATCAAGCTTGCTCTAAATGCCCAACAGGTAGATCGGGGGCTACCAGTAGCGGGTGAAGCGTTCAAAAGTAGCCCGTCAGCCATCAATAAAAATGTGAGGGGATAAATTCTCCACCCCATCGCTCTACTTACAATTTTTTTTTACTTATGAGCATATGCTCGGAACAGATAAAATGCATAAGTAGAGGTTTTAGTGTAGTAGCCCTCAGGCACTTTCGTCTGGAAAAAGTAGACCTCGGCCTGTTCAAAGTTGAACAGCCCTGCTCTACATTAAGTACAGTGATTGTTTGGAAAAAAAGCATGTTGAAACAGTATTGAAGCAAAGTAGGTGCACCTCTAACCAATAATTTGGATGGGAGACCATTACCAGTGTAGTGCAACTGCAAAGTACAGTATTTGTAGAAATGTATATACTGTAGTGGAAAATTCCTACATACAAAGGATCTAAGGAAACTAGTGCTCGCTGAGGAAGTTGTGTTCTAAAAATGGCCATCAAATCGATGCTGTGTTTATGAAACACTAAGAAGATTTTCATGTTTTGAAACCACACTTAAAAAATCTTGATGTGGAGAACTGAAGAAAAATAGGAATTTATAAAATAGGCCTTGCTAGAATTTCCAAAGCCCTTTCTTTGCAAATATCCCTTCTCATGCAAAAAGAGTAAGTTTTAGGATTCAGCATCAAGTAAGAGCACGTACAAAGTGCAAACTGTTTTTCGCTGTCTTTTTTGATCCCAGGTTCTCTACTTAAGTATTGTCAGCTCTTCATCCTTCCAAAAGATCTGCAGCCCCTGCTGCTCACATGGCACTGTCAGAAGAATGCCATGTGATCTATGGAATGAGGGGAGCCATCTTAAAGTTAAGTGGACTTCTTTGAACACAGTCTGCTATTTCTATTCCTTTCCTGTTTATCCAAATGCTATAGATACTCTTAGGTATATAGAAAAATATATGTCTTAATATAGGCAATTGGACATAGGAAGAGAAGAATCCAAATGTTCCCATCAAGAAAAAAAGTGTTGGCACAGTACCCGCCCCCTTCACTGCACAATTGGCATACCTGTTCTGCAGATGCCATGCAGGTCGGCAGGAGAGGAATCACTGGGAACATGTACTCCAGAGGGTAGATCATGGCCACAAATGCCATCACAGACATGGAGAGAGCATTATAGTCCCGTGACTGCAACACCACCTGCAATAATGGAAACTCCTTTTAACCTTAACTTCACACTTTTCTCTTGATGACACTCTTAAATTTCTTGTATGCTATAATGCTGCTTTCAGACGAACTGAATTACAGTACTATTAAAGCTGCACACTTTATCAAAATTTCCCATAATCAAATGTTATTTCAGGTAGAAATAAAATTTTGTGATACATTTTCAATGCGTATTTCTTAGCATTTACTGTCGGGAAGAAATCTTCATTCTGATTTTAAAAATGCATTAATTCTTTATCGTGATCTTCTTTGATAATGTGACTTTGAAATGGTGTGGCATGAACAATGCACAGCCCTCTGTTGAACTGCTTGCATGCGCTCTCACTCAAATTCCCCCTCACCTTGTGTTCCAGGAGAATGCAGGACAGCACCTGCAAACATGCATCCACACCTAATAGCTCCAAGGGCAGATGCAAAGGGAAATCCACCAGAGAGAAGCGGGATGGGTCAGGGAGGGCAAACGTTAAGGCTGGCTGCAATTCATGTGGCAAAACTTCCACATCCACCCGCTTCTGGCCAGCCACAGGCACAGGGGAGCGAAGTAATCGGTAAATCCAGGCCTCGATTTCACGCAAATCATGTAGCAGTGCGCTGGATTTCTCTTCCACCAGAAGGGAACCTGTGAAAATCCGCCACATAGTATCCCTGCATAAAAGCAAAACATACACATTCTGTAGTTCTACTGACAATTCTGTCCCCGGGATCTTGCCATGGAGATATTTCCAAATGCATAGTTAGAAGTCTTAGGAACCCTTAAAGAATGATACACCTAATGTGGCATAATTTTTATGAACTATAATACGGCAGCATCAGATTTGGGAAGGATTCTGCTGAGGGATGACGCATATAAAGGAGGCGCGACAAAGACAGTGGTAACATTGCCAATCAATTGGCCAGGATATTGTCAACCGACTCTGTTTCCAAACTGAATGATATACACTAGCTATCAACTCTGTTTTCAAATCTGGAAGAAGAAGGTAATCCCCCTTTTATTGCAGGAGTTAGGGACTTGACCCAACCCACAATGAAGGGAAATCTGTCTTATGCAGTCAGGACTGGGGAGCCTGTTAGCCCCCCACGCTTACCTTAGGCCTGGTACTGCCCCAAACGGGCCTCGGACAGGCTTTCCAGGCCTGTCAGAACACTTCTGGGGCCTCCCAACAGACCTGGGAAGCCCGTCGGAGGCCCGCTTGGGGCAGCGCCAGGCCTGGGGTAAGTGCAAGAGGCTCCAAACAGGCCCATGCAGCTTGCCCCAGGAGCCTTTACCTTCAAATACTGCGGTTCCATGATATACTGGGACCGCAGTATATGAACCGCAATACAGCGGAGGACAACTGTACGTAAAAAAGAATTTCCTCTTTGCCTCACTGGCAAAATAAGGACAACTCAACACCTAACTGCCATCCAGTAGAGGAGAGTAAATCAGCCCTGGCTGCTGGGAAGTGTAATTCAGCATCATTTTGAAGATCATCTATTTCCTAGCACTCATATTTCTCTAGAAGAAAGCACTGATAAGAATAAATTAATTTAAACAGATTTGAATGCCATTATGTTCTATGAAAATTGCCTTAATGTGTTGTTGTTGTTTTTTGTCAAAAGAAATAATTCATTGACCAGAATCTTATTGCACAACTTTAGGCTATAAATCTGTGCTGGTATCATCAACGGTAGCTGCTACAGGGAAACAAAAAAAAATCTTATTCCTCTTCCCAGTTTCCAGGGACCCCTGAGAACCTCTTTTGTTCTGGGAAGTCTTTGGGAGCTGTGGAACCAGGGAGGGACTCTTTAATGCCTGAGGCTGTGGTCACACTGGCAATCATAAATCAGTTTCTGTTCAGACTTTTTAAAAAGCAGGTTTAAGTCATGTGGTATTTAAACCAGTGGGCCCGTTCATATGCACTGAATGGAAATCAATGTCTTTCTGGTGATTTAAATCAGTTTCAGCATTGACACTGCTGAAATCAACTCATTTCTACAAAACCACATTAAACTCAATTATTTTTTTCTTTATATACTCTAAAATGTTTCCACTGTCTTAGTCTGTTGTTTTGCTCAATTGCATATTTGTACATCATGCTCTCAACATTACCATTCTCTGGAAAGAAAACATGTCTAGCATCAATAACATGCTGTTTTAAAGAGTTGCATTAATGTAACAGTACAAGACCAAATATAATAAAATTATTGAAAACACAAAGAATTCTTTTTTTTACAAAGCACTCTAGTCATTCTCTCTCATGTATTCATTCCCCATGAGTGAATGAATCATCTCGCAAATACAACTGCCTCCCATCAGCAGACCCCGCAACCAAGGGGGACAGATGCTAAGAAAAAGAAGAGTATTCATTCCCCATGAGATCCCCTTAATAAAAAGTTCAGAGCCCCAACTGAATGATTGATTTACAAAGAGACCAATTCTCTGTCAGTAGTCAGTGGATTCCTGGATTTACTCAAAGTGCTGATTTTGACTTTTAATGTCCTAATATGTTTTGGATCCAGGTCATGTGAATGATCCACCTGTACCTTTATGAAATTGCTTGTGTGTTACAATTGTCATTGCCCCACCTTTCAAATCTGCAGGCCTGTGGACTCTATAGATGAGTCTTCTCGGTGGTGGCTTGTGATCTACAGAATCCCATTCCAAGGCACATGCCAAAGCTTTTAAAAATGTGCTTTGCTTGTTTTCAATCATGATACATTTATCATATACTGTACAGTGATAAGTAGGCCAGTTAAGCTTTGGGCTTGTCTTGTCTTAAGTTCTTTTTTACTCGAACTGGTTCATTCTAAAATTTGTTTTAAACCAATTTATGCATTTGTAAACTTTTAATATTGAAACTGAGCTGCCAGTTTTATATTATGAACACTCTTGGAAAGGCTGCCCTCCTGAAGACTGGGTAAGAAAGAAAGATATAAATGAAACAGACAGTTCTTCTATGACCTCTTTGCTCCTGATGCACAAGACACAGCAATAGAGAGAATGTGCAAAGCCTGATTAAGCTGATCCAATAAGCAGCACACTTAAGGCAGAACCATAAAGCCAGATGCACCAAAAGAATATGGAAGTCCACAAACCATCTCTTTAAGAGATTAACCTCTCTTTAGCAGAAAGAAAGAAAGAAAGAAAGAAAGAAAGAAAGAAAGAAAGAAAGAAAGAAAGAAAGAAAGAAAGAAAGAAAGAAAGAAAGAAAGAAAGAACATGGCATGGGAAATTTCTGTTGCACCTGGTGTAAGCTTTGGTACCATACCAGAATCATGGAACTCTTTGTTACTGAGAAAAAGATACAGTCCAAGTGTAAAAGGTCTGCACCAAAACTAAGAGCCATTTGACAGATACAACCTGCAAGTACAATTGCATGTTCTATGCAAACACATAGAAAAGAGAGTGTTCGTGGGTCCACTTCCTTTATCGGAGAGAAATACACAAATACACTAATGTAAGTAAGTAAGTAAGTAAGTACGTAAGTAAGAAAGAAAGAAAGAAAGAAAGAAAGAAAGAAAGAAAGAAAGAAAGAAAGAAAGAAAGAAAGAAAGAAAGAAAGAAAGAAAGAAAGAAAGAAAGAAAGAAAGAAAGAAAGAAAGAAAGAAAGAAAGAAAGTGAAGTAAGAATTACATCATCTAAATATTTGACCAGAACAAAGCATTTCATCTCATCATCTACCTCTGTACACCTCGAGGGATTGCCAGCTTCTTCCCTAAGAGTCTCTCACTGCAGCAATCCACCAGCCTCTTCAGGGTATACAAACACTCACGAAATGTAGAGAAAAAAGGATAGTGGCTAATGATGCACAGTGAGGTCAGGGTACTGTTACGAGAGCGATGGGTGTTTTTTGCGGAATGTTTACTCCGAGGTGATCGAGTCACATCTTGGGCAGGTTCTGTGCTTGGTGGCTGCAGAGACCCACCACTCTCTGAACTCTCATTGCCCTTCTCTTCTTGAGTAATAGACGGATCTGCAGATTTGGGTGCTTTCTGCCCATCTCGGACACGATGCCCACTACTGCCTTCTCCCTTCTCCTTGGATACACGCTTCTGGAAGGAGCGGTAGAAATTGACACATATGCCATAGCGAGTTACTCCTGAATCTTTATCTGTGAGAGCGAAGACAAAGGAAGTATCATCTCGCAAGCTCATGCGCTTTTGTCGGACACTTAAACATCCCTCTGGCTGACAAAAGAACACTACGTCAGGAGGAAGTGGGAAATCAGCATGGTCTTCGAGAGGGTACCGGCGCAGTAATTCAGGGGTTTGTGCCACACTATCGCTGCTTGGTTGCCTATGAAAAATGCAAAAGCAAATTTACTTTGATACAGAAACACCAGAAGGGTGACATAATAATAATAATAATAATAATAATAATAATAATAATAATAATAATAATAATAATAATAATAATAATAATAATAATAATAATAACAACAACAACTTAATTTTTATGCCGCCTTTCTCCCCAAAGGGACCCAAGGCGGCTTACAACAATTCAAAATAGTACAATAAAATCAATACAATGTAAAAACAGCACAATACCAATAACATACTATAAAAACACTATACAATATAATACAATTAAAACAAGGTTAAAAACAGTAGTTGCAGCAGAGTTTAAAAGGCTCCCCAACCAATAACTAAGATGTTATAAACATTTGTAAAGGCTGGAGGCTCAGAAGGCTTGCCTAAATAAGTAAGTCTTAAGGCCTCGCTTGAATATTTCAAGGGAGGAGGCAGTTCTTAACTCAAGGGGGAGGGAATTCCATAGTGTCGGTGCCACTACTGAGAAGGCCCTATTTCTTGTCGCCACCCCACGTACTTCCTTGGGTGGCGGTACTCGTAGAAGGGCCTTCTCCGATGACCGAAGGGGGCGGACCGGATTATATGGAAGTAGGCGGTCTCTTAGACAATGCAATACAAATCTTAAACAGGCATGTTGTTGTAATTGTGGATGGTAAGCCTTGTGACTCTGAAGAGCATGACCAATCAAATCCCTATCAGAACAAGCAAAAAGCAACTTTTTGGACCTGATGAAGCTTAGGCAGGACAGTCAGGGGACCCGGCAATAACATCCATCCCACAGACAACAAAAAAAGGAGTGGGGGGGGAGAGGAGAACAAGTATGACAACTGTCTGAACAGACCTCACTGCATGAGGAAAAATAACAGCAGGGAAAAAAATAACCTTAATACCAATGACAGAAGGTCTCACTAAGAGAATCGGAAGTTGTGCAAGAGTGCGGTAATCTGATCGCGTAGTGTTTATTTAATGGGAAAGTCACTCAGAGTAAAATGGCATCGAGCAAAACCAAAAGAGCATAAAACAAAAAACTAATAAAATAATAATTCAAACAGAAGATCAGTGGATAGTATCATATATGCAAAGCCAATAAAGTTCTAACTCAATTATAACCCACAGGGCACATTTTTGGTCCCACTGGAAAGTCTATGATGATGGGAACTAATAGAATTACAGAAAAGAATATTATTACTGTTATTTTTTTAATGAACTGCAGCTGCTATAACCAGAAACAATGTAAGCAAAGGTGGTAAGCCAGTGCTTAACTTTTTTGACACTGTGCATTTTGCCTATCGAATCCTCCTATAGCTTCTTCTCACACACCCAGAAAACAGAGATGATGATTTCAGCATCATTCTCCCTATAAAGTAAGTAACTGAACTGAGGCTTATAGTGTGGCAATAATGTATCACACCGTAGAATTCGGCTTTCCTATAGTGAGAAAATCACGTGAAAGGAAGTGCTTGGCCATTTAGGCACCTTCTCTCCATCCACCCATTTTCTCCTGCCAACTATAGTCTGTGGTGATTGGTTTTTGCTTGCTAAAAAAGGTGGGGGAATTACCCCAAACCTCCAGGGAATATTTAGCTCTATCTACTGCTTTTTGTAGAATTTCACTGGAAGGTGAATTTCATAGTTTTAAGTTAAAGATCATGGATGTCGCCACTTGCCTTTGATGCAAGTAGCAGCTTGTAGGCAGATGGTGCTCTGTTTGAGGAGGAAAGATGGCTGCCCCACAAACAGCCCATGAGTCAGCCGTTCCCACCACCACTCTCCAAGAATAATATTACGTTGTAACAAATTGTCACTCACAAGGGCTGAGTACTTTGTCCTTATGAATACTGTCTGATTGCTGCAGGCAGCCAAAGGAAATAAATGAAATGAAAGGGAATAGAGAGAAAAGGAAGCAATCTAACTGAAGCATAACCAGATATGCTTCAGGTTAACTAAAAGGCAAACCAAGGAATATACATATAACCTGTGGTGGATGGGATTATACTCCCCCTGAGAACTCAGGTTTACAGCTGCTGAAAATTCGACTTGTTACCAGTTTGGGGCTTTTAAACATCTGCCAGCAGTGTGCCTACATGAGCTTGCATGAGATGCCACTACACTGCCTCCAACAGATGGGCTAATTATGCAGGCCCCTTTCCCTCTTGGCTGCTGATCATCAGCAAGCATGTAGTCCTTTTCATTCTAGCTTACCAGTCCAAAGGCCACAGGCCCATGCAAAGTCACATTATGCCAGTCACATCTACTGGTCCCCATAGCCCTATTGCCCTATCTTTACTTTCTTCTGTTTTTATTCTCTACAGCCTACTCATCTGTCTCTGACATTATGATTTCATTTACACATGGTGGCCGTTGTACTTTTGGTTTGGTTTGGTTTTATTTCTTGGAACATTATGTGTTTATATGTTGTAGTTTATGCTAATGTAGATTTGATTCAATGTAATGTGATTTGATTTCTGTGTTGGGGATTTTATTTATTCACATTGTCCTGTTTAGTGTTTTGTAACTTTGTAAACCACCCAGAGTGGCCTCTTGGCTACATGGTCATGTGGTATATCAATCAAATCAAATCAAATCAAATCAAATCAAATCAAATCAATAAATAGACGGATGTCAACTGTACCTGGCTCCAATAATCACAAGGTAATCAAGTAAGCGAGAACAACTTCTCTTCTTCTGCACCATGGTCTTGGTTCCTTCACTATGTCATCTCAGTGAATTTCTCATTCATTGGTCCAACCGGCTCCTGATTATTGCCCGGAAGAAGAGAATGTGTCACCCATCTACAAACAATAACAAAATTAATTTAAGCTTATATTCACATTTATAGCAATAACAATAATTTGATCAGGAGCAACACTCAATATAAACTGCAGATGTATTTTTTTTTAACAAAACAGCGTAATCCAATCTAATTCACACATTTTCTCACTGATAATAAATGGTTAAACATAAAAGGGTGGCTTCAGTAGGAAAATACATAGTAACTCATTCACATAAAGTAACTCTCATGAAATGATTTCAAAAGATTGTGGGGTCATTCACAGACTCGCAGCGAATCCAGACTTGCATGAAAGTACCTGTGTGTATTGGTGCCAATATGTGAGTGGTACAGATACCCAATTCCCACTAGACTGTGAATGGCAAAGTAACCAAGGCAGCTGTATATTTACTTTATGTAAAGGATCATGCAGGCAGTACTTTGAAACAATTTTGGTCCCGATATGAACTTTCTCACGACACAGAATTAACTTTCATCATCATCATCATCATCATCATCATCATCATCATCATCATCATCATCATCATCATCATCATCATCATCATCACGTGAGGAGACTTGCTGGATCAGGCCAAGGTCCCATCTGATCTCACAGTGGCCCTACCAGATGTCTCTGGTAGCAGATGAGAAACTAGATATTGGTGTCCTGATGCCACTCCCTTGCATCTGGCATTTTGAGGTACCCTCCTTTTAAGCCTGGAAATAATTTGTATCACCATTATCATCATGGGCCATCAAATCAGTTCTGAATTATGGAGGCCCTTTCCAGGGCTTTCTAGGTAGGGAATAGAAGTGGTTTATCATTTCCCTTATTTGGGGGTGTGGGGTGTGGAGGTTCCCTGGGATTATGGAGCTTGCCCGAAGCCAAACAGGTTGGTACTATTCCCAGTGGCACTGTAGAGACTCAAACTCCCAACTTCCAGCTCGGCAGACAAATACCTAAACTACTTATCCAGCCAAGATGTATTTGCTAATTCTAGATGGTATCATGCTTGCTACTTCCAGAAAACACCTATTGGATGTAGGCATATCAGGCTATTTGGTGTATTAATTTATTAACCCTATTATAAAAGATCTCCAGAAATGATATATCTTTCAGTACGGGATACTGGGGACGAGCAATGTCATTACGTATTATGATTTTGCTCTGCATATAAGCCTTTAGAAGTAGCTTTTAAGTCACTGGACTAGAATACTGGACTAAACAAAACTTTGTCAGATCCAGCAAGACTTGGCAACTCAGACTAACTTCCATTTAATTTCTCTCAAATTAACTTCTTTTGGAACAAAGACACTCACTCAGCATGTGAGATGTGACATTTACTCTTAATCTCTGCTTCTGAAGATTTGCTTCTATACAATTTGAATCGAAACCCACACTCACTTAGAAAATGACTATTCTAACTTTTAGGAAGATGTCACATCACCTGCTTTGAAATAATACCTTTGCTACCAACCAAGATGTCAGGAAGTAAAAAGGGGGTACAAATTTTCAGATGTACTCCTTTTCTTTTATTTCTTTCTGTTGGGTTTTCACCTGTCTTTGTCTGTTATGTGCAGTTGTCTTTGACTATGTGCAGACTTCCTGGAGGATTTTCTCTTTGTTTACTTTTTCTTCATTATTTTGTTGAACTACTGTTATAATATTTTTAAAATGGCAGCGGCTATTATATAAAGCTAAACACAAATATACACTTTATATTACATAAAGAAAGAGTACTGTTGTGTCTAGCACTTGACTGATGTGACTGTGCAGGGGAAAAATCCAAGGTTATTTTTTAATCTAGAAAGCACATGATCATCTATCTACATGTCTATCTCTGGATTAAAAGACCGGGTTGACTATTGCTTTATAATATTTTTAGTATATTTCAGCTGACAGTATTTATAATTTAAGACACATATTCAGACTATTTTAAACATTCCAGAGTGTGACATTTTGCCCATTCTGGTAAAAGAGGATGGTAGGGATTATAATATGTGGGTTTTTAAAAAATCCTCTGAAATTTAAGGGTACTGTAGTTTCTAGATTTTAGTGCTGTAAGAGAAGCAGCTCGGGAAAATAGGTATATGCATAGCTATATTTGTTATACTAAACTAAAGAAAAGAATTTTAACTTTATAACTGAACAATAATAATGTGATTTCAAGTCAATTCAGATTTACAGCAATCTCTGGCTCTGCGGCCAGATACTTAATACACTCTGCTATCCAGACAGTTTTATAAGTGAAGGCACTCTATTTCAGCTACCTCATGTCCTCAGCTGTGCCAAAGATATATTAAATTAAATAAATAAATTAACACTGCATGTTGAAAAGCGAGCCCTTGTACATCAGCAGCTACGCAGGCAATTCTGCTGTTGCCTTTGTTCTGATTAGAGATATCTAGCCTCACCTTTATCTAGTGTTTCACATTGGGAGATGTTGTGTTTCACATTGTGTATGCTGTGTTCCAATATGCTGGGGGAAGGAGGAATCCTGTTGTCATATCCAGTCTTCACATCATACCAGAGCCAGCAGTGTCTAATACAACTTGTCTAACTAACTTGAGAACATGCACAGACTGGCAATTTGAAATTGCACTGAGGTACGAAGACTTCTCTTTGTGCATGGAAAGGAGTGGAATGGGAAGAAGATGGATTTCAGCAGAGGGCCCACTAGGGTAACGCCTCTAGTACACCATCTGGCCCGCCACCTTTGCCTCAATCCCTGAAAGGCAATCTACACCCACAACAGATAGTGTCACTGCAATCAGGTACGTATTTTTACATACACAAGTAATAGAATCCCCCAACATAATCTAACTTTTAAAAAACCACAACGGAATGCAACTGTGAAGAAGCTTGAACGTGATTCTTCGTGGTTCTTAAGAATGACAATCCTCACATATATCAATATTTGCAAAAGGCATCCCATTATCTCACCAATAAAAGAACTATATAAGGACTATGAATAAATGTAATAGGTTAAAACAGATAGGAACCATTTCTGGCAAACTGCAATCACTGGAGTATATCCTAAATTATTGTACAGGTACCTGTTACACAAAACCACTGTACAGTACCTGTTATGCTAAAGCACATTCAGAGATGTTAAAGTCCAGACCACTTTTAACCTATCAGATGTTTATGAAAAGTAGGCCACATTCAGAAGTACAGCTTGTTGTTCATATATGTTGCATGTTCAGGATTCTTGTTAAAATTACTTGTATCTGCACATTCTGAAATAAATCTGAATTAAAATATATATTGCATGAACAAGACAGCAAAAAGATATTTTGCAATGCAGTAATAAAGGGGAGAGCATTTTTCTAGCCATAGAAATGTTGTAGTAAAAAGGATCTGAGATTGCAGTCTGTATTTTAAGTTTGTAAGAAATCAAATTCCATTCTACATATATAAACAATATGCAACTAATACACACTAAATCTGGAAGAAACATTTAATCATTTTCCTCTTCAGAATGGGTAAAGAACAGGGATTATTAAGAATAAAGGAAGCCTAAAGGAATCCAAATGTCATTTGGTTCAGGAGGTCAAACACAAAGTGCACAGATATCTTATCATTTCTATGGACTTATAAATATATTTTGCACTTCCTTGGCAAAAACTGATTCATGCCAACAGAAATACCCTCCAGCCATTACCAAACCTAGTCCTTTAATCTGCTTCATTGCATTTTCAACAGGAGATGTGTCCGTGTTGTGCAGAGCAAACAAAGACAGATTTGTTCCTCAACATGGGTACCCACACATACGGATAATCTAAGTGAGATAATACAATACAAATAAACTGTATATGTCCCACACAAAAAGAAGTTGCCATTCCTGCTGCACTAGTTTACAAGCTATGTCTAGTGCTGCATTTCTTACTAGTTTGGTCAATACTACATACATCAGGCTAGCAGAGCTGACCAGGTCTGGCCCACCACCATGCCTTTCAACATACCTACCAGCAAACCACCTGAGCCACAGAACTGTCAGATCACATGGCCAGCCTGAGACCTAATGAGGGCATTCCACCATGGGAGGAAGGCTTAGTTCAGCCAATGGAGATGCCAGGGTAGAGCATAGAAGGTCATGGCCCATATGTAGGGGCACATGGAAGTATGGGGGCAATGCATGACAAACATGTGAAGGGGTCCTGAAAGAGGGGGCATCCCAGTAGGACAAGGTCACAGGTATAAAATGGGGGAGTGGCAGGAAAGAGAGAGAAAGACAGTGTCACCAACAGTGAGCAGCAGGGAGATAGGAACATTGAATTGGACTTACTGGCAGAACCTTTGCAGGAAGTGGACTCCGCCTTTGCTGATAGCCCCTGGTATCAGACCCTGTAGATGGTACCCGACTACATAGTGGCCCTGTTACCCAGATGAAGAACCAAACCAGCCTGATAAAGAAGAGGCACTGAAGACACACGTGCTAAATCTGAGAATTCGCTTAGTCTGAGAACTGAGGACCACCACTCTTTGAGTGACCAGGGTCAGAAGAATGTAATATAGAGAGACTCTTCCCCCATGACAAGGACTGAGTTCAACCCAGGAAGGATGAGCAGGAGTGCTCCTAGACTCACCCACAAAGACATGGATGGACATGAGGCCTAGTAGCGACCTGATGGAGTCTGGTTCAGACAGTTGGGATGAGGCCTAGAGGACATTTCACGAGAAGGAAAAACCCTCCTCATGAACTCTGGCCAAATCCACAAATGACAGACCTGGTAATACCTTGGGTAATTTTCGTTCACCTATTAATTACTATTTAGCTAAAGCCTCATTTACTTTTCATTTACTCAGCTTGTTTACTCACTCTGACTCTACTCTGGTCATCTTTCATTTATTTACTCTTGGTTACTGGACTAATTCTGTTTACTTTTCATTTCCCTTTACCTATTCCTGCCTACTCCTCATTTACTCACCTTCCGTCTGTAAACAGCAAGGACATGTGTTATTTTATTTATTTTATTTTATTTTTCAAATTTATAACCGTGCAAAGCATGCTCTGTTCACAAGACGACTGCCTATGGCTCACCCAACCAGCATATGCCACCTTTACTCTTGTAACCAATCACTGATGTTGTGCATACTCTGGGATGTAAACCATATGTAATAAAATGTGCCAATGACAAGGGGCGTGATGCCTCCGCTGGTCAGACAACTGGACTGGAGTCTTTTTTTCTTCAGGATCTTCCCACAGGGACCAGATGCTGTCAAGTGCTAATCTTGAGAAGAACAGGAAAAGATCTCAACTTAGTTTCCTAAGTTACTGTACTTCCTTATTGGGACCGCGATTGTAAATAAAGACTGTTGTTGTTGTATGCTACTTCCCTAAGGAACTTTTGAGGCACTCCTTACCGATTGGGGACAGAGGAAGCCACAATGCCATGCTCAGTGCATAGCTTCTGCTTCCTCATAGACCATTATTTCAGAAGTACACATGACTGTGGCATTTCTGCAAGTAAGTAGCCTGGGCATACAGCCTCCATGCATGCAGAGGCTGGATAACAGGAGCCTCAGGTAATCTGATTCAGATCAGTCTCCATAGCAACTCAGTCTCTTGTCCCTAGATCACAGCCCGTTAGAACTATTTATAGAGAAAATGCAAGCTCTCCTCCACCATACACACACAAATCACTTGGCACCACCCACACTACAAACAAGATTCACCTGGACTCCAAAAGCTGCCTTGAGCCAGCTATCAAACAACACGATCGTGATAACAGCCTATTACTGCACAGTGCACAGCATTTCTATAACACACTACTGCTTCCTGATCAGCAGGGCATTAGCTGTTCATTGGTAGAAGTAAGCACAGTTCTGGCTGTCACCAGCTGCTGGTCTATTCTAGGTTCCAGACAATTAACCACATAGGCCAGTAGTGGCATACCTTTGGCACTCCAGAAGTCCTGGACCACAACTCCCAGAATTCCAAGCCTGCATTGACAAAGGACTGTGAGTGTTGTGGTCCAAAACATCTGGAGTGGTGAAGGTTTGCCACCACTGACATAGGCCATCTACCTGCAGCCCATTGCCTAACCATATACACATCCAAGCTGGCTTCCTCAATGTTTCTGTACCTGTTCCACAAGATTGTCCTCTATTCCTTTAGGTACGCTATCAAGAACCACCATTCTTCCTAGCATTCAGTACACAAAGGGAACAACTACATATCTGTTTATATGTCTGTAAACATATATTCCCAAAATATACATTTGTGTACATAGGAAAGGACAGAGAAGCAAACCAGACTCCTAAATTCTTTCTGTGAGTTTCCTTTAAAAAACAAAAAAGGCCAAGGTGATCTTTCCAGAGGACATAAACAGATGCTGGCTGAAGAAAGTCCCAACTGGAGGAGTAAAGTGGTGGGATAATTAATTGCTACCTAGTGTGTTCTTGACAAACAATGCCCAGGTACTGCCCAGCCATTCCAAACAACCATTAGCCTCCTGCTCCACTTTCTCAGTAAAAGCTTCATTATAGAATTACACTGGTTTCCCTTTAAGGTGCACATTCACAAACACAGCCCTGTCACCCTCCACACAGGCCTTTGCTATCCTCATGCACCTGCCACAACTGTTTTTGTTCTGGCTGCCACAGAACCCACATGAAGAGGGGAGGCGCACATGAAGCCCCACAACTAGGGCCTGTGTCAACTGGGGCAAGCGGATGTCTGTGTGGAATAGTACAGATTATAAACACTATTTTGTCATTTTGAAATAGTAGACATGTTATATACCTTGGTTCAATCATCGATCCAAATGGAGAGTACAGCCATAAAATCAGTAGAAGACAGAGACTGGGAAGGGCACCAAAGAAGGAGATTAAAAAAAAGACCCTCAAATATAAAAATGTGTCCCCTGCAGGTCAAAATCAAGATCATGCACAGTCTTGTATTTCCAATCACCTTGCATGGGTGCCAAAGCTGGACAGTTAAGAAAGCTGACAGGGGGGAAATGATTTCTTTGGAAAGTGGTGCTAGAGGAGAGAGCTTTGCGGTTATCCTGGACTGTCAGAAAATTGAATAAATAGGCATTGGATCAAATCAACCCTGAATGACTGCTCTGGAAGCAGAAATGATGAAACTGAGGCTGGACCACTTTGGACACAACATGACAAGGCAGGATTCTGGAAAAGACAATAATGTTGGGAAAGATAGAAGAAAATGGGGAAGATAGAAGAAAACGGGAAAAGAAGATATGAGATGCACTGACTCTCTAAAGGAGGCTTATTTTGAAACATTTAAAACCCACCTTACCAGCAAGTCCTGCAAGTGTAAGCAAAAGAGCAGGCCTCAGAAGGCATGTAGAAACATGCAGTGGTTTTTTTTCCAAATGACAATGTAGCCCCTTGCTCTTACTCCAAAATGTTCTACCTTTCCACATAACACAAAAAGAACTTCTCCTGTGATCTGAAGAGGGATCAAGATGACCTTCTGAGAAAAAAGTAAAATAAAATAAAATGATTTTCTTTAAAGAAAACCTAGGAATATGGGAGCCTTGGAACTGTAAACTTGACAATAACCCTGTGTTATTGCCTATCCTTGAGACAGACCATATGGGTCAAAATTACTACTAACAATTCTTTGTCCGATCTTGATGAAAGAAACCAATACGTGGCCAGCAAAATGTGCTTTGTACACTCATTTTTTTAATATAGAAATTGCTCACACTCATGTATAAACTGCTTTGGGAATGGGTGAAGATGGGCATGCGAAGCTAAGCTCATTATGTGCCTGCAACAGATTGAAACATATACAGTCCTCAAAACTCTCTGCATAGCTTTTGTTGTTCTGTCGTCCTCTATACGGGAAAATGTGCTCCTGTGCAAGCAGAGCAGAGATGAAGTTAAAAAGAACCAACTCTTTTGGGACAAGAAGTTCCCTATGGAAAGAAACGCTAATAAAAAAAGAGTCTCCTGCACTATCACCAACCATGTCTCTGAAACAGATGACACATACAAAAAGGATGTAACCGCTGATCTTAAATGCTGGGCAGTATTACATAGCGCAGTGTTTTTCAACCTTTTTTGGGCAAAGGCACACTTGTTTCATGAAAAAAATCACGAGGCACACCACCATTAGAAAATGTTAAAAAATTTAACTCTGTGCCTATATTGACTATATATAAAGTAATTCTCTTGAATAGGAATCAAATAAACAAAAAGAAAGTATTTTATAATTACTTTATTATGAAATAGTAAGTAAACAGAAATATGAAAAATTATAAAATACTTTTCAGTGTGCAACCTGGCCCTGTTTGGCTGAACACAAAGCTGATATTCTGGCATGGGTGCTAAAGGTGGCACTCAGAGCCCTTTCTGTGGGCACACGACATCATCCCTTCACAGCCACCTGTATTCAGGTTAAATTGCTGTATTGCCACTTTACAAAAAAATTTGTGGGTTCTGAATTGCAGTTTGGGCACTCGGTCTCTAAAAGGTTCGCCATTGCTGGTGTAGGGAGAAGCAGGACAGAGGGGCCACAGATTGAGGCAACCCGCTCTCTAGCACCCAGTTCCCACTTACCTGTGTTGTTTTTTTAAAGCCATTTTGCCCTGCATGGACTTCTGTGTCCAGTGGAGACCTGAGAAGGGGCACTGACTCTCCAGGAACAAAAATAAGACCCAAAAGCCCATCTTGCTCTCCACACTGTGGCCAAGGCAGATGCCTTCAGCAAGTCCAGCGACAGGAGGGGAGGAGGATGAAGGAAGGCAGGAAGGAAAGAAGGCAGAACGTGTTCTGCTTGTATACCGCCCCATACCACTTCAAGGAGTCTCTGGGCGGTTTACAGTTTTAATTACAGTAGGCAGGCTGCTAGACATACACATATGCAGGCTAGAAATGATCACGTTTCTATGAAGAGGGGAAAGGGTACGAATGGAAAGAGAGAGGTGGGGGGGAGAAAGAAAAGACAGAGAGAGAGAAGAGGGCGACCCAAGACAGAAAGAAAGGGGCAAGACTTCAAGGAACACATCGCGGGGCCCCTCAGAGACGGCTCTTCCCCTCCCGGACCCTAAAGGCCGGCCATCCAGCCATGCCATTAGCCCCCCCCACCTGCCCACCTCCTCAGACCAGGCCCGGCGGAGGCCTCCTCCATCCCCTCCTCCTCGCAGCCCTGCCGCGGTGCTCGTGGGGCAGCTGGGCGCCCCTCCTCCCCTTCCCCTCACCTGGTGGTTTGTTCTGGGCTGGGGCTCCCGGGCCGGCTCATGTTGGCGGGCGGGCTGTCGGGCGGCTCAGTCCATTGGTAGCTCCCAGGAAAGGGGTGGTGGTGGTCCAGGGTAAAAAAAGGAGGGGGGAGAGGGAAGCGAGCGAGTTGCGGCAGCGGCGGCAGGCACAGGGCAAACACTAAGAGAATGAGCGGGGCCAGGTCCGGCCGGGGAGGAAGTGACTCCAGCGCCGCGGGCCTCAGGGGGGAGGAGCCAAGCTGGCCCTTGGACGCTATAGCGCCTCCCAGCTGTGGGATGCCCGCCGGCCCTGGGTTGAATTTCTTTAGAATTTTTCAATTTTTCCCACGGCACACCAGGCAACATCTCACGGCACACTAGTGTGCCGCGGAACAGTGGTTGAAAAACGCTGACATAGCGGATGTCAGAATTGAGTTGGAAGGGGCCCATAAGGCCACAGAGTCCAATTCTGTTCAGAGAAGGAGTCCAAATTAAAGTGGATCCAACAGATGATTGTCCAATGTCTTCTTGAATGCCTCCAGCATTTCAATGCTCACCACCTCCTGAACTAATTGATTCTAGTACTGTAATTTGATACATATTCCCTGAACTTCCTCATTCAAAGCAATAATAAATATGCTGAAGAGTACCAGAGCCAGGACTGAGCCTTGTGGTACTGTAAGAAACGCAAATATATAACCATGCCTGCTAATGAGTTTATAGATACAATATATAATCAATGGAAAATGTAAAAGCTATCTTGTAATTGTAGTTGTAATTTCTAAGGTGCATAACAGAGGAAAGTGTGTTGTGTAGCAAGAGACACTGTGGTTTTCCTGCTGATGCTCAGGCAGAAGCTAAACGGAAACGTGTGGTAACAACAAGCTGTAAAATGTACTGGGCGAAACAGAGGAAGTAAAGTGAGCTTATGAAGCTTCGGGAGTGCAGCAGGTGATGGACAGTTCATGGGTGGTCCTGGAGGTGTGGTTGTCCGAGAGTGACCGGAGAACCACCCCTGGAGGTGTGGTTGTCCGAGAGTGACTGAGGAAAGGTCTGGAAGGGTCTGAAAATGTATAAAAACCCTGGGAAAAGAGTGTTCGAAGTCTTCTCTCAACTAAGAGGGGGACCCCTTTTGCGTCCTTTTGCAAAAGGTTTTCTGTCTTACACTTTGCTTTTCCTCAATAAACTCAGCGCTGAGAACTTCTCATTTTTGTCTGACTTAGTCTCATTTTTGGGAAATTTCTGACTTAGTCTTATTTTTGAGCTTCTCTGACTTGGTCTTATTTTTGAGAAACTGAACCACAAGATTACAGTACCCCACTTGTTACCCCACTCCCAATTACATGGGTCTGAACCTCAAATGAAATGGATCTAGATTATTGGTATCATCTAAGAACACCTGCAGCTGGTGAGCCATCAACCTCTCAATCAGTTTCCCATGAACGATATGTTAGCAACCAGACAACCGTTGTTCAGCTTGTCAGTTGACAAGTTGGCTTTTTTTCAGAATGGGCCAGATTGCCACCTCCTTCCAGATGAAAGGTAAATATCCTTCCTATAAGGATGAACTCATGAGCTAAGTGGCCCATTCAACCATTGTTGCCCTGGCCAAATTTAAGAGCCATGGAGAACACTGGTCTCATTGGGAGGTGTTGGCCATAAAGTGTGTAAGTGCCTTGTCCGTGTCATCAGGTGATCCAATATAACCAAACCAGATAGTGTGTCGGACTTCTTAACAGGACTTATCGCCAGGCTTCTAGTATAAGAATGCACAGAATACTGTACAACAATTTCCCCTAAGAATACAAGATAGACACTGAGTTATTAGATCTCTTGTGGAATTTTAAAATTATTTCAGTTCACTGCACCCTTTAAAACAAACGAGGCAGAACCACTAAAATAATTACGCAACAACAAAAATTTCTTGACTTATCAGTGTTTAGTGCCACAGGTCACAACTTCTCCATATCATCCAAAATGTAATAACAGGGAAATATTAGGCTTAAGGGTTATGTTAAGACAAAAGTTGCCTCTCCATATATGTCTTATTCTAGGTGCCAACTATTGTTTGTAGTGTAGAATATTCATATTCTCATCAGAATTAAATCCATTCATTAGAAATGCTTTCAGGTATCACTGATGTATTTTGAGAGAAAAGGTGGTATATAATTTCTGGATGGGCTGAGAAAGCTACTGGAGATTTACAAACTACAGTAATACCTTGGTTTACGAACATAATCCATTCTGGAAGCATGCTTGTAAACCAAAACACTCTTATATCAAAGCAAATTTCCCCATAAGAAATGATGGAAATGCAGATGATTTGTTCTGGTGTCCTATAGACCTCATACAAATAGACACACACAAAATGCCAAAACTCACAAAACAAGTTTATTTATTTATTTATTTATTTATTTATTTATTTATTTATTTATTTATTTATTTATTGGATTTTTATACCACCCATCTGGTAGTGAGGTCACTCTGGGCAGTTAACAAAAATTGAGGAATACAATACAGTGCAAATAAGGTCAAAAAATTCATACAATACAATAAACATAAAACAAGTAACATAATAAAAATAAAAATAAATTTAACATTAACTTTAAGTTGGCTAGAAGTCCACCATGGTTTATGTACCTGGCTGCGGAACCTGCTCTGTTTGGGACTAACAACTGGATTTTATTCTGTATTTTAATGTGACAATAATAAAGGGCAATTTGTAGCCCTATACACACTTTACTAGCTGTCCCATGGCTAGAAATGCTTTGAAAAAATAAGAAAGAATGTTGAAAACAAATCAAATAAAAATAAAAATAAAACCCTAACCTGCATGTTCCTGATTGGTGCAAGGGAGACCTCCATTCCTCTCTCCTTCCTCTTTCTAATTTGGAGGCTGCCTGAGATGAAACATTCCACACAATCACCCACAATCCAGCCAGGGGAGGGAAGGAGGGAGAACCATCATTGTCTCACTTGTGATCATATGACCTGCTCCCAGTGCTTGTATTACCAAGAGATTGCTTGTTGATCAAGGCAAAATTTAGAAGAAATGTTTGTCTTGCAAAATGCTCTTAAACCATTACTCTTAAATCAAGTTATTACTGTACCAATTTACCTACTTCAGAATGATATGTCTTGTTAAGAAATTCTAATTGAAAAGCAAGAAAAAATAAACAATTACTAGGAACCTGGAGAACGAAATAAAGTACTATTTTCTTTGTGCATATGCCCAAACCTACACTTTCTCTTGTTTTCAGCTGGTGATATCTGGACATTCTAGTAAAAAATAAAGTATATCCCAAAAATCTGAGGTCTGCTTCATTTGTTGTATGGAGGGCAGGGAAATACAGTAACTCTAAATTTCCTTTCCTCAAATTAGCTTTGATTTTTTTTCAGTTACTCATGCATGAAGCTTACAGCTTTGTGATAAATACAGGAATACATGAAAAGCTGGCCGTGGACATAGAGAACATGCTACAAACAATAGAAGCATAATATGTTCTGGTTTTCTGACACTTTTAAATATTTCCTAAAATGTGGAATCACTAGGTGAAAGAAGTATTTCTGCTCCCTGTGTAGCTATATATGCTTGAATGCACACACACCAGGCAGTAAAGCTGGCAGTTGAGTTTTGACTTGAGTCTTATCTGACAGTAGCTCCTGATAATGCAGAGGGATTAGAATTGACCTACAATTGATAGCTTAAGCACCTGCCAACAGCATTACTCACTATCAACACCATACGATTTTGACACCTAGCCAACAAATAAGCAGCCATAAGCCCAAGATATAGGACATTAACCTAGAGGTTGGTAAGACTAGTATAAAGGGGAACCTCTAAATCTCAGAAACCACATGTGGAATTCTATGCCTATCAGTCTGAATTTCTGGAGACTGATGTCACAAGAGTACCCAGATGTCGAAGCACTTCAAGCCTATAGTCATATTACTGGGACTACTCTTAGCTACAGTGTCAAGAAACTGTTATTTCTAGACTTTGTCCAGAAGTTCTTCATTGTCAGAAGAGCTCTGAAGGATTTGAAAGCTACCTTTTCGTTATATTTTAACAATTTATAAGCAGCATCACCCAACAGTGATTTAACCAAAGGACCACAAGGCAAAATGCTTTCCTTATAATTGTATGTGTTGAAGGGATGATCTCAGGCATGAAAAACTGGTCCCTCTATGAAGAAATTTGTTACCAATAAAATTAAAAAAAATACTGTCTATAGACACAACATACTTCTGAATCATCCATCAAATGACAGATTGATATGGTTGCTGAATGGAATAAAGGAAAAAATAAATGCATCCAGGCTACCTTGTTAGTAGCTTTGCATGCTGTGTAGAAGCCAAGCAGGACTCCTATCAAAGCGGAGTCTCTTTGGCTTGTTTTGCTGGGGGATTTCAACAGTCAAGGCAAGGCAGCTTTGTCAGGAGTGGCTCAAGACATCATGTCCTCCATGACAAGCATAAGTTTATCCCAAATGGTATCCCCCCGCCGCCGCCGCCGCATTGCTGCAAGGCA
Source organism: Phrynocephalus forsythii (assembly GCA_029282475.1). Taxonomy (NCBI): domain Eukaryota; kingdom Metazoa; phylum Chordata; class Lepidosauria; order Squamata; family Agamidae; genus Phrynocephalus; species Phrynocephalus forsythii. The sequence continues at coordinate 137,711,937 of JAPFRF010000001.1, read as the reverse complement.
CACATTAGATTTAGTTTTCTATATATGTTGAAGACCTGGGTGTGGAGGAACTATCTGTAGTTTTGTTTTATAGACATCATCAGGTGGGGTTGAGACTCACTGGAATTCAGAGCCTCTGCAGGCATGAGGGATCGATTAAGATGGTCTTCCCTAGGAGTCTGATGGATCTAAATGATTTCGTGATGACTCCTCGGAGCATCCTGTCACCTCAGCAGGCAATTTTGCTGAAGTTCTGGTTTACCTCTGGATGTAACTAAGGTCCTTAATTTTCCTGTGTTAATTGATATTTTCAGTTTTTGCAGCCTGGTGATGTGGAAAGGATCCTTGGAGAGTTGAAGGTTACCATGTGTCTGCTGGACCTCTGCCCTTCCTGGCTTATAAAAGCTGCTAGACAGGGACTAACTGAGTGGATATGGGGAGTATGAATGCCTCCTTGCAGCAGGGCAGGATCTATACCGCCTCACACCACTTCAAGCAATCTCTAGGTGGTTTACAGTTTTGATTACAGTATGCAGGCTACACATTGCCCCCCCCCAACAAGCTGGGTAATCATTTGACCAACCTCGGAAGGATGGAAGGCTGAGTCAACCATGAGCCTGCTATGTGGGATTGAACCCCAGGTCGTGAACACAGTTTTACCTGCAGTATAAGCATTTAAACCACTGCACCACGGGGCTCTTATGTGATGGAGACAACATTGGTCCCCTTGGTAGATGCCCTATGCCAGTGTTGGCGAACCTATGGCACGGGTGCCGAAGGTGGCACTCGGAGCCCTTTCTGTGGGCACCCAACATCGCCCCTTCACAGCCACCTGTATTCAGGTTAAGTTGCTGTATTGGCACTTTCCAAAAAAAAAGTGGGTTATGAATTGTAGTTTGGGCACACGGTCTCTAAAAGGTTCACCATCACTGCCCTATGCTATAAAATGGACAGAGGAAGTATATCCCTGTTAGCTCTGCAGAACCTCTCAGCAGCTTTCAGTACCATCAATCATGGTATCCTTCTCACCAATCAGTCTGGGATGGGATTTTGAGATATTACTACTTTATAATGGCTCCAGTCCTTCTTGGAGAACAGAACTCAGAGGGTAGTGTTGGAGGACTCCTGTTCAACACTCTCACCTGTGGTGTCCTTTCAGAGTTATGTTTTGTCCTCTATGCTACATGAAAGTTCTAGGAGAGGCTGTATGGAATTTTGTATCTATATACTGTGGACAAGAAGCTACCAGTAGGACAGAATATGGAGAAACATCATAATTTTGAATGGGCAAAGAAGTCAGATGAGAGTGCATTTTATCTCATTTTCTCTTCAGTCTGTATGTGGAAAATATTATACAGAAATTTAGATTAGAAGCAGATGAAGGGAGGAGTGTAGAATTTTGGGGTTCTGTGTTCTCAGGGTGCCAACTCTATCTGTTCTTTCCATCTCAATCTGAAGAAGTTTTAGATCAGTGTCTGCTATCAGTAATGAAGGTGAATACAAAAAGACAGCTAGGAATTAACCTCAGAATAATAATGGATATATTAGAATACTATGAAGTGCACAAAGAAAATAAATGGCATTAGTGTTTTGGACTAGAGATGCAAAAATTTTAGGGAATTTTGAAGCTTGGAAAAAACCCACATTTTCCGTGTTTTTTCGAGGGGGTAAATGGAAATTTTCAGGAAAATTGAAAAAATGCTACATTAGTACTCCCCACCCCCTTTTACAGCTTCAAAGTCATTCTGTTACTTTAGGAACATAAAATATGACTATGGATAATTTGACTTGGCATAACATTATCACAACTACAACATTAAAACATAGTGTATCCAAACAATTATTATGAACAGAATTTACTTTTAAAATAATATTTATTTGTAATTGTAACAAATGGAGTAACAAACTCCTGAACTGTTTACTAGTTTATGTGGAACAAAAAAACTTACAAAACAATATTTAAAAATCCAGAATTAACAATTATTCAATATTTCCTCTCCACAGTATTAATAAAAATAAAATAAAAATCTCATTCTCATAAAAAGAATTGAAGAGAATTGAAGAGGGGGGAATTGTATAGAAGGGAGTGGTAGTGTTCATGCACTGGAGAGTTCAGTTTGTAACCTAGGACTTGCTTGTCCCCAGTGCACCAAAATTAGAATACTCTGATACTATGCATATTTCTTAGAAATTATTAGGAAAATATTTGAACACCTTGTATTAAAATATTTTAGTCATCATGTTAAAAGAAATCATTCCATAATTATTTTTTCCTTTTCTTTTTTAAATTTTTCTAATTTGGGTGGGGGACCAAAAAGGCTTCAGGAAAAAACAAAAAAAAATGTGTTTTTTTTTCCTGAACTTTTCTGGGCCTTCACATCTCTGTTTTGGACTCCCAAAAAGCACTTGATAATTATGAGTTAGCAATTCATGATACAGGAAGTAAGAGCAATGGATTTTGGCACAAGCTTTATAAATGCAATAGAGGCAATATACAAAGAACAAATAGCGAAGGTGATTGTAAATGGTGATTTAATGGAAAATATCAACATCAAGAAAGGGACAAAAAGGGGTGTCCTGTCTCCACTGCTATTTATATTGACATTGGAAGTACTGAATAGAGAGATGAGACAGGATTCAGAAATTAAAGGAACTCAAATAAAAGATGAAAACTATTAAAATCCAGGCATTTGCAGATGATTTAGTAGTCATTCTGGAGGACCCATTGGAAACAATGCTGAAATTACTGGAGAAGATTGAAAAATTTGGAGAGGTGGCAGGATTAAGGATAAACAAAGAAAAAATGAAAATGATAGTTAAGAACCTAACAATTAAACAAAAAAAAATCTAAACTACCTCAACAGTATCCACCCAAATATACAATTCACCATGGAAAAAGAAATAGAGAGGAAACTCCCATTCTTAGATGTCATGGTCACAGGCAAACCAGACCTCCAATTAGGAAACAAGGTATACAAAAAACCCACCCACACAGATTGGTACCTACATAAAAAGTCCAACCACCACCCACGACAAAAAAGAGGCAAAATCAAAACTCTTGTAGATCGTGCAAACCGAAACTGTGAAGCTGAATTCCTTAACACTGAACTCAGCCACCTGAATTGAGTCCTACAGGCAAATGGCTATTCCAAGAACGAAATTAAAAGAACCATCAAACCTAAAAAAAAAAAAAACCACCAAACTGAAGAAGAAAAACAGCCTCCAACAAACAAAGAATTTATTCCATACATAAAAGGAGCCACGGACTGCATGGACAAAGTGTTGGAAAAACACAACCTACAAACAGTATTTAGACCCACCGCAAAAATACAACAGATGCGACAGTCAGAAAAGGACAAAAGGAACCAACTCACCACTGCAGGAGTATACCGGATACCTTGTAGTTGTGGCCAGGTATATATTGGGACCACAAAGCGCAGCCTCCACACCAGAATCAAAGAGCATGAAAGACACTGCAGATTAAAACAACCAGAAAAATCAGCAGTAGCTGAACACACCCTGAAACAAACTGGACATGGAATCCTCTTCCAAGACGCAGCAGTACTGGGCAACACTACCAATCACTATGTCAGACTACACAGGGAAGCCATTGAAATCCACAAACATAAGCACAGTTTCAACAAAAAGTGTAAAAATTAACAAAGCCTGACTTCCAGTACTAAAAGCTGTACAGTTCAAAAGGTCAAAGCTAAATGATTCCCCACACAGCCACAAAGGTGATCAGTTCACACAATAGAACAGCTAACAACATCCATCTGGGATCATTGCTACCCCTGATTGCATTGAAACTTCTTAAACCCTTCATTACAATACAATGACTAACACTTATTTTCCTACATAGGACAAGTCTCCTCAACTTTAAAAACCCCAGTCTTGCTCACTCTATAGACCACAGCACAGACAGAACTCCTAGTTCGCTGAGCTCCTTGCCCTCTGAAGATGCTAGCCACAGAGTCTGGTGAAACGTCAGGATGAAAAACTTCCAGAACATGGCCAAACAGCCTGAAAAACTCACAACAGCTAAAAAAAAAGTCAATTGTTAAAGTGTTTGAAAGGACAAGAAGCTAAGAAAGTTAAATATTTCGGAATAATATGGCGCAGTGGGTAAATGCCTATACTGCAGGTAAAATGTGCTCATAACCTGGGGTTCAATCCCACGTAGCAAGCTCATGGTTGACTCGGCCTTCCATCCTTCCGGGGTTGGTAAAATGAGTACCCAGGAGCTGGGGGGGCAATGTGTAGCCTGCATACTGTAATTTAAAACTGTAAAACTGCCCAGAGACTACTGGAAATGGTATGGGGCAGTATATAAGTGAAACACTTTATATATCTAACTGCAAGATGTGTAACTATAAGAGAAGACAATTATATCAAATTATTCAACCAAATAAAGATGGACTTGGAGAAATGGAAATATCTGCAACTCTCAATGTTAGGAAGAACTGCAACTATTTAAATGAATATCTTACAAAGTTTCTCTTCTTATTCCAAACAGTCCCCGTGAAAATATAAATGAAACATTTTGAGGAATTAAATAGGCTGGTATCTAAATTCATCTGGCAAGGGAAGAAAGTAAAAATTAAATTGAAAATGTTGTAATAATATAAGGAAAAGGGAGGTTTTGGCTTACCGGATTGGACATTGTATTATCATTCATGTACAGTATAGTGCTGTAGTTGAAAGAATGGATATTCTTGAGAAACAAAAGGCTTTTACAGTGGAACCTTAACTTACATACTGGTTGACTTGCAGCATATTTGACTTGCAGCAAGAAGAGGCCTGTTTGACTTGAGTCGCAGGCTTTGACTTACAGCTCGGAGCCCCGGCGCAAGGCACCGGAATCGGGCGACAGCCATGACCCAGCATCGCGGCTGCTGCCTCCAAACTGCTCCTGCCTTCTTCCTATCTTCTGGCAGCAGCGGCTTTGGCGAGGCCAGCTCCGAGCACCTGGAGCTGGTCCTCGGCCTCACCGAAGCTGCCGCCGCTGCCGCTGGAGGAGAAGAAGGGCCGGGAGCTCGGGGCTGGCCTCGCTGGTTAGACAGTCAGCTCAGTCTTGTAAAAAATCTGGCTGCAGAATTCTGGACCACAATGGAAGCATTTTAGTTGGGGAGCTGTACAGTTATGGGACTCTAATGGTAAGCATAGGGATGTTCAGAACTTGGAATGTCAGGTTAAAAATCAGTAAAACTTAAATGTTAGACATTGTTGCTATGAACATTAAAAAGTGGAGGCGTATAACTTGTGGACTATAATTCCACTGTCTCCTCTCTTTGAAGAGACATTTCATTTACATCCCTGGAAGGAATCTCCTATCCCAGTCAAATTTGTGTTAAATTTCTGTTTTCGGGGGTCTTTTTCATCATCTGGAACGGATTAATCCACTTTCCCATTACGTTCTATGGGAAAAGTTTGTTTGACCTAAGGCATGTTTGACTTATGTCTAGACCTCTGGAACGGATTAATGACGTAAGTCAAGGTTCCACTGTATACTTAGAAGGGCATAACCTCTAGCTGGGCTGGCATGCTTTCTTATGGTATAAGAAATCTAAAACTCATAGATACTTTCAAAATTATTATCTTAGAAACTTGTTAATTAAGGTATGGGAGTAATTAAAAATGAAGTGTATATGAAAATTCCAAGGTGGGTCTCACCTATGGAAATATTTGCATACCCTAATCTCTTAAATTTTGAAAAAAATGTAACCTATGCAGCCGTTAGATAATCTGAAACTATGCATATTTTTAGAAATGATTTGGAAAATATTAAAACACATTGTCTTAAAATATTTCATTCATCGTGTTAAAATAAAAAATTCCATAATCTTTTTGCCTTTTTTCAAATTTTCCAATTTTTCGGGGGGGAAAAACCCAAAAGGCTTCCAGGAAAAAAAAAACGGAAACAAATTCTGAATTTTTCCATTTCCCCCCCAGGCCTTCACATCTCTAGCCAAGATGCCTTTAAAGGGGACTGGACAGATTTCTGGAGGAAAAGAATCATCACAGGTTACAAACCATAATGGGGATATGTACTCCCAGAGGCATCCAGTAGGGCCACTGTGAGATACAGGAAGCTGGACTAGATGGTTCCTTGGCCTGATCCAGCATGGCTCTTCTTATGTTTTAATGTCCAAATATTAAGATCATCAGAAGCCTTTCTTTCACTTCTACCACCCTTACGGGTGTGTTTAGTGGGGATACAGGAGAGGGCCTTCTCTGTTGCTGTTCCCAGACTTAAGAATTCCCTTCCATGGGAAGTCCAGCTGGCTCCATCTTTGCTATCCTTCTGCAATCAGATAAAGGTCTTTCTCTTCAGGCAGACTTTCCTTTAAATAACTGACTGAACAATGGGTTTTTTAAATGGATTATATATTCTGTTGCTTTCCTCAAGCTTTTAATATTTTTTCTCATTTATGAGTTTTAATATATCTGTTTAATACCTTTTATACTGTAAAAATTTATAATTTATAATTTTTATATACAGTGGTACCTTGTATAAAGGAATTAATTTGTTCCAAATGAAATTCTGTTAAGCAAATTTTTCTCTATACAAATTTCCCATAGGAAAATGAGGACCAATCTTACAAAATTCCAATGGGAGAGTGGAGTAAAAACCTTGAAAATATATCTCATTTGCTATATATTGCAACTCACTTCAACACTTCATCCTTTGTTTCATAAATCTAGCAAAAAAATCATTTTAGACTGTCCAAAAATAGTCATATAACACATATAAAGAATTCCTTTAACTGCCCAGATTAAAACTCTAGTAATTTCTGGTATATTCCAGTTCTCTCTGTAAGTTATTTCCCTACATAAAATCATCTGACTATTTCATCAACTAAATGTATTGCTAGCTTTAAAGAATTATAGATGTTTAACAGACTGTAGATGACATGTTTTCTCCACTTCCCTTGGTGTCTATTATTTTGTTCCTACAAACTATAACAAATATGCAGAGAAAATTATTGAAAGAAACATTCAAGGTTAAGCCGTAACAACACAGTGCCACAATTTTTCTCACAGTAAATATGTCAGTGCAGGATTTTATGTAACAGAACTGTAATGATTCATCTATTTACTGTTATAAAAATGGTTGATTATATAATTGTGTACAATCAGTTAGCTTATTAAAGGTATTTATCATTTCCACAGCCAGCAGAAGCCCAAAACAGATTTAGAACAAAATGAAATATTAAAACACTGGCACAGTCATTAAAACCAAAAGAAATTAATAAAAGTATGCATCCAAATATTGCATAAATCAATCTCTCATTAAGTAATGAAATGAATAGCACAAATAGCCATTAAAGACAGAGCCTTTACTATCAAATGTCCAGGAAAGAGAAACAACTTCATGTGGAGCCAAAAAGACGACCAAGATGGCGCCAGATGGGCTTCTCTGGGACAAGGATTCCATAATGGAGTGTGCAAATCATGTACAAAATCTGCAGTTTTATAATAGAGAGAGACTCCCCTGATTAAGAAGAGGGATACTGTAATTTCACATTCCACTTTCTTTCCAGTCTCTACCCCAAACCAAGCGATTCTTTCAGAGTTGATTTTCGGAGGGCAGGTCAGTAGTGGGGAGGTGTTATGATCCTGCTAGTCTGCTAGTGAAAGCCCATCACTGAATCTTCCACATAACTGACAGGCATCTAACTGTTAGGATGACTATGATGTGGCAAAAAAGAACCCCTCCTAATAACAGAAAAGCTATACAAAATGTGGCCTTCTCTTACATACAGCCATAAATAACAAAAGGCGGTCTGAGAAGGGAGAAAAACAACTGTTTGTTCATTACCCTTATGGTCTGCTTTTTCTAGGGTTTCAAAGGAGTTAGAGCATCATAAATGCACTATATAAACACAATATGTCTGTGAAGATTCTCAGTCATCCAGGTGAGTTTATCTGGAAGTTGAGTCATGGCTACTGGACTTCTTTTTTGAGAGATAGAAACATTTCGCTGTTTATCCAAACAGCTTCATCGGTCTGAATACAGCTAGTGCAAATCCTCCATCTTATAGGCAGCTTTGACCTCTTGTCACCCTGGCCTGAATTAGGCTTATAAAATGAACAGTGGCCTAAATAGGCTCGTTAGGGAGACAATAGTATCCTTAGCCTTAAGGTGAACAATGCCTAAGGTGATGAAATCTATCAAGAATGGGTCCTTAGCTATGGCCTTGGTGGTGAAGGCTTTTTGATTTGCCTGGGGACAAAGGAAGGTGCACTGTCATCCTCAATACTGTGGACTACCACAAGAAGGTTATTACACTTTTAGATGACCAACACACATATGAAAAACTAAAAAGAGACCCCACCAGCAATTACAGGAAGAAAGTAATAGAATGCTTAAAACTCTTGGAGCAAGAAAACACAATTGACAGGGTGATCTACCACCAGTTTTATCCCGGAGAGACTGTCCCCTGCTTTTATGGACTTCCCAAGATCCACAAGCAAGGAATTCCCCTCAGATCTATTGTCAGCACGCAGTATAAATTCAGTGACTTACAACATCGTAAAATACCTGGCGACTTACCTAGCCCCACTGGTTGGACTCACGGACCACCACGTACACAATTCAGAGGAGTTTGTTTCTAAAGTCAGGGAGCTGAAACTGGATACAGATGAAACCATGGTATCCTTTGATGTTACATCGCTCTTTACAAGCATCCCCACCACTGATGCCCTAACAATGGTAAAGAGAAGACTAAGAGAAGACAGCACCCTCACCTCCAGAAGCCGCCTCAACCCAGACCAGATATGCCTGCTCCTGGACCTGTGTCTGAACACCACATATTTCATGTACAGAGGGGACTTCTACAGACAGAAGCATGGCTGTGCCATGGGTTCCCCAGTGTCACCAATTGTTGCAAACCTATACATGGAAGAGGTGGAGAAGAAGGCACTCAACACCTTCCCAGGGACAACACCATCCCACTGGTTCAGTATGTAGATGATACCTGGGTTAAAATAAAGACGCAGGAAGTACAGGCCTTTACAGACCACATCAACGCAGTGGATCCTAATATTAAGTTCACTAGGGAAGACACCCAAGACAACAGGCTGGCTTTCCTGGATTGTGCGGTCATCATCAGACCTGACCGTGGCCTGGGAGTAGAGGTTTACAGGAAAACCACCCACACAGATCAATACTTATTGTTTGACTCCCACCATCCACTACAGCACAAACTAGGAGTCATCAGGACCCTAAACCAGAGAGCAGAGAGCATCCCCACCTCTACAGAAGCCAAGAAGAAGGAAGACAGGCACCTGAAGACAGCACTTAAGGCCTGTGGATATCCAAAGTGGGCCTTCAAAAAAGCAGTGGGCCATCCCAGAAGAACAAGGGATCGGTCTGAGACCCAGACCGGACAGAAGAACCTGGTCATTCCCTACATGGCGAGAGTGTCGGAGAAGCTTAAAAGGATTTTTGGCAAACACCACATCCCTGTTTATTTCAAACCCACTAACACACTAAGGCAGAGACTTGTCCACCCAAAGGATCCGATACCAAACCATAAAAGGAGCAATATAGTATATGCGGTTCAATGCAGTGAGGAGTGTTCAGACCTCTACATTGGAGAAACTAAACAGCCATTAAACAGAAGGATGGCCCAACATAGGAGGGGCAACAGGTCAGGACCAGAATCAGCAGTACACCTCCATTTGAAGGACAAAGGGCACTCTTTCAAAGATGAGGATGTACACATATTAGACAAAGAAGAGAGGTGGTTTGAAAGAGGAGTAAGGGAGGCCATTCATGTGAGCATTGAAACCCCCTCCCTTAACAGAGGTGGTGGGCTCAGCATAGTCTATCTGCTACTTATCAGGGTGTGCTTTCCAAAGTCCCCAGGCAAATCAAAAAGCCTTCACCACCAAGGCCATAGCTAACGACCCATTCTTGATAGGTTTCAGCACCTTAGGCCATTGTTCACCTTAAGGCTAAGGATACTATTGTCTCCCTAACGAGCCTATTTAGGCCACTGTTCATCTTATGAGCCTAATTCAGGCCAGGGTGACAAGAGGTCAAAGCTGCCTATAAGATGGAGGATTTGCACTAGCTGTATTCAGACCGATGAAGCTGTTTGGATAAACAGCGAAATGTTTCTATCTCTCAAAAAAGAAGTCCAGTAGCCATGACTCAACTTCCAGATATATAAACACAGCTGTAAAAAGAAAAAACTGCCGAAGCAAACATTACACAACTCTGCTACATTAAATGTGTCAAGATGATACATGTCTCTCCAATGCTACTTCATAAATACCAATAAAATGCACAAGTCCTAATGGTTCCTCTAATGATTTATAGCAAGTTGAAGTGGAAATTCCACAAATAGCACCCTATGACTGAAAAGACTTTCTGCCATGCAATCAGTTGTTTGATTAACCAAAAGAGCAGGAGATATGACCGTGGGCACAGTTCCTTCTCTAAGGCCTTTTTCACCCAGAGGATCACTGGTCTGTGGAACTCCCTGCCAGAAGACAGCTTTAAGAAAGGATTGGACAAGTTCATGGAGAACAAAGGTATCAATGGCTATCATTATGGATGCCTAAGGACAACCTCTGGGTTAGAGAGACAGGCAGGATATCTCTCAATGCCATTTGCAGGGAATCGTAAGCATTTGAAGGCATCTGCTTGGGAATACCCTAAAGCAGGCACGCCCAAACTTGAGCCCTCCTGATGTTTTGGACCACAGTTCCCAGAATTCTAAGCTTATATTGCCAATGGCAAAGGACTGTGGGAATTGCAATCCAGAACATCTGGAGGGCCTAAGTTTGGACATACCTGCCCTAAAGCAAATGGTGAGCCACTGTGTGAGACAGAATGCTGGACTGGATGGGCTGTGGCCTGTACCAGCAAGGCTGTTGTTATGTTCTTAAGCACTGTAGATGTCTCTGCCCTCCTCCACACAGGCCTCTTCCAACTCCACACACCAGTTGCAACTGTTTTTGTTCCAGTCACAAAAGAAGCCAAGGCAGGAGTGAAAAATAGAGGCTACGTTGTCTATGGGTGATATGCTGGTGACCTACTAGACTGGGTGTGACTTTTGGACAGCAGGGTAACCTATCTCCATCATCTCTTTCCCTACTCACCCCTAAGTACTGTTTTTAAATTTTAAACAAATTACCAAGATTAACACTAGATCATCTCTGCAGACGTGTGTGCATACACAAAAGATTCAAATCAATATGAAACAGAAACAACTCTGATCAACTACAGCAAACTACTATGTTTCCACAGCATATGCATATGTGTTTCTACATTATGGACAATTTTCAAAAACTTCCCCTTTTTCTCTAGCATGGTGCAATGCCTTAAACAGCCCACCAGCTTTGCAATCACCTATAAAATGAGTGCAGGTGACTGGCAGAAGGTGGGATCAAAGGAAGGGAGTCTATGGGCTGTGACACAGGTACATCTGCTTCAGCTGAAGGGGCCAGTGTGAAAACTCCACAGTCTCTGTGTAATTACTAGGGGAAGGATTTCTATGAGATGCCAATTTTTTTCTGCAGCCGATGTTTGAATTTAGAAGTGAGCTTGGACATGTTTATGAGTAACCCTGTGAGATAGTCCAGATTATTCATTAATAATAATAATAATAATAATAATAATAATAATAATAATAATAATAATAATAATAATAATAATAATAATAATAATAATAAACTTTATTTTTGTGCCGCCTTTCTTCCCAAAGGGATATATTTAAACATATTTAAACTTGCTTGTGGGTTCAAGGATAGGTTGCAGAGAAAGCATGAAATGTCATAGAAATCCTCCCCCAAGTGATCACTTAATCAGAAGCATAAAATAGGCTACGAATCAAGCTACAGCAAAGCCAAATTGCTCCAATTCACAAGTTTCCTCTTTCCCACAACTTTAAAACCCCACAGTCTCAATCACACTATAACCCAGAGCACAGAGAGAACTCCTAGTTCCCTGAGCTTCTTGCCCTCTGAAGATGCCGACCACAGGGTCTGGCTAAACGTCAGGAAGAAAAACTTCCAGAACACAGCCAGAGAGCCCAAAAAAACTCATAGCAGCTCCTTCAATTCATCTTACTGGTGTAGCTGCAGCCTTAATTAAGACTATTCCCATACACCCCTTCCACTTTTGTCATTTTTCCCTGCACTAAGCCACAGTCTTGCATTCTGGACCTGCTGGAGCCTTGAAAAGCCTCTGCAAAAGTTCACACAAAACTGACTGCAGAGATTATAGAAACATCCATAACTACAGTCTTGGCCTCTAGGAAGAGATATAGCTAACATATCAGTAATTCACAAAAATACTTTACTGGTCATAGCCAACATTGGAGGTCAGGGGTGTTATGAAAGGATTACATAAAACATAGTGAAGTTTCTGTGTGCTAATAGCTTTTGTGGATTTAAGTACAACACTTTATGCAATCCTGTCTCTGTTGGCTCAGATGTAAGTACAACAACAGTACAGTAAACATTAGTGGTCTTTAAGTGTACAGTATTCCTTTTACAATTCACTTAAAATATACACTTTGGTTTTCTTTAGCCCTTTTTACTCTTTATTTTCTTCACTACCTTTAATAAATACTCTGCTAAAAACATCTGTCCTCTCAAAATGTCCACCTTCTGATCACTGTATTAGAATCTGCACTGTCGTCCCTGCAGTCATTTGCCATTTTATTGCCAAGGTGATACCAATCCTAATCTGATGCAGCAAAAAATAACAGTCTTGTGACACTTTAAAGACTATCAAGTTTTATTTCATGTAAGCTTTCAAAGGCTATAAACCACTTCTGATTTAGAAAACATGCCCTATAGTCTACAAAATCCTATGCTGCTTAAAGCCACAAGACAATTTGTTATTTTTACAATTTAAGAGAATGTTAGGATGAACTAAATATATAAAAGTACCTAAGGTGGGGAAGACTTCTCAGCATTTCTGCTCAAAATATTGCTATTCAAGGAAAATGATGAATGCAAACAAATAAATAACGAACAGAGTACAGAATGTAAAGAAAAAATAGCAATATAGTACATCAGTTGCAGCACTCAGTGTACAATATACTATATACATCACAGTCATTTTCTCTGTTTTATCTTACTTTAATGTATTTCCTCGCTGAACAAAAGCATGTGCATAAACTGGGAGTATACCACGTCAAGAGTTCTTGACACTGTTGTAGACAGCAACTGTTCTATGCTAATTACAATGAAATGATACAGAAACCAGTGTAGGCGCAAAAGCTTTTCATATAGATCAGAGAAACCTCTTCAAAGACCATGATACATCCCAAGAGAATCACGCCACATGCAAAAGTTTGGAAAAATCCAAAGGCAATTAACCCCCACAGATAACGATACTGGTGGTGACAGAAGCACCCTGCTGTTGTATAAATCCAGAACCTAGTTACTGTTTGCATAATAAATGTGAATCATAAATGCAAATAAATGTGTGGATGGCCAGATATTAAAATAGGCCATGTTCTCTAAACCAGCATCACAGTGTATAGGTGCACTACAACAGATGGTTGAAAGAAACCACGTGAAAAGTCATTCCTAAGCTCCTTAATGCCTTGTTTTTCCCTTTTGCAAGACATGAAAAGCACTTACTGAACGATTTCATTATTTGAATGAACAAGAATTTTAGTCCATTAGCAATGCATCAGTTGTACACTAAATATTTCAGTTATTCTTCCCAGAAACTGCACACAATGCCTCTACTCATGAAGAAAGTAAGAGATTTTGAATATGCAAAGTAATAATTATTTGAAATCTAAGTACCATATTTTTCCATCTATAAGATGTCCCCATGTATAAGACACACTGTACTTTTCCAACCCAAAGTTACAGTTTTAACCACACAGCTCTCTCCTCAGCTTACTTCTGTGTATACGACAAGCCTCAATTTTCAGTCTAACAATTTTAGACAAAGTATAGTGTTATACATGGAAAAATACAGTATTTGGTGCTGGACTGTAGTTTTCTGCCACCAGCTCATAGCTTCACAACTATAAATGAAGGCTTCAGTTCATCCTTGCACATATGAAATGACTGCCTCTCAGGGAATATTACGCAAGGGAATATTTGGAGCTATTCCGAGCATCTGTCCCTCAGCTATAGAACTACACGTCCTTGAAGCCTCAACAAAGCCCAGTGCCTTGACGGAATTTTCACACAGTGCACCAGAACTTCATTTGAGTCTCTCGAGAGTTATTTCTGCAGAGCTGAACATTACTAATGAAGTAGATGAGAATTGAAACACTAATATTGGTGTTTATATTTTGTATCACATTACAAATGTAGAAACTGAGAAAGGCCCTAAATCAGGGAGGGAATGGTGATTTTGGTATACAGTAGGACCCCAGTATCCGCTGGGGATTGGTTCCAAGCCTTCCTGTGAATAATGAAAACCGTGAATAAGAGAGAACGCCAAAATGTCCCCAAAACTGCTGTTTTGTGATAGTAACTTGCTTTACAGCTGCTGTTTTGCAACAGTACCTTGCTTTACAGCTGCTGTTTGTGACAGCTTGCTTTAGCTTGCTTTACGGCTGCTGTTTTATGACAGAAGCTTGCTTTACAGCTGCTCTTTGTGACAGTAGCTTGCTTTGCAGCTGCTTAATTATTTATTTATTTTTTCCTCTGCCAACCATGGACAACTGAATCAGTGGATAATGAATCAGTGGATATGGGGGTCCTACTGTACTGAAGGCCTTAATTGATCTGATACACACACAAGCCTGCAGAGAATAAGGTCATCATTCAAAATAAGTACACCAGTCACACTACTAGATTGGTTCTGGTGAGAGGAGCATAGGGCCTTTTCACACGACCCCTAAAACCCGCTGGTCCCTTAAATTCGGACCAGAGATCTTGGGGGTTCGTTTCTGTTCCTTCGTCCCCACCCCTCAGCACTTCCTGCTCCTGTCGGCGTGAGGGGGGGAGGGGAAAAAAAGGACAAAAGAAGCCTTTACTAACCTGCCGGTCCAAATTGCCACGAGCCATTTGCAGCGCAGCTTAGGGGTCGTGTATAAACGCCATTTGCTGGCTGCTTCGTTGGAAGTCACTACTTCCAAGTACTTTGAAGTGGTTGCTTCCAAGTGGATCAAGTGGATCAACTCCATGCCTTCTTTGCTTCTCAAAGACAAAGGGTGTGCTAAGCATTTTAAGAAGGTGGGTGTCCGGAAGAGGCCTCATTGAGTCTTATCTAATCCACAGATGGAGGATACAACAAGCAAGATCTGCTTTAGTCAGACCTTCATATATACTATTGTTCCAGGTGGGTATAGCTAGAAATTTTAAATTAATATCCTTTCAGTACCTCAATGAGAGGAATATAACATTGGTAACCAACCATTATGCAGAATGTCCTACTCAGAAACAGAGTGAGTGGCCTGTACAGCAAGAAGGAGGATGTCTCATCACAAAATTTTGAGGTGCCTGCCTTTTCCATTCACAAGGCCAGCTGTGCTGAAAGTCAAATCCAGTTCAACAGATTATTGCCTAGTATATCTACAGTATCCACTAAACACCTGAAAACTATCAGTAGATTCATAATATCCTGTTTAATTTGCTTTCATTGTTTTAACTTTAACAGTGTGACAGCAGCTTCCGCCATCCCTTGATTAGGTATTTTGTAATTTTCCAGCTGGACAGTAATTCATGTCAGAAGAAAGTCATATCAACCACAAACACTTCCTGCCAGAGACAGCAGATAACACACATGTACAGTGACATTTATATATGTATGCTCATCCACCTTTCCATGTGGAAAGGGAGAAGATAAAGGTGCTGTAAGTCTAAGTGATCCATGGATCTCAGCAAGGGGTTTCTGGAGCGGCGTGTTATCTCTCCCGAATGACCTTGCTTAGCCATCCACATGGGGAGCAGGTCCGGGGGGAAAAACAGCTGCAGCAGCATCCAAGAGCGCTGATCAGCCCCCGCCAAGAGAGCGAGAGGCGTGATCGCAGCCTGGGGGAGGAGGAGGAGGAGGAGGAGGAGGAGGAGGAGCAGCAGCAGCATCACACGCGCAATGAGCACAAAAGGTGGGACGGGAGGTGGGCGCACCTCACAATTCCTCTCTTCCCCCTCCCCAAAGACACGCAGTTCTCCGAGACACACACACACACACACCCCTGTAGCAACTCCCTCGCTTGCCTGCCCGCCTGCCTGCCTGCCTGCCTGCCTGGTGCAGTCCGCGGCTGGTCGAGGTTTTTGCACCCCCGCCTGTGCCTCCTCCGCGCGCTCTCTCTCTCTCTCTTCGAACGGCACCCCACCGCCCCCCCCACACACAAGGCGACTCCTGCGAACCCTCTCCCCCCCCACTTTTGCTCTTCAGGACCCACACTCGTGTCTGCACACACACACACACACGTACACCGCCGGCAACACCTCCCCCCCCTTCTCCCGTGCCTAGTCACGCCGCCCTGCCGAAGCACCAGCCCCTCTCCTCCCCCCCCCCCGCCGCCAGCAGGCACTTCTCTCTCTCTCTCTCTCTCTCTCTCACACACACACACACACACACCACAGACCCCCTCCACCTCTCTCTCTCTCACACACACACACACACACACACACTCCACAGACCCCCTCCACTTCTCTCTCTCTCACACACACATACACACATCTCCACCTCTCTCTCACACACACACACACTCACACACACTCCACAGATCCCCCTCCACCTCTCTCTCTCTCTCTCACACACACACACACACACACACACACACACATCTCCACCTCTCTCTCACACACACACACTTCACAGACCCCCTCCACCTCTCTCACACTCATACTCACATACACACACACACACACCACAGACCCCCCCTCCACCTCTTTCACACACACACACACACTGGACAGACCCCCCCCCCTCCACCTCTCTAGGGCGCTGGCCTCCTCCTCCTCCTCCTCCTCCTCCTCCCTTTCAACCCCAACGCGCCCCCTTCCCTCCCCCCCCCGAACGTCCGAACCCTCCGGGGAGCCCCCCTCGCCCTCCTCTCCGGGCGGGCTGACCTCCCTTCCTGACCGACCGGCCGCCGCCTCTCCGCCCTCAGCCCCCTCCCCTCCCCCTATTATGTCACAGGGACAGGAGGGGTCCGCTCTGCGGGCGCGAGGCCTGCTCGCCTCACCTGTCAAAACGGAGGCCGCCCCGCGTCCTGCGGCTCCCCTTAATCCTCGCTCGCGCAGCGCCGCCCAGGCTCCTGGAAGCAGCCCCCGGCCAGTTCCGCATCAACGGCGCGGGGAGGAGCGAACCAACTGTCGGGAGGAAGGCGGGGGGAGGGGGTGGGAGTGAGAGGCCGTGAAGAACGAACCATTCGGACGCTCGAAGGGGGGGGAGGAGCCGAGGAGCCGAGGCGCCGTGGCCTCGGGCGAGCACCACGGCCAGCGCCGCCTTGCGCATCCCTGAGGCCTCGTTGTGGCGATCCACCGCCCCGAGACCGTGTGCTAAGGGAGAGCTCCGGTGTGGAAAAAAATACACATAGGCCACGCAGGGAATTTGTTTTGGCCCTTAAACGGAACTGCCCATAAAACCGCCCTTTCTCCGGGCCAAAAGCAACCCTCCTCCGTGTTACCACCCGTTGGCAATTGGGCGGGGGGGGGGTATGGGAGGCAGGAGTGGATGCTCCCTGGACAGTGGTGGCCCTTGGCTGCTGAAGCCAAATCCCTTTTAAAAGCAGACAGAAAGCCACACACACACACACACGTAAAGGCAACCAGCCCTTTTCCAATGGGCTGCCATCCTCTGATCTGAAGGCAAAAGAGGTTCTCTTTTAGTTCCTTTCCAAATTTTAAGTTTCCAGGCAGGTACCGGCGTCTGTGGGTTGCCTTGAAAAGAACAGGCGCTTGTAGAACCATCACAGATGAATGAGTCAGACCAAATGGAATCGGTTAGCTACTTTTGTTACCTGCTGTCAAACTGCCCTGCTCAGTTCTAGTAAACAACTACTAGGGCTTCCTTCCTTGAGGAAATCTGTATTTGGTCTTGGTCTATTTCCACTGCCTCCCACCTTTTCCTGCACTGTTGCCTTTTCCAGAGAATGTCATCTCATTATGTGCCCAAAGTTTTTTTTTTTTTGCCTCCAGATATAGTTAAGGCTTGATTTGCTATAAGGGCCACTTGTTTTGTCTTTTTTACAATGCAGGGCACCTGCAAATTCTTCAGCACATTTCAAACAAATCAAGTTTTTCCTGTCAGCTTTCTTAACTGTCCAGCTTTCACATATTTCCGCAGGGATGAAAATGTGTATTATCTTAGTCTTGGTTTCCAGTGACACACATTTACATTTCACGATATTTTCTAATTGCTTCGTTGCTGCCCTTCTGATTCGCACTTTTCTTCTGATTTCTTGGCTGCATTCTCCATTTGGATTGCTGATTGAACCAAAGTATACAAAATGTTTACCAATTTCACTTTCGTCATTGTCAAAATTAAAGTTGCATAGTTCTCCAGTCATCATGATTTCGGCTTTCTTAATGCTCAACTGAAATCCTGCTTTGATACTTCTGTGTTTCACTTGTACTAAAAGTCATTTCATGCTTTCTACAGGTACCAGCAAATGGTGTATCTGTGTACCTTAAATTTTCAATGCATGTTCTACCAATTGTCATTCCTCCACCTGATTCTAGTCTGCCTTTCTGTATTACATGTTCCAGAAATAGACTGAATAGAGAGGATATAAAACACTCTTCCTAGTGCTTTCACATCAGTTTGCATTTCACTTTCTAGAATTGCAGGATCTTCATCAAAGGATTCCTCTTCAAGGGAATCCGCCATCCTTTAATCTTTCTGTACAGTAATACCTTGGTTTAAGAATAACTTGGTTTAAGAGTGTTTTGCAAGACAAGCAAACATTTCTTCTAAATTTTGCCTTAATCAACAAACAAGCAATGTTTTGATATACAAGTACTGGAGCAGGTCACATGATCACAAGCGAGCTAGTGGTGGTTCTCCCTCCCCCAGCTGGATTGCAGGTGATTGTGTGGAATGGTCTGTCTCAGGCAGCATCCAAAGTAGGGAGAGGAGAGAGGAAGGGAGGTTTCCCTTGCACCAGCCAGGAACTTGCAGCTTAGGGTTTTATTTTTATTTTTACATATATTTTTATTTAATTTGTTTTCATCATTTTTTTCTTATTTTTTTCAAACCATTCCTAGTCATGGGGCAGGTAGTCAAGTGTGTATAGGGCTACAAATTGCATTTTATTCTTGTCACATTAAAAATACAGATTAAAATACAGTTAGTCCCAAGCAGAACAGATCCCACACCCCGGCAAGTAAACCACGGTGTGGATGTAAAATTCTAGCCAACTTCTTTTGTGAGTTTTTACAATTGGTGTGTACAGTATGTGGTCTATGGGACCCCGGAACGAACCATCCGAGTTTCCATTTCTTACTGGGAAATTTGCTTTGATATAAGAGTGTTTTCGCTTACAAGCATGCTTCTGGAATGGATTAGGCATGTAAACCAAGGTATTACTGTTTATCTTTTCAGCATATTGTACTGTTTCCACCTTTTTTCCTAATAAGATAGTGTGCTTTATTCTAATGTTGGATGTGGGAACCTTTCTTTGAGGGGTGTGTTCTGGAGGGCTGCTGTGATGCGCACATGCTCCTGGCCGACATGGCATATCTGGAAGCAAAGTGACCCTCTATTTCCCCTGACCTTTTCGTTTGAGGCAGGGCTAAAGGGCACTTGCCTCCTATTTGAGCTCTTGTTTCTGTAAGCTCTTGCTTGTCAACATAGATAAGATAAATAAAATGAGCCTTCTGGGAGGGAACGCAGCAGTTTTGTGCCAACATGTCTTCTCAGCTGGCTGAGAAAGGCATTTTTCTCTGTCTATTATTCATTCTGCGGCCAAGGTCAACCTGACCTAAAACTCCTCCAGTGAACTCCCCACAGTTGGATATTAACAATTAGCAACAAAACAGATTGTTGGCTTTGCAAAAACTCTGTCTTTCTCCTGCTTCACTTCTGTCCCCAGATCACACTTTCCAACATTTGATTCTGCTTTATTTTCTTCGTTTGCATTATGGTCACTTATGATTCTAAGCATGTCTTTTTCTTTTGTGTGATCAATTTCTTCCTGGTGACTTTCAATGTCACAATCGTCAGCATCTGTATTTGGAGTACATACTTCAATGATGGTTGGGTTGATAGGTTTCCCACAGTCTGACTGATGTTATTCAATCAGGTATTAGATTATAGCCCCAAACTACATGTTCTACATCTTGCCCCAGTTTAAAAGCCATTCAATTTCTTCCAAGTTTTATACTTCCACAGCAGAACATTTTGTAGTTATCTGACTTTTTGAAAAAACCTGTTCCTGTCTGGTTTTGTTCACTGACACCAAGGACAGCAAAATTTCTATGTTCTATTTCTTGCTTTACAGTTTCCAATTCACCTTGGTTCATACTTCTTACATTCCATGTTCCAATATTATATCCTATGCAGCATCAGACTTTCCTTTCCCTTCTGTGTACATCAGCTACTAGACATCATTTTAGTTGTGACCCTATTTATACTTGTTCTTTGCTTTTCCCCAGTAGTTGATTGCTTTCCAACCCGAGAGTCTCAACCTTCAGCACTATCTCTTGTTTTATTTTGGACTGTCTAATCATAGTATTTTCATTGTAAAGAAAGTTCCATAGTAGTTTGCCAATGCCACCTTCTACACAATACTAACAAAAGTTAGCTTACGTGTCTGCCTTCACCACTGTCACCTTCAACCATCACTGCTGTCTGTAATAGGTACCTTAATAACTGGTGGTCTGAGAAGAGTTTTAAAATGGATTGTTATGCTCTGTTCTTTTAAATGTGTTTTAGCACTGATTTTATTTACCATTTTAATATAAATGCAAACTAACTTTGTTATCCTTACTGTAGCATTCAAATCGATTCTAGATCTAATATATATCAAAAGGTCCTGAGCCATAGATTGCATTTGGTATAGTTGTCAAGTCAACATAAACATAATCATAGTAAGATAACATACACAAGAGTTTAATAGATGTCATTTTAAAATGATAGACATTACTCCAGTAGGAGCTATTGCAAACATACATAGCAAACCAAGATGATCTGAATCTTCTCATTCACTGCGTTTGAGATCCGTAAATATCTGGGTATTTACATTTTGGAATAATTAGCTCTGAAGGCCACTCCAAAAGATAAGGGCTTTGCCCTAATGCATTGACAATGGCTTTTCATGAGATAGTTAATATCCTCTATTAGCTTTTCTTCTTTTGCATTAACATAAATATTTTGCAGAAAATTTAGTTCAAAATACAGAATAAAATATAAGGATTTTTGGCAAGTGCAAAGAGTTATAAAAACCAATTTTACAAATTCTTGCAAGTGCTTTATAAAGGCCAGTGGAAAGAGACTAACCTGAAGTGCAAAATAGACACAAGGCCAATACCTTAAATATGCCACTAACCACGGTGTCAGCAACCATGCTGGTTTGTGGGCTGTCAGGATGGATGCAGCTTAGAACCTCACAAAGAAAGAAACACATAATACTCATTAACCAAGAAATCCTAAATTTAATTCCTTGCGCCAAACATCCTGGCAGATAAACTAATGAGTGTGTTTTCTAGTTTGCCCAGTATAATTGAATCTATGGGCATACAGATTTATATAGATTTCTGACTCCTGATTATTTAACTACAGGACCAACAAAGCAAGTCTGTACCCTAAACTCTATTGCTGAAATTTAAGAAAGCTTTATAGTTCACCTTGATTGAGGCTATTGTCCCCCTAATGAGCCTATTCAGACCAGGGTGATATAACACCAAGGTGAACTATAAATTGGAGACCTCACCACTAACTTTCCTCAGACTGACAAAGATGCTTGGATGCGTAGTGAAATGTTTTGATCTCACAAGAAAATAAATCCAGTTGTCAGGACTCAACTTCCAGATAACCTCACCTGCATGACTGAGAATCTTCACAGACTTCGAGTGATGGGTAGATTTTCATACAGAAATATATATAATTGAGTGCTTTGGCCTAACTAAATTACTGGATATAAATTCTTTAGTTTTAATTATACATCTTTTGTATCCGGTTCTACCAAGCAGATATCTGACCTCCAGCAAAACCCAAAATTAGATCCCACAAGCCATATTTACGATTCCAAGGTAGAGGCAAAAGTGCACACATTTCAGAACAGATTGGGGGGCCCTTCAAAATCTTAACATACACTAACAGTACTAAATGACATAAGCAGATTAAGTTTTCATCCTTCCCAAAGGTACCTGAGGGCAACATTAAACATGAGGAAATGTAACAAATCCCCAAGTAAGTGGTTTTTGTGAGAGAAAGTTTTTGAGGAGAAAAAGTGCTTCATCCTTCTCCTTTTCCCCAACTACATTTCCCTCGTTACAATTGTTCAGATGCTTTTTCTTCCATATCAGATCTACCTTGTAAACACACATCTGGAATCCCACAAGGGAAACATGGCTGGGTAGGAAAGTTAACACTAGTAAAGCAATAAAGTGGGGGGGGTTGGTCAACCTCCCCCCCCTTTCCTCTGTGCTCCAAACTGGCCTTCCCAAAGGTATCCTTCAACAAAAGCAGCCACTACATTTTTATTCCATTAGCTTCCACGTAATGTTTAGTTCTATCTACTGGGATTTGTGCAGTGTGCAGATGTATCCAGTACAACTCCAGTATATGTGCATGTACACCGAGGCCTGTTGGGGGCTTAAACAAGGAGATCTAAACATAAGGACAGGAAATATCCCTGATCCTTGCAGTCCAAGTATGCTGGACTCCCCATGCTGACCCTGCATGACTAAAGGACTAAAGCTGCCCTCTTACAGGCTGAGAATTACTGCACTTAAGATAAAACAGATCTTACTTTTTTGTAACCATGACCTGCATTGGGTGTATGGATATATAACTGTTTGTACTCATGATATACATCTTCAGATCCAAGGCAACTGCATGTGGCATGGAATGGTAACTGAACATGGCTCCCTAGTGCACAATATCATGTACATATGAAGAGTGCTGACATAGTAATGGAAGGTGTTCTTGGAAGATTGGGACGGAAACATGAGGAAAGATTACAAGCAATTTATATGGTATGGTTACCCTCTCAATCCACTTACAAAAGTCAACAAAATGGCACTTATGGCTCTAGCTCAGAGAAAGAAAAAATTCCTCCAGAAGTGAAGGAAATGCCACAAATGTCCTCTTTATATCCAGCTTTTTACCATGAAGATCAACACGTAGGAGTCCAAATAACTCTTAATCAAGGAACACAATCTAGATGACACAAGAGCTTTTACTTCTGAAACATCTGAGAAGCTCTTTTATGCTTATGCATGGTCAGTGTTTCCAATTAGACATGGAGAATCTGTTCTGAAGAAGAAAACCACTGGATAAATTAATTGGGCACATCCTTCATCGTGTTGAAGTGCTTCAGATGTCCCATTTCTGGAAGACATCAACTCAAAGACTATAACTTTGCCTAGTCCACCCCATTATTGTGTCATCAGCAAAAATAAAACAAAATTGTGGGACCATAATCGTCTGCTCTGCTTGTGTTTCAGAGAGGGGCAGGTTGTAAGGAGGTGGTCAATAATGGGGTTACTTTTGTGGATCATGGTCCTGAGCCAGTGTGGTCATTCATTAACATCCCAAATCTCTGAAAGAAGTGGTGGCAGCTTCTTGTCCTGTAGCCGAAGAGCAAACACCTGTTCAGAATGAACACTACTGAGAGTCCGAAGACTGACCAGTTTCATTAACATCCGTGGGAACATCAGATGATCCTGTGGAGTCACAGACAAAAGGACATCGATATCAGGCGGATTCAAAAATCAGTTTCTCAGTCTCTGTTTACCATTTGCAAAGTAGGACTCACTATTCATTCATTCATTCATTTTTGAGCATTCTTACCCCGCCTTTCTCCTTTGAAAAGGACCCAAGGCAGCTTACAGTGATGAGGGACAATATACAGTCCAGTACAATTAAGACAATGACTTACTCTTAAGTGTGAAGAGGCAGTAAAGGATGTGAGGCAGCTGAAAGGTTAATATTAAACCTATTCTGTCAAAAACTGAATTTGTCACAGCCACAGAAACATCATGGCTGGCAACACTCGGCGCCAAAGAATCTCACGTTCTATGCTAGCTGCTCAGAACCAATTATGTAAATTACATATATTTAGATAAAACAACTTTATGTAGTTTGAATAATGAATTCAAATCTTGGTAGTTGAGGGTTCAGAAAGTATGGTACTGTTAAAGAACTGGGATATTAAATGGCAAAGAAAACAGCAAAAGAGCCAAATAGGAAGAAAGCTGGGAGAAAAAAAACTAGGTAAGCACTACTATACAATATTATCCACAAGGAAGTCTGAGCAAGAACAGAACTGGATCACTATAATGATTTAAAATCCTGCTTAAATCTTCTCTTAGTTTCCAAAGCTTCAACTAGCACATTAAAAATGTTATTCCTACAGCCTACTCCCCCAAACAACCTGGACTTTGGTTCACCAGCTATATTCAGTCCCTAGCATCTTCAGATAAATAATAGCTGGGCAGCTTCAGGCAATCTCTCAGTAGGTATCTATAAGCAGGACCTCCTGCCCCTTCTCTGTCCCTTTCATTCACTGCACTAAGCAAGTATTAAAGAACTGGAAGAGGGAACCATAGAAGCTTTGCATTTAAATGACTGTAAAAACAAAAGAAAAAACATCTGGGACCAGGTCAGTGGCCTATGTAGTCCAATAGTCTATTCACATAACTGCAGAGCCTGTGACAGGACATGAGTGCGTATGCAATCCCATTTTATGTTTCCCAGAAACTCATGTACAGAGAGATACCTGCGTCTCATTCCCAATGTGATATACAGTCATCTTCACCAGTAGTCCCTGCAGGCCATGGCCTCTGTGGTCTCATAAATCAAGACATGGGAGGAGGAATTCCCCTAGGACCCTACAGAATGGTTTCCCATCAGAATAGTCCTGGACTAAACGGACTAATGGTCTGACTCAGAATAAGGCAAATTCCTGTGTAAATAATTGGTTTGGTCAACTAGACACATGCAAACAACTTTAAAGGAAAAAGATTCACAAATTTCTCAAATTCAAAAGGAAAGAGAGTCACAAATTTCTCGAATTACACAGATAAATGTCAATACAATCATTCTTAAAACTTACTGCACTTACATTTGGTCTGTGAATACAAATGTATGAATGGAGGGCCTCAACATAGGTATGCTGTAGCTTCTCCACCAGCAGCTGGTCTTGAACATTCGGCCGGTCTGCAAAGAACCAGGTTCAAGTTGTATAAGCAGCAGAATACAGACTGACCAGATTGAACAGAGGTTAAATCCAGAACTTGGAAAAGTTACTTTTCTGGCCTACAATGGCTAGAATTCCTCCAGTTGGCAGGCTCTGGTAACTATAGTCTGAAAACATAATTTATCCAAGCTCTGGTTAAACCCTCAAACCTCAGTGTTATGCCTTCTCTGATAGATTCCAAGAACAACCATGCATCCTATAGCTGAGAAATGCCACACTGAATTAACCACCTTTTACAGGGTCCAGCCAGAGGTTGTGGCTGACCTCTGCTGAGAACAATCTTGTTAAGATAAATGAGTATGACTTTTAGCCACAGCCAAGTTCTCCTCTGTTTTTCTAAGGAAGGGGGGTATGCAGTCCTACTCATGGAGACGCAGACAGAAAGGTTTTCGCTCTTTGATTCAGCCCAGATGTTTTCCAGAGTAGTCCTCACCTGCAGAAAAAATGTTGATAGCAATTAGAAGAGCATATTCAGCGTCATTGAGCTGCAGTTCATTC
Organism: Phrynocephalus forsythii; assembly: GCA_029282475.1. Classification (NCBI taxonomy): domain Eukaryota; kingdom Metazoa; phylum Chordata; class Lepidosauria; order Squamata; family Agamidae; genus Phrynocephalus; species Phrynocephalus forsythii. The sequence continues at coordinate 137,686,147 of JAPFRF010000001.1, read as the reverse complement.
ATTCCCTTTGAAAAACCAAAGATGGGGTTAATGAACTCAAATTGAAGGCCTGAAAGAAAAAGAACAACAAAAAAGGAAAGTTAAAAATAGGAAATGATTTGGCACAACTGAAACTGGAGGGAGAGGGGACACTGAAAGAAAACAATGGAAATGAGGCCCTGTTCTGAATTAAACATAAGCTTATTTGGGAACACAGAGGCTGTCCATTTACTGGTATATTTCAATCCACTTTATATTCTTGCTGTTATTCCTACTTTGCTCAGAAGTAACTCCAGTAGCTTGCCTGCTAACGCTCTAGATTTTTCTGAGAGCCTCTTTGTAGACACAGGCGAAATGCATTTGTGGGCATTCACAGAGACCACGAAGAACAATTGCACCACTAGGATCTGCAGTATCTTATTTCAGTCTTCCATTGCCAAAGTTAATATAGTCAGGGCATTTGGTATAAGATTCTATATTATGAACAAGCTGCTGACAAAAAATAGAGGGCAGAAAATGTGCAGGGTCATTTGTAAAACACACAGAATCTGATCTGATTTTTAAAATAGCAGCTTTAAAAAAAAGTCCTTGTGTCAATGTGTCTCCAAATTTGCAAGTAGTGCAAGAATAGAACGCTGAACTTTCTCGGCAGTTTTTCTCTTTCTCTTTCTTCCTTGACCTCTAGGAATGTCACTACTCCAAGCTATATCTCCCTACCAGTGATCCCTGCCTGCACTGCCCATGTAACCTCCTCTTTACTCCTCTTTGCCAAACTTATGCACCAGATCTGTATCATGCATTGTGTACACAAGTCTCTGGGCATAGCGAAGGAGAAAAAAAACCTGAACCTCCAAACTGTGCGCGGCTCACCTGCTTTTGCAAAGTCATCCCGATTATAACTGAAATCCTTCAAAAAAGTGATGCATTCTGTTTCTGGATTGTAGTGCCGAGATGTCTCCAAGAGCATCACCTTATGGACAAGATATAAAAAGATATCTGAGAAACAAAGTAAACCAAATAAAAATCTACTCTCTCTGCCTACAATCCAAGTTACCAGTAGGAAGGGAAACAACGGCTTGGCTCTGAAGAAATGTCCATACATGAGAGAACTGGCATGATTGCTGGGCAGCAAGAAATAGAAGCATCAGCTTGATAACTAGCAAAAATTCACTGGTGAGATTTATGTCATTGGCCTTAAGGATGGCATCAGTAAGTAACAAGATGCTGGCCATTCTCACACAAGGGAGAGGAGGGAAAGCAACCCCCACCTTCCTTTTGGGAGCACTCCTTAAGACTGAAACCAACGTTTTTCACTGCAGACATAACAGGTTACAGATTCTATCTGGGTCCCATCTGCTCTTATCTCTGTAATAAAACTGGAATGTGAAGGGAGACTGCCCACCACACCAGAACTGTCCCCACCTACCTCTCCTACTGGGAAAACAATGATGATGGAGAGGATGAACAGCCAAGGGCTCAAACCTGCCTTCAGAGGATCCCTTAGTTAGGAAATCTGGCTGCTCTCCCAAAGACTCGAGTTCCAGGCTGGAACATCTGTTATCGATGTTCATGCGCCCAGATCCTCTCCTGCTCACTGATCCTAAAATCTGGTCTATCCCACCTCAGAATAGTAACGACTGACTTTATTGGGTGTTCTGCAAGGGAGATTGGACTATCTAAGAAAGAGGGAGAGAGAAAGTGGGGGGAGGCTGACTAAAATTATCACTATCACTAACAATGCAGCTGGGTCGCGCTTAGGTGGGCGGGGTCGCACCTGCAAACTCCGGAGCTGGTAAAACTCATTGACAAGAGTTTATCGTGTATAAAGGCCCTAAGAAAGAGGGAGAGAGAAAGTGGGGGAAGGCTGACTAAAATTATCACTATCACTAACAATAGTGTCGCACTGACAGCTGTTACTCATTGACAAGAATGGCGGAGAGTAGGGCTTAACCTCTATTGTGGATGTCTTCAGGAGAGCAATCTGATCTTCCCTCGTGAGCTCCAGGAAACCTGGCAACTGCTTCGCAAAGTCCACAATCTCCTGCACAGAAATTATTGCAAGTTCTGTGAAATGGGCAAAGCGCTGCTGGCGTGCTTCACGGTGAAGGGGGTCTGGAACTTGAGGCCACGGCTGCCATTTGGTATGGGGAAAGCCACGAGGAAAGAAGGGAGAAAGACTTCAGTGGTGATAGAAAGGATAAGGTACGAACGGCCGAATGAAACGGACACGAAATATCCCACTTCCTCGGCATTGCCCCAGACCCACCACCGCTCTTGTCCCATCAACAATTCTCTCTGCTTCAGCCCACGAGTTAGCCCACAATGGGAGGAGAGGGGACATAGTCTTTCAGCACTCTAAATCTAAGGAAGTCACAATGCACCCCATTTGGCTCAGTAAAGATGGTTACTTTTGCTACGCTTGCTAAGTCTCTGATTCCAGCCACCAAAAGGGAAAGGCAAGCTCCTCTCCAAATCTCCTAGTCTAGGTCTGATTCCTTGTGGTATCAACATCAGGAGAAGCATTAAAAGGAAATGTCGTCTTTGTTAAGCACAAACAGAGCTTAATCTTGGTGGAGGACTAGAATTCAGAAAATTCAATAGCATGGCTACTCCGTGGAACTGCTCTTTTGATGCAGTTTTTCATGACTATTGTTTTTTTACTTAGTTTTGTTATAATTGATATTGCTGTAAACCACTCGGAGTTCCTCTGGAAGATGGGAAGTATATAAATATTAAAATAATAAATAAATGAATAAATAAACTGTAGTGTGGGCATATTTCTTTCTCAACTACTTCATCGGGGGCACCACCAGCAGAGTAACTGAATTCTCAGGTTCAGAATCGTGGTCCAAAAAAGGCATTTTCCCAAGCTCCAATGATGCAACACCGCCCCAAAATTTCGAGTAACAGAATAGCTGGAGTGAATGAAAATGAGTTTCTACTGAGGTCAGGCAGAGGCCTCCCCACTCCCACTTTTAGAGCCAAACCCGCATAAAATTGGGCTGCTACCGTGACTTTGAGCCGGTCTGAGAAAGAGCGCCGGTTACACTGCTGCTGAGCTGCCACCAGCTTTTCGATCATGTCAAGCTGCTCAGGGGTCATTTTGTGCGGTGGGGCCGGAGGAGAAGGTGCGTTTTGGTGCACAACCACAACCCGAGCCTGGTCATCTTCTTGTTTCTTCAGCTTCTTCAGCTGGATCTGCTCTTCAGAGAGGACACCTGGCAGGAGGCCATGCAACAGGAAGCAATGAGAAGAGAGGCAGGACACCACGATGCACAACAAGTACCCCCAGAGACAGTGAGGAACTTAAATATACTGTCCGGGCCCTGGAAGCCAGAAGCACCATCACTCAGCATTTCTTTCTTTTCTCCTTATCAAGACACATTTTAATTCCACAGACATCATGAGAACACATAGCAAATACCCCCTGCTCAACAACCTTTCTTTTTCTTGATATATCTCGCGCACAAGCAGGTCACTCATGTTTCATCCGCTAGGAGAAGCTCACAGTACAAACCCTTGTCTCCTGAAAATGTCTTTTTCCACCACCATCATCTTTTTCTCTCTCTCTTTACCATTAAAGCTAATTTTCAGAACTTCCGACTGGGACGAAAATACTCACAAAATGCGCTTACAGCTGTCTAAAACCTCTACATCTCTGACATTCATGATCTCCCTTTATATGTGTGAAATATACTTCGTGCATCCTGGCGATATCTGTTTGCCACCACATCACCACATCAGCGTCCTCTCTCTTGTTAAATTTGCAAAAATATTCTGGATTCAGTGATAATTCAAATACTGTACTAGAACTGAAATAATCCTCTTAAATTTGCTTGGTGCTGTTCTTATGTATCTTCAGACATGAATTAAAGCAGGCCTGTGAATTGTGTGTGTGCTGTGTCATTACAGTCGTGACCGACTCTTCGTGACCCCATGTCCATGGAGTTTTCTTGGCAGGAATGCTGGAGTGGTTTGCCAGTTCCTACTCCAGGCACCTACAGCACCTGGTATTCCCTGGTGGTCTTCCATCCAAGTACTAACCAGGGCCGACCCTGCTTAGCTTCTGAAATCAGGCGAGATCTGATATGCTTAGGGCACATCTTCCAAATGACCTTCAAAGGCCATTACTTGCTTCTATTGAATCTCTTTCATATTCAGTCTTTCTCTTGTCCTGCTACATTCGGTGCTTCCCAGTGAGTCTTCTCATGACGTGCCCAAAGTATCATAGGCCCTACATACTCATTTTTCCATATAAAGGAAGTTGTAGCTTGACTGAATCTTGTTCCTCTTTTTGGCATCCAGGGTATCTGCAAAAATTCTTCTCCAACTCCAGATTTCAGCTGAATTTGTTTTGGCAGGGGAGGGGGCTTTTGCATCCTCGTACTGCAAGCAGGGATGCTATATTATGTATCATCTTGGCCTTGGGATTTAGTAACACATCCTTACTCTTACCCCTTCCCAATATTCTATTACACACAGCCAATGTTTACATACTCTTCTCCAAGCACAGATTCTATATATATATATAAAAATAACAGTTTTTATCCCACAGCAGTATCCAAGTTAAACGCGACAGTTTTAGCAACATCCTAATCAGTTTTTAAGTAGAGTTTTAAATTTTGTAATCAATTTTAAGAGTTTTTAATATCTTGTATGGTGTTTTATGTGTTTTATATGGTTCCTTGTTTAGAGTGTGTTGTGGAACAGCACTCTAATTTCGTTGTGCATATCTTGCATATGCATGATGACAATAAAAACTCTATTCTATTCTATTCTATTCTATATAACGCTGAGCCCTGCCTTACTGAACGCTGTGTAAGGAAATCCCAACAGCCACCTTGTCCCTGGACCTGCTCTTCCATCCTATCCTTCTTCTCCACATTACTTCCTGGCATCCCCGCTCTGGCCACGTACATTGCTCTCGCATGCCTGCCTCCTGGCACTTGCGTAAGCGGCACTCCTGGCACTTCCGGCGCATGTACATGTCCATCTCGCACCGGCCACTGTTTTTGCAGACATACTGGGCCCCTTTGATGATGCTCCGCCGGAAGAAACCTTTACAGCCCTCACAGCTCAAGACGTTGTAGTGGAAGCCCGAGGCCTTGTCACCACACACGCTGCACACCTCATTTCCAAGCATCTTGGGGGCCGGCCCCTTCTTCCGCTTCTGGGGAGGCTTTTCTATTAACATGAAGAAGGATGAGAGGAAAATAAAGAGGAGACTGTGAAATTAGAGGCGTCCAACAAAGAGAAAGAGTTTTTTGTTAAAAAGATAGGTGAACAAAGTCCTTCCATGCAAGGGGGTGAAGGGAAAGTGGAACATTCCATCCTGGGCTAGTCAAAGCATATTTTAGATCCTTCTTCCTCCGATTATATCCTTTGGATACTTATTAAAGCCCTTCTCCCACATTTTCTAGACTCACAAGAAGAAGTTAATAATTCTTACAACTAATTCACATATTAGCAAAGGCTAAGCTATCTGAAGGCAAATCTTCCAGGAACAATATGGGAGACTACTGGTCAGAATCTTCTCCTCCCCTCTATTAAAACATCTGTTTGTACAAAATTAGAATTTTAAGATGATTTTTGACCTACAGACTGCCTCCCCTGTACAAATAAAGTGGGAAACAGATGATACCTCATGCCAAGAAACAATCTGTATCTGTTTCTGAAAGGAAACCTGGAAATAAGAATTCTCTGGCAAGTTTCATTACAGAAAGGCACTGTTGTTGTGAGAGGTGGGATAGCCAAGGAAAATATTAGTTTTCATGGTCTTTCTCTTGCCCATTAGAGGGCACCATTTCTCCCTTTGGCTGGAGTCAGGCAAAGCCTTTTCTAACTACCGTGGATCCTGTATAACAAACGGTTTCTATAACATAAAATCTGTACAACATAAAAAATTCCAGAAATAGGGGAAATTTGCTTAAAGAGAATTGCCTATGGGGCAAATCCGTACAACATAAAAATGGGATTACTCCATTTTCAATGCATTCCTATGGGAAATTTGTATAAAGAAAAATTTGCTTAAGATAATTTCATTTGGAACAAATTAATTCCTTTATACAAGGTACCACTGTACAATATTCAGCAGTAAAGGGCAAATGTGAGTACAGGTCACAAGCAACAAATCCTTCAAATTACTTTCAAATCTCTGTTAGATTCCCATCATTTTCTTTATTCTATTCAGAAATAAAGCCATGAACTCATGATTTACTAATTGCAAGGAGCTCTGTTTTCTTTTTTTGTTCTCTGTTGTTTTTAACGTATGAAGTGGGGGAGATTTAAATGTCCCCTTGCAATCTGGTATTCAGAATAGCATTCAGAAAGCTACCCTTTTTCACATCACCCATTAGTCAGCTCTTGTTGTGCCCCAAACATGTGCTCAGAGTGTTTAAAACAAATCCTTACCATTATGCTCAGGAGGAGTCTCTGAGCTATGGAAAAGTGCAAACCCCTTCTCCTCCATGTCAAATAGACTTGTCTTCTTCCCATGATTCTCTTCCACCATCTGTGTGGGACCCATGCTGGTTGCCCTGGAGGGGCTCATCTTCTTTTCATGTCTAACACGTGGTTATCTCCAATCTCAACACATATTGTACGTATCCACTATTATATTAAATCTTTGCAAAATGGAGATGCCTGTGGAGGAAAAACAAAACCTAAGGCAAGAAAATAGAATTCTACAATTCACATAACAGTATAAGCACCAACTACCACCCCTTCTGTATTGGTTTGTTCCCTCAAAATTGGTCAGCTCTTACTAGAAATGGGGTTTTGAATTTGATCTATTTTCTCTGTTATCTGGTTTCTAGATTTCCTTTTTTTTTCCTTTCCTTTTTTCCTTCATGAATCTTCTTTTCATTGGTTATTTATTAGGAAAATGTATCTCCCACCTTTATTTAGAAATAAGGCACTTGAAAACAGTTTTTAACAAGATGCTAAGCATAACAAAATCAGCAAAACAAAGCAAGAAACAATGCAACAGATAAGTAAAATATTTGAGACAGCATATGAGATCATGGAATTTTTTTAACATGCAAGGACAGTTCCATCTCCCATGAAAGACAATTTCACCTTGACAGAGGTTTCTTTTTCCTTTTGGAATTCCATCCCTCCTGAAGTGTGCTCTGCAGCAAAAAAAACCCATCTGCAGAAAGTGCAAGTGGTTTTAATGATTTGTTGAGGTGCCTCTAGGTTTTATTTTGTTCCATCTCCCTGTCTTTAATGAAAGACAATTTCACCTTGACAGAGGTTTCTAAAATAATAAGGAAATGGTTTGAAAACAGTGTGCAAAACAAAACAGTTTGAAAGACTGCTCAGATTAATTAAACTAGGCCACTACTGTTGGCTGAAATCTTGTTGCTGAATGTACTTACACTGGACTAGGCCCATTGAATCAGTGATAATATAAGCTCTTTTCACACGATCCCTAAGATCCGCTGGCCACTTAAATTCGGACCAGAGATCTTGGGGGTTTGTCGCTGTTCCTGTGTTCCCACCCCCTCCGCACTCCTGGCTGCTGTCTGCGTGAGGGGAGGGAGAAAAAAAGGAAGAAAAGAATGCCCGGCTCACCTCAGTTCTGCCGTCTAGCTCTTCTCCCGGCAGCATTAGTATCTCTTAAAGGAGCGGGGGGCAAAACAACAACAAACAGAAGCGAGGAGTGCCCGGCACTCACTACGTTACATCCGCATCAGGAATTTTTCACCCCCGGAGAGCAGGTACTTGAAAAGTACGCTGGGACGCGCTTAGGTGGGCGTGGTCGCACTTAATTGTTTGTAAACTCCGGAGCTGGTGGGGAAACAATTTTAAGCTTCGGATCTGGGAGCCATTTGCCGCGGATTTTAGGGGTCGTGTGAAAAGGTCGATAGTGAGGCAACTCCTCCATATTGTGTCAAATAGGTCTACTCTAGTTGTGACCCATTTAACTCAAATGAATTTGTGGAGTAGTTGACTCACCCAGTTCCCATTCATTCAATGGATCTGCTCTAGTACACTTTACTATGCAAAACAAGAGGATTTTAGCCATTAATCCAAACTGCTAAATTCTTGGTCAGGCACTACCTCTGAAGAACAATGGCCATTTGGGAGCCCCAGCCACAAAAGTTCAAGCGTCTTAGATATTATGTACTGAATATTTTTGTGGAACATTTGACCAAATCTCATCTGGAAAAAAATAGGTATACAGTGGACCCTCATATAACAAACGGTTTGCATAACATAAAATTGTACAACATAAAAAATTCCGGAGATAGGGGAAATTTGCTTAACAGAATCATCTATGGGGTGAATGTGTACAACTTAAAAATGGTCGCGATTAGGGATTACTCCGTTTTCTATACATTCCTATGGGAAATTTGTATAAAAGAAAATTTGCTTAACATAATTTCATTTGAATTCCTTTATACGAGGTAACACTGCACTTCATAAACCATAAAGACATTTCTTACAGAAGCACTAGAAATAAAAGGTTTAATCTCTGCATCTAAAAAATACTCTGGTAGCAGAATGCAGATTTCTGCTGCCCTCCACTCAGTAAGTCAGCATTACCACCACAATGTAACACTAAGGGCAATACATTCCAGTAAACAAGGTCAACCAGACAGTTGGAACCAAAAAGAAGACTCAAAAGCCTTCCTGGGATAATTTTGAAACTGTCATGTCATCAATAATCCAAGGAGGTCAGAGCAAACAGCAAAAATGAAACATATAACAGGGTGGTCACTTTAATCCAGAGAATACTGTGTGGCAGGCTCAGAACTTGAACATCTTGCTTAGTTAACTCTGTGAAGTACAGTAGTTATAACAAGTTTGTGAGTCTGTTGACAAGAAAATGAACCTTCACAAATCTGAAAAGATCTTGAGAGCAGGATTTTCATTCTGTGGAGTATGTAACTCTTTAAAGAACCTGACCTACCTTGGCCCAAGTAGCATTATTGGCCACCATTTTGAAAGTACCTGAGTCCCCCACCTCTGTTGCAGTGAAGAGTATGCAGAGCTCTACATTGGCGAAACCAAACAGCCATTAAACAGGAGGATGGTCCAACATAAGAGGGGTAACAACTCAGGACCAGAATCAGCAGTATACCTCCATTTGAAGGACAAAGGGCACTCATTCAAAGATGAGGATGTACATAGATTAGACAGAGAAGACAGGTGGTTTGAGAGAGGGGTCAGGGAAGCCATTCATGTGAGCATTGAAACCCACTCTCTCAGCAGAGGTGAGGGGCTCAGGCACAATTTGTCTGCCACTTATCATGGTGCCCTTTCATTAACCCTCAGACAAATCAGAAGCACTTCACACCTCCACCAGGATGGCCACAGCTAATGACCCATACTTAATGGGTGTTGGGAAGGGGTTCAAGCCATTGTACATCTAACGAGTGTATTCAGGCCATTGTCCACCTAACAAGCCTATTCAGGCCACCATCCACCTATTGAGCCTATTCAGACCAGGGTGATGTGATACCAGAGTGAACTATAAATTGGAGGCCTCATCACAAACTTTCCTCAGACTGAGGAAGCTGCTTGGATGAGTAGCAAGATGTTTCAATCTCACAAGAAAAGAAGTTCAGTTGCCAGGATTCAACTTCCAGATAACCTCACCTGAATGACTGAGAATCTTCACAGACATTTTGAAAGTATCTACATCCCACTTTGAGAACCAACAAAGCTAGCCTATACCTTTTGTCAGGTTTATTTCTTTTATTCCCCATCTGTTTTTGTTCCTTCTCCTGTCTAACATATAGCTCTTCAGCACCTGCAAATGCTTGAAGGAATATTCCCAGGCCTTCACTGAAAGGTGACTATTTAAAATTCTATCCTTCTGAATTTATTAGCATGGTGGCCACAAACCATCTTCGTAGCATAAGTTTCCCTAACTGGCAATTCTACAAAACTTTCTCTGGCAGTCTCTGTAAGATGGGGAATGCTTATAGCTGGCATGCATTCATTTCTGTAGTGTGTTTTAACTGTTTCTGAATCACCCAGAAAATAAATAAATAAATAAATTCAGTCAGCGTGGGTCCCAATTTCAGATGTCACTTCAGGCTCATTACCCTTGCTGCAGCATGATGCCAAGAGTGTGCTGGGAATGGAAGCTAAAATCTCAAATTTCCAGTTGCCAGGAAGACCAGGCATTCTGGTGAAACAAATAAGGTGCACAGCGGTCCCAAGCTTGATTTTAGAGGAGGCTTATACACCCTGGGTGTGGTGGCTCAGCGGACTAGAGCGCTGAAATGGTTGGTTGCAAAGCCAGCAGGTTGGAATCCCCGGTGCCACGCAGCGGAATGAGCTCTCCCTGTTAACTCCAGCTCCTGCCAACCTAGCAGTATGAAAACATGTAAATGCAAGTAGATAAATAGGTACCACCGTAAAAAACAGAAAAGTAAACAGTATTCCATGCAGCCATGGTGGCCACATGGCCACGGACTTGCACAACACTGGTTCTTTGCCTTGAAAACGGAGGTGAGCAGAATCCCTAGAGTTGGACATGACTAACACACATGTGGGGGGACTTTACCTTTTAAAAATACATCCTGGAATTGTGATTCCCCTTTGATACCTCAAAGAATGCTGTTTTCTTTTACCTCCACACTGCTAAAATTGAGCAGGGTGGCTGAAGGCTGAACAGTTTTCCCTGTATATGGTCCATCCATCCACACCATGCTAATACAGGTGAGAGACTTTAAATGGTGAAATGAATAACAATTTAGGTTTGTTCAGTCCAGTGAGGGATAGTCCTGAGGTGGATGTATGGCCAAAGAGTGCAGAACATTTTAAAACTCTGGAACAACTTTCTTGACAAAGAAAGATCCAGGAGACATATCAGTGGGAAGCAGGCTTAATTTTTGAAGTTTCTAAAAGGGAAATCAACATCTATATTAAGATGCTGTCAAAATATAATACTCCCCCACCCAGAGAGATGGAGAAAACCAACTGTAAGGCCTACAGTGTATCTGGAAAAGAAACCAACGGCTTGTCAGTTTCTGGCAGGTAATAAACAACTCTACTTACCTGTATACTGCCCAGGGGAATGGATTCATGGATTGGGGGTTAGGAAATAAAAGAAGCACGCCCTTTCAGTTATTCAAGGAAACTTAAAATAACGACATACCAGTACAGTGGTACCTTGTATAAAGGAATTAATTTGGTCCAAATGAAATTATGTTAAGCAAATTTTCCTTTATACAAATTTCCCATAGGAATGCATTGAAAACAGAGTAATTCCCAATCACAGCCATTTTTATGTTGTACGGATTTGCCCCATAGAAGATTCTGTTAAACAAATTTCCCCTATCTCTGGAATTGTTTATGTTGTACAGATTTTGTGTTATACAAACTGTTTGTTATATAAGGGTCCACTGTACTTCTAAAACCACACAGTCATATAAGAAAGAAGTAAAAGGGTTAGCAGCCCCCTCACACGGAAAACAGGGACTGTGGAATGTCCACTAGAGTATTTTTTGGCCTTTAACACTAAAAATGACTACCAGGAGTAGATTCCTAAAAGACAGAGGTTTTGTGCTGAAGGCTTTTCTAAAATATTGAATTCTCCCATTTTACCTATAGGGATTCACAATATGATTCCAGCTCTGAACACTTAGGTATATGCATATGGCCAAAATTTCCAAAATTAAGAGATATTTCTGATTATATTCCCCATATCTGAAACATAAGACAATAAGTCTCAGCTATTATGAAACAAAGTACTAATCCTACAATCAGTCATCCTTTGCTATTCCCTGTTTGATCCCCTTGTCCCGTAATGTTTTTCAAGAGCAGGGATGCTTTAAACATGTGATTGGACAATTGGCCCCGAGGCCCTGTGGACAAGAGTTCAATGAAACACCTGTATAACTGTATATATTTACAGCAATTATGACATTGGGCTTCCAGTAGTAAAGGGATAAAGAGAGGAATGCTCTCTCTTTCTAGGTTCAAAAACTGGACATATAAGAAATGAGAAGACAATGCCAAAATATAAAGCAAAATATGAATATGAAGCAATTGAAATAATTCTAGGACCACAATGTTGGAGAGACCTGTTTTCACATATCAATAATAAAAAGATTTCAGAGTTTTTCTTCAACCCATTTCTAGAGAAATGCTTTCACTGGGCTATCTGGGGTTCACAAAATGGTCTACAAAGATCCAACCTGCCTAGAATTCTTCATGAAGTAAGCTCATAAAACGGGATGCAGAGCAGAGACGTGCATTGTTCAAACCACTGGTCATATCTCTTCTTGAACTAGTCTGGCAGACTCAGAAAAATATAACTTTCCAAAAATTGTTCAGCAATGGATGGAACTAGAAATAAATCAACTTCTAACCAGAATGCAGTAACATTTTTCTCATGTTCAAAACTTACCATTCTACAAATACTGTATAGTGAAATGATCAGGATATATAAATGAATGAAATGTTTTAATGTTGCCATTTGCAAATTAACATCTGGCCAATCAGAACAATTACTACAGTTTAAATGCAACTATCTTAATTCTAACCTATCAATACTTCATGCCAACAAAAACAAAAATAAACACAATAGCAAGGCTCCAAAAGCTTGCAGAACATTTCTGGCCATTATTTTCACCCAGCAAACTCCACCCAGCCAGCAAGCACCTGTAGGGGGATATGGTTTTGGAGTATAACTTCCAACATTTCCCAAACAACCATTGATAGCTTAGGCATCCTGGGAGATGCAGTCCAAAAAACATAACTTGCCCAAGCACATCAACCAGAAACATATCAGCAGCTGTTCTTGCTGAGGAACAGATGTCAGCTGGAAGCCCCGGCAACATCCTGCAGTATATTTGCAAGTACAGTACTCTGGGGACTCAGCTTGTCACAACATAAGTAGTACAGACAGATACATTACCCTCCCCATCCACCAGTCTCCCCCCACCCACCCACCCCCGCTCCACTGTTCCAAATGGCCTCATAGCCTCTACTCCCACCTTCTGCAGCACAACCACGCTCCAACATGATTCAGTATCCAAAGGCTATTCTCCTCCACTGTTAATGTTTGGAGAGAAAAGGCAGCTCCTCGCTGAAAATGTTCCTGGAGCTGAACGGGACAACGGCCAGGTCCACGAGTGAAGAGCAGAGGATCAGACGATTGGCTGCACTTTCAAAAAATACTGTGTCCCTCTAAACTAGAAAACCTGAGTGTACCCTGCCTTGTCAGCTGTAATCAGCGGCAGTGCCAAAGGCAAAAAAAAAGAGAGAAGCAATTAGGCAAATCTTCCCTGACAAAAGCACAACTGGAATTGAACTGCACAGCCCATGGGGAAGCAAATGTAGGTGAAAGGCTGAGGACGTATATTACTCCTTGGATTGTGGTCGTGTTGATGTCACAGATGAGGCGCCAAGTCCTTCCAAGATGCATTGGCATCACCCGCTACCCCCACCCCCACCCTTCTGCTCTGCCTAGTAGAGAAGCTGCCAACCACTCCGGAGGGCAAAGGTCCAGCAGTCAACTCCTCACTCACATGCAATGAGTTCTTATCCAAACAAATCAAATACACCCGGCTGTTTTATCCCACGGCCACCATTCAGATTTCCAACCACCAAGCAACACGTCCTACTTCGTGCTCCTCACTCCAGGCGGCTGCTCCAAATTAAAAGTTCCAGCCTTTACCCCATAGAGCCACCTGTTTAGCTTTGTTTTTTCATGCTCTCACCACTTGCCCTTTGTTTCTTTTTATTTGTTTAATGTAACTGGACAGGATCTGGAAGAACCTGCTGTTTTGAGCCAAGCACCAAGAGAAAGCAAGTGGAGCAATTCAAACCTTGTCCTTTCACCTGACATTTTTGCTCTGACCATGCTTCTCTTTTCACCCAAAATGAAAATACAGTGGTCCCGCACCCTTTCACGGTTCATATCCTGTGGTCCTACTATATTGCGGGACCACAGTACCCCAAAAGGGCTTGAGGGAGGGGGGAAAGGTTATAAAAGACAGGGCTTTTTAAACCTTCCCCCCTTCCACAAGCCCTGGGCTCCAGCTGATTGGTGCTGGGGTGGGGAAACAAAAGGTTTTTCTCCCCCACCCCAGCCCCAATCAGCTGGAGCCTGGGACTTGCCTCCATGAAAGCATCATGTGCCACTTCCCCACACCGGGGTGGGGCGGGGGTTGGAGAAGTAGCGTGCAATGTTTAAAATGACTATAAGCAAGGGAGCCAAGCGCTTGGCTCCTTTGCTGAAGGTCACTTTAAACATCATGCGCCGCTTCTCCCCACCCCCGGGGTTTGGAGGAGTGGTGAGCAATGTTTAAAATGTCTTTAAGCAACAGAGCCAAGATGGCTCCGTTGCTTAAAGACATTTTAAACATCACCCCCCAGGCCCAATCTGACCTGCATCCACATATTGCGGATTTTCAATGATCATGGGTCGGGTCAGTCCCTAACCACCACAATAGACGGGGGGTTACTTTAGACACCTATCCATATATATATATATCAGTCCTCCATTTTCAGGCCTCTCAGAGGAGAATTATTCTTTTGAAGGTGTCCTACATTTGAGGACCTTTCCCATCCAAACCTGCTTTAAAGTTAAAGAACTGAAAGGAAGGAGACCAGGGACCTTAGAAATGTCCATCCACAATAAGCACTTGGACAGCATATTTAGAAGACATGAATTTTGCATCTGTACATATAAATCAGCACATGCAGTTTTATGCAGTTGTCCCATTTTGTCCTCCTTTTTGGTATATATATCTTCTTTTTTGGATAATATTTAAGTGTATTATGGTCTCTGGATCTCCAGTTTGCCTCTTCTCAGTAGTGGATCTCACAGGTTAAACCTTGTTTAAAAGGTAAAGGTTCCCCCCACACATGTATGCTGGTCGTGTCCAACTCTAGGTGCGCTGCTCATCTCTGCTTCCAAGACAAAGAACCAGTGTTGTGAAAGTCCATGGCCATGTGGCCAGCATGGCTGAATGCATTTCTGTGCACGGAAGACTGTTTACCTTCCCGCTTTTTACAGCAGTACCTATTTATCTACTTGCATTTACATTCTTTCAAACTGCTAGGTTGGCAGGAGCTGGGGTTAACAGCGGGAGCTCGCTCCACTGCATGGCTCCTGGGATTTGAACCGCCAAGCAGCCGGCTTTGCAGCCAACTGTTTCAGCACTCCAACCCACTGAGCAACCAAGTTACCCACCATTTAAACCACGTAGCCTAAACCTTGTTACCCACCATTTAAACCACTTAAGGTTTGTAACAGGCAACTTTAACAGCCACAATTACCTGTGGGGCGATGAAGACAATAGTGAAAGTGGAGAAGGTGTAGTACAATGGGCAGAATCAACCAACTATCACTCATCCATGACAGCCAATTCCCAGCAGATGAGATAGAGGCTATAACCAGGACCTCAATTTCATAAGCAAGAATGTAGTGCACCAATGCCTAATATGACGCTCAAAACTAATCGCACAAGACTCTCCTCCAATTCAGGTGTCGACTGTACACTGCAGATTTAGAAAGCAAAGCAGAGGTTCCTTAATGGGTAGATTTTAAATATGGAGGACAACATTCTTTTTAAAAATATTATTTTCCCAGTGCAAGGCATGATGAAGAGCAGCTCATGGTCTAAGCGGGAGGTGGAGTCTCGTCCTGCATGAGCCTGTTTAGTTTCTTCTTCAGCCATGAGCCAAGTCTGAGTGTGCTCCAGGGTACAACTCAGATAGAGCAAAAATGAGACCCAGTAAGGTCTGTGCTCCATGGTCTTGTGCCCGTTGCAAACATGCCAGGGCCCTCTATCACCTTTAAAGGTCACAAAGTTGTGGCGTTGATTGGGAACATGTCCCCTGAAGGCAGAAAATATGGTTCAATTAGTACTGAGTTAATCATCAGAGAAGAGTTTCCTTACTGAACAACTAAGGGTGTTTATACACGACCCCTAAGCTCCGCTGCAAATGGCTCCCAGCTCCGGAGCTTAGAAATGTTTCCCCACCAGCTCCGGAGCTAACAGAAAATTAAGTGCGACCCCACCCACCTAAGCGCAACCCAGCGCACCTTTCAAGTACCTGCTCTGGGAGAGTGAAAATTTTTGATGCGGAGAGTGCCGGGCTTTCCTCACTTCTTTTTGTTGTTGTTGTTTTGCCTCCCGCCCCTTTAAGAGGAACCAGGAAGTGACAGGGGGTTGGAGCAACTTCCAACGGCACTCCGGAGGTAAGAGTGCATTCTTTTCTCCCTTTTTTTCTCCCTCCCCTCACGCAGACAGAACAAGGAAGTGCGGAGGGGGTGGGAACGCAGGGAGCGCGACAAACCCTCAAGATCTCTGGTCCGAATTTAAGGGACCAGCGGATCTTAGGGGTCATGTAAAAAGGCCCTAAATGGGCAAGCCAAGACAGAGCACGTTGTCTTTGTATTGGCTTGATTCACTGCCTTTTATGTGCCTGCATTTGGTTTGCGTGATCACGTGAAGATCCTGAGATGTTTCAGTGCCAATGTCTACCCTAGCCCCAATTCAGTTCGATCTACACCCACAAGGAGCCTTATTTTGATACTAGCATCCAGTCAATCCCTACCCTCCTTTTAGAGTCTGCAGTAGAGATGTAAAATTTTCTGGAAATTTTGAAGCTCAAAGAAAGAAAGAAAGAAAGAAAGAAAGAAAGAAAGAAAGAAAGAAAGAAAGAAAGAAAGAAAGAAAGAAAGAAAGAAAGAAAAAGAAAAGAAAAAGAAAATTTTCAGAAAAATTGGGGGAAGCTACATTAGCACTCCCCCCCCATTTTACAGCTTGAAAGTCATTCTGTTACTTTAGGAAAATAAAATACAGTATGACTAGGGACAATTTGACTTGGCATAAAATTATCACAACTAACATATTAAAATGTAGTGCGTCCAAACAATTATTACAAACAGAATTTACTTTGTATAAACTAATGTAGCTAAATGATTCAATTTTTCTCGAATCAGATAAACGTAAAATCTTACCTTTTAAAATTAAGTTAATTAATTTAATTTAATTAAGTATGTATTTTCAGGTTCTTTTTGTTGCTCTGTATTTTCTTCCAGTGCTTTGAGGTCTACTGAACAGGTCAGAACGGAACCAAGCATATCCACCCACATGTAAAAATAAAAGTGAAACATTTTTCTTTTTTTATGACAATAGCAGCACCTCCTAAAGGAAAAATGCATCTTGTTCTTGTACTGGAGAGTTTAGTTTGTAACCTAGGACTTGCTTGTCCTCACTGCATAGAAATTAGAATCATCTGAAACTATGCATATTTTTAGAAATGATTTGGAAAATATTTGAACACCCTGTCTTAAAATATTTCATTGGTCATGCTAAAATAAAACATTCCATAATCATTTTTCTTTTTCTTTTTTTTTTAATTTTTTCCATTTTGGGGGACAAAAAGGCTTCAAGAAAAAAAGGGAAAATAACTCTTTCCCCCCTAATTTTTCTGGGGTTGGGGGGGGGGCTTCACATCTCTAGTTTGCAGTTAAGCTGCTGAGTATGTTTAAAGGGTCACACACCGGCAGGCCAAAATGGACATTTTCCCAAAATTCTCCACACATGTACAAAGGTGTGTACCATCTAAAAGGCTCTGTTAATGGCTGTTTTAAATGTGTTTTATAAGATCTTTTAATTGGATTTTAACTGTATTAATTGCATTTTAATTGTATCTATAACTTTTTAATATTGCGTTCTATGACCATTTTGTAACCCGTCCTGGGTAGTGCAGTTTGCACTTAGAGGGCAGTATTGAAATATAAATAAATATAAACATCACACATACCATGGGATCATTGTAGCCTGCTGGAATTTCAATTGTATATTGGTTTTTATCTTCTTTTTTCATTTTGGTATGCACAGGCAATCTAGCACTAAACTAATGCATTTATCAGATGATGCCATTCTAGACTCAGAAGCAAAAAAATATTTGGGGCAACTAGGGAGAAAGATTGTCAAGCGGTCTGTTCCTGCTGTCTCAACAACAACAACAACAACAACAACAAGCAACCAAGCAAGCAAACAAATAAAAAGAAACCATGTCCCAATGTACTATCTCACCCCAAAAACCAACCAAAGTCATACAGTCATTTTGTAACATGAAATGAACAATCACGCAGGTAGAACACAGTTTGAATCATTGCAGTTTGGAAAAAATAGAAGCCCCCAGCAATTAAGGGGAAATGTTCAAATTAAAAGGAACGGATATATTGATTCACGTGGACTTCTTACGTCATGGATCACTGAAAAATACTTCAAATTTACCCATGCCAAATCTGGACCAAACTGTGAAATATTTTCCAGTGTAGCCACATGCTGAGACATCATTAGAAGAAGAAAGGTTCAGTTTTGAAACAAATCTCCTACAAGTCACTGAAGAAGTTACTATTGGTGAAGATGAACATTTAAGCAGAAACACATGAGGCTGAGTAAGTACACACATGCCTAAAGGAATCTTCTTTGCATACAGCAGGTTGGTGCCATCTCGGACTTTTGACTTGGATCAATTCCTCTTATTTTTGTGCCAACCAGCACAAGTTTTTCCACAAGCTTCTTTAAAAATGCTTCCTCACTTCCTCTGAAAGTTTGCTGGAGGGAACCTCAGTGTTTTCACCATGCAATCTCTTAGCTGTTCCTCTTGATCTCCCCACTACCCTTTTTACCCTGGCGCCTTTGAGACTTGTCCGACTTGCAATCCTCTAACTCATCAGAAGTCACTAACAATATGGCTCCCACCTCATCCTTTTCTGACCTAAAGGGAAGGGTCGAAAAATTTTGGGGGAAGTACAGAACAAAAGATCTTCCAGTATTAAATAACCCTCTCTGTGCTTCAGAGCACCGGGTTGTACAAGACGATTTCCACAGAATATCTCTTTTCTCTGCCACTCATCCCTAGTCACATTGTAGTTTCTATCACTTGACAGAGAAGTTTCACTCACCAGATGCTGATTGCTCCTAAGAGAGTCGTTGTGACATAGTGATTTGAGTGCTGGTCTACTCCAGGGAAAGTCACTCACTACCACTTCAACAAGTGGTGCCCAATTTGGGGCCCCCATATATTCTTGGACTAAAACTCCCAGAGGTTTTCACCAATGGCTATGTCGGCCAGGATTTGAGGGAGATGTAGTCCAAGAACACCTGGGGACCCCAGTTTGGCAACCACAGTCTTAGGCTGATACTTCATGTCCATCTTATCGCTGTTCACGGTCCCGCTGGGGACCGGTACGAAGAAATCTAACTGCACATCCATTGCAGGATGAAGGGAGTTTGTCCCGACCACGCCCCCTCATCTCGCTTCTCATTCCGAGGTCAGTCTCGTCCCGCAACGTGCCATTCTCCATCTAGTGGCAGGAGTGCGAAGTGTCATTCGCCAGTACATTCCCTATGGAGTCAGCAAGGCAGTGCAGAGAGATTAAAAGACAAATGCCTCAAACTTAGCTCCATAATGCATTGAAGGCAAGGCTTCGGAGAATCAAAGCATCGAAAAACAGAAGGTCGGGCTGGGGGAAAAAGCGGAGAACAAAGGCATGGAATTTCACATCTCATCACAGAACGAGGACGTGCGGTAACAGTCATGCCGGTATCATGCCCGTGAGTACACAGGAACAGGGACAGAATCGCAAGAAGACCACGTGACTGCAACTGACATCAACATGCAACGAACTTCCTCCCGGGACGAGAGTGGACGTGAAGTAACCGTCAAAGACTCACCTAGCTGTTAAGCTGAATTCAGAAACAGGAGGGGGCAACAGCACTCATGAACAGAAGAGGTGGAGGACCTGTCTCTCCCATTTCCATCCACTGAAAAGGAAGATGATTTGGCTGTGGAGGTTGTGATGCCGATCACCTCCCCCCATCAATCCCCAAGGAAATGGGAGAGCAAAGACAGCCACCAACACCACGAAGGCTAGGCCAGGAGGCAGAGGGAAAAGAAAGCCCATGATACCTAGAGCAATTTGAGAGAATATATTGTTTTATAGGAAAGTATGTGCATGAAGATCAAAATGGCTTTATTAGAGGTAGACAGAGCCTCATGCTGCAGTGGTTCAATTGCTGTATTTCAACTGTGACTTTGCTCACGACCTGGGGTTCAATTCCAGGTAGCAGACTCTATGTTCGCTCAGCCTTCCAACCTTCCGAGGTCAGTTAAATTAGTACCCAGCTTGTTTGGGGGGTGGGGACAATGTGTAGCCTGCATAATTACTTGCAAACCATCTAGAGCAGTATTGGCGAACCTATGGCATGGGTGCCAAAGGTGGCACTCAGAGCCCTTTCTGTGGGCACCCAACATCGCCCCTTCACAGCCACCTGTATTCAGGTTAAATTGCCATATTGGCACATTGTGAATAACTAGTGGCTTTTGAATCACAGTTTGGGCACTCGGTCTCCAAAAGGTTTGCGATCACTGGTCTAGAGAGAGTGCTTTAAGAGCTGTGGGGTGATATATAAGCAGCACACTTTACTTTGTTTTTTACAAATGGGACATTTAGTTAGAGGGGTTATTAACAATACCTATATAGCTAACAGAAACAAAAGTGAGGTATGAATTATCATGTTAGAGATTTTTAAAACATTTGATAAGGCAGAAAAAGACACATTAAATATACTGATTATCATTTAGGATTTAGTGTAAATATTAGTATATAATTTAACAGTTGTATTCACAAAACAAGACAAGAATTTTAATGAAAGATGGAATAACAGAAAATACAGTAATTCCCTAGAACAAGGAACAAGACAAGTTGCCCATTATCTCCACTTTTATTTACACTAATTATAAAAATGCTGGCAAATGTAATATAAGAGGATAAGAAAATAGAATTTGCAGGAGAAAGGAAAAATAAAATGAATTTATTTTCAGATAATACATTACTAATACAGTGGAACCTTGACTTACGTCATTAATCCATTCCAGTGGTCTAGACTTAAGTCAAACATGACTTAAGTCAAACAAACGTTTCCCATAGAAAGAAATGGGAAAGCGGATTAATCCGTTCCAGATGATGAAAAAGACCCCCGAAAACAGCAATTTAACACAAATTTTGACTGGGATAGGAGATTCTTTTTGGGATGTAAATGAAATGTCTCTTCAAAGAGAGGAGGAGGCAGTGGAATTATAGTCCACAAGTTATATGCCACCACTTTTTAATGTTCATAGCAACAATGTCAACATTTAAGTTTTACTGATTTTTAACCTGACGTTCCAAGTTCTGAACAACTCTATGCTATTGCTTACCATTAGAGTCCCACAACTTTACAGCTCCCCAACTAAAATGCTTCCATTGTGGACCAGACTTCTGCAGCCAGATTTTTTACAAGACTGAGCCGACTGTCTAACCAGCGAGGCCAGCCCTGAGCTCTCGGCCCTTCTTCTCCTCCGGCAGCAGCGGCAGCTTTGGTGAGTCCGAGGACCAGCTCCAGGTGCTCTGAGCTGGCCTCGCCGAAGCCGCTGCTGCCGGAGGAGGGGAAGAAGGCAGGAGCAGTTTGGAGGCGGCAGCCGCGATGCTGGGTTGTGGCTGCCACCCAATTCCAGTGCCTTGCGCCGGGGCTCCGAGATGTAAGTCAAAGCCTGCGACTCAAGTCAAAACAGGCCCCTTCTTGCTGCAAGTCAAATATGATGCAAGTCAAGCAGTATGTAAGTCAAGGTTCCACTGTACTCAAAATTCCAGCATTATGTATATATAGAATTTAAAAACACCTAAAGATATTTGAAGATACAACAGAATTAAAGGTGAACTGGAGAAAGTCAGAATGTATGTTATTTAGCTATGAAAAGAAAGAAATAAGGATGTTCAAGAAAATATTTGAAGGCAAATTAAGAAACTGTATTACTTTAATTATTTAGGAATAAGGTTAACATGGGATTTACAGGAGATGCTCAAAATAAATTTATAAAAAGTCAAGAAAGATAAACAACCAGATAAAAGAATATCAAAAATTAAAATTCTCCTGGTTTGGATGAAAAGCATAATGTAAAATAAAGATTAGCCCTAAATTGAACTTTTTGTTTTGGATGCTACCAGTGAAGATGGTTGAGAAAGTGCCAAAAGAATGGCAAGGGAGAATAAATATGTTTTGCAATGGTAATAAAGCCAAAATTAATAAGAGTTTATGATATGTATTGCAAAAAAGGGATGCTTAGGTCTGCCTAATCTAAAGTTATATTATATCACTAACTATTTTAACTATTTAAGACATATTCCAGATACAGTATGATTGAATAAAATGATAATTTAATTTGTAGAGATTTAGAAACTGAGAACAGAGAATATGGTGAAAAATATATTCTTTAAGGAAAATATTAAAGAGCTAAAAATATTGATAATCTGTTTTGGAAAAAATTGAAGGCTCATGTCTATTTATTTAGTACTAGGGTTAAGGCTGTTCCATCTGGAATGTAACTTTCTTACAAAAGGTTTGTTGTTTGTTTTTATCAGTAGTTATATTTAGGGGTTGATGACCAATGTATATACTCAACATCTCCTATGCTTCAGAGAGAGAGAAGTCTTTATATTTTTATTCTCTTAGTCTTTAACCTTTAAACTTCTCTTTAACATATTTAACAGAATAAAGGCCAGTATGGGAGAGGGGAGAGAGCTAAACCCGGGGAAGAAGACTGATAGAGCACAAAGCTGAGTAGATTAATGGGGTTTTAAGACAGGAAAAACTGGGTATATGCCACTGCAGGAGTATACCTGATACCTTGTAGTTGTGGCCAGGTATATATTGGGACCACAAAGCACAGCATCTAGACCAGAATCAAAGAGCATGAAAGATACTGCAGATTAAAACAACCAGAAAAATCAGCAATAATTGAACACACCCTGAGACAAACTGGACATGAAATCCTCTTCCAGGACACAGAGGTACTGGACAACACTACCAATCACTATGTCAGACTACACAGGGAAGTCATTGAAATCCACAAACATAAGCACAGTTTCAACAAAAAAAGAAGAAAATCTAAAAATTAACAAAGCTTGGCTTCCAGTAATAAAACCTGTAGGGTTCAAAAGCTCTAAGCTCAATGATTCCCCACACAGCCACAAAGGTGATCAGTCCACCCAAAAGAACAGCTAATGACACCCATCAATGATCATTGCTACCCCTGACTGCATTGAAACTTCTTAATCCCTTAATCACAATACAATCACTAACACCTATTTTCCTACATAGGACAAGTTTCCTCAACTTTAAAACCACACAGTCTCACTCACTTTATAACCCAGAGCACAGAGAGAACTCCTAGTTCCCCGAGCTACTTGCACCTCTGAAGATGCAGCCACAGAGTGTGGTGAAATGTGAGGAAGAAAAACTTCCAGAACACGGCCAAACAGCCTGAAAAACTCACAACAACTATCGGATCCCGGCTGTGAAAGACTTCGAGAATACATTAAAACTGGGTATATTTGCCAGTACAGGTCCTTACTACAAAGAAAAAGTTGTGTACTTCATCACTGAAGCAATACACCTGGTTATCTAAAGTTGATGGGAGAATATTAAACTCATTAAGTCCAGGGTGTAACCTATCTATACAAGCCAAATGTCAGCTACAACCTGGGGTGATCTGTTGAAGCAAAATGGTGGACAATTCAGGACAGATCCAAGCCAGTTTTCCTTCACATAATTCATATTTCAACTGTGAAATGCCTTTCAACGGGAATTAAGCCTAGTGGATTAGATGATCAATGGTTACTACTAGCCCCTACTGGATGAAGAGGTGATAGGGTGGAGGAGAACAGCTATGCCCTAAAGGTCAGTGGAGGAAAGGTGGGTATAGATGATATGTAATAGCTAAATACTAACTAATTTATCCCTCACAACTTAAGCAGAAAAGTGCTGTTGGCCTCAAGTCCCATTTGTGGGTTTTCTGTGAGGCACCCATGTGACTGCTGTGAGAACAGAAGGCTAAACTAGGGGGACCTTTGGCCTGGCCCTCCTTGGCTTTACTTAGGTTCCTACGATTATTACTCCCGGAGGCTCTCTGTCTGAAATGCAGAAGTTAAACTCTGACATCTCCTGTCCGTCTAATCCTGCAGATGTTGGAGAGAAGACAAACCTCTATTTGTTCCCCATTAAAGCTAAGAACAAGGAATTCAGAAGAACTGAAAGGAACTTTTTGTTGCAGAGGGAAATGCAACCCAACTTCTTCCCAACTTCAGAGACAATAAAAATGCTGATCCCACACTTTCAATGGGGAGACAAATGGTGCCAACAATCCAGGAGGACCCCAGGCTCTCTTCTCCTTACCTTCTCCCAAAACCGTCTGCTGCTCCCAAAGGCATGCCATTCATTCTCTCCTCCAACACCCACTGGGAAGTACCCTGGGATTCCTCACCATTCGCTCCTCTGGTCCACTTTCCTTCCTTTAGCTACAAACAGGCCCCCAAATGGGCAATGCTCCCTCCCTGCCTCCAAGATGCATTTGGTCCTCCCAAAGAAGAACAAAAAGAAGAGGTTATTCAAGTTCATCTGGCTGGCTCTCTGTCTCTCTCCATCTTTCCCTGTTAGCAGGAAGTGAAGTTCCTTGAATCAGAGCAAGAAATGGCAATCGGCAGTCTATCTGACTGAAGAACACAAGGGCCAGAATATGCATCCAATACAATCTCACTTGCTAGCACGGGTTTCTTCCAGTGGCTGCAGGTTTTCTTATTGTTGCTTTTGTTATTGTTTATCTGGAAGTTGAGTCATGGCAACAGGACTTCTTCTTGACAGATTTAAACATTTCACTGCTCATCCAGATCCATAAAGTTTCAGCACCTTAAGGCTATTGAGACCAGTGTCTACCTAATGAGCCTATTCAGGCCATTGTTCACCTTATGAGCTTATTTCAGACTAGGGTGACAAGAGGTCAAAATGAACTATAAAATTAAGGACCTGCAACTAGCTTTCTTCAGACTGATGAAGCAGTTTGGATGAGTAGTGAAATGTTTCAGTCTCTCAAGAAAAAGAAGTCCAATTGCCATGATCAACTTCCAGATAAACTCACCTGATGAATGAGAATCTTCACAGACATTTTGTTACTGTTGCACAGGCCCTCCCATTGTCCTGCTAGCAGGGTTATCTCCAGCCACTGCAGTTCCTACCTTGACAGGGTCTTGGAAGAGATGACCCTCTGGGACATCTTCCCCACTTTACAGTTCCATGAACTTATGAATACAAGGCCCTTTTAAACCCTGCTCTTGTCACAAAATCAGCCAAGTTAGCTCAAGGGTGCTTCAGTGGTTTGTAAGATAAAGCCATGTATAATTGATTGATAGGGAGTTTCTTTCCCGCATGGACTTTCAATGCCTTCAATTTGCACTGAAAGGCGGGGGGGGGCTTTAGTTTTTAGTAGTGCCTTGGATCCTTTTCCAAGGAGAAAGGTAGAGTAAAAATACTCTAAAATAAAAATAAATCAATATAAACACAATCCCCTCATCTGGATTAGGACAAAACAAACACAGGAATGGACCTTATTGGTCTACAGAACTCTTGACTGGTGCCTCCATTCCAGAAATTCAGGCAGGAGTCTTCTCTTGCCTTATCTGGATAATGCTTCATCTGGAAGTCTCGTATCTAAGTCTAGCTAGTTGGCACTTGTTCGCTGCCTTCATACATTCCAAAATCAGAAAATATCCATGTATTCAAAGTTGCAGTGTGCTAGATCTCTGCAGACTGTTTTGCACCTCAGCTCTCTGCATTCTTTGGTCCAAGAAGTTTATTTTTCTAATCTCAGGTACAAACCACAGAAATTTCAGTAGCTTCTACAAAGGGGCCAGAAAAGGAAATATTTGAAGGTAAATATGTGTGGCTCTCTGATGGTCTTTCAAGATGCATCATAGGCACGTGAAGCATGCATGGTCATTTGCAGCATCCCTCTGAATAGCAGATGCTAGAGACAAACAGTAGCAGGAGACCATGGTCTTCATACCAAGTTAACCTTGCTGGAAACAGAGTACCACTCATCCAACAAGGATCTTTTTCTTCATTAAGAGCAGGGACTATTTCGAGCACAACTGCTTCTACAGACAGCATCAACACACACCGGAAGGAGTTAAAGATTACTTTATTTCAGGCATTCTCCGACTGAGTAACTCACAATTCAGTAGAGATTCTTCTGAAATGCCTGCAGTCCTTTTTCACACGTGTAATCTTGCGAAATCAAGGGGATTTTGTCCCATTGTTACTGAAGTTGGGGCATGCGGCTAGCTGAGGCCCGTGGCTCGCAAACAAAGGAAAATGTGTGTGTGGTTCCCAACTGCCCATCATGCATCAGACCCTTTGCCAATCAGGGACCATTTCCCTAGTCTGAACTCTAGCTGTTCCAGTTCTTTAAATAATAATAATAATAATAATAATAATAATAATAATAATAATAATAATAATAATAATAATAATAATAATAATAATAATAATAAAGTTGACTAACCAAGTTCTTGCCATTTCAGTTTTAAAATGAGCTGTAATAATAATAATAATAATAATAATAATAATAATAATAATAATAATAATAATAATAATAATAATAATAATAATAATAATAATCCCTGAAAGAACATGACACAGTGCATTTAATTAGGCAATAAATTGTGCTGATTTTCTTTAAATGTGCCCAACCCACCAACCCACCCATCCCAGTCTTTCCCACTACATTAACAATACAAGTCAGAAAGCAGAAAAGCCAAAGTCACCCACAAGAGAGGCTCCTTCTAGTCCTTTTCCATTGGAATGACCCTCACGGCAGTCTGGCGATTAAGGTGGCCCTGAAACTCCAAAGGAGTGAGAGTGGAAGGGTAGTCTGTGCTTTCAAGCTGAGCTGCGGTAACCCTGGGATCTTGGCTCCATGGGCAGCAGTGTGTGCCGGGTCTGACTCCACTATCAGCACTGACCTTTGGTCAGAGTGACAGCAGGAAACACTGCCGTGATAGACTTTGTTAGGGGATTCAAACAGGAATATTCCTGTTAGCGTCCCTTGAGAGGAAAAACGCGGGGGGGGGGCTTGAGGGCCACGAATGGTCACCCAGTCTCCCATCCTCCATTTAACAACATTTGATAATTTGATATGGTCAGCTAATAATCAAGACAAGATGCAGGCTAAGGGGACACTTCCTGACATGCAGCTCTAGGGGGAAATCACACACACAACCCCCCACACCTCTAAATGATGATCAACATGCCTTCACTGCAAACATCCCAATTTTCTCTAAAAATTCTTTAAACTTTTATTTATTTATTGGGTTTTTATACCGCCCATCTGGCAGCGAGGCACAGTGTGGTTAGGTCTGACTCTGAGAGGGAAAAGCCAATACAAAATTATTCCTAGCTGAATTAACTGCTCCTGAGCCCAACATCCGACTGAAAGAGCTAACAATTCAATTCCATTTGATGTTGTTATGATGATGTCGATGATGTGCCATGAAGTTGCTTCTGACTTACAGCCACCCTACAGAAAGCCTCCAAAAGCTGCCCTCATTAACAAGGTCTTGAAAACAAAAGGCCATGGATTCCTTTATCAAATCAATCCATCTCATATTCAGCCTTCCTCTTTCTCTGCTGCCTTCTACTTTTCCCAGCATTGTTTTATTTTCCGGTGTGTCTTGTTTTCCCATGTTGTATCCATAGTACAACAGCCTCGTGTCAATTCATTTTCTTTGGGAAATGTTATCTTCACCATGCTGGAAAGGGGAGATTCATGGATTCATTGAGTTGTAAAGTTAGATAGAGGCTACGGGATCACCTAGTCCAGGGGTGGGCAACTGTCAGCCCTCCAGATGTTTTAGACCACAACTCCCACAGTTGTCATTGGCAATCTAGGCACGGAATTCTGGGAGTTGTGGTCCAAAACATCTGGAAGGCCGACGGTTGTTCACCTCTGACCTAGTCCAACCTGGTCTCTGCTACTGAATGAGAGATATCAATCACTATATAGGGCTGCCTCCGCTGGACCAGAAGCATCATATTGAAGAGATGCACAAGGGGGAAAATACTGCAGCTGCATCTCTTAATAAGGGAACTGAGAAAATTTCTAATTTGTAAATGAAAAAGAAAAAGCATAAGAGGTCCATACTGGAAGCAGGAAAATGAGAATGACAGCTTATAAAATGGGAGAAGGTGCATACAACATTCTAACCATCAGAGGACATTTGACATCATCTTCCCAGCCCCCGGCGTGAGACTAAATGAGAAGATAAACTTTCTGCAGACTTTGTCCTGCCAGGTTGCATTCTCTTCTCACAGCAGCTGACATCACTACCGGCCACATACTGGGAAACGGTCCTGCAAGCCAGACAGAATCTCACGGGCTCCAAGCCAGCAAATGGCATGGCTGCACTCAGGGCATGTTCCCCAGAAGGCAAAAAGAACCTTGAATGGTCTCCAAGATGCCTTTGGGTGCTTGGTATGTCCTTCTGGTGCTTTAAAGTCCTCCCCTTCCTGAAGGCTTTCTTTTTTTGCCAAGATCTCACCAAATAACTAGAAAATTCCGCAGACCATATAGAACAATTCAGAGCTTTCCGTATGTGACCATCAGATGGAGTGATCAGTACAGGTTGATCTATTAAAATGGAATTTAACAGAAAACAGCCACATAATTACAGTACTGTATATTGCGCTTACATAAAATAACATTTGCAATACTCTGGGCAAAATGCCTCTCTGCACCTTGGTGCTGGTGCTAGTTTTGAGTTCTACTGTAGTCCTGTGCAATGAATTAATGAATCAATGACCTTCAAAAGGCACTATCCTTAATGATCCTACTCAGGTTCTTCCAAACTCAATTACATGGCTACCTCTCTAGCATGGTGAGACAGAGCATTGACTCAGCCTTTCTCATGTTCTGTCTGCCTTTTTTTCTTATTGCCTTCAACTCTTCCTAGCTTTAGAAAGAACTGTTTTCCCCAAGTTACTTCAGTCTGCTGGTAATACATCCAGAATACAATAGTTTCGGTTCTGTCCTTTTCCTTGAGAAAGTTCACTGCGATAAAAAGGAATTTCTATTTTGTAGGCGAAATCCTGTTGCTTGGCATAGTAAGTTGCCACTACTGAAGGCCCATTTGAATCCCTACTAGAGTAGTAAACTCACCAAATCCCCACTGATCCAGGAGACTAGTGGCAATAAAATCAGCCACTGAAAGTAAAAAGCCGATGAAGGCGACAGTAGAAAAGAATGTGTGGCAAAATGATAGCTGCTCATCCCCTGCTGTTCAACACTGGTTAGGAATATCTGGTATGAAATGTATATCTCATCCCACATTATATTGCACACCTCATTTTGCTGCTATATGTCTGAAGAAGTAGACGTGTAGTCCACAAAATGTTACATTAAAATATGAAAGTTTGTCTTTAATGTGCCACATGTTTTGTGTTTTTTGTTTTGATTTGATTTTCTTTGATTTTTGTCTGAAATTCTTGAAAAGACTAACACAGCTACCTTCTCTGAAACTTCAAATATATGACAACTTGGGTGGATGGCTCTGAGAATGGCCCAGTTGCCACCACGGGAACTCTGCGCTGGTGACCAGGCCATTTTTAAAGGGTTCCAGCCAAGCTGTCATCAGCTGGATCCCCTGAAAATGGCTCCCCAACACCAAATATGGTGCCTCTAGGACCCAGGGGAGTCACCCCTGCCTGCCTCCCAGCTGCCTCTTCCTCCTGGGGCCCAGCGGATGAGGCTCCTTCTGGCCAGTCAGCCCACTCCTCCTCCTCCTCCTCCTTCTGGGTTTCAGTGGCAGCGGCAGCGGTAGCTCATTGCGAGCCCAGCAAATAAGGGAGCCATTTTTAAGCAAAGCAAAATGGTTGGTTTTAAACAATAAAAGCCCACCGTTTTGTTTCGTTAGCTAACAAAAACGATGAAACAGCATTTCGTTTTTTCATTTTTTGCCCATCCCTAATCCCCTCATACCAGTTAAATAGATTAACAAAGGTGTAATAAGTATCAGAACCATCTTAATAAATGCTTTCTAACACAGTGACTTCCCATTTCCAAATTTTCCATATTGCATGATTAATCTTTGTAAATTAATGTCTCACAAACAATCCAGTGGTGGCAGCAATCTACATATAATTAACCCACAAGGCTTCAAAACAGTATCTTTAAAGAACATCATCATAGTCATGATGAGACTTCTCATAAATTGATCTCATACATTGAGACTATAGCTACAACTGTGCTTCCAGCCTTCAGAGATCAGTAAAATGAGTACCCAGCTCACCGGGGGGGTGTAGCCTGCATAATTATTTGTAAACCTCCCAGATAGTGCTTTTAGCACTATGGGCGCGGTATATAAGCAGCACGCTTTGCTTTTCGTTATTGCCACCACCGCTGCTGCTGTTAAGGATACACATTTTTAAAAAGCCATGTAGCACTTTAAAAGACAAGACGGCATGCAGCACAGTCCTATACAATAAATCCCAGTGTGTTCACAGAGAATTATTTCCAAGGAAGTGCAGGGCTGTGGCCTAGTGCTTTTGTGAAGGAAGGTCCACTTCATCAGATGAATTAAGTGCCATTATTACTTGGTGGTAGCCATGCACACATAAGTGGTTACTTCACATCCCATTTGTCCCTCCTTGCTGTCCCGCTTGGGACCGGTACAAAAAGATATTACTTCATGTCCATAGCGTGACAGCAAAAAGTTGTCTCGACCACACCCCCGGAACCAGAAACAGAGAGTGACAAGCCGTACCTGCCCCTGGGCTGGGGAATTCTCTTGTCATGGTTGGTTCCTGGTTCCTGTTCCAAGACAAGGGACTGTGGGGTAACAACTGTCATGCAACAACCAGTGTCCACCTAGTGGTCAGCGGCTGAAGCGGCATTCAACATTAGTTTCCCTATGGGAAACACCATGCAGTGCAAATGTTTATTAAAGAAAGTACTGAAAATTCTGTAGCACTGACGTGTAAATCCCGGAAGACCAGTAAATCGAAATATCGAAAAAGTTTTATTTACGATATTTTTTTTAAAAAGGGTTAAGAAAGCAAGACAAATTCAGAATTTGTCATAGAACAAGACCGTGAAGTAACAGTTGTCACGAGACCACGGCCGTGAGTAAACGGAAGCAGGGACTGAACAGGGACAAAACCACATGACCGCGAACTAATGCTGTCAAGGTACAAACGTTATCGCGGAACAAGATAAGATGTGAAGTAACCACCATAGACGAGCCAGTCAAGTCCAACTGATTCATATTCAGTGGGAAGAACTGTCTCTGTGTTTAATGGAATTACCTGTGGCTTCCTCTTTAGGGAACGTTGAACTCGCCTCTTCTTTATACTTGGGGTAAATTTTATTAAAAGGAGACATCCATGGGACCATGTTTTGAATGAGGAGAGATAATGTGTGGCCAGGCTGGGCAACTTCTCAAGGTCCAGAACAACCCAAGCCAGGGGCTATACCTTGGATAGATGCACCACTCCAGCCCTATATCCATTGCAACAAGCCCCCAGTCTTTTTTTTCTTTTTCTTTTTCAAAATTGAATAAGCAGCCTTCTGTCCCCAATAGCCATAATACCTTTTTAAAAATTAATTTTGCAGTGTGGGAGGCCCCAGAAGTGCTTGGTGGACTCCCATCATCAGAAAACTGCCCTCCCATGCCCCCTGGAAGCTACAACGAGACTTTGTGAGCACAGGGATCAGGGAGCTGAAGTACTGCATTCTCTTAAGATGAGCCCTGATTTCTTGCCCATTGCAATTGATCAGAGGCTTGTGCATTTTTTTTGCAAAGAATATACCCCAACAGAGCAAAACACATATGCACCAATATTCACTGGAAAACATTTCCCACCGTAAATACCAGGCCAGTATATACCAGGCAACATGCCTTTTCCCAAATACCTATTTGCAATTGTACAAAGTGACGTTCAGCACTTTTCTGTGGAAAAACAAACACAACCTTTCTCTGATCTTCCTTGGCCTCTCCCCCTCGAATGTCTTCCTAGGTATGCACAGCTGCTGTCTCTTGGCCCGCACAAATATTACAACATGTTCCTTCACTTTCCAAAAACCCACTTCTCCTCCTTCCTCCCTCTAATAGTTCAGATAACAACACTAAACGTAAGAAAAATATCTCTGTGAGGAATAGAGGGGCTTGGGTTTTCCCCTATCTACCCCATGAACTGTGCAGTTCTCTGCAGAGAGAGAGAGAGAGAGAGAGAGAGAGAGAGAGAGAGAGAGAGAGAGAGAGAGAGAGAGAGAGAGAGAGAGAGAGAGAGAGAGATTCAATCCCACCCTCCACAAAGTTAAACTACTTGACTGAAGTCTGTGAAAAAAATGCATAAGACTAGCTTTTTTCATCATGTCCTTGCTCCAGCCTCGACCTCAAAATCAGAAGAGAGGGGACTGGGCAAGCTAGCTGAATCCATGGCTCCAGTGTTGCTGCCGGGGCTTCTGGCTCTAAGCCTGAGAAACTGAGGACCTTCCATTCTATCACATCTACCCTGTGGCATACTGGAGCCAGGACTCACAGGATAAAGCCCCAACCATTAGGAGGATGACATCATCTGCCACCCACTCCGGTTTTCTTGTTCACTCTTAACTTAGTTGCAATCCTCATTGTGGCTAGGAGGAAAATAGATTTTCCCAAGAGCAGTGGCTTATTGCAAGTTATCCTGCATGAGATGGTGCAAACAATCCAAGGAGGGCTTGGTCCTGAATTGGTAATTAAAAGACATATTCTTTACAACATTGGGACGTGAGTGGTGTTGCTAGGCTCGTTGTGAGAAAAATCAGTTTGAATCCACACGACGGGGTGAGCTTCCCTGGTTTGTCCCAGCTCCTGCTAACCGAGCAATTTGAAAGCATGTAAAAATGCAAGTTGGAAAATAGTTATCACTTCAGTGGGAAGGTAACCGTATTCCGTGTGCTTGCCTGTTTAGTCATGCCATCCACATGACCATAGAAATTAGCTTACAAGCAGCGATGAGCCTCGGCCCTAGAGTTGGAAACAAATGGACATAAATGTCAGGGGGAACCTTCATATTTACCTTTTCTTTACAAAATACCTTTTCCTCATCTGTTCTTATGGACTGAATCAATTGTTTATATATTTGGGGTGTTCTTATGGAACGGCATGGCCGTGGGGATTGTCACAAGTTCTTGTGTCTCCAAATTTACTACTACTGTATATACTGTTTATGCCGAAAATCACAGGAAAGACACAGTCAGGAGACCAAGGAAAGAGAAACCAGGCGCTACATGCGAGCGATCAGGGAGGCTAAAAGATCTTATGCTGCCCTGCATATTGGTGGGGCCTCAAATTGCCAGGCGGAACTGTTCTAGCTGGTTTGAGACCTCACCAATCCTGGTCAGCTTGGTCCTCCTCCTAATGATTTCACTAGTGTGTTGTTCGCAGCCTACTTTAAGTCTAAAAGAGGCCACCCGTGCTCCTCTGAACTCCAGTTCCGCTAGTCTGTCCCCGAGTATCGCTGGCGCTGTACCCCCTTGGTCTCATTGTCTTGAGTTTAGGCCTGTGACATCTGCTGAGGCCTTCAAGGTGCTGGCTCATTGTAGGCTGGTGGCTTCTCTGCTCGATCCCTGCCCATCCTGGCTGATTTAAGATTGCCAGGGAGAGCATACCTCAATGGGCTTCGTTCATTGCCACTGCCTCCTTCCAGGACAGGGTCTTTCCCAATCACTTGAAGGAGACAGTGGTTAAGCCCATCCTAAAACATAAAACAAAAAATCCAGCCTGGCTGTGGGTGACATGTCCAACAATCGTCTGATATCCAATGTTCCCTTTTTGGGCAAGTTGGTTGAGCGGGTTGTTCCTGGAGGAAGATCGCATCCTGGACCCCTTCCAGTCCAGGTTCAGGCCGTGTCATAGGACTGAAATAGCTCTGGTTGTGTTGCATGATGACCTCTTGAGGGGGGCTGGCAGGGCTTGTTCAACCTTGTTGGTCATCCTCAATCTGTCCGCGGCCTTTGATACCATCGACTATGGTATCCTCCTGGGCAGGCTTGCTGAGGTGGGGGTTGGGAGTCTAGCTTTGAGCTGCTCTGCTCCTTCCTTGAGGGCCGCATCCAGCGAGTGAGGCGGGGTGTGTGTGTGCTGTCAGCCCCTTGGCCTCTCTCCTTTGGAGTTCCCCAGGGGTTGGTGATCTCCCCCATGCTGTTTAACATCTCTACGAGGCCGCTGGCTGAGGTCATTAGGACATGCGGGCTCTGCTGCCATCAGTATGCTGATGGCACACAGCTCTACCTCTCCTTTTCCACTTCTGCAATGGAGGCTGTACAGAACCTTGATTGCTGCCTGGCTGCGGTCATGGAGTGGACCAGGAGTTAGGCTCAACCCGGAGAAGACCAAAGTTCTGTTCCCTGGGGTGGGGGTGGGGAACTGATACAGTGGCCCTCTTCCCAGTCTGTGTGGGAATCCCCTCCAGCTGGCAGATAGAGTGAGAAATCTGGGTGTCATTTTGGACCCAGCACTGTCCCTGGAATCCCAGGTGGCAGCCGTTTCCAGGGTGGTCTTTTACCAACTTAGACTTATCACTCAGATCCTCCCATACCTTGACAGGGACTCTCTAAGGATAGTACAGTAGTGCTAGCACTGGTCATCTCGAGGACAGACTATTGTAATGCTCTCTACATGGGGCTTCCCTTGACCCTTGTTCAGCGACTACAGCGGGTGCAGAATGCGGCAGCTAGATTGGTAGTTGGTATGGGCAGATTTTATTGCAACACTCTTATTCTGGCTCGCCTGCATTGGCTACTCATTGCCACCCATATTAGTTTCAAGGTACTGGTTTTCCAGTCATGCTATCAGTCTTCGTACTCAAATACTTCAATTCTATGTATTCAGCATACTTCTCTATGGTGTTTAAACTTGGACCCTTACAGGCACATTATGCAGGAAGCTGGAAGCATTTGAAATGCGGACATACATACAAATTCTGAAGATACCTTGGACAGCCAGAGTCACTAATGTGGCTGCATTACAGAGCATGAATAAAAAGCTAGAAATCCTCAATACCATAATGAGAAGAAAACTGCAATATTTTGGACACATAATGCGCAATAACAAATGCCATCTACTGCAAGTTATCCTTCAAGGAAAAATAGATGGGAAGTGTGGCCCAGGGCATAGAAGAACATTTTGGATTAAGAATTTAATCCAATGGTGTGCAGTGAACACAGCTGCTCTATTTAGAATAGCTTTAGATCGAAACCAGTTCAGGCTACTGATCGCCAATGTTCTACGAGGACATGGCACTTGAAGAAGAAGAAGTACTGGTTTTGATGTACAAAACCCTCCATGGCTTGGGACCGGAGTACCTAGCAGAGCGTATCATCCAAAGTTCAGCGTCGGCCCAACCCACCAGAGCATCGCAGGCCCTCTTGCTTCGGATCACCACCCCTCGGGAGGCCCATAAGGCTTCAACACGAAGCCGGGCCTTCTTGGTGGCTGGCCCGACTCTATGGAACCATCTTCCTAGCAAGATAAGAACTGCAGAGCCCATCTCAGCTTTCAAGAAACTTTCAAATACTTGGTTATTTAAAACCGCATTTAGCGATCACTGAGGTTATTTGTTATTAGTTAGTCTCAGTTGCTGCCCTACTCGTCTGTTTTGTTTGCCATCTTGTATACACCGGTTCATTTGCTTTTTAATCTATTTTATTTGTTACCTTGTGGTACTTTCTGCTGTTTGTTTGTTTTTCTATGCTGTTCACCGCCCAGAGTTCCCAATAGGAAAGTCGGGTGGTTTATAAATGCAAATAATAATAAATAATAAATAAATAATAAACCAAGTACCATGTGTCCTTGAAACATCCTTCAGGAACACAGGCAAACCTCACGAGACATGAGACTAGTAAGACAGAAGCTAGTAAGACCTCAATCCACTTTCAACTTTCAGTGGAGTGAGCTATTCATGAAGAGCTGTTCTTAACACTGCCTGGCTACTTTGTCTGTGTTGTTTCTTTTTCTGTGTTGCTTGTTTACTGCCCATCTGGCTACAAGATTACTCTGGGCAGTTTACAATAACAAACAACTGAATTAATAATAATAATAATAATAATAATAATAATAATAATAATAATAATAATAATAATAATAATAATAATAATAATAATAATAATAATAATACGAAGGACAAACAATAGATTTTAGCAAAATAAAATTAGATCCATTGTTCACCCTATTAATTAGATAAAGGCAGTCATGATCAGTGTAAAAATACCAATAATAACAAAACAATATAAAAAGAATAACAATTTAGAAAGGAAGATGGCAGTATGAAATTAAGCACTGAGACTACCATTATACTGTTAGGAAGTTAACTTTGGAAAAGCCTGTCTAAGAAGCCAAGTCTTCAATAATGGTTTGAAAATTCCCACTGAAGATAACATCTATAGATTGGGGCGGGGGGAATGGTTTGCCCCCAGCATCTGCCACTAGAAGCAAAAGGCTCACTCAGCTGACAGAAAGGACCAGGCCTGCTTGACAGGAAATTAATCCTATCACTTGCCAGTCCTGGTGACCCTTGCCTTCTTTCTTTGGGAGCTCCGTTATATCTTCCTAGAGATGGGATCAACAGAACTACAGTATACAGTAGTTATAAAACAACTACAATAATATTTCCACAAGGGGACATGAGAAGAATAGTCATCCTTCACAGCTGACTCCTCCTCAGCAACTAGTATTCAATGGCATGGTGTCACTGGAGCAAAAGATTCATGGCTGTAGAGACTTGTCCTAGGATAAAATGGGGCCCGGCCCCACCTGAAGGACTGTCAGTGTGCTATGGTGGAGAGCTAGAGAGAATGTACCTGTATGTACATGCCTTCTGCACCAATTGCCACAACAGGCAGCAGCTGCCAGGGCAACATAATTATGGTAACGCATGACAGCTGTACCCTCTGTGCCTCATACACCCTTCAAAGCTACCTATAAGTCCCACAAGCACTGAGTCCCAGAGCCTTTTCACACGACCCCTAAGATCCGCTGGCCACTTAAATTCGGACCAGAGATCTTGGGGGTTTGTCGCTGTTCCTGTATTCCCACCCCCTCCGCACTCCTGGCTGCTGTCTGCATGAGGGGAGGGAGAAAAAAAGGAAGAAGAGATTCTGCCATCTCGCTCTGCTCCCGGCAGCATTCCAGTCTCTTAGTATCTCTTAAAGGGGCAGGGGGCAAAACAACAACAAACAGAAGCGATGAGAGCCCGGCACTCACTACGTTACATCCACATCAGAAATTTTTCACCCCCGGAGAGCAGGTACTTGAAAAGTGTGCTGGGATGTGCTTAGGTGGGCGTGGTCGCACTTAATTTTTTGTAAACTCCGGAGCTGGTGGAGAAACAATTTTAAGCTCCGGATCTGGGAGCCATTTGCCGCGGATTTTAGGGGTCGTGTGAAAAGGCCCTCAGTTAGCGTCTTCTTGCTGTTTGGCTGAAGTTAACAGCTACCATTCTGAGGGAATGACACCCACTTTCTCCTTGCCTCTTGTCAATAAGAATGAAACAGCAAGGTGCTTGCTTGAGTGCTCTCTGTTATGTCATCACAGAGCTGGTTATCTAAACACCGATTTGTCCAAGCTGAAAAACAGATTACAAATGCAGTACACCAGATAACTGGTTTGTCCTACTTACAGGTTTTGGAAACTTCAGAATGAAAGAACTGAGATTGGTAGAATTTTTTCACACAGCCTTCCTAGAAATGATCCCTAAGAAAGAAATGAAACAGAAAAATACGCCTTTGCATGTCTGACAAGCTCCCCAATGGCAAAGGGTTGACTTCTGAATTACAAACACTAGTTACAGGTGTAAACACACAAACTTCTGAGTTGGATATGTTCCTCTTTCAGGCAACTACTGTATATCCAGAATGCCTCAACCATCCTGGCCACAGACTGCACTGCCTGGGCCTCTCAGAAAGTTGTAATTGAAAAAAATAACTTCTCCAAAATTTTCTTAAAGCTCAAAAGCTTGACCCTGCTTTCCCTGGCCTGGTGCCTTCCAGGTGTATTAAGCCAGCCACTTCCACACACACACACACACACACACACACACACAAAGTGCAGCTGGAATCCAACGCATATAAAGAGCACCAGGTTGGGTGAAGCTGCCTTATACCATGCCCTCTCATGATGACAAAAAGGCTTAAAAGACCATATTTCTTGCTGGCAAACAGGAATAATTACTTCTCTGTTTTAATTTTTTTGATTGTAAGCCGCCCAGAGACCTTTGGGTAGTAGGTGGCATATAAATTGTTAAAATAAATAAACAAATAAAATAAATAAATAATCCCCCCAATGTCCACTCTTTTCCACTGGTGCAACTGGAACTGGTGCAAGTAAACTCGGTGCCCTTTTTCTATCTTACTGCCAGAGAAATGTGATACAGTACTTGCCCCTTTAGGCACAGAACAACGAATCTAGATTTTCCACTGACAATGCCTAGCTCGGATATGGCCAAAGCCTGGCCTTGGGGACTTGACAGGCTCCCCAGAGGTGTTTTTGTGTGTCTGACCCCAGCCCTCCCCTTCTCTGGGCAATAAAGGATGAAGAGAAACTCTTGGGAGCGTCCAGGAGCGGCCGCCCCCTCGACTTTTGAGGAGTCCTGGGATGGCCTTTTCACCACTAACACCACCCATCACAGGCAACTCTTTTTGAGGGGCGCTTCGACCTTGAGCCCCTTATTCACCCATCGCCGCAAACACACCTCGGGTCTGTGCCGCCGCCGCTTCGTTTGCGGGCTGCC
Source organism: Phrynocephalus forsythii (assembly GCA_029282475.1). Taxonomy (NCBI): domain Eukaryota; kingdom Metazoa; phylum Chordata; class Lepidosauria; order Squamata; family Agamidae; genus Phrynocephalus; species Phrynocephalus forsythii. The sequence continues at coordinate 137,647,535 of JAPFRF010000001.1, read as the reverse complement.
CAGTTGCTGTTCTTTTTATACCCCCTTTTCAAGCCATTCCGAAGAAGGCGATCCTCCCGACCGGGGCACCTCACTCGCTCTGACCACCAAGAAGACACTAAAAATGGAACCCCGTTCGCAGCCCGGGGGCCACCACACGCACCAAGACACGGGCACGCCACATCAGCGCCAGCAGGTGTTTGTTGTTGTGCTTTTTGCCTTCCCGGGCGCTTCTCCGGCGCCACGCGGGCGCGACACACCCACCCACCCACCCACCCCCCGTGGGGCGGAAGGAGGTGGGATCCAGAGGGGACGCCCCGCCACCCGCCTCCCGGGAGTCGCCCCGAGGAGATCGGGGTCCCGTTCGCCCACGCGGGGCAGGAACGGCGAGCCGCTCAGCGAACTCCCAGCAGCCCCGACTCGCTCACGAGGGGAACAAACCCACCTCTTCCCGGGGGGGTCAGAAGAGCGGGACGGGTGGTATCCTGGGGGAGGGTTTTCCTCTTCCACGCCCCCCCCTCCGAAAGCCGCAACAGGGGGAAGACGGGCAGGTCCACGGGGGGGGGCCGCCCCGCGCTGTTGACACCGGCGACCGTGATGTAATCCCGACCACAGCAGTAGCAGCAGAAGCAGGCGGCGACGACGACGACACCGACTTTACAGTCACATGCCTGAACTTTCCCCAACTCCACCCCCTAGAGATCGTCCCTACCGCCGCCGCTTGCCGCCCCCCCCCTTTCCCGATTGCCACATCCTGGCAGCGTGGTGTGTGTGCATGACAACCTGGGGACCAAGAGCCGTCCTACCGCCCACTGGCTCCCTGGTGGGTCATGCCCCTTGGGGGCGGCGGCAGCAGCGATAATAAGCGCAATAACTCCGGATCATCATCATCATCATCATCGCGGTTTAACGAACTGCCTCTTTCCTCTGGGAAACGTTCTTGTTGGTCACACATTCTCCAATTCCCCTTTCTGGGCATTCTTTTTATAGTTGTGTGGGTGGCAGAAGCGTATCTACAGCCAGGTTCCTAACCTGGGGACAGACAGCACTGGTAACTTTTCACTCCCAAGTCAGACTCAGAGCTGCCAGTGGTTGGGGTTTTTTTTGGGGGGGGGGTGTCACTTTCCCCCCATCCCTACCCACAGTAGGGACATGGGTTCAGCACTTGGTTGATAAAAGTGCTTCCTGGCCATGCCACAGTACCATCATCAAGCCGAAGTGGATTTTAATGGGCACTGTCCTAGCACAAACCTTTCCCCTAACCCTCCTAGCACCATTCCTGCAATTTGGAACAACTCAGGAGTTCTGTCTATAATTTTTTGGAGACTACCTGCCTGTAGGGTGTTCTGCTATCCATCACCTGTGCACTCTGTCAGCAACTGAAGCCTGGGTCCTTTTGGGAAGAAAGGTGTAAGTAAGTAAGTAAGTAAGTAAGTAAGTAAGTAAGTAAGTAAGTAAGTAAGTAAGTAAGTAAGTAAGTAAGTCTTATTTCTAAACAGTGCTGGTGCATGAAGCCAAAGAGTCCATCTTAACCATTCGGAGTCAAATTCTAAAAATTTGCAGTCAAGGTGACAGGTTTGCTAAGTCACCAAAATTTGAATTCCAAAAAGCAAATTATTACCTTTTGACAATTGTTTTAAATAGGCAACTAAATTATTTAGATCGACTGGTTGCTGAAATTAGAGGGGGGATGTGGATGTAATATTACTTCCATATTCTTTTATTTTTTTGTCCTAATCTGGAAGTTGAGTCATGGCAACTGGCCTTCTTTTCTTGGGAGATCAAAACGTTTTGCTGCTCATCCAAGAAGCTTTGTCAGTCTGGCAAAGCTGCTTGAAATGAGCAGCAAAACATTTCAGTCTCACAAGAAAAGAACTCCAACTTCCAGATAACCTCACCTGGATGACTGAGAATCTTCACAGACTTCTTGCCCTAATGTTTTGTACAGTAAGTAATTTGTCCAGTATAGTTCTGTGGTTTTGTTTCCTAAAACTAGAGGAATCTGGAATTTATAATTTGAAGGGAAACAGCAGAGTAGTCTGTAAGATGTAGCCAACTGTTGAAAAATGATCTTTGCAACTGGGTTATGCCTACATACTGATGCTAGTTTAGTGCATCCAGGAATTTCAGAGAGGGTAGCTACGTTAGTCTTTTCAAGAATTTCAGACAAAAATGAAAGAAAAACAAAACAAAAAACACAAAACATGTGGCACCTTAGAGACTAAATTTTAATGTAACATTGCTATACAGTATGTCTAAAGAAGTGGACGTGTCCACGAAATGTTACGTTGATATATGAAAGTTAGTCTTTAAGGTGCCACATGTTTTGTGTCTTTTGTTTTGTTTTGTTTTGTTTTGTTTTGATTTGATTTGATTTGATTCTTGCTTGCATCCAGGAATGACATTATAAATTGGTTCTTTGTGACACCCCCTACATGTGTCACTTACACTTGGCTTCATAATAGTTCTTGATAGTATCCAATGCAAATAATTTGGTCTTGGATTGTGCATATGAATCCCTCCATTTCATCCTGAAGACAGACCAATTTTAAGATGCATGTTTAATTATTGCTTATCAACATTATTATCCAGGAGGTCAATGGGGTGCTGTTCAGGTAATGGTTTCTCAAGCCATGCATGCTTCCACTGTGAACCTTGTAATGCTGTGGTTAAGCTGTCATACTGCAGCCAAACTCTTCTCACAAGCTGGGTTCACTCTGAGGAAGCCAGCTAAAAGTTCACTCAACCACAACCTTGCATCCTTCCAAGCTCATTGAGTACCCAGCTCATTGATGGTGGCAGAGGGGTGGGGTGGCGACACAATGTGCAGGCTGAATAATTAATTTGAAAACTGCCCAGAGAGCGCTTTAAGTGCAGTGGGTCAGTATATGAGCAGCACACTTATTTCTCTTTCTTTCTTTCTTTCTTTCTTTCTTTCTTTCTTTCTTTCTTTCTTTTCTTTCTTTCTTTCTTTCTTTCTTTCCTTGTTGTTTGCATTTTATTAACATAGGTTGGTTCTCATTTGCAAGTTGTAATACTGTTAGCACTTTATAATATTTTAGTATCATTGGATGAAAGGGAACTGTGCTCCCATAGAAATACTGTAGTTATGAAGTTTGCCTCTTTGGCCCCTACTGAGATTTTTGAAGTTGGGAAGTCTGTGCCTGCCTGTGCTATGTGGGAAAGAAAAGCACTCTGTACATGCCTTTTGATTATGGTATTGGTGTTTTGATAAGCACTCTGGCTTTCCTATGAAAATCATCAAGATAACTGTACTTCCACTCCATAGTTCTGGGGAAAAACATAATATATTAAGGTTTTCCAAGTGATTAATAGCCAAACATTTCCCTTTTGCATCAAGGTCTATTCTGAGTGCCGCTTTCACTCTGTCTAGCTGCCTGCTTCTCAATAAAGACTTAAGCTCTTTTGGTTGGTGTTGAGATTAACGTGAATGCCTAAATACTGTATTTAGAGGTTTTCAGCTTCTCTTACTGAATGTTAGTTAGAGTCCTATGTGGACAACAATGACTACAATACCATATATTATTATCAGTGAGCTGAATCCCATAAAAACCTATTACTTTTCAAACAGTTGGAAGCCTAATTTTTTCCCTAGAACCAGTGCAGAAGCCTTTCTCCCATGGAGTCAGTTGGTAACTAAGCCAGGTTAATCTGCAAGCCAAGTTAGCGGGCATGTTTACACACGCTGCCATCCATGTGTTTTGACTCCCGAGACTCAGAGGCCAGTTTCAATACCTTTCCCAAGTAATAGGATTTTAAAGCAGATTGCATGTGGCATGTGTTTTAAGCCAGTTTCAAGAGGCAGAATGTGTGAAGAAAATGGCTTTATTTTGCCATAGTCGGCAAAGTGAACAGATGATGACATTGCTCCTCCTGGAGCTGGTTCTACTATGTAGGTAAAATAAATCAACTGCCCTCACATTGGTGGAAGATATGGATGGAGGTAGCAATACATTAAAGCAGGCCTGCCCAAAGTCCGGCCCGGGGGCCAAATCCGGCCCATCAGGCTATTCTGAGTGGCCAGTGGCTGGCTGGCCCGCCCCTCCCTCCCCCTCCTTCGCCCCATGTTTTTTTTTTAAAAAGTCTTCTGCCAACACTGACACACCGCTGGGAAGCTTGGGCGGATGGGCGGATGGGCGGTCTGCCGCCACCGGCACTGCAGGGGAAAGTGTGGGGGTGGGCAGGCCAGCGGGGCTTGGGGGGTGCAAGGTCGCACAGATCACCTCTTCCAAGGGGCAACCTGTGGCCACGGCTCCCTGTGCTTCCTTTGGTCCCCACCTTCTTTCTTTCCTCCCTCCCTTGGTCCCCACCTTCCTTCCTCCCTCCCTCCCTCCCTCCCTCCCTTGTTCCCCACCTTCCTTCCTTCTTCTCTTGGTTTCCTCCTCCCTCCATCCCTTGGTCCCCACCTTCCTTCCTGCGGGTGGGATTGCAAGGAGTCAGTGGGTGGGTCTTATGGGTCAGTGGATGGAGCTTGCAATGGGATGGAAGGGTTGGGGAGCAACCGGCCCCTGACACATACTCAGCCACCAAATCTGGCCCTCCTTACAAAAAGTTTGGGCACCCCTGCATTAAAGGATAGGTGGTGTGGGCTGATGGAGGACAATGTCTTGTGTTAAAGATATTGTACCCCACAGCTTCTGTACATGCAACAAGGAGACATGTTTTCACTGTTTATGGTGTGGAGCTTTCCCCATTTAATATTGACTGCTTCTGCATGTCCCATTTAGACACAGTTTATTACTGAGGGTTTATTACTTAGCGTTTGCCTTTATGACTGGAAGGCAATTCAAAGGTGGTGTGCTGTTCCCCCCCCCCCGGCAGGGTCTCAGGAGAAGTGGTGTACCACTTTTGAAATGCCTTCCAGTCACGGAGGCAAGTGCTGCCTCCCTGACTGGAAGGCATTTCAAAAGAGGCAGGCTGCTTCTCCCCCCTCACAGCGGGAGTTTCGGGAGAAGCTGCACATGTGATTCCTCCCCCAGCCAGCACCAATCAGCTGAAAATTTTCTCAATTGAAATGCATTGACCCAATTCATTTCAATGGAGATGGCCCGGGAGCACTGGCTGGGGGAAGAATCACGCATGCAGCTTCTCCCGACCCCCCCCCTGCAAGGGGGGGAGAAGCTGCACGCGATTTGAAATGCCTTACAGTTACAGAAACAGCACTTGCCTCCAGGACTGGAAGGCATTTCAAACATTGCCTGCCACTTCTCCCAACATTTAAAGTGGTTTCCCATAGGAATGCATTGAAATCCGTTCGTCCAGAATGGATTGATTGAATTTCAATGCATTCCTATGGGAAACCGCTCCCCGACTTATAAGTTAACCGACTTATGAGTGTTTGCTCGGAACTGATTAATCTCGTAAGTTGGGGTACCACTGTATATCACAGAAGTGAGTACACCCCCTCACATTTTGTAAATATTTTAGCATATATGTTCATGTGACAACACTGAAAAAAATGACACTTGGCTATAATGTCAAGCAATGACTATACAGCTTGTATAACAGTGGAAATGTGATGTCCCCTCAAAATAATGCAACATACAGCCACTAATGTCTAAACAGCTGGCAACAAAAGTGAGTACCCTCTTAAGTGACAATGTCCAAATTGGGCACAAATTGTCAATATTTTCTGTGGCCACCATTATTTTCCTGCACTGCCTTAACCCTTTTGGGCATAGAATTCACCAGAGCTTCACAGTTTGCCACTAGATTCCTCTTCCACTCCTCCATAACGACACGCACCCAGTGAGCGGCAAAGCAGGCAGGCAAGCAAGAGCACGGTGGCTGCGGCGCCCTCCTCCTCCTCCTCCTCCTCTTCCTCACTTTGGAGAGGTGTAAGGCATGCATGCGCGGCACCCACTCCACGCCCGCAGGGTTCAGCCTCCCATTGCTGGGTGGGTGCAATGTGGGGGGCAGCATCAGGAAGGGCACAAAAACAAACTTTGTCCCCAAGTGCTCCAAATCCTGGCTACGCCTTTGTCCAGTACAATTAAGACATGTTCAAGTATTGAGAACAGGGAATTGAGGGACTTACAGCATTGACAGACAACATTACATTAAAGCTACAAGAGAATGTGAGCAGTTAAAGGGGAGTAAAGTTCTATGTAAAGTCTTTGCCTGCTTCCGGAAAGACAGCAGAGATGAGGCAGTCCTGGCTCCAGCTGGCTGGAGTTCCAGAGTCTGGGCACATCAGCTAAGAAGGCCCTTTCACGAGTTCCCATGAGATGTCCCTGTGAGGGTGGCGGGATGGAGAGAAAAGCCCCAGGGGACCTTAATACCCAAGTCAGTTCATACTATGAATTTGTATAGCGCTTTGTAGGTTAAGGTGAGCACCTTGAATTGTGCCTGATAGCTGATGAAGTTTTATTGCTCAAAAATATTTGTGGTGAGGAGTACGAACACTACTAGAGTAAGAGGTTTCTTTTCATCATATGCCTGAAATGTTTGGGACTCAGGGAAGTGATGATAGCCAAAATTTGGAAATGTGTTTTTGGACAACAACTTTCAGGATCCTATAGGTATCAAGTTCTCATGGAGGCACCTGGTGTTACCTTTTTTCATTGTTTAAGCAAAATTTGAAAAGGGAAAGAGGAGAAGGGGAAAAACAAGGACAGTATACAGTGGCATCTTAAATACTAACTGGAAGTTTCAGTGTGTGCTTTCATGGATCAAAATCCACTTCCTCAAAAATAAGCGTGAGCACCAGCAAAAAGTAACTTCTCCAAGTTCTGAAGAGAAATAGTATTCTAGTTTCCCATGAATGGGATTTGGGAAATATATCTCCATTCCCATATTTCAGTGATGATAATAATTTCAGCAATACCTCATGTAGAGTAGTGGATAGATTGATAGACAAGGTCTCAAGAGACCTGGGTTCAAATCTCCATTTGGTCATGGTAACTCAGGATGGAAGTCCTTAAATATCTCACTTACCTTGAAACCACTGTTAGGGTTGCTATAGGGCAGGATCTTAACAATGATGACCGAGTCCTTAAATGCTATTTTAAGTTTTTAAGTTTTAAAATTTTTAAATAATGCAACATATTTTAATTACTTAAATAATGTTTTAAATATATATAATTGTGTGTTTTTAATTAAACTTTTTAACTCTGTGAGCTGCCCTGAGTCTCTTTATTGAGAGAAAGGCAGCCTATAAATAAGAGAAATAAATAATAAATAAAATATAGTTGCCTTGTCTTTAAGGATCTCCCTAGCTATTTTCCTACTTCTGTTTACACAAGGTCTTGGTCTCAGGTTTTTTGCGGGTGCGGGTGGGCTGTGGTATTCTCTTCAGATGCTCCTTTTATTTTCAGAACCTCTTGTTTCTGCAGATCTTTGTCTTCGCCCAGGTTCCTGCCTCCCCCCCCCCTTTGATCGGAGTAAGAAGCTTCTCTTTTCCGCATAGCCTTGTTCTCAAGATCCACGTTGGCATCTTAATCCATGTCTGACATCTATTTTTTTTAAATTCCAGGCAACATTCAAAGAAACAAAACAAAAGACAAAAACACGCGGCACGTTAAAGCATTTTAATGTAATTTTTCGTGGAACCAGTCCACTTCTGGCATGTAGTAACAGACTGAGGTGTTCAATGAAATATACAGAGGAATACGTTTGTTTGTTGTTGTTTTGGATGGGTTGCTGGACAACGTGACACCCACCGACTGGGCACTGAATGAACGGCTCGCCCAAGCTCCGCAATAGAGCCTCCACGATTCCACTCATTTCCCATTTCCTTCCTCACCAGCCCTCCGCTTCCGACTCCTTTGCAAAAATTTCCTCGGAGGGCGAGGGATTTGCGTTACCCGCTACCCAAAGCTGAGGGCAAAAATAAAAATAAAAATAAACATTGTCGAGAGACCAAAGGGCAAGAGGAGCCCTCGCGGCTTCAGATGCCGATAGTGAGCATGCTCGGGGAAAGTGGCGCATGCTCGCTACGTATTCCCAAAGGTGCGGCCGTGGAACGAGCAACATCGCTAGGAAGGGGAACGACCATGGAGGCGGGAAGCGGTCGCTGGAACTGGCCTGGCGTCCTCTTATTGCTGCTGAGCTTTACCCCTGGGCTGGCCCTGCCGATGGCCCAGAACCGGAGCCTCCATTTCGTTATTCTGGTGAGGAAGAGGTGGTGGAGGAGGCGGCAGCTGTCTTGCGGGGAGGGGAACTAAAAGGAAGGTTGGGGTGGGGGACCTGGGGGCGACGGTCATATGACGCCTGCCTTCCAGAACCAGATTTTTATTTTAAAGGAAAGAAAGGGAAAGAAAACTCTCCACCTGCCTTTTAAAATCAGGAGACCATGTTTTAAAAACGAGAGCTTTTTGCACAGGCAGAAAGCAGCAGCGGCCCGATGGCATTGGCTTTTGTTCCCTTTTGGGGAAGGGGGCGGGCGGCTGAGCTTGCAGGCGGCGAAATCCTAGATTTTTTTCCTGCAAGGTTGCGGGGAGCGAGGGAGCGGAGATCACCGCCGTTCCTCTGCCAGACCAAATGCCGAACGTGACAGCTTTGGGCTTATGGTGGTAGGAATGAGGACGAGGATGATATGAATAATAAAAATGATGAATGGTGGTACATCGGGAACCAGGAATAACATCCACGACTGAAAACATAGGAAGAGTCTGCTGATACCTTAGCGCGCTTGTTGTGGCATAACCTTTGTTGGGCAAAGCCCGCTTAATAACGTTTCAAGGAACCGTAATATTCCTTCCAGACGTGCTGCCATTCCCTCTCATGTGACTGGCACCGCCCGATCTTGACAACAATCTCTCTTAGCCTCTGGCAAGTTAAAGAAATTACTGTACAGGGTACTGAAATATCTCCAGGGCCGATGCAGCTCAAACCATTTAGGAAGCAGCCAAATGCACGTGAATGTTCAGACTCCACGGTGACGGCGAATTATTATGATTTTCAGTTATACCGTCATGGGGATCGGTCCCCGGTGAAGGCCTATCCCCGAGATCCTTATCAGGAAAATGCCTGGCCCCAGGGATTCGGGCAGCTGTCTCAGGTAGGCTTGGAAGACAACGTGGCAAAACAGAACTTGGAAGAGCAGCTGTTGGGGGGGGGAGAATCAAAGCAAATATTTACTCTATGATGGCTTCGATTTCTATGCCAATGTGAAGTTTCTCCTTTGCTCTCTTCCCCTTTGGAGCTGCTATTTTTGGAACTGCTTCCTTTAGTCATGTGGGGAAGCAGGTTTTGGGGGTTTTCTTTTTTTAAAGAGAAAGTTGCTGGGTTGTTTGGATTGCAATTGCAGGCTCTGGTTAAAATGATTGCATTGCAAAAGCAAACTAGAGTTTAGTGTGAAAAGCTGGAGGAGGGGAGAGGAGGTCGGCTTTATCCATTTCAGGAAAGTTTCATTGTTTGCATGTTCTGCTCCCAAAGTAACAGCCCTAGGAGTTGTTGTTTTTTTCTCCTTAGTCTTGTGCTGTTTTGCAAGACTGCAACAAAACCCGCTTGTAAATGTTTTGGTATTGTTGTAAATAGGATGGGATGCGACAACAGTGGGACCTAGGCCAAGCCCTTCGGAGGCGTTATGATGGATTCCTGAATGCTACCTACAACAGAGAAGAGGTTAATATACCACCCCTAATTATTAACAGTATTGGCATAATCTGTGCTTTTCTTTCCTCCCTTTATGCTAATATGCATGTTGTAATTTGGTTTCTTAAGTGTATTGTTTCATGCTTGGAATGATATTGGAACAGTGCGACAATTCAGTTAAGCCTGTTTGCTAAATCATTGTGTGAGTTAATATAGCAGAGGGACAATAACAAGTTGCTGACTAGAATAAAGGAATTACATAAATGAAAATCAGGAGAGATAAAAGAAGGTACATAAACCCAGGGCTTTAAAAGAAAACTTTTTGGACTACATCTACCCTAATCCCACAGCCAATATGGCCTCTGCCCTTTACTTTTCCAAGTTGTTTCTCAAAATGTATGGGAATATGAGGGTATGATTCAAAAATAATTATTCTTGTTGGAGGATAGATCAAATAATTATCCTTTCCATGTCGGAAATATATGAATACATAAAAATTAAAGTATTGTGGCACTTTAAATACCAGCAGATTTAGTTCAGTGTGAACTTTTGTGGCTTACAGTCCACTTCCTCAGACACAAAGTAATGTACTTGGCCACAAATATAATAGGCATTATATGTTGGGGTGATCCGGAGGACCCGGTAAAGATGACACAGAAAATGCAATTTCAAAGTGACAATGGCACTGTTGATACATGTATTAATTCTGTGAGTGCTCACTATATAAATATACTAGCTATTGTGAGAGTGAGAGGCCATCTTTCAAGGAAGCTAGGTTGGATTTTTTGAAGCGCAAATATGCTGGTCCAGAAACTTGCTTTTCTTCTGATCAACTTCCGGTTTGGAGACTAAATAAGTTTAAACAGGGAAGGCGGTAGGAAAAAAGCAGGCCTACTTGAGCACAACTCCTTAGTTTTTGTTAGAGAATGTTCATCAGGGCCTCTATAGTGAACTGGAAAGTAGTTTTACTCTCGCCTTTCCTCTCTCTCCCAACAAGATAATAATAATGGAGATCATGGTCAATGAAGTAAACAGTTCAGCCAAAGCTAACAGTAGCTATGTTGTACCTGAGCTGTCAAGCAGAGGTGTATGATGACATGGTTGCTTCCCATGTGGTCAAAAACCAGTCCAACCAGTTTGTTTGCCTTCTTCTGGATGTTTTTCTTTAATTCAGTTTCAATGCCTGTAAATGGGCAGCTTCATATTTCCACATAAAGCAAAGTGTTTTGCTTATATACCACCCCTAGTGCTTAAAGCACTCTCTTGGCAGTTTACAATTTAATTATGCAGGCTACACATTGTCCCCACCCCACCCCCCAGCATGCTGGGTACTTATTTTACCAACCTCAGAAGGATAGAAGACTGAGTCATCCATGAGCCGGCTACCTGGGATTGAACCCCAGGTCATGAGCACAGTTTTAGCTACAGTACAGGCATTTAACCAGTGCGCCAGGAGGCTCCTCATACTTGGAAAAAAAGGATAATGTGAAACTCAGCAATGGTCCTATAATATCCCATTTAGGAATATAGCTATGCTACACTAGTACTATCTTGTATCTTCTCTGGAATGCTTTGTACAGGATTCAGGACAGTATATGAGGCAAGCCATAAGCTTCTGTTTCTTGACTTTTTGGGAAATCTCTGTGCCCCACTCAGCTTGGTTCAGTCTTAAATCTTCTAGATTTTGGAAAGTGACCCCCAAGCTGACTCCCTTATTTATTTCTATTTGGTGCCCGAAGATATCCCACCTTGAAGGTAATTGAAGGTTCATTAAAAATGTATGGCGACAATACATCTCCTGACATTAAAGACTGACATTTCTGATCTGCTTCATGGAATAACATGGTGCATTTATTTAAATTACAGATTGTTAAATGAAGGGAAAGTATTGAATTTAGTGTTAAATTGTGCATCTGTGATGTGGACAATTTTCCACATCATAAGATTTATATTTTACACTGGTTTCCAAAATTCTAAGCTTTAATTCCAACTAGGGAATTTATCTGCAAAAGCGAGAGCTTGATAAAGAAAATCTGGATTTCAAGTGTAGCCCTTTTCATCATTTTGTCCTGTATGTTTTATGCTTTTACAGAGTTATTTCCTTCCCGAGCCCACAAAGGACAATAATGTGTTCAATTCTCTTGTAAAGCTGCTGCTTATAGGGCACATCCTGAGAGCTCTTACATGCACCAGTTTCCTTCCATTTCCCAAGGCTGATCAACAGTTATGGAATCCCATGAGCTGTCTTAGTAATGGAATGCTTTGGGGTGGAGGGAAGAGTGTCCTTTTCTAGGCTTGCTGCAACAGCACTCAGTGTTGGTGGGTATATTATTTGCTTATACTCTTGGAAAGCGGGAGCAGCAGAGACTGATTATAATTCATGGCCAATGGCTTTTTCAGCCATTCAGCCTGAATATGTGAGGGCACACAGTGTAAAGGACCCAGGAGCGCCTGTGCAAGCCTCACCGTCGCCATCCCTAGATGCTTCATGCTCCATTGGTGCATTTATCAAGGTTCCCAGTTGGGGGTAGGCTTCTGAAGGGATGGACGCATGGACACACGTGGATTTCAGATCTTTCCACTTCAAGAGAAGACAGTGCATGTGGGGATGCTGGAGTTGTGTCTTCTCGTGTTTTCTCTGTACCTGAACATGACCACTAACTTTTGGGTTCGGATCCTGGTTCCTCCACTGTGTGGTTTAGGTGCCATTTCAAAGAGCAGGCATACTTTACTTTCTGTCTCATGTACTATCTCTATTTTACGCTGTTTCTTAAATCCTTGTTTTCTTTCTTTTCTCTCCGTCACAGATTCTCTTGTTAAATGGTTTTTGCTCACTTCTTTGTGATTGACTGGTTTGTCATTGGGCCTGTCTTCTCTCGATCTCATCTAAACCAAACATTAGAGCAAGACTCTCGTATTCTTGTTCCAGAGCAAAGCTGAGAGCATGGGTCACTCTAAATGAAATATTGGGTTCTGTACTCTGGCAGATCTTCATACGCAGCACAGATGTTGACCGGACCTTGATGAGTGCTGAGGCTAATCTGGCTGGCCTGTATCCCCCAGAAGGCCTGCAGGTGTTCAACCCCAACATCACCTGGCAGCCCATCCCTGTCCACACAGTACCTGATTCTGCAGAGCGGGTGAGTTCTTTTCCCCAATGAATACAGGCCTGCTAATCTCAAGGAACTGGCTCCTTTCGTCCTTTCTCACCCATCTTCAACTAAACCATTCTGGTTCTTCACTCTCGAGTCATAGAAAGGGGATGCAAATATATGGGCTTCCATATACTGTTGGATTGCAAGTGCCATCATCACAGCTGTTGGTGAGGCAGGATGAAAGTTACCGTTAAGTAACAAAAGATGGAGAACTATATATCCATCATCTCTGTCCTAGACATTGACTTCTTTTCAGGCAAGATGCATTTGATGACCATTTCATTTATCTCAAGGATATATCCTAAGTTGGAAATAACAGTATAGTGTAAGTAACCCATAAATAGGCATATACCCCACAGAAAGTATTGATTAAAGGGATTTGTACTCAAGCCAATTTATCTGTTTTCCTCTCGGTTCAGCTCCTGAAATTCCCATTGTCTCACTGTCCGCGGTATGAACAGCTGCAGAATGAGACCAGGCACACAGCAGAATATGTGAACAAGACTATTGAGAACACGGTACATTGTTATCAAACATTTTGTCTTTTTTATATAATTGGTCATAGAAGGATAGAAGATCTAACTCTTATTTCTTGGTCCTCCAGCAATTCCTAGAAATGGTGGCAAATTACACAGGTATTCAAGATGTTTCCCTTGAGTCAGTCTGGAGTGTATATGACACTCTCTTCTGTGAGGTGAGTGGCTCAGCAACTGTATTCAACTCGTATTCTTGAATCTGTTTAAATTCCGCCCTTTAACCGCGTCTAAAGCTATCTACTCATGCTTTTGCTCTAGAACAGTGGTTCTCAGCCTGTGGTTCCCCAGATGTTCCTGGACTGCAACTCCCATAAATCCCTTCCAGCACAGTGAGTGGTGAAGGCTTCTGGGCGTTGCAGTCCAGGAACATCTAGGGACCCACGGTTGAGAATCACTGCTCTAGAATATAAGACTCCTGAAGTGAAGAGTGCAATAGTGATGTTTAATGATCTCATTTCCTAGTATTGCTCCACTCTTTTGTACAATGTAGAGAATTTCCATCAAAGGAAGGTGCTGAGTTCTATGAATTATCGTAGGTGGAACTGTGCTCATCATCTGCTCCTACCAATAGAAGCATTGGAGAATGTCTTTCCCTTATTCTCCTTCAGGCCTTTGAAATCTGCTCTATTAGACTGGGGTAAGGCAGGCTCTCCAAAGAGAATGAAACATGCAGAAATTGCCTTTCTCATTTCAATCATCAGGAGCCTCCACTGGATCAGAGACCTTTTGAACAGAAGTAGCCTTTTTGTTCATGAATGGGAAATTTAGAATCTAGGGTTCTTGACTGTATAAATACCATGTAATGTTCTGTGGCTATCTAAAATGATCAGGAAACAGGATCCACAGTTTAGATAAACAAGCAGACAGGAAAATGTGTTTCTCAGCACTGGCATCAGCCAGATTTAGCTTCTACCCTTTAGAAGAATTTTTAATGGTCTCCCGTAGAACTGAAAACTGAACTTAAAAACTTAATCACAGCAAGCGGACAAACCTGCCCTCCTAACCATATTGATAATAGGAATCACACATGGAGTGGTTTATCTCTGTTATCAGAGTACACAAAGTTGAATTGCAAGCCACAGCCATGGCCGCCAGCATTTCTGGTGCATAAGAACATTCCCTCCAGGCTATCAGTATCATGAATACATTTCTAAAGATGTAGTACTTATCAGTATTCCCTTGTATTCTTATTTTCTATTGCTTTGTCCTCTCTGTATAGCTTTTAATTTAACAAGCTTTATATGGAACCACTTTACAGTTTATATCTGTAATGATTTAGCCATTATCCCTGAGATTTATAGTAAAGTCACTTGGAGAGTTTGCAACTGCATTTCTATGCACGTCTATAGCCCTTGCTTGTAAATATCTTGCTTAGAATGTTCACAGATCATAAGATCTCAAGAACTGTCAGCAAAAAAATCCCAACCCACAAAGTTGAAAAGATTTCACAGAGCAGATAAGTGTTGCAACACAGCCTTCCCCAATCTGACGCCCTCCAAATATGTCAAAACACCTCCCATCATGCTATAGGACTTTTGCTGTGCTGGCTGGGGCGGATGGCCGGATAGGTCAAGGAAAAAAATGTTACTCAATACACTAGTTTTTCTGATGAGTAATGAAGCCTATGCTGCTAGTTCAAACCAGCCAGTACTTTCAAGCTTCTGGCTATCCATCAGCCAAGAACTGTTAACTATCCGCAAATTCATACAGTACTGCAGATTTCTCAGGCTGCTTCAAGCTAACTAAAGGCTTTCTCAAATGGCTTTGCATTGTAGTTTCAAACTGCAGTAAAAACTCCCCGTGAACTCCCAAGAAAGCAGAAGAGACCTAAAACTTCATCCTGTCTTTGTAATTTTTGCTGATACAAGTGAGCAGGCATTATGTCTCTCACAGAAGCTATAATTCTTGAATTGCCTTCTTCCCACTTCTATTTAAGAGTCCACAAGAAATGTAGCAAGAGGCGTGCCATATCTCAATAGGATTTAGGGATGAGTCTTGAGTTACAGATTTCAACAGCAGTGTGACTAACAGGCCAAACCACAGATCTGATGGTACAAGGAACCAGTGCAAAAACAGTTCCACCTTATGCTGTTTGCATTTGGGACAAAATAGTGGGGTTACTACTGCATTTGCAAGCGAGGTTGCAAGATTCTTTAATAAATCATTTCCCTTACTTCTGCAATTCCTTCCTTCCTTCCTTCCCAACATTCAAGAAGCCTACAAAGGAACATGTTCCTCCTGTTTTATTGGTTTGGATCATTGTTATTAATCCTAATAATTTACAGATACATCTGTGATCCCAATTAAGGAGTGGCAGGTCACAAGGCAAACATGTACGACAGCCTGGCTCTAGAATCAGTGGTTCCATAGGGCTCTGTGTCTGTATGTGTTTTTACGTTATTCCTTGCTGAGTCTGCAAGTGTGCCTTTTCTGTTGGTATTTTCGTAGAACACACACAAAATGCATCTTCCAGCTTGGGTTACTCCTCAAGTGATGACTCAGCTGAAGCAGCTGAAAGATTTCAGCTTTGAATTCCTTTTTGGGATACATAGACGGGTGGAGAAAGCTCGTCTCCAGGGAGGTAAGTGAAAGAATAAGGAATGCAGGTTCAGAAGTAATGAGGGAGTGTCCTGTTGCCTATTTAAGATGTGGGAGCTAATAGTTTGTTCTGTTTTTTGCAGGGGTCCTTTTATCTCAAATAAGGAAAAACCTTACACTAGCTACAAATGCCTCCGCACCACACCACTTTAAAATGCTTATGTACTCAGCAGTAAGTTTGTTTGTGGAGTTTCCTTTCAGATCTTTCTTTCCCTTTCCTGAGCCATCTTTATCATGCTCACTGTCAAGGAGATAAGGCAGTTCTTGTAAACAAGAATTAATCACATCATATACCAGACCTCCTATGGCAACTTCATGGCACAGTGGTTAAACTGCTGTACTGCAGTCAAACTGTGCTCACAACCAGGGGTTCAATCTCAGGGAGCTGACTCATGGTTGACTCAGCTTTCTGTTCTTCCGAAGTTGGTAAAATGAGTACCCAGATCACAGGGGGCAGTGTGTAGCCTGCATAAGTGAATTGTAAACCGCCCAGAGAGTGCTTCAAGCACTATAGGATGGTATGTAAGCAGAACACTTTGCTATTTATTTATTTATTGCATTTATATACCGATCTCATTTCCCTAGGGGAATTCTGGGTGGTTCACACAAAAAGATTAAAAACAAGACATCGATAAAGGAGTATAAAAAAAGGTACTAGGCTTTTCCCCCCCGTACTGTTTTAAAAAGGGGAATATGCAAGTAAGCATTTCCATCCTTCTGCAGTAAAACACAAACGCTTTTGTGCTCTCTGTACAGGCACCTTCATGTTTCTACACCTGTAGGTATGACATGCAAGAAATAGTTGTCCTTATGCAACTGTGTTACTTGTCTTCCATTCAGTAACATAAAACATTTAGAACTAGAAGTTACTTCGGGGGTTTGCAACTCCTAGAATTGGCCATGGTGCCCAGAAAGGGAAGGTCTAGGAGTTATATTCGCAAAGTAACGCTTCCAAGTTCTTCCAAGATGCTCTTTCCCAGTGTAATTCCCTTCTCATATTTGGGAAGGGATGCCAGCCATTCCACCAGGAACCCCAATCTTGTTTTTCCAACCAGTATTCCAGGCGCTGCTGCTCGTCTCCCGTTTTCTGAAATGTGGTTTTTAGGTCTTCTTCCATGTTGGGTTGGTTAAGAGTCTCATGTTCCTTCTTTTGCAGCATGACACAACTCTTGTAGCGCTGCAGATGGCGCTGGACGTTTACAATGGAAAGCAAGCACCCTATGCTTCATGTCACATATTTGAGTTGTACCAAGATGATGATGGGTGAGAGTTTTCATGAAGAGTTTTAAAAGAAGTATCTTTATAACAATGCAGAGGCTGTTGGCCTCCTAACTTGTATACCTTCATTTTTGCCCACATTTTCAGAAATGTGGTAAAGGTAAAAATTGAGGCTGCAAACTTGAAATAAAATGGTTCTCTCATATGCTGTGGGAGTTATGTAGTAATCAGGAAATCCTTATTTCCTTCTTTTTCATTTACTTCTGACATGTGTGTGATATATTCCTGCTGCTAATTATAATTAAGCAGGACTAGCAACACACGCTGTTACAGATGTGAATGTATTTAACTTCTCTGAATGGATACTCTTGCCTCTTTAACACAAAAATTAACTGTACACTAAAAGGGTAAATATCTACCAGTATAAGAGCAGGCCAGTTGCCCCATACTTAATCTCAAACAAGGGGATAAAATATAGTATTTTAAAATCCCTAGCCTTACTTAAGTTATAAAGAATGGCTAGAGGTTTTACAGTATTTGTTCCGGTAGAAATAAAAAAAAAAGTCTTGATTTCTACATAAAACATGGTGAAAACTAGTCAACCCATAATTACCCCTCCAGGTCCTCTCATGTTTGTTTTGCTCCTAGAAACTTTTCAGTGGAGATGTTCTTTCGAAACGAGAGTGGGAAAGACCCTTACCCACTTCAGCTGCCTGGCTGTGAACAACGCTGCCCCCTACAGAGATTCCTCCAACTCACAGAGCCTGTTATCCCACAGAACTGGAAAGAAGAATGTCAGATCGGGACCTCAATGAAAGACACGGGTGAGTCGGGGCTGCTTTGGTAACCAAAGCAATGAACAGGTGTTGGAAGTGTTCTGGCCAACATTCTTTTTTGCTTCAATCTTTGCAGAGCTTATCGTGGTTTTGGCTGTCTGTGGGTCCATCCTCTTCCTGCTCGTCATCCTGCTCCTGACGGTGCTCTTCCGCACGAATGCCCAGCCTCCTGGCTACCGGCACGTTTCTGATGAAGGAGAGGAACAGCCTTGACAATTGCTTCAGCCCCTCTTGAGGCCGCACCGGGAGCACAGCTGAGTCCAGGCACAAGAGGGGCTTTTTTTTTTCAGAGACAAAGTGTCTTCTTGGTTTGCCACAACTGCTGCTTCTAAACCAAAAGGCCCAGAACTTAACACTGCTGGAGGCAGTTGACCTGTCAACTGTGCAACACAGTTAAGTACTTGAAATGAAAAGTGAGTGCGATGGCATCCTTCAGGAAGTTGGGATGCTATCTGTCAGTAGAAGACTAGATCCATCAAAGGCCCAGTTTTACTTCCTTTGAACCTAATATTCCGTCTAAAGTCTGCACTACTTGTCCATAATGGGCATCCTTTCCCACTGAAGCCTCCTGTTCCTCTGAATATCTCATGAAATCTAGTAGTAGAGACTCCTACATCTCTTCCTAACAGTGGGATAGGTGCCTGACACTAAACCAGCAATAACTGGCTTCTCCAGTTAGGTCAGTATCTGGGAACTGAACCACTACCCCCCCCGGCTATAATGCTGAACTTTTTTTTTAAGGGAGCACATCCCAATGGACAACTCTAGGTAAACATGTATGGGAACATGCTTTATCATGCCTTAGAGAGGGAGAAAGATGGTCCAGAACCACATACACCTGCCTTCTTGAAATATATGCCAAGACTGCAGTGCAAGTGCAATACTACAGAAAATTCTTCACTACATTATCCCCCTTTCTAATTCACATTAATTTATGCTGTCACTTACACAGGAACTATTTTTGCCCAACAGCTTCTTCTTTTGAGCTCTGGGTCATCACAGATACCTGCATTCTTCTTAACTCCATGCCTGTGTCCTTGGTACAGACTACAAGGGCCAGGTGAGATCTGTCAGAAAATGGGTTGGTTCAATTTGGAAGCTATTATGTATTTGCATCTTTCCCTTGCTGATCATCTCACCACATGACGTTGGGTTCTGCAAGGCAAGTTGCAAGCCTGAAATAATAGCTGCCACAAAGGGATTACCTACTAGTAAATTAATTTCTTGCAGGCTCGGTAATCAAGTACAAAGAGAAAACGGACTGATGGGGTCTGCAAGAGGAAAAACAGCTGTTGAAAATTTGACTGATTGATGTTTATAGAATTGACCTGAATAACTTTCCTAGCTTTTTTTCATTAAAAATCAAGGTGGAGCTGGACTCTTTCTTAATTTCTCTGTTCAAGTCTCAAAAGCTGGGCTATGAGGGAGAAGGTGCAACGGATTGCAACTTTTTTGTGTAAGAGGTACACTGTATTACAACTTTGTGCACACAGGTTAAAGGTAACAGTGAATCTATCAAGGAGTCAGTTGTCCCAAGTGAAATGTATAGCTTCTAAGCAAAACCTGTTCGTGTGTATTCCTCTTTTGGTTTTTACTTTCAAAATATACAGATTAATATATTTGTACTAGTACAATACCCATCCACATTTTAAAGACCATAGAGCCAAACGTCTTGGAATCTTATCTTTAAAAAAAGAATCACGCTTAAACTTGTGTTGTGAAAGTAAGGCTTAAAGGAGAAAGAGGAAACTACTAGCAGGACATCTTCTGAGCCATTGGCTCTCCTACTTGTTTTTTCCTACTGTGACCAACCCTTTGATGCATTGCCCAATAACCTATGAATATCAATTCAAAGTGGAAATTGGAATTCTTCTAAGCTCTAGAGCAGTGGTTCTCAACCTGTGTGTCCCCAGATATTCCTGGACTGCAACCCCCAGGAGCCTCCACCACTCGCTATGCTGGAAGGGGTTTCTGGGAGCTGCAGTCCAGGAACATCTGGGGACCCACAGGTTGAGAACCACTGCTCTAGAGTGGAACCTTACATTCTTGGCTGAGAGTTAACCCACTTCATTTCTGCCCCTTGGTTTGGCTTGCATCCTAATTCATTTTCCTTCTCAAAGTACAGCTTTGCCTCTCTGATATAACAAAAAGAAACGCCTTGTCCCGTAAAAAAAACCTTTATTAACTATTTCAA
The DNA here is from genome assembly GCA_029282475.1 of Phrynocephalus forsythii. Classification (NCBI taxonomy): domain Eukaryota; kingdom Metazoa; phylum Chordata; class Lepidosauria; order Squamata; family Agamidae; genus Phrynocephalus; species Phrynocephalus forsythii. The sequence continues at coordinate 137,627,461 of JAPFRF010000001.1, read as the reverse complement.
TATTGTGAACCAAAGAACATATTAAGGCAACCCCAACAGCAACTGGTGCAATATAGCCACCAGCCTCAAATTCAGTTTCCTTCTTCAAGAAGGTCCTGCACAAGCATGTTAAGCTCCTAAGCAATTATGTAATATTGGCTAACTTTCAAGCAAATGCATCTCAGCTAATCATTGCTTCAAACACAGGGCTGTTTGGTGTTTTTTTTTTTTTTTTGGGGGGGGGGGGAGGAATCACATGCTTCTCTTTTGGTAGCCAGGGAGTAGCATAAAGTATTCTTATTTCAGCCCAAGGACAGAGACAAATATAGGCTTCTTAATCCACAGAAGGGCTACTGCAGTTCCCTGCACTGGACTATTACAAAACAGAAGATGCATACAGATGCCTTGCTCTGCTCAGACTCTTTAAATCCGAGTGAGCAGGCACCCGTACTTTGCCCTAAATTAATGTGTGCCTTTTGCACCTCAGCTTCCATGATCTAGAGAAGCTGGTAAAGGGCCTGCCACCTCTGAAGCCACTGTTGCTTAGGATGCCAGCGCCAGCTCCACTTAGCCAGCGTGACAGAGAAACTGGCCTTGTCAGTCCTCTGGATCCTTTCCTTTCCTCTCCTCCATGTGTTTTTTGCGCTGGCTGACGCGCCTTCTTGTGCCCTCGACCTCGAGGCTGAGTAGCTTCGTTTTGAGTTTGCTTTTTCCTGGGTTTGATTGTGGGTTCCTGTGCCCTCCTCGCTGAGATGAGGTCTGGCATCCAATTCCCTGCTCTATCATAGCTTGCATAAGACGCTCCTGCTTCCTAGATATCATCTCCTCACGGCTCCAAATAAGAATATTAAAACCTGCCAGAAGAAGAAAAAAACCCCCACAGATATAGGAATGCTGCGTTGAATACTGTTCATGCATGTAAGTATCCCTCCAGATTATACCGAATGACAGATTCCATCGTTTCCTCCTCACTTATTGGCTGCGCTGCCCAGCTCTGATGTAAGATTTACAAAGTTGTGGAAGGCCAATTTGTGCCTTTTATAAGATACACAACAGAAGCTCAAACATCATCTACCAGACTTAGTTGTTTGCCAGCCATTAAAATTCAATGAAATAATAGATCTGGAGTCTACGGAGTCCCAGGGCTAGCAACTGTTCATAGCAGTGAGCAAATGTTACATGCCATCAGAGTTATGACGGACTGAAAACAGCTCTATAATAGGGTTCGGAGGTACAGTATGTGAGATTTTCAACAAGTAGGTTCTCCAACTACCACTGTTAATATCCATGTAATATATTCACACTGGGATCTGAACCCAGGTCTTCTGATTCCTAGTCTAACATTCTTTCTTCTACTTTCTGCCTCCTGAATAATTCAGAAGTAATCAGCCTTGTGCAAAAGAACACACAAAGAAGTGTTTTAATCAATTATGTATTTACTATGAAGTTTTACTTTTCTCTTTTGTTTTCAATTTTTAATTTTTTGTATAATATTGGTTATTCCCTTTATATACTGCCCTAGTTAGCATTAAGGGTGAATGGCACTTTAAAATTATTTTTGAAATAGAATATAATGTTGCCTGTTTTCCATCATGAGAGGAAGGTTTTATATACTGATTCTGCAAGTAATTCATGTCCAATGTAATGCATTCTCACAATTAATACTGTATAGATTTTGCCAAAATATTTACAGTCCCTGACAGTAACTTAATTTTGATACTTAAAAACCCCTAAAACTCAACTGTTGAAACTCAAAGATTTATTATTATTTACTGCCATAATTGTATTATTAAAACAATGACTTACCCATTCCAGAAGCTAAGGTGTCTCCCATAGGGTTAAACTTATTGAGCTGTAAATGAAAGCATAACAATGCACTGTAACCTTTGTCAGCTGACACTTTTATCAAATCAGGAGAGAGAGGATTCTAGGCAGAGGAAAAAAGAAAGGCCCAGCACTGGATTTGAAAGAATTCTGCACAAATCGTCAGGGCTTTCAATGGCAGGCCCTTTTCCCAGTTGTGATCTCAGCAGCGACCCGTCGTGAGATGCAGATATGTGCCCCAAGAGAAACAAATAAATATTGTACATAAGCTTACAGATTTAAAAGCCTTTTACACAGGCAGTGTAAAAATCAGAAAGAAAGACAGACAAAGTGGAAGCTATTCCCCCTGCCACTTGTTCCTGAACCCCAGAAGAAGTAGTACCTGCAACAACTATTTGAAAGTTCTGTACTCACTGAGATAATGCCTGATGCATTTGAGTCATGAAGCTGGCATACCATCTCCCCACTGTTTCCATCAAATATATCAACTGTTCTCAACTCATCTGGTGTGTACCCTGGGAAGTGAGGGTCTGGGTATCGACCGGCCACAATGAGATCATAACGAGGATGCCATGTTGCCTAAAATACAGCAGAAATGTTAAACTGGTGTGCATTACAGAGCACTAGAGCTCAACAGCATGAGTTTTCCACCCTTCAGATGTTCTGAGGGGTTAGAATCTACTTGAAATCAGATTCTACCCTTACCCATCATCAGGCAAACAAGACCCTGAAATACATAATAATAGAGCAAGAGAATTTTCATAGGGTCTTAGTACTACTACCTAACACTTTATACATACTTTTAAGGCAAAGTAGTACTTGGAAGTATTTCCATCACAATTAAGTGCACCTGCCCTAAAATTCCCACTGCCCGACCTTGTCTCCAGTTGGCAAGCGTTCTCCTTCAAATGAACTAATTTGTACAGATGTGTAACAACAGACTGCATCACCTTTTGAGATGCAAGTATCTACCTGCCAATCAAGGTCCCAGGTAATTTCCATACAAGAGCTATAGGATATTTTTCCTCTTAACGTTTGACCACCACCCAGCTGGATAGGGCCCACTGTTAATACAGTATTCCTAATTTATCACCTTAATTGGTGTGAGATGCTGAAACTGCCGATGAGGATGGGAAATCAAATGCTGTGGTTTAGACCAATCAGAAGATGAATAAACTCGGATTTCATTATGCTGGTCGGTACTCAGTAGCTTAGCACCATCTGTTGGGCTGAAATAAGCTGAAAATGGGAGAAGCCATTTAAAAAACAAAACAAAAGGCGAATCTATGTAAAACCACATTCTGTGGCGAGTTTAAACAAAATAATTTCCACATAATGTTTATTGACACATTTCCTAACATTCTACTTAAGAATTATAATAATCTCACTATGCTTAGCCTTGTAGAAATATGAATTATAATACAGAAATATATTTGATTAAGAAACAATATAACTGCTGGGCGATAGTCTCTTTAAATATAGTTTTCAGACTGTAAAACACCCAAACACAAGAAAATAATTTCTCTGAATTAAAATAACTAAACATGGACAAAACACGAGATAAAACTCCACAGCCAACCTGTGAACAAAGTGTTGAGTTCCCAATGGGGATATACCATACACAAATCATTATGCATCACATTCTCAGTAGGACACGGATGTATCTTTTCAGTTTCCTTGGATTGTACCCAGAACAAAACATACTAATGTTTTTGTTTTTATGTTATTATCTGTGAACTTGAAGCCTCTTTTAAATGTAAAAGAAACTGAGACAAATCCAGTGGGCCACATAATACATTTCATTTAAAAAAAATATGTGGGGCTAATATTGAGATGGTTCAGTGAGTTAGGCATGTGGCTGCAGATCTGGAGTTTGATTCTCCACTTTGCATCCCAGAAGCGGCAGCCTATGTAGACTTGGGCCACATAATCTATTTGTGATCTCCCAAAACACCACCAGAAAAGGGAATGTGTGCCCCCCTCCAGCCCCAATAAGCGATCAATAGGGTTCCCTTCTTCCTGTTCCATGAGCTTTCTCCCACACAGGATTTTTCGAACAAGGCTTTAGCTTTTCAACAATGGCAAAGTTGGCTGTGTAGGTCTATTCCCACTAACATGTGAGTTAATAAACTCAAATCCCATTCCGATAATGTCCCTTGTCTCAACTTCTTAAGAGTTTAACACAGTTGGGTTTGCTTTCAGCACCACGGCTCTTTGGCCCAGCATGGGTTAGCACAACAAGGGTGACTTGTAACTCCTCAGTGAGTATAGGCTAAGGGATCCATGTTTCTGAAACACGCTCCATGCTTTCCATCTCCCTCCACCAGGTTCTCTTTGTAGTAGCAGTGTTTCTTTCTCAGGTGTGACAATGTCTATTATCTCTCCCCCTCCCCCAATAAAAAGGGTCTCTGCCTCCTCTCTACACACTCACAGCTGTACCCACACCCTGGTCCACAGGTCCTTCTTTAAAATGTCCTCTCAGTCACCTTGGAGTTCACATTCTTCAGGAGGTTCTACATTGATCAGCCACAACATTAAAACCACTGACCGGTGAAGAGAATAGCATTGATTCAATCATCACAATGGCACCTGTCAAAGGGTGGAATATTTTCAGCAGCAAGTGAACATTCCGTTCTTGACATGTCATGTGTTGGAAGGAGCAAATATGGGGAAACGAACAGATCAGAGTGACTCTGACAAGGGCCAAATAGTGATGGCTGGATGACTGGGTAAGAGCACCTACAAAACGGCACGTCTCATGGCGTGTTCCTAGTATGCAGTGCTTTGCACCTATCAAAAGCGGTGCAAGGAAGGACAACTGGTAAACCAGCATCAGGGTCACCGGTGCCCCAGACTCACAGATGCACATAGGGAGCAAAGGCTAGCTTATCCATTCTGATCATACCGAAGAGCTACTGTAGCTCATATTGGTGAAGAACTTAACTCTAGCGGTGACAGAAAGGGGGCAGAGCACACAGTGCATCGTTACAGAACGCTAAACCACTTATGCTTACTTCATATTATAATACCCTGAAAAGGGTGATCTTAAGTTAGAACTCTCTTGACTGCATGTAATTCATCTTTTTCCCTTATACACAGCCCACCAGATATCAGGCTGGATTTAGTTCCCTAAATATTGGGTGATTTCCTAGGGTGTAGGATATTCACAGGTATTTTCTTAAGACATGTGCTGTGCCAAACAGCTGGAGTATCATGATGTCATTTACAACTAGAGTACAAAGACAGGCTTTCTAGTTCTTTTTGTACTTAAAGTACCAATTACAACCAGAACAATTTCAGGTTTGTTTTGCCACAATCATTCAATCACAATTTGTGCAACTTCTTCAGCAATCTTTTCAGATTTCTTCTCTTCAATTCTAACATCCTCATGTATATATCATATATCATCCAGACCTATTTCCTTTAAACAATTATCACCACCAGACATGCTGAGTGAGGTGTTTATCAGTTTGAATCTAGAAGCCCCATAATATTTTGCCTTCTCCATTTTCAACTTTCCATTCTGTCGTCCTAGCAATGTTTGTTCAGTGGTATATTTTATTTCTCCTGCACCATTTTCTAGTGCACCATTGCTATAACTTTATTACAAGTGTCCAAACAATCTGTTTGGGCAATCTTCTTGCAGCCACTGATAAGGTGGCCCAGAAGTTTTTTTTCCCCTGCTTCTTTACACAACCAATATTTACTGTTATTGTGTGATTTCTCAACCTGGGTTTTTATTGCCCCTGTATGGCGTGCTTGTACTTGTGCTGCAAGAATAAGCCAGTTTCTTTCTCCAGTATTCCTCTTCTCTGTCACTGCCATGTCTTTGTACTCTCAGCTTTTCCATGGATGTTTTTAAAGCATTGGACATGGAGTGCTTTACTTTACCACCACATAGTTAACTCTTCTTCTCAACAAGCTCCCCCTTGTGTGTATGGTCTTCAATAATCCTACTTTATCTACTTCTCCCAATGCTTCTCCTTGACTTTCCCTGATATATTCTGCTAGGCCTCTCTTTTTTTGCTCAACTGATTGATTTGTGGCATTCCATGTCAAACTTCACGCCATGGAAGATACGGTTGGTTGATGCTGCTACACAGATGTGGTGCATGATGGATTGTTACTAGTTTTATAACTCTTCAAAGGTATCCAGCTCAGCTTGTGTCCAGTCTATTATGCCTGCAGGTATCAAACAACCAGCTCCAACTAAATGTTTATAGCTTTGATGGTGTTCCCACTAAGAAGCTTTGATGTCAGCACTTTTCTAGTCCTTCTAATATGTTCCCTACTAACTTTACTTTTAACTCCATGTCTGATCTTTTCTGCTTGGAGGATGCTCAACTATTCATAACTTTCCCCTGATATAAGACTCTTTACGTCATTGCCATACTGTTCACCAGCTTTCCCCTATTTATTGCCCAAACTGTTGCTCTTAAGTCCATAATTCCTTGCTAAATTGCTCCTATATACAGTATGCTTATCATGTTCAATAATGACTCAATTTCAATTTCTGAAAAATATTAATGCAAGAGCAACAACATTGGTAGAACAATTAAATTTAAAGTTAAACAGACCTACAGATTCACTCTTCTTTTTGGAAGAAGACAAATAAAAACATTATTTATAGGACTAAGTTTTTTTTAAAAAAATGTCACTACAGCTTGCAACACCTCCTTAACTTGTATTATCTCAACAGGTGACCTACATGAATGAACCAATTTGTTTAGAGTGCAGCTGGCACTGGATCAGAAGACAAACAAAAACATTCGGCAGTTAATTGAAAGTCCGAGTGGCACACAGTGAAAGGGTCTTAAAAGAGAGTCAAAAAAGGTTTATACTTTTCTATCTTACCTGCATTAACGGGTTTGTCATGTGGAAGCACATGAAGACAACTTGATTTGTCCTTAATGTTTCGCAGATCCCATATTTTGACTGTCTGATCCACTGAGGCTGTAGCCATGAGCCAATCACAACGAGAATTAAACTCCACATGAGTCACCTTCTTTTTGTGCAGTTTCAGATTCCATATCTGCAGCAGATACAACAGGAGGCATGATTTTCATTTTATGAGGTTTTTTGGGAGGCTGGAAAAGTGCACAGCCCACCCAGGTTCAGGATAGCCACACAAACCTTTTCACCTTCTGTACTAAGTAGAACGACATTTCCCACATTATCACCTGTCAACACAGAACGCCATGTTGCAGATACATCAACACTGCAATACCAGAAACTAAAAAAAAGAGAAGAAAAAAGAAAAGCAGACTCAGAACTGTATGTTCCTAAAGAGGTATAAACAAGGGTATTTAACAAACATAAGAGAGTATTCTTTAGCCCTAGAAAGAGTCAAAAGCACCAGTCATGGACCCAATATTTAAATAAATCAAGTCATCACAAGTGAAGTGAGCCATAGGAACCCAAAAATGTATGGGTTATCTACCAAACAATGCGGACCAAAAAAAAGCCAGAATGAAGAGTCTCAATAATGCATCTGAAGAAGTATGCAACAGTTCATGAAAATGTGTGCCACATAAAATGTGTTAGCCTTCAAGGTTCTACAAGTCTTTTTCCAGTTCAAATCAAGAAGCCCACTGCAACTGCCTGGAAGGCTAAGACCACTCCGAAAGCTTTCATGTGAGGTTCTTAAATGGTTTAAACAAAAAAATTTGCATGACTACCTACTCTAATTTCTCAGAAAGTGGAAATTTTTCAAGTTATGGAGAATAGGAAACCAAGCTATGGAGAATAGGAGACCAAATCTATTAGGAATCTGTCAGTAAGCCAGAGTTTACATGGCAGGTAAAACTGCTTCTCCTTTTCCACTGCTTTTCCAGTGAACCTCCAAAATGTTTTAAAAAAAAAAAACCCAAGTTTAAACACATCATGAACAAGTGTGCCTCCAACTGATTTTTAGTTCTTCAAAAACCCACCACTTATTGTAAGATGTACAGCCTCCAAATACTTGCTGCATCAAATGTCTCCTACACACAGTCACACTCACTCCATTTGGAGCAGTGGGCAATAAAAAATAAGTATTCTTGAACCTAGATCATTGACTTCCTCTCTCCACACAACACATGCTACATGTGATCTTAGCCAAAAGGCCGAGAAGCTACTTATGCTGCTAACAGAAAAAAAACGCATAATCATTTGCAGTTTCTAACAGGAAAAGAATGTTACCTTCCCTACATATTAGCTGCATTATAGGGGCTAAATGTCTATCCTTAAAAAGAGGGTCTTCAGAGATACCAGCACTCTCTTTCTCTGTTATGCCACTCAGGGGCTCATGCTTACAAAATGCTGAGCTATTTCACTTGTCAAGATGAACAACAGGCAGCAAATTCAAATGGACCTTTGCTTGGTTACACTGATTCTTACACTTTCTCTTATACATCCAGGAGAACAGTGCCTTCAAATTCAAGGAGCCTCTCCTGACACATTTACAAAAAGGTTACAGAAAACGTTATGAGCGGCCCATCAGCCCTGGCCTTCTTGTGCCTCACCAAACATCATGAAATTCATGGTCACAGCCAGGTGTGCAAGAGATCACTTGTGCTCCTTGGCCCTCAAGATGTTGTAGTCTAAGAGTGCCATCCCCTGATGCCACATAAAGTTTGTTCAAGTCAAATGGGCTGAATTTCATGCCTCCAAGAGAGTCTCCTGGGCCATTCTGAAACAGACAGGAAGAGGAGAGGAATGCACGCAAGTTACTAGGGAAGAGAATCAGCACATCCTAGCAGATGTGTCCTGAGGTCATGAGAACTTGAGGATTAGCTTTCCAAAACTTGATGCCCTCCAAAGGCTTAACAGGAGTGTTTCTGAGACTCCTAACCACTGGTAATATATGACAGATGAAGTTCAAAACAATGGGTGGGCAGCAGGCTGGGAAATTCTTCTCAATGTTGATGAACCTATCTGGACTGAAGGAGGGGGAGAACCATCAGTTTAAAGCAAAAGGCTATGATTTATGCTATCATTTAAAAAAAGGAAATTCTGGCCACAGTTCATATACACATCTCAATAAAATATATGGATATATCACTGCACCTTTTTGCACCACAAATGAGCACAAGATGTGAGGTATACTATATAATCTCCTTATAGGCACCAATTTCTTCCTACTGCTACTAAAAAAAACCCCACACCAACTCACAAATGGGAGAAGATTACTGTTTAAGTCCCTCTCTTAAAGAGAGAACTCCTGCATAGTACGAAGTGTTAGGCACCTGCCCTCAAAGAACAGTTGGTGTGCTTCTCAAAGTTCTTTTCCAGGAAATACATTCCAGGATCAGATGTGTGGACTCCTACCAAGCAGGGGGTGGGGGTGGGGGCTTGAAAAAGCACATTTTCCCAACACTTAAATGCTGATATAAATTGGATTGTTCACTTGGATTAAGAAGCATAAGTAAAGACATCAAACTTTCAGAAGGTGGCAGGACTGAGCAGCAGAACTATAACGTCTGTGAAGAACAACTATATGTATAATGAAAAGTTAGAAAGGGAAAAAAACTCACGGTTTCCCACCAATCATTTTGATTCAGGAACCAACGCCGAAAGCTAGGTAATACTGTAGATAGAGCTATCTAGTTGATATTGAAATAATCAACCTTAGAACCAGTTTTTTATTAATTTTTATTTATTTATTTATTTATTGGATTTATACCCCGCCCATCTTCCCAAGGGAACTCTGGGTGGCTTACAGGGCTGAACAAGTCAGCTAACAATACTTAACCCTGTGCTGGCTGGTTTTATAAAGCCCAATATGGAAAATCCTTTTATAAAGTTGACCAAATCCTAGGAAGCTCTAAGATTTCCTCTTGGGAAGTAGAAGCTAATTAAAAAGCTTTTTTAGAAAATGACTGTGAGGAAATAAAGGGCTTGGGCAATATGAAAAATGAGATTCAATTTACGGACCCTTCGTTTTGTCCGTGAGGGTACTGGAATTTAACTTCTTGACCAGTGACTGAATGGCAAACAGACAGTCCACGCTTTCCACTTCAAAGAAGGGCAGATACTTCCACGTTCATCTTCGATCAAAAGGATTCTAACATCTTGTGCTGCAACCCCTGCTCTGCCCCCAAGTCGGCAGGGAATGGAGGAGAGTCCCACTTCCTTCCCTTCCAAGACAGATATATATATATCTGATGGTTCTGAAAAGCGGTCTTTTGTCTTGTAGAAGGATGAAAGAGGATGAAGTGCAATTACAGGAAGGGTGAAAGGCCCATTCATTTGTATAAAAATGGGGAATCAACATAGAGCTTTGGAGCCTGGCAGACCTCTGCAAAGACCATGCCTTGCTTCCCTCGTGGCACCGAAAGACCTCTGCATACCATTTTAGAAAGCTATGATGGGGAATCCTCATGGGGTACGCCCCAGAACTACTCCATTCCTCTGCTTAGATATGAGTCTGATAGGGTGGCTCAGATTTTATTTTCTGGTGAGATTCTGCCTGAATGCTGTAATCCTGTACTTCTCTACGCTCCTGATTTTTTAGTAACCTTTCTGTGTAACCCTTTCAAATTCTCATTGTTTAAAATTACCCTCCACCACCACCACCCCGCCACATCCTCAAATAAAATTCCAAAATCCTTTCAAGCAACTGTCTACAGAGTTTTGGCTGAAAGGGAGTATGGTACTAAAGCCAGTCAACCAAGCTACTGAGTTTTTAATATTTCTATGGAAGTGCTGGTAGCCTACCTAACAAGCTTGGCACACAAGTTTTAGAATCATAGAGTTGGAAGAGACCTCAAGGGCCATCCAGTCCAACCCCCTGCCATGCAGGACTTCCCGACAGACAGACATCCAGCCTCTGCTTAAAAACCTCCAAAGAAGGAGACTCCAACCACCCTCCGTGGCAGCATATTCCACTGCTGAACAGCTCTAACCATCATGAAGTTCTTCCTAATGTTTAAATTGAATCTCTTTTCCTGTAGTTTGACACCACTGTCCCGCGTCCTAGTCTCTGAAGCCATGGAAAACAAACCAGTCCCCTCTTCAATGTGACATCCTTTCAAATATTTAAACATGGCTATCATATCCCCTCTCAGCCTTCTTTTTATAAGGCTAAACATGCCCAGCTCCTTAAGCCAGTCCTCGTAAGACATTTTTCCAGACTTGGTTGTCCTCCTCTGGACCCATTCAAAGTTGTCAACATCCTTTTTAAATTGAGGTGCACAGAAGTAGACACAGTACTCCAGGTGGGGTCTGACCAGAGCAGAATAGTGTGGCACTATCACTTCCCTTGATCTAGACACTATGCCTCTGTTGATGCAACCAAGAATCGCATTGGCTTTCCTGGCCGCCGCATCACATGGCTGACTCATGTTCAATTTGTGGTCCACCAAGACTCCCAGATCCCTTTCACAGGTACTATTTTCCAGCCAGTTGTCTCCCACAGTTGTCTCTGTATAATTCATTCTTTTCATATACAGTGGAACCTTGACTTACATACTGCTTGACTTACATCATATTTGACTTGCATCAAGAAGGGGCCTGTTTGACTTGAGTCGCAGGCTTTGACTTACATCTCGGAGCCCCGGCGCAAGGCACCGGAATTGGGTGGCAGCCACAACCCAGCATTGCGGCTGCCGCCTTGCTCCTGCCTTCTTCCCCCCTCCGGCAGTGGCAGCTTCGCAGGCCAGCTCAGAGCATCTGGAGCTGGTCCTCGGCCTCATCGGCTGCTGCCGCAGGAGGAAAAGAAGGGCCAGGAGCTTGGCTTCGCTGGTTAGACAGTCGGCTCAGTCTTGTAAAAAATCTGGCTGCAGAAGTCTGGTCCACAATGGAAGCATTTAAGTTGCGGAAATGTACAGTTGTGCGACTCTAATGGTAAGCATAGAGTTGTTCAGAACTTGGAACGTCAGGTTAAAAATCAGTAAAACTTAAATGTTAGACATTGTTGCTATGAACATTAAAAAGTGGAGGCATATAACTTGTGGACTATAATTCCACTGCCTCCTCCTCTCTTTGAAGAGACATTTCATTTACATCCCCAGAAGGAATCTCCTGTCCCAGTCAAATTTGTGTTAAATTGCTGTTTTCGGGGGGCTTTTTCATCTTCTAGAACGGATTAATCCGCTTTCCCATTACTTTCTATGGGAAAAGTTCGTTTGACTTAAGTCATGTTTGACTTAAGTCTAGACCACTGGAACGGATTAATGACGTAAGTCAAGGTTCCACTGTAGATGCACCACCCTAAATTTCCCTCTGTTGGACTACACTAGAATGGGCCCACTGAATCAATGGGGATTTGATCCATCAACTCTTCAGTATGTTCTGTTGATTTAAACATCCCTTGCTCTATCACAGTTAGAGTAGGTTCATTTGAATCAACTGTATATATAAAGGAGTTGACTTACTAAATTCCCATGGATTCAATGAGCCCAGTCTAATGTGATTTACTACACTAAGCAACAGGTCAATATGTAAGAGCTCAAATCACAGCACATATCCAGTGTCTTTCAACAGCAGCAGCTCCAGCCATTCCCAATTATTAATAAAAAATACATATTTATCCACTTGTAGAATCAAGGAAGCTAATTTTGCACAAATTACAATGTTCCATCCAGCCATAACAGCCTTCTCTTTTCCAGACTACAGAATGTGAGTCTTGCAATGAGACTTTGATCTGTTTCTCATGGCTCACAGATAAGGGAAAAATAAGCAAATTCCAGGCTTAAAACGTTTCAGTGGTGGCAAACCTTTGGTACGCCAGATGTTTTGGACCACAACTCCCACAGTCCCCTGTGATTGGCAATCTAGGCTTGGAATTCTGGGAGTTGTGGTCCAAAACATCTGGAGTGCCGAAGGTTCACCACCACAGCCCTAGGTTCTTATTGCCAAATATATCCCAAAGGAGATTTTCATTCAAAGTGTCTCTCAGGTGCATGATGTCTAGTACAGTACAGTATTTCCCAATGTGGCCTACACATAATCTGGCTGCAGGTAATCAAAAGGCAAACAAAATCTGGAACTGCATTTAGAAATGAATTAGAAAATATCCTTGTGTGTAAAGATACCTCATTGGAGACCAAAGTAAAATCATTCGCACTATAGTACAGTGGTACCTCTGATAAAGAATTTAATTCGTTCTCAGAGGCAATTTGTTATCTGAAAAAATTGTTTTCTGAAACGTGGTTTCCCATTGAAATGTATGGGAAACCAATTAATCTGTTCCAGAGGTCTGAAAAAAGGCAAAAAAGCTGGGGGAGGAGGGTCCAGACGTCTTTATAAAATGCACTTTAAAGGCTTGCAGTGCCGGAATACCCTCCAGAACATCCCCCTGCAGTGCAATGCAAACATGGACAAGAGAAACCAGCAAGACTACCCCAGTCTGTTCCCATCCAAAGTGCAATGGGGAAAAATGCAAACAAACAAACATAAGCAGGAAGAAAAATCCAGCCCATTTTTGCCTGCAGAGCAATGAAAAAAGACTGCAAACACAGAGAAATGAAATCAGCAAGACTACCCCAGCCTCTTCCAGCCACAAATGCAAAGAAAAGCAGTGCCAAGATTAATAAAAGCTAGCTCTCTATCTTACCAAGTTCCAAATCCCTCAGCAAGACATTTCCAGAATGGCTCCAAAACACTATGAAAAAAACGATCTAACTCCTCCCACCCACCCATAAACTATGCAAGGCATTATGAAACATTTGTTATCCGAGGCAGCCCATAGGAACATTTGCTATCCGAGGCAGCCCTATACCTGGAAATTTCCATTTGTTATCTGAAAAATATGTTATCCGAGACATTCTTTATCCGAGGTATTATTGTACAGTATTTGCAATTACTATGTATGAATGTAAAAATGAAACAATGAAAAAAGCTGATGTAAAAATCAATTCATTAAAAAGTACAATTAGAGAAATTTATGGATAGCAAGAATTTCTGGAAAGAAAAATATGTAGCTGCTAGATCAAAACAAGTCTGATCTCCCACTAAATGATAAAATGATTAAATTGAAGTTATTGAACCATGAACATGTTATAGGATAAGACTCACTAGGAAAGACAGTAATACAGCACTAGGAAAATTAAAGAAAGCAGGAAAAGAGGAAGACCTAATAAGTCATGGATTGACTTAGTAATGGAAACCACTTTTTTAAATTTACAAGACCCAGAGACGGCTGTTAGTAACAGGACATTTAGTAATTAATTTGCAGGTCTGCCATAAGCTAAAAGAGACTTTATTGCATATTACAAATATGTACTGGCCACAGCCTATCATAAAGAAAAATTAATCTCATTTTAACAAAACCTATGTTTTCTTTATTCAGTCAACATGAGTCCTCTTCACATTATTTTTCTTGACTCAACTACATACGTCTGAAGAGATATATAATATTACATGAGGCCCAGCATGTGTCGTTTTTCCTTCTGATTTATCGCTCAGAACTTTACTATGCAGATCAGTTCCTGATGCATAAACAAGACCTGATTGCAATGTTCTTATATTTAATTTATCTTCACACATTCTACTGGAACACACATCAATTTGTAGTTGTTTCGAACCACAGCCTAGGTCTTCTGAAAAAAATCACGAAACACACTGATAATAGAATACAGCACAACTAATCAACAAACCTTTTATTTCCTTCTCAAGGAAAGGGAACACCACTTCCCCAAGAAGGAATAAGGATAACCAAGTTAGCCTACCACAGCGAATATATGCAAACTCACATTATATAGGCTAGACTTACCTCCATTACAAAAGGCTTGTCATTGTTAATACAATCCACTCTTAGTATCAATGCATTCCCAGCCTCAGATTATCAGATGCGCTAACAGTGAACCAAGTTATTCAAACTTTAATGCTTATGTAGACAACACAGCTCAATCTGAACATTAAAAAGTGGTACCAAGAGATTTGAAGGAATCTAAGGTTTTGCAAAGGTACACAACTTTTTAAAAAGGAGTTCTAAAAGGTAGAATCAAAAAACAGCTCAATAAAGACTGAGCATACTAAGTGGGCAAAGAACTCTGTCAGTTGTAGAAAGAACAATGACAAAACTAAGGGGAAGAACTTTGAATGAGCCATGGCTGATTGGAATACTGAACATGAACATGGCACATTTTGTTGCCAATTTTTGAATCTGAAGGGTTTGGGACTAGGCCTCCTGCCAAAGTTGTCCACTCATACCAGTTTGTTGGTTATTTCTATGTTATATAAATTGTCATATAATTCATTCTGCCATTCTGTGATGATTCCCGACTAATGAGCTGCCTGAATTGATTTTAATTATCAATAGCTTTTACACTGGATTTCTTACCAATAGTAGTACCAATTTCCAGGGCTCAAACAAGGCTGGACTGCATCCCAGGACTGGGAGACTGTTCTAGAGGCCAACCTCCCCATCCTACAAGCCTATCAAGTGCCACATTTCTGCTGGATCTGTTGCCAGTGCTGAAATTTGGTGGGTCTTCAGCTGCTGATGAGACTCATGGTACAGAAGAAGGCTCCAGTATCCTTCCACGCCACTGAGCCCTACAAAACTGCAAGGTACAGCAACTACTTCCCTTTCTGTAGTGACAGCAGTGGAGGAGAAGGTGGGGAATTAACCATGATTTCAGTAAAGTGTTCTGCATATATACCGCCCCATAGTAGCAGAAGAAATAGTGGTGGTGGCCTCTACTGATTTTGCAGTGGTACTGGGCTTTGGTTGCTGTGATGCAGGGGGCAAAGGGGACTGCGTATACTGTAGCTTCCAAGGGATATTTTGCCTAAGTCTAAAAGGTGGAGGACATTTTTAAAAAATAGTCCTTTGGGAATAACAAATCACCCATGTTTTAAGAGTGACTGCAAAACCAAAAA
This sequence comes from Phrynocephalus forsythii, assembly GCA_029282475.1. Taxonomy (NCBI): domain Eukaryota; kingdom Metazoa; phylum Chordata; class Lepidosauria; order Squamata; family Agamidae; genus Phrynocephalus; species Phrynocephalus forsythii. The sequence continues at coordinate 137,611,852 of JAPFRF010000001.1, read as the reverse complement.
CAAACAAGCAAACCTTCTATTACCTATAAATTGCTATAAATTTTGTATCCCATGAGCCACAATGCTATGATGATGTATTACAGTTGCCAGAAGATGAAAAGAAGCAGTGACATCAAGTATTCACACCAGTGTTGTTACCAGAAGGTCAAAAGGCAGTAGGATGCAGGTGGATATACAAAATTAAAAAATCAAGTGACAATAATGTAACCTGCAAGGCAAGGCTTGTGGCACAAAGTTTTTCACAAGAGAAATATGTGAATTTCACAGATGTTTATGCACCTAGAGTGAAGGCAGAAACATTTAGAATGGTTTTGACAATTGCAGCATCAAGAAAGTGTCAAGTGCATCATTTTGATGTGGAGACAGCATATTTAAATGCAAGTTTACAGGAAGACGTCTACATGAAACAAGTGCCTGGATATGAATTAAAAAACCCACAGCTTGTTCTGAAATTGAATAAAGCGTTGTATGGACTCCGTCAATCAGGGTTGGCCTGGAATTGACATTTGCATGAGAAATTAACAAAAATAGGTTTTTCTCAAAGCAGGGCAGATCCATGTTTGTATACAAAAGTTTCTGTAATCCTAATTGTTTTTGTTTATGATTTATGTTTGATGGTGCCTGATATCTCACATGTTAAGTGGTTTATGTCTTCATTAGGTAAAGAAGTAAAAATGAAGCATCTTCAACATTATTTAGGGGTTGATGTTACAACTGATCCTGAAGGTAACTTCTATCTGTGTCAAAGTGACAAGATAGAGCAGCTAATACAGAAATGTAAGATGGGGGACTGCAAACCAGTCTCAACACCAATGGAGGTGGGGTTCAACAGAGATCCTGAAGATGGGGAGTTTGGCAATGTTGAACTGTATCAATCTCTATTAGGTTCATTGATGTATTTGTGTTCCTGGCCTGATATTTCAGCTACTATCAACATTTTGAGCCAACATGCTGCTAAACCATTAAACAAACACTGGAAAGGTATAAAACGTGTTTTAAGATACCTTAAGGCGGTGGTCCCCAACCCCCGGTCCGCGGACCGGTGCCGGTCCGTGGACCGGTCGGCACCGGGCCGCCTGGGGAGGCCGGGGAAGCTCCTCCCCTGTTCCTCCGCCGCCCTCCTCCTCCTCCTCTTCTCTCCCGCCGGGGAGGAGGAGGAGGAGGAAGGCTGGAGGAGCGCAGGAGGAGCCGCCGCCGCCGCCGCCTTTGCCTTTGCCTCCCTCCTCCCCTCCCCTCCCCTCCTCCCGGGCCGGCCAGCCGGCGACTCCGCCCCAAAACGCTGGCGCCCCGGTGGCGGTGGCGGCGGCCGCATGCCGTTGCTCTCCTCTGGGGAAGAGGAGGCGGAGGCGCCCATCCTCCTCCTCCTCCCCGGGATCCCCCGGGATCCCTCGCGGCACTGACGAGCCGCCTCCTCCTCCTCCTGCTCCTGCTCCGGTTCCTCCTCCTCCTCCTCCTCCCGCCGCCGCCGAAGGATCAGCAGCGAGGGCAATTGCGGAGGGGTGGCGGCGGCGGCGGCGGGACGGGGGGGGCGATGCGGCGGCGGCGGTGGGGCGATGCGGGGGTGGCTGCTGCTGCTCCGGCGGGCGGCGGGAGGAGCAGCAGGAGGCAGCGGCGGCGGCGGTGGCTCGTCGGGTGCCGCGAGGGCGCTTCCAGCGCGCCGGGCGGGTGCTGCAAGTTGAAACCCACGGCGGCAGCGGCAGCAGGAGCAAGCGGGGCGCCAGCAAGACCCGCGCGCGGCTCCCGGCCCCGGCCCCAGAGGAGGCGGGGGCCCGCCTGCCCAGGAGCCCTGGGTTCCCCCCACCCCGCCCGTGTGTGGGGGGGTGGCACGCCCGACGCCCCAAGCCGGTGAGTGCTGCCGCCGCCGCTCTCGTGCCTCCCCCTCCTCCTTCCCTCCCATCTTTTGCTTTCATCCCCCCCTTTTGCCTCCCCGCCGGACCCCCGTTTCGCATTCTCCCCCCCTCCCCACCCCCAGCTTCGGGCCACAGAAAAATTTTCAAAAATTTCCCGGTCCGCGGGGACAAAAAGGTTGGGGAGCACTGCCTTAAGGGAACAATGCAAGAAAAGTTGAAAATATCCAAGTGTGATAACCTTGATCTAATTAGTTATGCAGATGCTGACTGGGGTTCATGTCCAGAAAGGAGGTCAATGTCTGGATATGCCATTTCCTAGGTAACTCATTAGTTGTATGGAAGGCCTGAAGACAGAGGTACATTTCATGTTCTACTGCGGAGACAGAGTATGGGGCGGTTAGTGACTTGTGTTGTGAGTTAACCTGGGTGGTGCAGTTATTAAAAGATGTTGATGTAAATGTCAATTTACCAGTCAAAGTGTATAATGCTTCTTTCTCGGGTGTCCAGTTGACACAGAATCAGAACGTCAGATCCAGAAGCAAGCATATTGGGATCCGTTACCAGAACATCAAAGACTGCATAGATCAACAGTTGATTATGTTGGAATATTGTACTAGTGATTACAATTGTGCTGGTGTATTCACAAAGCCTTTATCTAAAGAAAAGCATGTATATTTTAAGAAGAGGCTAGGTGTTGTAATCTGTTAAATATAGGAGGGGTGTCATAATATGTAGAATTGACAAAATATATGTAATATATATTTAACAGATTGAAAAGAGAATTTACAAAATGGAGTCAGTCAAAAATGCAGTGTCATGATGTTAGCCACAAGTGCAAGGAATTAGAAATCACCAGCAGGTTAAGTGATTTAGCACAGGTGGAATAGTTAATGACACCATGGTGTGTCAGAATGTGATTGGTTAAAATCATGTCTGATGAGTTCCAAATGTATATATAAGAACTGGCTGTAATAATGTTAAATTGGGACTGTTTATGGCGAGAAACAGTACCCCACACTCTGTTGATTTGTATATATGTTATTTGCTTGGTGTTATGCTGTTGTTATTTGCTGTATATTTGCTGTATATATTCAATATAAGAGTATTATTCTAAGTCATGTTTTTTGTCTCTCCGTTTCTAAGTTCTGATAATACTTATAGCAATTATCTACACTTTATCTACATGCTACTGCTGCTAAGCTTATATTTTTCTCTGCTATACACATGTGTGTATTTTTCTTTTCATAATCCCTTATTTATTGTTTGATAAAACCATACCACTTCAAAATTTGTATTCTCCCTTCTGATACTAGAAGGAGTCAGAAAAGGGTAATAAGTGGGTTTACATCTTACTCCCAATCGTCGGTACTGGTGAAGACTCGGATTGTATTCCCATTAAAATCCTGCAGGGCAGTCGTTCCAGCAACTGAGGATGTGTAGAGCTCGCTAGGATTAAAAGGATTAAACTTCATTCCTGTGATGGCCCCTCCAGCTCCCATCTACAATGAAGCAGGATTAATAAAAGAGAAAACCACTCAGGTATAGGGAAGGAGAAAATTCCTCTTATTATTTCATCTACATCAAATTTTACAACATGACTAAAACTTCCCAAAGGTAATGTATTCATCTTTGTCATGGCAACTAAGCTGGGAAAGTATCATGACAGAGGAGGTGTCACCATCCTCTGCTCTATAACAAGGCAGGATGATCTAAGAGCTGTGTTTTTCAACCACTGAAAGTATCATGACAGAGGAGAATATCAGCTGTCACAGGCCCATCCTCTGAATAAAGTATTTTATAATTTTTCTATTTCTGTTTACTTAATTTCAACTTTCTTTGTGGGGGTCAATATAGGCAGAGATGATTTTCTAATGGTGGTGTGCCTCGTGATTTTTTTCATGAAACAAGTGTGCCTTTGCCCAAAAAAGGTTGAAAAACACTGCTATAGAGAACCCAAACACCACCTCACTCCTGGGCAGCCCTTACCCAGTCCCACATCAGGATCATCAGATGAACCACCAAAATCCACCTGTTGGTCGAACGGTTGTCTTTTCCTTTGTAACAGAACAGCAAGAATCCACAAGGCAATTTATGTCTACATAATACATTTATCATACTAAGTTGAGACAGAAAATTGCTGCTATTTAATGACTTAGACAAGTTTAAGGAACAAACCCAGGAACAAGACAAGCACCTTGTTACTAAGCAATGCTAACGGGTATCATGAGCATTTTTGTCAGCATGAAAAGTGGATAAAAATACGATGAATAAGACTGGAAGTAAGTTATTATACTGGGAGGATGCTGGAGGACTGCTGTAGAGTTTATCCTTCTTATTGCTTTCTTCTGCCATCTCCAAAGACAGAACACAGTTTGGATGCTTTGTGAGAAATATAATATGCTGAGAGCACTGTAGCTCCATTTTCATTGCCATTTCTTCTTTCATTTTCACTTATTAGGGTGAAAATGAAAGCTCATGTTATGTTGCTGTTCAGATTATAAATCTCATGCTTCTATGAGAGTTAGTTCAAGGTCTAGCTCCACTATTGTAAATAGTCTGTTTCATAGTGAGATAAGTCCAAAGAATTGCAAATTAATATCCATAGAGGCAGTTGTTGTTGTTGTTGTTGTTGTTGTTGTTAAAGAAAACACAGTAATTTGTTCACATTAAAAATAAAAATATGGGCTGAAATCCTGTTGCTTGAAATGGTAAACTGCAACTAGAATAGGCCTATTGAATCAGTAGAAATTATGGAGAAGCTGACTTTATCAATACAACACAGAGGTAAAATATACTCTATTTATAGGGGCTTTCTGTCTTCCACTAAATCAAGTGTTTCTTTATTTGATGAAGTATGAACGAAAAGTGAAAAATGAATTTTAAAAACAAGTAAATATACTACATATTTATCTTAGACGTGATCCAAATCTGAATATTTGTTCAAGTCAATTATAACCCTCGCCCACCCCAACTCTGTCTGGGGGAAAAAAACCTAAACCAACTTTGCAAATTCCTTACGAGTAGTTTAACGGTAACCTATAACCTACAATGTTAATCTAGTAGCGGTCACCACACACTGTTCTAATGTACAGGACATGCAGATACGGCACTTGATTTTCATTACGACTCACCCCTTTTACGAAGCAGGTTTTATTAAGCACTTCATAGTCCCACAGGATGATGTCTCCACCTTTGGAACCCACAGCAACTGTACTGGGGTGTGTTGGATGCCACTCCAAACATGTAATTCTCCTATCAAAGGGACTTGCTGTTCGGAACAGGCAGTATGAGTGGAGAGAACGGACAAAGGGCAACTGAAGACACTGTGGGAAAGACAACGAGAAGCTGGAATCCAAGTCATGCAGTTCACATGTACAACAGTTTGTACATTCTGCCTCTCCGCAAAAATCAGGCTCAGGTCTAAGACTTTTGTAAGTTTTCCAGTATTTTGCTTAAGCATACTATTTACCTTTTTATTTCACTGGCCCTTAGTACACAGCCAGGATAATGCCCCAGCAAAACCGATAGAGCTCTCAAATGAAGACTGACTGTATTGGCCTTGCAACAGTCAAATGGTTTGAGTTTGGTTTAATCGCAGCTTCATTCCCTGTGCTCATATCTTACAAATTCATATCTTAGTCTTCTAAACGTCACAAATATTGAGACAGGCATGAATACTGCTCTGTAGTTTCAGCAATTGGGCTGCACAGCAGGAAGAGTGAGAAGAAAACTGAAGCTATTCTATAACTTTTAATGACACATCAGCTACCTTTGCCCACCCAGGTGACCTGGTGGCAGTCATTCCACCACGTTATTCCAACTGTTTCCATTCCAGCTGGCTGTGATACAAACTCTAACAACTGGTACTGTACAAAGTTTGCTTATATTTTCTTTCATTTCCCTATGTCTTCTCCCCTTATGTCTTCTTGGACTGTAGAACTATGAGTTGTCTTTGTACTGATATACGCAAGCCATTCTAAGGACATTTTTTGCTTCAGAGAGGGACTAAAATATTATAAACAGATGAAATAAGCAAAGAAAGAGTAACTTTCAGGCAAAATATATTACAGACATCCAAATCTCTCTCTCTCTCTCCTCTGGCATTTCTCCTTTTTTTAACTGAAAGCACCTCTGGATGCTGCAGCACTCAGCAGAAGAGTAGCAGAGGCAGCCTGTTAACCCTTCCCCTCTGCTCAGTTTCCCAGTCAAAACAGACCCCGTTCCTTCAGTTGTTTTTCTTTTTGGTAGGGTAAAATATAAAGAGTTCACAGAGTTGTAACAGAAGAACACTGCAGAACATACATCCAACAGCATGTTTTATGTGGTACAATCCTGCAAGAATCCACTGAGAAGAAACAGTACTTTTGCCCTGATATGGAATAAGTCTGGAAGATGAACAATATGTCAGCAAGCAATCCTTTGTGATGTGGCTTATGCAGGAGACCATATAGTGGCAAGAGGACAAAAAAAATGATACAGTGCAAAAACAAAACGGCCAAGATGCCCAAGGGCCAACTGAGCCAACACACTATCAGTGGAAGCTATACTGACTCCAACCTATAGTTGCTGAAAATTACTTGCAACTAGAAGATGTTTGGATCTAGTAAAATTCAGCTGTCCCTTCATCCTGCCCCTCCTCTGGCTTTTTCCTGAGGTCTCCATCTGACAGGTCTTAATCAAAAGAACAAAGCTGTCCAGTTGATTGTTATGAGCAGATCTCTGAAATATGCTAGAAGAGGGTTGTGCTTAATTCTAACTTCATCCAACTAGCATTTAAGACTTTCATTACATACAATAGAGTAAAGAAAGAGGTCACAGATAGATTCTGGACACAAGAGAATGACAGATCACTGCATTGTGCGCAATAAGGGCAAGAAATCATGGACATGGACAAACTATACTTTTCCACTTTCCACTCACCATGTGACCATATAAAAGTATGCTCTAAATGCAAAAAGAAATGACAGAAAATTCAGGTGTTCAAATAGAAGTACTCACCTTCTTGAGCTGTGCCCCGATAGTTCCACCCAACATGTTCTGATAAACATAATGGACAATGTTTTTCTGCCTCTCCAGATGACAGAAGAATAATCCTTTGTTTTGGATCACAGAGCCAAAGAATTTTTTCCCTGCCAGAAAACAACACATAAATGTTTATCCTGTCACCCAGAATGGGAATCTAACATAGGATCTAATTCCCATAATAGGGCTGTGGCGGGGGGAGAGACACACACTTCAGTTTAAAGGAAGGAATTGTGACTGTAAATATCCTTCCTCTAAACATAAAGGGTGAGTTATATTCTTCGATGCCATAAAAAGAAAAAGAAACTTCTCTCTAAAATTAAGCCCATTGAACACAATGGGATTTCTGTTCAAATATGGATCAACTGGGGTTCCTTAGTAAAGATCATGTTAACTGTGAATAAAACTGCACTACAACTCTGTTCTTTGTAGATGTAGATATTATCCATGCCTGGGTTGATTTCAGCTTTTCCTCACTACTGCTGCTCAACTGTACAGGCAGATAGTGGTAAGTGACATCATATAATAATGTTTACTTATGGTGGAAATTAAATTGCATGTAGCATATATCAAAAAGCACATGTACCATTGGGGAATGGATCTGAAATGGACTTGATCCTCAAAAGCATACATTAAAATATAATACCTTATATTTAGTCTTTAAGGTAGCACACGGTTTTGTCCTTTGTTTTGTTTCTTTGGATTTTTTTTTGTATGCTCACTCTGAAAAGTTTGCAATAGCTTCAATATATCTATATACTGTGTACTGTATACTATATACACAAACATACACACTACTGTATTTTTCCATGTACAGTGGTACCTTGTATTAAGGAATTAATTCGTTCCAAAGGAAATTCTGTTAAGCAAATTTTCCTTTATACAAATTTCCCATAGGAATACATTGAAACCGAATAATCCCCAATTGCGACCATTTTTATGTTGTACAGATTCGCCCCATAGACGATTCTGTTAAGCAAACTTCCCCTATCTCCGGAATTTTTTATGTTGTACAGATTTTATGCTATACAAACCGTTTGTTATACAAGGGTCCACTGTATACCATGCTACTTTTTTTCTAAAATCATCACACCAAAAATTAAGGGGTGTGGTATACACTGAAGTAAGCCTTTAAGGGTGGGTGGGTGGAGGAGAACCCAAACTCAACTTGCTTTTTCCCTCCATGGTTTGTTTTTTGCGTGATCACATTCTGTTGGGCTTGAGCAGCCGATTAAGAAATGGGCTCAGGAAAGGAAAGGAAAAAAAAAGCCATGCTTTTTTTTTTTTAGTATGGAAAGGCATTTCTTAATGGGTTGCTCAAGCCTGATGGAGCCTGATTCTGCAAAAAACAAACTAACCAAAACTGAGAGGAGTGTTTAGAACGGAAAATGAAAGAAAACAGGGGAGGTGGAGAACTCAATGAAAGATGGAGCCCGATCCTGGGGGAACGCCACCAAAGAAGAGATGAGTGTTTAGAACGGGAAAATTAAAGGTAACCGTAGGGGTGGAGGGGATGGAGGAGGCCTCGAGGAGGATTTATTAATTTTATTTGGGGAGTCTAAAAAGGGGTCTAATAAAAGCCATAGTCTTATAGATGGAAAAATACAGTATTTTATGGCGTCACATATTTCAGAACAACCCTGTGACTTGTGCCCATGGTGCCCTCAACTGTAAACTGAGAATGGGAAACTTATGGCTCTCCAGATGCTGCTGGATTTCAATTCCCACCCAGGGTTTGAGAATTCATTTTGGGCAACAGCTCCACAAGCAATGCTTGGGTAGGGCTGACGAGAACAGTAGTCCAGCAGTGTCTGGAAGGCCACCCATTCCCGCTCACTGCAGAAATCGTTATAGGATACAGTAATGGATCCTAAGCTTTTACCAAACTCCCCCTCAGAGCCTTTTCACACGACCCCTAAACTCCACGGCAAATGGCTCCCAGCTCCGGAGCTTAAAAATTGTTTCCCCACCAGCTCCGGAGTTTAAAGATAATTAAGTGCGACCACGCCCACCTAAGCGCATCCCAGCGCACTTTTCAGGTACCTGCTCTCCGGGGGTGAAAAATCCCTGATGCGGATCTAAGGTAGAGAGTGCCGGGCTCTCCTGGCTTCTGTTTGTTGTTTTTTTGCCCCCCGCCCCTTTAAGAGATCTGAATGCTGCCGGGAACAGAGCGAGACCAGCAGGACGGAGGTAAGCCAGCATTCTTTTTTTTCTTTTTTTCTCCCTCCCCTCACGCAGCCAGCAGCCAGGAGTGTGCAGAGGGGGTGGAAACACAGAAAGAGCGACAAACCCCCAAGATCTCTGGTCCGAATTTAAGTGGCCAGCGGATCTTAGGGGTCGTGTGAAAAGGTTTTCAGTCTGGATGTTAAGCTCCCCATATTATTTGGGGGTGGTGGTGAGAGAAAGACTGAGAAAAGAAATAAGACGGGCATGATGATAAGATCCTAGGCTTCAGAAGAGAAGAGCTGCTATACAGAGGCTAAAATCCAGTTGCCTTAAGCTTATGCCACATACTGTAAGCCTGATCCGCAGTGGGAAATTTTCAGAAGCTCAACTTTTCCAGTTTCTTTCCTGAAAGTCCCAAGGCTCCCATATAACCACTTCCACCATCAGCAAGATACTTAGGGGTACCGAACAGGAGACAGACGTCTTTAATTAACAAAACAATCCCACTGAAGGCATCTTGGCAGCAGCAATTTTCAGTAATGAAAGATACACACCTCTACACTTCAGGGCCAGGCATCCTTCTGATGATCAAAGTCATCTCAGGAACTTCAGAGAAGTCAGAAATGTTTAATTTCTAAAAAACCACCACTAATGATGACACTATCAACCTTATGTACACATAACTTAAAAAAAATCCAGGCTGAGTTCATTAGTTTATGCCATTTTTAATACATGGATATCTCAGGATATATTATAGGTTGCAAGAACAGAGTAACATTTCTACTGCACTTCTGAACACTGGAAAGCTTAGGTTATTCAGATGGCCTCCAGCACCTAATGCAATATGTAATCTCTTGGTAAGGTGGAGAGGCGCTAAAGAAAATGTGTCACTTCCTATATAGCTGTGCATTTTCTCTTAACTAATGCACAGCCGAAAATCAGTTTACCAGTTTTAGTGATTTAATTCCTCTTTGGCTGAGACTGCCAATCTCACCAGCCTAATTAATCAGAAAAAAACAATGCCAATGTAGCAGCTGAGCAAGGGAGGAAGCTGCTAAATTGACACCCTGCTCAAAGATTTAACACTTTTTTTTAAAAAAAAGGGTGATTATTGTGTCCACACGCATAGACAAATAGCACCAAAAACTGAAATAGGTCACTAGTCAGAATATCTTTACCAAGAACCAGAAATCAAATATTGGCCTTGGTTGGGTGGAGGAAAGGGACAATATTAATCAGCATTCCAAAAGCATGAGGGCATAAATCAAAGCCACTCCCTTGGAACAGAATATTCCAGGTTTGTTTCGTAGGTTACATAAAAGACAGAGAGCTGCTGCTGGCAGTCTGTTTTCGACAAATAAAATGTGCTGATTCTTCATGGAAAAGCCTAAAAACACTGCTGTCCAGAGAAAAATTTGCTGACCATTTCAGCTTGAGGGGGTCTGTTTGTTTTTTTTAACATTAGTTCTACATTTCATGTTTCATCACCACAATAAAATATCTCTTTTGGCCTGTCCACAAGTTCCCCTGCAATCTAAGTCAGATGAGAAAGAAGATTCATACAACTGTTCTTTTTAAAAAAATGGAAAAAATGAAAAAGGATGAAACAGAAAGATATTAAACATACACACCTGTGAGGGAAGCTATCCTGGAGGGGCCAAAGGTGGGAGAGTGACACCTGCACCACAGGACTGTGACAGGGATGAGTGGCTGGAGAAGCAAAAAGCAAGGGGAAAACGTAGAGCTGCCCAAGACCAGGAAGCCCTGGAAAGGGAAATGCTCTGGAAACAGTTCAAAGATTCACTGAAGATTCTGGAAAGGGAGAAGGAGGAGGGAAAAAACGGAGACCCTGAGGAAGGAGGAAAAGAGACAGAAATGGTGGGAAAGTCCAACCAATCAGCTGTGGTGGAGGTGGGGTTTGGACAATGTAAAAAGGGTGTGCCATGTGTTTTGCCGGCAGACTGGGAATGGGTTTGGATGCAGAACCCATGGACTGGAGACTGGGAGCAAATGATGATGCCCAAACCTGAGGCTGAAAGTTACAGGAGACGAGCCCACCGCCAAGGTTGTTCGTACTGGGGTGAGCGGGAAGCCCCTGAGTATAACCGCAAGAGGAAGGAGATTCGGAAAGAGTTGGCTTTGGAGCAGTGGATAGCCAAACTGAAGGAGGAGGAGGAGGAAAGAACCGGGAAACCATGTACCGGGAGGGGGTTAACCCTGAGAGAAGATTATCCCTTCAGATGCCACCGCCAGAGACCTCCTGGACCGAAACTTACTTCGGAGACTGGGGTGCAAGTGGGGGAGCTGAGCCCCTTTGGGAGGGAGGAGAAGAGAAATGGTGGAACCAAATCTCCCCAGGAAGAGGGGGAGGGTTAGACTTGTCTGTATTTACTCTGTTGTATGAATCCAAAAACAATCCGTTTGTTACTGAAGTCAAAGATGTTGGAACTGTAATTAAGAAGAGAGCCTCCCTAGCAGCAGAAGAACAAAATATAAGTCCTGTTTATTCTTTTAAGAATGTGTCCTTATTGAAACCTGAAGGGCAGGATGCCTGGGGAAAAGGGGAACCCTCACAACACCTCACTCAACAGCAGAATTCCTGCTTATTTCAACTGTCCTGGAAAGTTATGGCCCAAACTATGTAAAATAAAGCATATCCATATCTTTAAAAGTAAGCCTGCAATATTCACATGTAGTTATGTGAAAAAGATGCGGGCAGTACCTACTGAGCATGCTGACACCACTCAGAACTTTTCCTCTAGTCAGGTTCACTTCCAACATTTAAACCTGACTGTGAAAAAAAGTGTCTGGGCACAAGGCCTGCAAACAATTAAGAGAAGCAGAAGAAATACTGTCCTCCTCCTTCTCTTCAACCACATCTTCCATTTTCCTCTTTACACATAGGTGGGGCATGGCCACTAATATATCCATTTTTTAGAAAGAATGCTATATCCTGCTGCTGTTGAATACATTGGGTCTCAAATATGCACATCATTATGTATGGCTACTTTTACAGTCCTTGTTTCCTCTGAACTATTCATAAACCTAATATGAAAAGATTTTGGCACAGAAAGTTAAAGTGAGCCTTAATTATATGCTGGAGTTATTTCTTATACAGCAGTGTTGGCGAACCTATGGCACGGGTGCCAAAGGTGGCACTTGGAGCCCTTTCTGTGGACACCCAACATCGCCCCTTCACAGCCACCTGTATTCAGGTTAAATTGATGTATTGGCACTTTGCAAAAAAAAAAAAAGTGGGTGCTGAATCACAGTTTGGGCACTCGGTCTCTAAAAGTTTCACCATCTCTGTTATAGAGGCTTTATTATGTACCATGTTTGAGTTATACACAGCAATCTTTGAAACCCTGCCCAGATCTGCCAGGGAGATTATACTATTTTGTTAATTAAGAGGATCACTAAAATTAGAACAACTTCACATGTTCTATCTTTTCCAAAGAGGAATCTGAGATGAAGAAAAAGGCTTATATACAAAATAGCTTGAAATATAGTACAGAGTAAAATGTTTTCTTAATCAGGGATGACTTAAAATGTCCATTTCAAATTACCCATGTTGGTATAGTTTGTCTCTAAATTTTGGTCAATATACAGTTACTCTATAAATTACGATCAGCATGCATAGAAGTTCTTATTTTTGAACAATACAAATAGAACACAATTATATTGGGATCACAGTCATATACCCGAGAAAACTATGAGGCTGTGGGTAATTACCAGATTTCTCTAGACGCTTGGAGACTTTTCTCACAAGTATTTTCTTTGCTTGTGGTTCATTTTCCATTTCTCCACCGTCTCGTTTCCTCTTCCCTGCTGATTTAGACTCTTTTTCTGATGGGCATGCATGTGTTCTCAGACATTTTTTGTCCTTTGAATGTTTCCCAGATGCCATTCTGTTCACTACTGAAAATGACCAACCAACAGAAAAATGGTATTCTCATGGACTTATTTGTTTACTCAAAAGGAAAAGCAAAATTTATAGAATTGCCAAAGAGTTGACATGAACACATGTAACATTATTCTTTACAAATATCAAGCTCTCTTTTTTCCCACAAGTCCTCACTAACACTTTGGTAACACTAACGTTTATATAGTCCTCACTAACACTTTGGTAACACTAACATATATATAGTCCTCACTAACACTTTATATATCTAGTCCTATCTCAGTAACACTTTGGTAACACTAACGTATATATAGTCCTCTGTTGGAAAAGCTAACACTTTATATCTATTTCTGTTTATATCTTCATAATAAAGTAATTATAAAATACTTTTTTGTGTTTATTTGATTCATTCAAGAGAATTACACACAATACACAGAGTTAATTTTTTAACATTTTCAATGGTGGTGTGCCTCGTGATTTTTTTCATGAAACAAGTGTGCCTTTGCCCAAAAAGGTTGAAAAACACTACTAAATCTATCTTATATTTACACACACACACACACACACACTGTACCCCTTTATACTAAATATTTCTTTCACTACAGAACTCAAAAGGGGCATAATGGGTTCCTAAGCAGAGTTTATTTATTTATTTTATTTATTTATTGCACTTATATCCCACCCATTTTCCCGGAGGAACTCTGGGCAGCTTGCAATAGACAACCGAACAATGGTGGTCAGTACAACATACTGAGTTTCTACTAATTTTGGCATCCAGAGCAAGCACCACTATCTCCCATCCACTCTGCTCCAAACCATGGCCGGGGGGGGAGGGGGGGAGAGATAAAGAGAATATGGTATGTCTGTCACCCCCTTAAAAATGCAAATTTATGTAAAAAGAGAATTGAGCCAGAAACTGTTTGTCTTATCTCCCAATAGCCATCAAAAGGGTCACCACTAGATTTGTGTGCTCTGGAGTAAAGCTCCTGTTGCCTTGCCCAAGTTATAACCCTATTCCCAAAGAGATCTCATAACTACGGTAGGCACTGTATAACTCCTGGTTAGCTAAATCTGTGGCACATATGGACATTTCCCCATTTGCTCTTTGCTTGGTTTTTTAATGTGGTCTAATAAAGGTATCACTTGGTCTTGGATCTGTATTGTTTTGGGGACCAAACAGCTTTTCAAATTATTTTATCTCTTCATACGAATACATAACCTGAAAACCATAGGATATATCATAGTAACCACTCACATATAGTTTGAAAACTGTACATTATTTCTAGCTAGACGGCCAAGCACTGCTAAGTAGACTGTCATTTTATTTATTATACAGTACATAGGCTAAAAGCCAGAAAAAAGTCACAACCAGAGTAAGCCAGCTGATTTGGGGGGGATCTGGTGAGTGAATCTTTTAAGTCCTATTGATTCAATACACTACCAGTTGTGACTTACTATTGGATTTCAGAGAGGGTAGCCCTGTTAGTCTTTTCAAGAATTTCAGGCAAAAATCAAAGAAAAACAAAACAAAACAAAACAAAAGACACAAACATGTGGCACCTTAAAGACTAACTTTCATATTTTAATGTGACGTTTTGTGCACGTGCACTTCTTCAGACATATAGCAGCAGAATGAGGTGTGAGATATTGTATACTGTGAATTTCAGCCACTGAAAAAACATGTTAGGATACAAGGCTTTCTAATTAGCACTCTAAATTAGAATAGTAACTCTTAAAAAAGTAGAAAACATTTGTAGCTCTGCCTATTCAAAAAGAAGTCCCACTGTCTTAAGTATGGCATATTTCATCTACATTGATATCAAGAAGGATAACTTTTGTTTTTCTTCCTCTTTAAGTCTGAAGAGGTCAATACAGCAGACAACAGCCATTGAATACAGTTCTTTGGTACTGATTTATCTTTGCTTTTAACAGGTGATTAGGTACACCTCTAACTATTCTTGCCTAAAGTCAAGTTCTGTTAAGAACAGTGTACATTTCAGGCTCATACTTATAAACATGTGCACAAATACTTCAAGTACAGTAGTAAGCAGTGATAAACACAGCAACATTTTATTTTCATCATTTACCACATTCATTAATAAGCCACAACTAGCCATCATAGTGAACAAATAAGCAGAGTAAGTCTGGCTCCTGTCAATAAAACCAAACATGTTTTGTAACACAGTACTGTCATTTCATAACAGCCATAAGGCCCTCAGTAATGATCTTGCATCTTCCCTTAAGAAGGTTTGGTCACTGACACTGTGATATGTAACAGCAAAGCTAAGAAATTTTGGGGTGGTGATAGCACTGGAACGTGGAATGTGACTGTGGGACACCTGGGCCAAATAACCTGTTCTAGCCTGCCCGATGGGAGACCTCAGAGGAACCACGAGTTCTCCTGTTCCAAAGGGCTCTTGTGAGGCAGAAACACAGCCTCTATCACAAGGCGTATTTCCACCAAAACTGTCATTCCCCGTGAAAAATAAGGCATGAAATTGGGAGGTGCTCCAGAGCAGAGGGCCCCAATTTCTACTTTTCCCGTTCCCTCCATCGTGTGAGTCAATTCTAATTTCTGAAACGTGGGAGGCAGCTCCCCCAGACTCAGGTTAACCTACACAGGATAAAACGTGGATTTAATTTGGTGTGAAGCGTCCTGTACCCCTTCATAAGGGCCACCCGAGTCCACTCTGCCGCCGCCCCCGCCGCCCCCCGTACTCCAGGCGCCCTTTCGAGGAGATGGAGCGCAGGGGCGCAGTTCGAGCGTGAATGCCATGCCAGGGGTGGGGATGGAGGCGAGGAAAAGAGGCTAATAATAAGGTTAAAGGCAAGCGGTCTCCTGAGCAGGGGAAACCCCGGCTACACGATGGAGAGGGTAGGGAGAGAAGAGGGGGATAAAGCCAAGGAGAAGCCGGAGCAGCCGCGGGCACGGCCCTCACCTAAAAAAAAGGATGCTGCCGACCGAGGCCAGCGGGCTAGGCAGCCCCGTCCTAGAACTCAAGAAGGGACTGGACAAAGGAGCGGGAAGGAAGGATGGAAGCTCCTCCTTAGCAGTTTCATAACCTGGAGTAGTAAAAGAGGAGGAGGAGGAGGAGGAGGAGGAGGAGGAGGAGGCGCCTCAAACAAGCAGGGAAGGAAGGCGCCGCCGCCGCCGCCGCCGCCGCGACACGGAATCCCGCTCTTTACGCGGGAAACTCTTAGCCAGGCTTTTGTCAGCGAGACTTGCGAGCCTTACAAACCGCGGAGGCCGGCGAGGCGTCTTCGCTCTCTTCTCGCCAGGAAGAGGCGGGTCGGGAGGCGGCCCATAAAATGGCCGGGCTGTTCGACGCTTGGGAGGGGAGGGAAGACATTCCGCCGAGGGATGGCGAGGGAAGCGGCCGTCTCCTTTCTAGCCTCATTTTCTCGGTTTCGTTTTAGACGCCATCAGAATTCCCACTTGGGGCTCAGTTTGTATCGCGCACTGAGGAAAAAAATGGGGTGTTTTTTTTTCTCCAAACGGTAGGATGTCCCTTTGGTTAAGGAAAATAGGCTCTAAAGCCCTACATTGTATGCTTGACCACCAGGAAATATTTTAATTTTTTTAAAAAAAAAAAAGCAAGTAGGGCCTTTCTCGCTCTCTTTATATGGCTACTGCACTTCGCATATACAGTACCATGAAAGGACAGTCAGTGAAAATAATGGTAGGATTTGAAGGGAGCAGGAACATAGGGAGAGCGAATATGAGATGGATTAACCCAGTGTTTTTCAACCTTTTTTGGGCAAAGGCACACTTGTTTCATGAAAAAAATCACGAGGCACACCACCATTAGAAAATGTTAAAAAATTTAACCCTGTGCCTATATCAGTCTCTAAAAGGTTCGCCATTGCTGGTGTAGGGAGAAGCAGGACAGAGGGGCCACAGATTGAGGCAGCCTGCTCTCTAGCACCCAGTTCCCACTTACCTGTGTTGTTGTTTTTAATTTAAAGACATTTTGCCCTGCATGGACTTCTGTGTCCAGTGGAGACCTGAGAAGGGGCACTGACTCTCCAGGAACACAAATAAGACCCAAAAGCCCATCTTGCTCTCCACACTGTGGCCAAGGCAGATGCCTTCAGCAAGTCCAGCGACAGGAGGGGAGGAGGATGAAGGAAGGCAGGAAGGAAAGAAGGCAGAAAGTGTTCTGCTTGTATACCGCCCCATACCACTTCAAGGAGTCTCTGGGCGGTTTACAGTTTTAATTACAGTAGGCAGGCTGCTAGACATACACATGTGCAGGCTAGAAATGAGCACGTTTCTATGAAGAGGGGAAAGCGTACGAATGGAAAGAGAGAGGTGGGGGGAAAAGAAAGAAAAGACAGAGAGAGAGAAGAGGGCAACCCAAGACAGAAAGAAAGGGGCAAGACTTCAAGGAACCCATCGCGGGGGCCCTCAGAGACGGCTCTTCCCCTCCCAGACCCTAAAGGCCGTCTGGGCGGCCGTCCAGCTGTGCCAGTAGCCCCCCCGCCCGCCCGCCTCCTCAGCCCAGGCCTGGCGGAGGCCTCCTCCATCCCCTCCTCCTTGCAGCCCTGCCGCGGTGCTCGTGGGGCAGCCGGGCGCCCCTCCTCCCCTTCCCCTCACCTGGTGGTTTGTTCTGGGCTGGGGCTCCCGGGCCGGCTCGTGTTGGCGGGCGGGCTGTCGAGTGGCTCAGTCCATTGGTAGCTCCCAGGATAGGGGTGGTGGTGGTCCAGGGTAAAAAAAGGAGGGGGGGAGGGAAGCGAGCAAGTCGCGGTGGCGGGGGCAAGCACAGGGCAAACACTAAGAGAATGAGCGGAGCCAGGTCCGGCCGGGGAGGAAGTGACGCCAGCGCCGCGGGCCGCGGGGGGGGAGGAGCCAAGCTGGTCCTTGGACGCTATTTATAGCGCCTCCCAGCTGTGGGCCGCCCGCCGGCCCTGGGTTGAATTTCTTTATAATTTTTCAATTTTTCCCACGGCACACCAGGCAACATCTCACGGCACACTAGTGTGCCGCGGAACAGTGGTTGAAAAACGCTGGATTAACCCAATAAACGAAGTTGTAACCTTTAGTTTGAAAGATCTGAGCAGGGGTTATCATGACAGCATTTTCTGGAGTCACTCACATGGCTGTCATAGGTCAGAAACAACTTGATAGCTCTTAACAATGTCAACAACATACAGAACCATCATATAACCTGTTATGGGTTATACGGGTGTCATTTTTCCTTAAGTGAATATCAGACAGTTTAAATATTGGTTAACAGCCTAAAGCTAATCTGAACCTTATAATAATATGGAAAGTTCTGGGCCAGCATGAATTCTTTTTCAGCAAATGCTTTGCTAGTTCTGAGCAAAGAACAGTTAAAAAAAGTGAGAGAAAACTCTCGTTATTTTTGTTACTGAAGATTTTATATTAAAAAAACCATGTAAACATGTAATTAATCTTCCTGCCATCTTGGGTAGTACAGTCTGGAAAGGACTGCATAATGTAAGTACTGTAATTCTGATTGTTTATCTGCATTCTCAAATTCTCCATAAAGGTTTACCTCCCGTGAGAGTTGTGATACTCATTTTCCACATGGGATTTGTAATGTGAGGATTAGCTGTTGGAAATCTATCGGTATGGCTCCTGAATTGTGAGGGATACCTCTAGGTGGTGGCCAGTTTCTTTCAGACAGAAAAGGATCGAATAACATGGCCTTCAACCATTTTGCTAGGTGCTTGTAAAATAAGAAGAGTAATAAATAAATAATAACTAAGTGTATACAAATTTAAGCAACAGTCACTGCTTTAAAAGGGGGTTAAATAACTAGAGAAACTATGGTGGCATCAGTAGTTCCTTCCTAAACTGCTGTTTGTATCACTAATTCACATAAGTACCTTGTTTGCCAGTGCCACAGCACACAATCATATTCTGCTTAGACCTTCACATTTAAAGCTGCTTCAGTAACAAATATGACCACCAGACCCTTGCATATTCAGGATACCATCCATATAGTCGCTAGTATGCAAATAAAAGCTACTTTGGACTCTGTATTTCTGGCCAGAAACCCTGTTCAAATAGGTCATTAAAATAAACTCTTATTAGATTATGCGCTTCAAGAGATGATGAGATAATTAAATTTATTCTGGGCATTTATGTACCAGTTTTAAAATAGCAGTCTTTCATGTGTTCTGTGTATAGAAACTATAGAAAGTAGTTTCAGCATAGAACAGTGATGACAAACCTTTTAGAGATCGAGTGCCCAAACTGCAATTCAAAACCCACTATTTTTTCTTTTTTTTTTGCAAAGTGCCAATACAGTAATTTAACCTGTATACAGGTAGCTATGAAGGGGCAATGTCGGGTGCCCACAGAAAGGGCTCTGAGTGCCACCTTTGGCATCCGTGCCATAGGTTCGTCATCACTGGCATAGACTAGGAAATCAAAAGGACAGACAATTAGTTTTACCTTGTTAGGGGTGAAAAAGCAACCAACTATCTCTGTTAGATCCCTGATACACCAAACCTGATAAAGGTGAGCAAGCAAACTGAAGCACAACAGTTGTAGTAAAACAGTGTTGCAGTACAGTGGTAACTTAAGGAATTAATTTGTTCCAAATAAAATTATGTTAAGCAAAATTTCCTTTATACAAATTTCCCATAGGAATACATTTAAAATGGAGTAATCCCTAATCACAACCATTTTTATGTTGTATGGATTCACCCCATAGATGATTCTGTTAAGCAAATTTCCCCTATCTCCAGAATTTTTTATGTTGTACAGATTTTATATTATACGGACCGTTTGTTATACGAGAGTCCACTGTACATGGATTTTAGTCTATGACTGATATTGCATTTGATTAAAAAGACACAATAATCAATTCATTATTTCAGCTCTAGTTACAGTATTTGGTTTATTTTAGATGCAGAGATCAATAGATGTCAGTTATAAAGGTGACATTGGGTGAAGTGTACAAGCTGCTTAGTAGCTCGTTGTCTTGAGAAAGATGTATAGATAAACGGTCATGGAGAATATTTTGCACAGATTAAATAATTTGAATATGTTTTTAAAAATCAAATACTAATTTGCATTGGTTTTGTCTTTGAAAACTCAATATAAAAATATACTTTCAAGTGCTCATCCAAGCTGATCCATGTTTACTCAGAAGTAAACCTCACTTGGTTCTATAAGGCTTGCTTCTAAGCAAATGCTTATATTTATTTATTTAACATATTTTTACCCCGTCTTTCTCCTTCAAAAGGACCCAGGGCATCTTAGATCAAATATTTACATGACTAATACCACCATTTGTTTTTGGAGTAATACCATAAAATTATATATCAATGGAAAGATAATTTAGTCAAGAATGTAATGCAATAACTTTTATGGAGGTTTTGCTATTAGAATAGAAGTTATAAAGAAGAAAAGTGAAACGTAGAAAAAAATGAGGGGGGAAATGAGAAAACATCACCATAGAAAAAAGGAGATACAGGTATATAACAATTATCACTATGTCAGTAAATACTTAGTTGGGTAACCTTTAGCATGAATTATGGCCTTGCAATGTCTTTCCATGGAGTAAACCAAATATTTTAGTTCTGCAGCTGTTCTGCAGCTGTTATAATTGAATGATTGCTTCTATTAACTGAGTTTTATTGATGGGTCGCTTCTAACAAGGTTTTTTTTTTGTCAGCTCCATAGATTTTAAATTGGGTTAAGGTCTGGGCGATTCCCAGGCCATTCCAACAGTGGGATATGATTATCTTGAAACCACTTTTTGCACACAGCAGCAACATGACATGGAGCTGAATCCTGTTGAAATATAAATGCTTCATTGTCTTGGAAAATATCATGTGCGGAAGGCTTCAGTTTGGGCTCAAGTATTTCATTAATGTATTTCTGGCCATTTCTATTCCCATTAATCACACAAATTCTGTCAACACTTTTTGATGTCATACAACCCCAAATCATAACACTGACTGGGTGTTTCACAGTACATGTAATGCAATCAGGATGCAAATATCCGATTCTTCTCCTTCTGTATTTTATGCCATCGCTACCAAACACGGAGATCCTGGTCTCATCACTCCAAATGACACTGCCCCATCGTTCCTCTCTCCATGTAACATGGGTTTTAGTCCAATTTAGTCTTTTCATCACTTGCTGTTGTGCACCTTTTCCTGCCTTTACCAGTGTGGTTTTGTAGTGAGTCTCCTTATACCTCTTCAAAAACTTAAAAATGCCACCTTTGGTTAAGTTTCCACCAATTTTTCTGCTAATTTCTTTATAACTGTAGCTTTGTTCACTTAATAATACTATTTTACATCGCTTTGTGGGTGACCAGTCAATTCATTGTACCATTACTTTAATTTTATTACATTTTACAAGCTCACTAAATGAAAGAATACAAAACAAATCAACCAACTTGATAGTGATCACATAAGACACTGAAAATGACATGACATCAGTAACTGAATCCTACTGTGATCTCATTGCCTTATTGCCAAAACAAAATGACACCTGATTGGCTCTGTAAAAACTCACACTCTTTGGCTACAATCAGATGAAGGAAAGCTACCTGATACCAACCTAAGCAAGTTATGCTTTCTTTTTCTGGTTATTTAGCTATATTTTTTTCATAGATTACAGATAATTGAACAAACTTTGTTGCAATACACTCTTGATTAAATTATATTTCCATTGATGTATAACAGGCCTGCCCAACAGGTAGACCGTGGGCTACTGGTAGCCCGCGAAGGGTTCAAAAGTAGCCCTCCAGCCATCAATAAAAAAGTGAGGGAATAAGTTCTCCACCCCTCCCTCCCCCATCCCAAGGACCACCACTGCCCCAGCAAAGTTCTGGGTCAGTCCCCTGTTCCCCCCACCAGCCAGATGATTGGTGTGCCACTGTCTTGTGACCAGCTGAGTCACTGGTGCGGAGTGGAGGGAGGAGGGGGGAGGAGAGGGGTGAGAGGTGGGGTTGCAGGTGTGCCCATCTCCTTTGTGTGGTGGCATCTCCCTTCTTCTCCCCCCTGGACAATTCCCACCATAACGGATTAATTGATTTTGAATGCATTCCTATGGGAAACCGCTGCTCTACTTACATTTTTTTAAACTTATGACCATGTGCTCGGAAGGAATGGATAAAATTCGTAAGTAGATGTTTTAGTATAGCAGCCCTCGGGCACTTTGGGCCGGAAAAGTAGACCTTGGCCTGTTCAAAGTTGGGCAGCCCTGATGTATAATTTTATGGTGCTACTACAAAAACAAGTAAGGTTATTAGCCATCCAACCACAAAAATACTTTCCCCAAAATGTTTCCACAATTTTGGTCACTACTGTAAGACAGTTGTAAACCACAGCAACTTTGAGATTGTCAGAAACAATATCAATGTTAGTAACTCCAGTGAGAATCATACAATACTGTAATTATTTAAGCCATAGGAAAATAATTTGCCTGTACATTTTTTAAAAGTCCACCTAAGTACATGAACATAATTTAACAATAAATAATGCTTTGCATACATGCAATAAGATCCTATTTTCACTCAGGGTAGAGGACAGAATTACTTTAATTAATACTGTAGATCTGTTATACGGTGTCAGTACAAAATTAACAAGCTTTGCATTCTAAGCATGTTTATGTTATAAATTTGTTTGGGGCATTGTCCCCCTTTCATCATAAAACTGTTCAAATTTAACATCCAAAGATTTTGATGCAAACTCCTCACTGTAGACTTTGTAAGTCTGCTGCTAATTATATTGATCTGTCTAATACTGTGCTAAACTCATAACAGGCAGGTCTATAAGAACAAAGGAATGTAGAAACTCAGTGAAAACAGCAACTCACACTTTAATTACTTGCATGTATTGTTCTCAGCATCTTATATTATGGGATGTAACACGTCCAGGAATCTGCTTCAGTGGCATCATGCGGAACAGAACAAATTTTGTCCAGACTAATATCTCTTGTCTCAAATAATTCAGAGAATACAAGGTTTTATTTATAAAAACAACATGTTCCTAGCTCTCTATAGCAGATCCCATGCTTCGCATACAGAAAAAAACCCCATTCCCTGGTATCTCTACTTAAAAGTTGAATTGAAAGGAAATGAGTCAATGACGTCTGAGTAATATCTTGGAAAACCATGGCCAGAAAGAAAGAACAGTGCTGTGTTTTAGATGGATAGTACTGACATGAGGCAGCTTCCTGTATTCTACTCCACTAAAGTTAAAAACTAGCCTAGATCTCAGCCAAGTCTGCAGTGGTCAGAAGAGTGAAATTTCTTACTCAGCATGCCTTCTAGTAATTGCAGCTAACTACAGTATGAAGAAAATGAAGCCAGCCTTATTTGATATACTGTACTTTAAAAAAATAAGTTGATTTGCAAACGTAAGCATATATATTTTAATAGCATAAATGTAAGTAGGATCCTAATGTATATTCATCAAGCTGCTATTAAAAGCTACAATGCACTGATTTAAAAGTTGGCATGATTACTTTCAATCCCTCTTTATCAGCAGTGTATATCAAAACAAACATGTGTTGGCTTGAATCTAGCTGAACTCTTATCTATGCTCAATTGACAGTAAGATCAATTAAAATCAACAGAGCATAGCAATAAACACACAGATAACCATAATTTGTTAATAATGGCATGTGTTAATAGTGACATATTTTATTTGCTCCAGTTCAATAAGAATGCACATTTTATCTAAGTTTACTCAGAACCAGTTTCTACAAATTTACTGGGGCTTAACCTAGTGGTTTATGTATTTGAGTGTGGAACC
This sequence comes from Phrynocephalus forsythii, assembly GCA_029282475.1. Lineage (NCBI taxonomy): Eukaryota > Metazoa > Chordata > Lepidosauria > Squamata > Agamidae > Phrynocephalus > Phrynocephalus forsythii. Next base: position 137,588,164 of record JAPFRF010000001.1, on the reverse strand, counting down.
ACAAGTTAGAAGTTTGATGCCTCACTCACTGTGCTTCCTGTGAATAGAATCAGTATGTATGGCCTTGGGCAGTTCCATGATGCCCCCTGAAGGAGGGAATGGTAAACAACTTCTGAGTATTCTCTACCTAGAAAACCCTAGGTCAGAATTCACTTGACAGCACCTGATCATTATTTGTACATTGGATTGCATCCATGAATTTCAATCCCATGGACAAATATTTTGAAAAAAAGTCTTAGTAGGCAACCAGTGTACTACACAGTGGATTGACTGTCAGATGAAGACTCAGAAGACCTGGGTTCAAATTCTGGCTTGACTATGGAAACAGCACGTGACAATACCAAGTTTTACCTTCAACATCTACTGGAGCCACACTATACAGTACCTGAAATATAATTTAAGTAACAACTGTAATAATTTCAGATAAATTGCCATACCAATTCTACATAACAAAAACATGCCTTCTGACACGTTAAAGACTAATTGTAGAATTTCAGCCCAGTGTTGATATAAATTTACAATCCTTCTCACATCTGTACACATATATATTCTTACCTATACCATACGTGTAAGTTTGCAGGACAATATTTCATACACTGAATGAAGTGGGCTCTAGTCTACAAAGCTGTGTGCTATGCTATAATAAAATGATTAATCACAAACTTATGAGAGTTTTATTTTGTCTGGGCAACTAAAAACACCATCTGGGCCATGTAAAACCCTTAAGAAAGCATGAGTAGGATTCTGTAACCTACTTCTTTTGGAGACAAAATTTGGCAATCTGAAAACCTTTTTTGGTGAGAAGCTGAGATTGATAACTTAAATTCAGTTGCTAGTCCCAACTGGAACAGATCCAATCAAAGTAAGGAAATGCTTACATAAAATGCATTCCTTCAGTGGCTGTTCTCCAGCTAGGATTACCAGCTCTAGACCTGTGAATTTTATATTTATAGCTTACTCAACACTTTGGTGCATGAACCATAACGGGAGAGACTTGGGTTCAAATTTCTATCCAGCCATGAAACTTACTGGATGGCACTGGACACTGGTTGAACCTTGCACATATTGAAAGGAAGATGACCTACCTATATATGGTAAATGATCTAGAAATTCCCTATAGAGAATGGTCAAGGAGACCATTGATAGCAGTCTTCAAAAATGTGTGGAAAAACTACCATATGGAAGGTAGAATAAGGATGCAAAGGATGAGACCAAGTTAATCAAATGAATTCAAGTAAAAATTAGGAGGAACTTCTTGAAGGTAAGAACTCTTTCACTATGGAACAGATTATTACAGAAAGTGGAGTTTGCTGGAGTTTGTTAACACATTTTGAATGACCATCCGTAGGGAATAGTTCAACTAGATTGCCCTGTATCTGCAGAAGATTGGACCATCTGATCTTTCCAACTCTGTAAAATCTCTGCAATTATTGCTCAGACTCATTTATATGCCAAAGATGTGATAGGATAAATGGAGAGAAACAATATGCACTGTTTCTTTTAGGAGCATTAGGATATAAATGTAAATAAAAATAATGTGTTACGGCATTAAGGCCTAAATCTTAATTTAGGCTTGAAGATACACTGTCATCTAGGCCTTTAGTTTGAGCCAGTGTGTGGTGGGTCCCCCCCCCCGTAACAGCTGAAACAGCAGAGCCCAAGTCTTGTTTTTGCTGCGTATGTTACATTTTTAGGCTACAACTCAATGGATATGTACTTGGGGTTCAGTCCCCCTCTGTTCAGTTCAAACTCATGATGAATTGAACTTCAGTTCATGATACATAGCTCATATCAAATAAAACCAGTTAGTGTTTAAGGTGCCACTTAACTTTTTTCTGCAATGAACCAACATTGCTACCCATTGGAAACAAAGTCAAAAGGATTTAACTGTGTAAGGATGTTCTGAATAAGCACAGCAGGCCAGTGTGGTGCAGGAGCCAGAACATCAAAGTAGGGCTCAGGACATATAGGTCCATATTAGTTATGAAAATTCATTTGGGGGTATCTTTAGTAAAAAGAAACTCCTTGGGCATATTGTACAGCTTGAAAAATTGTTTTACGGTTGCCATAAAGTGTATTTAATGGCAATAACAAACATATCTGAAAATGTGTATGTGCACATGGATAGCTTGATGCTTATGTTCCAGTGCATGTCTTGGGGGGGGGGACTCCCAGTTGGCAGCAGCACTTGTAGGAACTTGCCAGTGCTTTTCTGATACAATGTGTTCAAGTGTTTTTTGCTTATCCTTGCATACTGACTTAGGTCTCACCCATTTATGATTACAAAAAAGAGCATATTGACAGAGTGCAAACTCAAGATAAAAATGAACACTGAGAACTCTGAATTCAGAAATTGAAGTCTTCTGGGTTCCAGCATTATGTCACAAGAAAAAATATGTATAAAAATCTATACCCATGCAATAAGGAAATATCAAGGCTGGAAAAATAAAGTGACAATACTGAACAAGAGTATATTCTCATATGTGCAACCTTTAATAAATGTTGAGTCACAGCTAAACTGGTTTAAGAAGGGTGGAGAATGTATAGTAAGCTTCATTTTTTAAAATTGAAAGAAAAGACAAAAATGTGGGAATGCTTAGGTCAAAATATAATAGCTAGTCTTTAAGGTACCATTTGTTTTTTGTTTTGCTTTGTTTCTTTTGATAGACTAACGGCCCCCTCTTCCAAAACTACATCCCATTTCTCAAGAAAAAGAGGCCTGTAAGAACCTAATACCTGAATCAAGTACAGTATTCAAATAGCCTTGTGGTTTTGGACCAGCAAATAGAGAAGTGATTTTTAAAGGGAAGGAGAAACTAGGACAGCAAAAGGCCAGGTGTTAGGTTTCTTCCTACACAAATAAGGCAGCCCTTTAAATAAGGCACTATATATCTTTCCAAGTCAAGGAGTGGAAAAAGACACGTGCAACGCTTCTGGTTTCTTTTCAGCCAAACATTTCGGGCCTTTTGCTCATGGAAACCAACCGATTGGTTGGCGTTGGTAGCCAATGGAGCAGTAAGCGGAGCTGCAGAAAAGGTGAGCTGGATCTTCTCGAGTTCCGCGCCAGCTCCACCCCCCCCGCCGCCGCCCCGCGCGCGCTGCTTGCGCAAGGGAGGCTTTCCACTGGAGCGCCCTGCCCGCCACTTAAGAGGCTGCTCCATAAGACGACGCAGGGCACGCCTGAATCAGTCCCCCTGTTAAGCAGGGAAACTAGTGACTGTGGATTCCCTCAGCCGAAAAAAAGGCTCCTTCCCCCTGTTAAACAGCAGCAGCAGCAACAACAAACGACAACCACCACTCTTCATCTCTGCCATTTGCTTGTTGCAAAAGCCTCCGCTACGATCGAATGAAACAGCCGCTTGATTTAAAAACGAAGTTAAGACGGAGCGCCGAACCAGCATGAAAAGCACGCCTGCCGCCCGGCTTGCAGCCCCCCCCCACTGCCCGTTCCTAGACCAAGGGAGGGCTGCCCCGAACCTCGTCCCAGGGTTGACAACCGCGGGCTCTCCGTATGCGCAGAGGCGCTTCTTGCATTGACGATTTCCCAACTCCGAGCCTTAAACTTGGAAACAGTTTGGGACTTTTTTTCGTGTGCACCCCCCGCCCCCGAGAACTGAGCCCCGGCTGTGGTTGTACTATAATAATCCGCCGCGCGCCCCTCCCCTCCCCTCCCCGCTTGCTTTTTCCAGGGCGACCAGCCTTCGCTGCTAGGCGAGGCCTGGGTTCATCTCCAGAGCGACAGCGGGCTAATTGGATCAAAAGCTCTCTCCCCTCCCTCCCGCCCTCCCTGCTCGTAGAGGAGGCGGCGAGGGAGGGGGAAGACGGAGAGGCCCATTCGTGTTCGGGTCTCCCCGACCCCCCCGCCGCCCTTCCCTCGGCGAGTCCGCGCCCCCCCCCCAGTCCTTTCGTGCCGAGCGCCCAGGCTTTCGTGGCCGAGAGAGGCTTCCTTGGACGTCTCCTCCGGGAGGAGGAAGGGGGGGGGAGATCGGCCTCCGTCTGTCTGTCCGTCCGCCCATTGCCCGGGAGGCGGGCCCCGCCGCCACCCCCGCCCGCCCCTGCACGGCCCCCGCCGCTTGAAATAGGGGGAGGGGCGAGCGGGCTGGCTGGCGAGCCGGAGCGAGAGGTGGCGCCCGACCCGAGGGAGGCGGATCGGATCGGATCGGATCGGGCAACGGGGGTGGGGGGGGTGGGGGCTTGGGGAGACCGCCTGTTGCTGCGGACGAGCCGGCTGCGCGGGAGGAGCCGGAGGAAAGAGCAGCCGCCGGCGGGAGAAAAAGAGAGAAAGAGAGAGAGAGAGAGAGAGAGGTCAGTCTCGTAGTAACCGCGCTCTCCTGGGGCCGAAAGCGCTCCTTGCTGCGTCTCCACGAGTCGGATCTTTTGAGATTTGGGAAGTGTGTGTGGGGGGGGTGCCGGGGTAGGGAAGGCGCGAAGAGAGAGCGGGTTCTTGCCCGCGCCCTGCTCTTGGCACCCGCTCTCCCTCACCCCCAGCGAGCAACAGGAGCGCCCCGCCGCGCCTCTTTCCTGGTGGGTCCCCCCTGGGTCTTTTCGACGGGGGCTCGGCTCGTGCGCGTGGCAGCCGAGGGCGATTGCCTCCTGCCTTCACCCCGCCGAGGCCCCTTCGTCGAGGCGGCGAGGGTCCGGGGTCCCCAGGAGGAAGAGAGAGAGAGAGAGAGAGGAGGGCGGGCGAGGAGTCGCCCGCGGGGTCCGTGGCTTCCCGCCGGACGGGGCAGCGGAGGCCGGGGGGGGTCTCTGAGATCCTTCTCGCCCCCCCTCTCGGGGCGCCCTGCGCGCTCCAGCCCTGGGGGGGGGAACGGGGGACGGGAAGGGGGTCCTCCTCGCCCGCCTGGCCCGGCGACCCTAAGGTGTGGGGCGCTGGGTCTCGTCCGCGTCGCGGATCTCGGCGAGCATGCCGTCGGTGGGGCTGGTGTGGGCAGGTGAGGAGCAGCGGTCCTCCGCTGAAACTACCACACCCATCCACCCCCGCCCGGCTCTCTCTGCCCGGCAGGAGAGGGCAGGGCAGGGAGGCCGGACGCCCCGGCGGGCCCGACCGACGCGCTCACCATTTTGAGCGCCTCGGATATTGGGAACGAATGAATCACCGGCAGCCTCCGGCCCCTTTAATGCGAGGAGAGAGGACCTCTTCTGCTCGGGCAGGCCTCCCTCCGAGGGGTGGGGAAGAAGGGGAGACGAGGGAGAGGAGAGAGAGTTTGGAGGCAGGCAACAGAGCCTCTTTGTGAGGGTCCTACTCCTTCCCACGTCGAAACTGACGTCCCGTCGTTGGGTCTTGGCAGCGGCTCTTATTAAAAGGAGGAGGAGGTGGAAGAGGTCGTCGTTCTCAGAGGTAGTGGTGTCCCGTTCCCCAGGCTGCCCTCTCTTTTCCATCCGCTAGCTAGGTCTTGATGGGAGTTCTTCCAACATTCAGGATGAAACACCCAGAAGCAATCCATAACTTCATACCGTGCAGGCTATTGAATCAGCTTGAGCTAGAATGGACTCTACTGCTGCAGTTCCTGGCCAAGCAGATGTTAGGGTCCTGTCAGGGAAAGATAGGGGATTCCCACCTAACAACCCCAGACCTAGTAGCACTTCCTATTAGGATGAACTGGAGGGGGGCAGAGGCATTCTGGGAGAGGTGCTTGGATCGCCTTCCAGTTCCCATTTTGATGTGACGGGAGATACCGTATTGGTTTAGACTGGAGGATCCATATTTCAATAGGTTAGAGAGAGTAATGTAAATGGGAAGACACTTTCTGGTATAATAAGGTATCTAAGAAAGGTATGCAGAAAGGCTTGGGAGAGCAGATACAACCTTAAAGTAGCAAAATGGTTGTTTCTCATGTTGACACTTGAGCATGGACTACCATGGTCTCTGTAAAGCCCTTCACAGGTAGGTGTGGAAGACATCCCTTAGGGTGCTGCAGAGCACATCTCTATAAGCATCTGTTTCGGTGACATTTGGGTGAAAGTTGATGTATGGAGATAATGACATCAGAGACTTCTTTCACCATCCCATGTGATTTCGTCATCTAGCGTTAGACATTTTGGATTACCTTGCGCCTGTGAAGGATAAGGGGCTAATGTGCTTTGTTGGTCTTCTTGCCCAGGGAACTTTATACTGATTTGTCAGAGGGGAAAGACCATTTGTGGTTTATCCTTTCCTGGCCAGAGAAGAGGTCAGAAACTCCTCAAAAGAAATGTCAGAGGAGCTTTGCAAGCTATGCACACCATGAACCAGTTGAACAGCTTTTCGTGCCAGCTATTTTTTCCTTGCTTATTGCACTTAACAAGACCCATTTCTTTGAAGAGCTCTCAGAAGGGGGGCAGAGGAGCCCACAGCCTATTTCAAACACGCCTACTACCTAAATTCCCCATATCTTTTAAAACTAGTATACTGGAGATTGACTAGCAGTTTTCTTGGACTTGCATGGAAATGTCTGATGTTTCAGACAGGACTGTAAACCTTTCAGTTTCTCACCTTCTAACTTTAGAGAGCATATGTGCATTTAACTATACTTTACCTTGCATGTATTCAAAGTATTTGCAGTTTTAATGTAGAGATATGTATCATGACTACTATTGGATGGAGTTGTTTCTTGGTGTGTGTTGGTCTCTAGGTGGAGCACGAATAGAATTCCTCCTTGTACACTTGCACAACAAGAGGCATTATGGCTTGGTGAATGTTTGTCAGGTCTTCTGATGAATGACTATTAAAGAAACTTAAGGGCTGCTTATAGTATCACCATTGCTAGTTAGGAAGCATAATATATGAAGTGTGGTAGAGACACTTGTGTTTCATCTGGCGATATGACCTGGGCTAGGCACTAATTTCAGCAGTGCATTTCTTTTTTCATTCCCTTGGGAAATCTTCTTGAGTACAAAATATATCACATACTGTACATTTAAATGGTTGAATGTTTTAAACTGTTCCAAATACTGTTGTTTTAAATTGCTTCTGTTTGCCATCTGCCCAGAGATCTTTTGCTATAGGGTGGGATACTTTGAATAAAATACTGTATATAAGGAAAGTCCATTGGTGGGAAGGTAAAGTAACATTTTAGGTCCATTTAGTAGAAGAAATTTGAACAGTTGTTAAATTCCTTTCGGTTCCTGTGCTAACTTCAAGCAGAGTTAGATTGCTAAGGTACACAGATATCTGAGCTGGAGCAGACAGGTTTCCACTAGTTACATTGCAAGAGGCCTATGATGCCATCAAGTCCATGCCCCTGCTCAATGCAGGACTCCAAATCAAAATGTGTCTGACAGATGGTTGGCCAGTTTTCTATTGAATTGTTCCAGCATTGGAATGTCTGAGGTAATTGGTTTTAGTGTCATACTGCTGTAATGGTTAAGATATTTTTTCCTGATATTCAGCCTAAATCCAGCTTCCCATAACTTGAGGGCCATTATTACATGTCCTGCATTCTATAATGATAGAGAACAGATACCACTCATCCTCTGTATAGCTACCTTTCAGGTATTTGAAAAATGTTAATGTATCACCCCTCAGTCTTTTTTTCCTCAAGGCTAAACATGCCCAGCTCTTCCATTCTTTCATCATAGGGTCTGGTTTCTAATCCCCTAATCATTCTTGTTGTCCTCTTCTGAACTTGCTCCAGTTGGTTGGCCTTCTTCAAGTATACTGTCCAAAACTGGAAATCATGATCTAGATGGGGCCTAATCAGTGCAAAAGAGAGGGGAACAAGTACCTCATGGCATTTGAAGACTATACTTCTGCGAATGCATCCTGAAATTGCATTTCCCTTTTCTGCAGCCACATTGCACTATTAGCTCATATTCAGCTTGTTATCTACAGCAGTTCCAAGATCCTTCTTACTCTTTGTATTACCCAGCCAAGTATCCTTCATTTTGTTTTTCCCAAAGGTATAAAACTTCACATTTATCCCAGTTGAATTTCATTTTCTTATTTTCAACCCAGTGCTTGAGCCTATCAGGATCTTTTTGATTTTTGTTTCTGCCTTCCCAAATACTGCTGAGGTGATGGTAATATGGGTGTGGTAATTTTAGGTCCATTTTCTAGATGAAATGCGAACAGTAGTTTCTTTTTGCTTTCCTATGCTAACTAGATAGATAGATAGATAGATAGATAGATAGATAGATAGATAGATAGATATCTGGGCACACGAAGACAACTGTCTCATTAGTTTCATTGAGAGAGTCTCACTCCAAGGTAACTGCGAAGACATGAGATCCTTCAAGGTGTATCTGAAATTATATCCAGCTCAGGAGCCCATTGTTGGTTTTACTGTGGAGCTCAGGTAACAACTACTGAAGAGGTTCAGGCCAAGGGCTGAGCCTTGTGGAACCCCACTTGTGACCTCCTCCCAGTTTGAGAAGGAGCCATTGATAAGTACTCTCTGAGTATCCAAATGTATCTCCACCTGATAGTTACTCTATCCAGCCCATACCTAGTTAGCTTGGTAATAAGAACATCATGGGGTACTTAGTCAAAAGCTTTGCTGAAGTCAAGATATATAATGCATACAGTTCCACTATTTACCAGGGAAATAAGCACAAATGAGATATGACTCACCTAGAAGAAGTTTTGCTTGGGGCTCCCTGGAAAACTGTTTGTTAAATTTATTGCTTGCAGATTATGGTGACAACTGGTTGGGTAAGGAACACATGACACATATTATTTTGCTCATAAACTTTTCAGTTTGGTACAAAGTATTGACTTTGGTCTTGCAAATCTTGAGTTATCTGAAGGGAAATTATTGTTATTAAGATCTGCAGATCTAATTTATTTGCCACTGGGAACACCTAGATTGGCAGACATGAGGGACTCAGGAGGCTTCAAATTACAGTGGACCCTTGTATAACAAACAGTTTGTATAACATAAAATTTGTACAACATAAAACATTCCAGAGATAGGGGAAATTTGGTTAACATAATTGCCTATAGGGCGAATCCGTACAACAAAAAATGGGATTACTCCATTTTCAATGCATTCCTATGGGAAATTTGTATAAAGGAAAATTTGCTTAACATAATTTGATTTGGAACAAATTATTTCCTTTATACAGGGTACCACTGTATAGAATTACCTCCCCAAGATATATGTTTGGCTTCATTTCTGTCAGTTGTTGATAGTCTTCTAAGATCCTTTTGCTCCCTATGCTAACTTTCTATGATTTTATCTTCATTTTAGTTTGCTTCTGGTTTTTGGCAAATTATACTGAATTCATCTTGATTGTCTGTTTTTGAGAACCTGTGAATATTCCAAATGTTGATTTATTATTATTATTTCTTCTGTATGTACAGTATATTGAACTTTAGTTTTCTTATTGAGTTCTTTGCACCACTTTGGGGAAACTTGATTTTGAAAGTGGCATACACTATCAATATTAAAGAGGTGACAAGTGTGGTACAGCAGGTAGAATGCTCCACTTGGATTTGGGGTCCAATACCCACTTGGCCATGAAATTTACTAAGTTACCTTGAGTCAGTCACATTCTCCCAGGCCAGGCATGTCCAAACTTTGGCCCTCCAGATGTTTTGGAACACAACTCCCACAGTCCTTTACCATTGGAAATACAGGTTTGGAATTCTGGGAGTTGTGGTCCAAAACATCAGGAGGGCCGAAATTTGGACATGCCTGTCCCAGGCTGACCTATCTCATGGGGCTATTGTGGGTCTGAATGAGGAGTGGAGGGGAGGCAGAGGAATAGGAATCTTTATTGTCATTGCCCCCTTGCAAGCATATGTGCCACTTTGGAGGAAAGGTAGTATATAAACATACAGTGGACCCTTGTATAACAAATGATTTGTGTAACATAAAATCTGTACAACATAAAAAATTATGGAGATAGGGGAAATTTGCTTAACAGAATTGCCTGTGGGGCAAATCCGTACAACATAAAAATGGTTGAGATTAGGGATTACTCCATTTTCAATGCATTCCTATCAGAAATTTGTATAAAGGAAAATTTGCTTAACAGAATTTCATTTGGAATGAATTAATTCCTTTATACAAGGTACCACTGTACATGGAGTTATGTTGTACGTGATGTAGCCATAGGATTTAATACAAACAGAAGTTTGATTCCCTGGTTTTCAATTACAATTTGTGTGTGGCAGTTACTTCATGTCTGTTTTGTCTCTGTTAGTATTGCACTTAGGAGCAGTACAAAAAAGTTACTTAACGTCCGTCATGCAGCTACTGAAATTTGTCTCGACCACACCCCTTGAACGGGTGCTAAGCGTGATGACAATACTGTACCTGGTGCTGGGGTAGGGTTTTCCCTTGTCACTCTTTGTTCCCGCTTTTTGTTCTGAGACAAGACACCGTGTAGTAACGACTGTCACTCAACAAAACATTCGTTTCTCTCAGAAAACTGTGTCCGGTTTTTTTAATTTGAGAAATATAGAAAAAGATTTTTTAAGCCCACCCCCACAAAAAAAGGAAAAAGGAAGCTAGACATGTTCAGTGTTTGTCATGGTACAAGACCGTGAGGTAACACTTGTCACGAGATAAGCTATCACAACCATGGGAACACTAAAACAGGGACAAAACCATGTGATCATGACCAACGCTGTCATGGTACAGAACTAGTTACGGAACAAAGAAGGACGTGAAGTAACCGCCTATGTCTCTTAGACAAAAGCTGCAATTGTATGTACAGTACTTGTGCTGCATTTCTAAATAAGACAATGCATATGCTTTATTCTGTGTCTAGTAATCAGCTGTTTGACATTTCTGTGGCTGGAAACATGATGGGTCTTTTCTAGAGGAGTCGAAAGCATTATCTATCCAGCTTTAGAAATGTCGGGTTCTGCAGGGAAAATTGAAGCACTCATTTTTACTACAAGCTTCTGCCTTAAAATGGCTGTTGTGTTCCCTTTCCCCTCTTTATCAGAAATTGCATCCAGAACTTTTCAGCATTTGTTGTACATATTTTGCCTTCAGCAGTGTAAAATGTCATTGCAATTTCTGTGTTTTTTCTTTCTCCTTCCTTCTAGAAAAGACTCTCTTTTTCACTGGAAAAAGACAGACTCTACTCCTTGATTTCTAATAGTCTGCTATCCACTTGGAGCAATGACTTTTGGTCCCAGTGACTGAGGAGGCTTGCTGTAATCTACTTGTGATGCAAGAGTTTACCAGCATAAACAGTGCTTTGGGGCAGCTAACTGGCTAGGAGCTGTTGAAGAATGCAGTCAAATTAATAATACCTGAAACTCATTTAAAACTGAATAGAATAATTACTAAGGCAACCTGGAAACCTCTCTCACTATTCTTATTTGCCAGATCGGTATTATAAATTCTGATGTGAATTTTATTTTAGTTTTGCTCCAGGCTATGTAGTTCTGTGGGAACCAAGCCACTAGCCCAACTGTGCTATGCTTATTCCCAGAGGAAACCTCTTTTATGGGAGGCCAGGAAAGCAAACTGGAAAGTGCAGCCTATTGTAACACTGTTTCAGTTTTAGACTTGAAAATACAGTAGGACCCCCGTATCCACTGACTCATTATCCACTGGTTCAGTTATCCACGGCTGGCAGAGTAAATAAATAATTCAGCAACTGCAAAGCAAGCTACAGTCACAAAAAGAAGCTGTAAAGCAAGCTACTGTCACAAAACAGCAGTTTTAGGGGGGATTTGGGTGTTCTCTCTTATCCACGGTTTTCATTATCCACTGGAAGGCCTGGAACCAATCCCCAGCGGATACTGGGGTCCTACTGTATTGCCAAGACACAAATTCCAATGCTGTCACCTTTTTTATCATGAACGCAAGGAGTAACCTATCTAGCCCTCTTTTTGTTGAATTTCTTCATCTAGTTTATTGGGGGGTATAATAGACACCCCCAATAAATTTAATTGATAATTGAGCTCTTGCTGAATGGGAAATAATCCAGATGCCTACATAGCCTTGCACAATGAGTGTATTATAAAGGTAAGAAATGTTTGATTTTTCAGATATCTTGGGCTACAAGTTCCATTCTCCCGTACCATTAACCATATTAACCATGCTTGTTGGGAGTTTGGGGTCAAGATATCCACAAAGTAGAAGCTTTCCTTCTCTGGCATAGAGGTTCTTGTAGAACAGGTTGTGTATTAAACACAAAGCTGAAAACAGGATAAAATTGAATTACAAAGCTGTCTGTCAATATCAGATGGATAAAGCTGAGCTGCAGTGGTCAGTTGAAGCCATGCAGAACACAAAGATGCACTGAGGTGATGGCTGTGTTTCGTTGTCTTCAAGATTTTGTGTAAGCTTTCATAATAAAACAGCTTGAAGACCCAAGATGTTTCTCCAGGAGGGATCAAAACACCTGTTTGCCCTGTGGAACACAATTACAGCTTAATGGCAGATGCTTGTATGTATGTATCATACATCAGGAGAGGCCCTTCTCTCCATCCTGCCGCCCTCACAGGCACATCTCCTGGAAACACATGAAAGGGCCTTCTCGGCTGCTGTGCCCAGACTCTGGAACTCCCTCACACTAGAGTCCAGGACTGCCTCATCTCTGTTGTCTTTCCAGAAACAGGCAAAGACCTTTCTCTTCAGGCCAGCTTTGCCTGAGTGATGAACTACCTATTATGTGACTTTTATATGACTCTATCATACATGAACACATAGACTTTGTGTTTATAACTACTTATAACCTTATGTGATTGCATTGACACTATGTTCTCAGTGTTAGTTTCCCTCACTCATAACTTTACATGGAATTTTACTGTCTTTTTAACTGCGTGTTCTCTGGTGGCTTTGATGTAATGTTGTCTTTTGATGCTGTAGGATGCTGTAGTTCTCAGTACTTGGATATGTTTTAATTGTACTGGACTGTATATTATCCCTCATTACTGTAAGCCACCTTGGGTCCTTTTCAAGGAGAAAGGTGGGGTAAAAATACCCTTAAATAAATAAATAAATAAATAAATAAATAAATAAATAAATAAATAAATAAATAAATAAATGTACGTATGCATGCATATGTGTGTTTCCTGCTTCCAGCCTTTAGTGGTAAAAGGCTACATGTTACAATGATGTTAGACCTAATCACTGTAAGTTACTGAAGGTAGTAATTTCTTCATCCCAAAGTAGAAATGTATCCTGAAATTAATAATGAGCTCAGCTTAGTACATTCCTCAAGTCCAAGCTTGCAAAGGTTACATCTCTGGATTATTCTCCCCAGAATGTTCAGCCAGCATGTGGACGTCCATGCAAGCTTTAACTTAGACCCAGTGATGTGATCCTATCTACAGATATATGATATCCTCACTAGAAATTGTTATCTTTTTTCTGGAGAAAATAAAGATTGCCCAAAGACTGAGCTGGAAAGTCTTAACAGAGAATATTATGAGCACATGAAGATTTGTTGCTAGGAATTTGGTCTCTCTCCTTTTTTGGACTTGAGCTCCCAGAATTCTCCAGGTATTCCCAGGCAGAATTCTGAGTTTCAGCCCACCACTTACATTTCACTCACCTAGAGAAAAGTCTGACTCTGAGCTTAGATGTCATTTTCCAGTCTTGCTTCCTGCTCTAGGTTTTTTTTTAGTACGCCATCAAGATGCTTCCTGGGAGTCCTTATTTGCTATAGAGCCTAATAGCAAACAAAAGCTGAGCATTTTGAAATGGTTAACCATCAAGTGGGTTTTGCTTGAGAATGATAATTCAAATATTACAATTGCTAATGTGAGGCTTTCCTTGCTGTTTTTATAGCTTATTTTGTTGTGGGTCACCATCACCCATGCTTGGAGTGTGAGCAGTGAAACAGATTTGGCACTATTGAGCTTAGAAGTCACTATATATTTTCTTCCTTGAGAATCACTTTTTTCCGAACAAGTTAGTGGGCTGCAGAAAATTGTTAAGGGAAGTGTTAATCACTGTATGCTGTGAAGGATTCCGTAAAAAACTAGTTTTTCCAGGGTAAGGTCTTTGGCAGATGTCTATGACTGTGGTAATCAATGCTGCCTGTCCTCTTGGTAAATAGCAGACCCAGCAGGATATCTGCTCTGTGTTCCCAGCATCTAAAATGAAGGTAGTTAGGCTGACAAACATACTAATCCAGAAGTAGAAGCATGTTGAGAAGCAGTGTCTCCTTTTATAATGTGACCAAGAAGGCTACAGAGGTGGTAGCTGAAAAGAGAAAACACAGGAGCAAAGTACTGAATTGAACAGATCGTGTATAAGCATTTTTGGAGTCAGATCTTGATTTTTTTTTTAAATGTAGAAATGATCTGGGTGAGTAAAATTGTATGGAGAGGAAGAATCTGCTGTCCATACTAAGTGGCTGATATACAGTACTGTAACTTCCCAAAGCAAGAGTGGACATGTTTTGTTTTGTTTTGTTTTGTTTTGTTTTGTTTTGTTTTGCAGTTGGGGGAAATTCATGGCTCCAATCCTGCAAACCTTTTGGAACTACATCCTGCTTTTCATTTCAGGGCTCAGCAATACATCATAATGCTTCTTGTTTTTGTGTTGTGTTTAGCAGGGTTGGACTTGATTTTAAAATATCCATTTATAGAACATATAGCTAAGTGCACTCTATTATTATTTTTTGTTGGAAAATGAGGTTTTTAAATACTCATGAGGGGAATGTTCATTTTGAATTGATTCTGATCTCAATTTTTAAAAATTAATTTTGGCACGTGTGCTTTTGTATGTCAGAGTAAATTTATTTATTTATTTATTTATTTGTTTGTTTGTTTGTTTGTTTGTTTAGCTTGTATGCCACCCACTACCTAAAGGTCTCTGGGCAGCTCACAATCAAAATAAACAATTCAGACAGTTAAAACATTAAAATTGCAATAAAATTAAAACAATAAAACATTTAAATACAATAAAACAATTTAAAAATTGCCATCAGGACCCACAATAATTAGTTAAAAACTCAAAACAAGCACTTTGAATTGGGAGGGCATTTCATAATCTGGGGAGCTGCCGGGCAGCATCCCTTTCACTGGCTCTTTCAGTAACCAGATGGAAGGAAGTGGTCCTTCAGGTATCTAATTTATATGTCAAAACAAGACTTTGAATACAGAATCCAATGAAGATAATACAGAATCGGCGTGATGTGTTCCTTGGCGGCCCTGCCACTCACCAGCCGCGCAGCACGATTCTGAACCAGTTGCAATCACCGGACCGTCTTCAAAAGCAGCCCCACATAAAGCACATTGCAGTAATCAATACGGGATGTTACCAGTGCATGCGTAACTGTCATGAGGCTCCGTTCGTCCAGGTAGGGGTGCAGCTGATATATTTTCCGCAGCTAGAGAAAGGCACCCCTGGCCATCAAGTCCACCTGGGCTTCCAGAGTTAGACCGGGGTACAGGAGCACCCCCAAGCTGCGGACCCTGTCCCTTAGGGGGAGTGCAACCCCGTCCAGGACAGGGAAGTGGCCCTCTAACCTGTCCAGCGAAGCACCCACTAACAGCACTTCCGTCTTGTCTGGATTGAGTTTCAAGTCCATTATCTGGTCCAGACATGAGTTCAGAACAGAAACCACCTCACCTGGATTGGAGGAAAATGAAAGGTAGAGCTGAGTATCGTCAGCATATTGCTGACTCCTCAGCCCAGACTTCCTGATGGCCTCTCCCAGAAGTTCCATGTAGATGTTAAACAGCATGAGGGATAGTATTGAGCCCTGTGGAACCCCATGAGGTACACGGGATTTGTCAAGTTTTGGGATCACAGGTTTTTGGTTGCTTGGTATCTTCCATTACACTTGTTACAGAGTATTCTCTCTCTCTCTCTCTCTCTCTCTCTCTCTCTCTCTCTCTCTCTCTCTGTGTGTGTGTGTGTGTGTGTGTGTGTGTGTGTGTGAGAGAGAGAGAGAGAGAGAGAGAGAGGTGGTTTATAACAGTGGTAAACAATTATCTATAAAAGAAAAATACACAGCAGAAAAAAAAGATTTTTAGCAATACAAGGGACCTGAAAAATATAAAAAACTGGAACACCGGGATGTCAATTCACTTTAGAATGCTACAGTTTTCAAGCCCGTGTAGCCCCCTACACTGATGTACAATACAACGTACAACCAGAATAAAAGTTGTCCCAAGAGAATGCACACACCAACTTTAAAAAAACCACATGACTTTAAAATGACTTCAACCCCCCCCCTCCAGCTCTCAATTCATTTCAGCAGCGTAGCTGCTTCCTCAGTTGAAGCTGCTTCTGGAATTCAGTAACAACTGAAGTAGCTGTTTGGAACAAGAAGGTGCCAGGTTCCAAAAACTGGTGCCCCCTCAAAAATAGTTATGATGACATTATCAGAAACCGTGTCAGTTGAAAAGTTTTGGTGGAAAGGGTTCGCTGTGCAGATGCTGACTCTAGGGAATATACTCTTCCTCTTCAGTTTGTGAGTTCCATGCTTTTTGTATTGTGTTGGTGTTGTTCTTTTACTAAACACATCTTACGTTACAGGCGATACCTTTATTGGCCACTATTAAAAAATACCTATTTTTGCAATTGTGTTTTGTGATGGCCACGCGGCTCAACCCCCTTTTTGCTTAAATGCATCTTGTGAATGTAGCTGAAAGTATTGCTCAATTAAATGATTAATTTAGAATATACAAACTTTACCCTTTAATGAATGTGTGGTAGAAGCTACACTTACAGGTAGAGAATGGGCTGGGGCTAGCAAGATTCTGCCTTCTGACAGCAATATAAAATATGTGCTAAGAAATAAAGAAATTAGGAGAGATCTTTTATGTTGTAAAGTTATGTTCGATAGTTAAGCATTATGCAGAAAAATCTTTGTTGAAACAGAACAAAGTTCAGTAGTGGACTTTGCAAGTTTTAGCAGTTTTCTAAAATGAATTTATATTCAAACAGAATATACCTCTCAATCCCCATTCTCTTAACAATAACAATTTAAAAGGGTGTGTGCTGATGCTTTCATGCATTGTGTTCATTGTTAAGTACCATCATTTTTTTTACTTAATGTTACCCTATGCATTGTTATGACAGGCTCTAAACAATCTTGTTATTAAAAACCCTGCTCAGCACTTGTAGACTCAGGTGTGTTGCCTCCATTTTGGACTTACTCAATTTCATATTTGGTCCTCCTCTTTTCCTACTACCTTGAGATGTTCACATCCTTCTCCTTCTTATGTGTCCAAAGACAAATAGCCCTGGTTTCATTATTTCTGCTTCTAGGGACAGTTCAGACTTGATTAGATCTAGGACCTCTTGTATGTCTTTCTGCCAGTTGGTGGTACAGTAGTTGAAAAGCATTTCTCTAGTTCCTTGTTTCAAATCTATCAATCTTTCCACTATCTGCTTTCTTTACTGTTCAACTTTCACATTGTGGTAATACAATAGAACAGATGATTTTGGTCTTCAATTATTCCTTTAAACATGATGTTTTATAATTTCTATATAGCTGATCTTCCATGTATCAGCCATCTTCTAATTTCTTGACTGTAGTCTCTATCTGAATTCATGATTGAACCAAGGTATACAGAATTTTTGACGGTTTCAGTTGTTCCATTCCTAAGATTAAAGTTATATAGTTCTTTTGTAGTCATGATTGCTTTAACATTCAACTGCAGTCATTATTGTATATTTTCTTCTTTAACTTTTCTGTGGCTGCTATCTTCTGCTAGTTATTTGATGTCTTTAATGTATCTTCAGTACTGATGTTTCATCCACTAATTTTTATTCCTGCTTCATCTAAATTTAATACAGTTTTTATATGGCATTGTTGTTGTTGTTGTTGTTGTTGTTGTTGTTACAGTTGTGACCCTATGTCCCTGGAGTTTTCTTGACAGGAATACTAGAGTGGGTTGGCAGTTCCTACTGCGGGTGCCTACAGCACCTAGTATTCCCTGGTGGTCCCTGTTTAGCTTCTGAAATCAGGCAAGATCGGATGTGCTTAGGGCAGTGTTGGCGAACCTATGGCACGGGTGCCAATGGTGGCACTCGGAGCCCTTTCTGTGGGCACCCGACTTTGCCCCTTCACAGCCACCTGTATGCAGGTTAAATTGCTGTATTGGCACTTTGCGAAAAATTAGTGGGTGTTGAATCAAAGTTTGGGCACTCGGTCTCTAAAAGGTTCAGCATCACTTGCTTAGGGCATCAAGGCAGCTCCTTTATATGGCATATTTTCGTATAAATGGAACAGATAGGGAGATAAATAGACCCTTGTCTGACACTTTTACTAGTGGGGGGGCATTCTATTTCTCCATATTTTATTGCAACAGGAGTGTCTTGTCCAGCATAACCTAAGCTGCTGCATCAGGATGGCCAAATAGTGTGGCACAAACACCTAAAATGATCCCTCATTTCCATTGAAAAGCTATGGTGTGATCTGAAAAGTACAAATTGATTCTTTCTGAAAAAAATTATTATTTCCTGAGTACTAGGAAGGAGGAAGATAGGGTTATTATTCCCTGAGCATATTGGTCTATAAAACTTTGTCAATGTGTGGCAAGATATGTAATTTCATTAACTGTTGTCTAAGCTAAAAGAGGACATTTTGTGTAATCATAATGTTTAAAAGCATGTCAGGAAAAACCTGTCTATCCTAGCCTTCTCTACAGTGCACTTTTTGTCCACAGTTTTTCTTCCACATTTTAAATATATAGGATGTTGATGCCTGAAGACATTCATATACAAACTGAAGTGTTTCTATAATGTTCTTGCTGCTGCTGCTGTTGCTATGTGCCATCAGATCACCTCCAACTTACGTTATGGGCAACCCTATGCATGAATTACAGTGGTACCTCTTTAATTCGTTCTACGGGTCAATTCATCCTGCAAAAAATCGTCCTGTGAAGCACAGTTTAATGTGGATTCCCATAGGAATGCATTGAATTTGTCTTGCAAAGCATCCCATAGCAAAATTCGTCTTACGAGATTTTCCTATTCCCGGACATTGAATTCATCTTATGAATTTTTTGTCTTAAGGGGCATTCATCTTACGAGGTATTGCTGTATCTCCAAAATGGCCTATCCTTAACAATCTGCTCAATTCTTGGAAATGCAAGCCTTGGATTTCCTTAAGGGAGTCAATTCATCTCCTATTTGGACTTGTTTTCCTGTTCCCTTTAATCCTTCCCACTGTTGTGTCCCCCCCCCCACAAAGAATCCCTCCTTGCTGAAGCTGAGGAAAGGGACACTTAGGTTCCAGTTCACATCTTGTGAAAGAATAGGTCCTAAACAGATCTATCTAGTGCTGCCCTATAGCAAATAGACCCTACAGAGAAGAGAAGGAATAACTTCAAGTGGGGCAAACTTCACCACTAAACTTCAGGATGTTTACGGGGTGTAAGAAAAGCCATGCAGAGTAACTACACCTTACATTCTCAAAATGTATACCTTAATGCTTTTCAAAATGTGGCTTTAAGTATTTTTTGAATAGCTGCAATTTTTCTAAACATCTATGGGATGCTTTTAAAGGAATCGTTGGTACATCTTATTTACAATTGAGAACAGTGAGAATAGCTTTTGGACTCTTTTTTTCTGGTAATATCCCATAGTCATCTAGTTGTCCCATAGATGGTATCCTTCCTTGCTATTCTTCCCCCTGCTGTTCCCAGACTTGCATTCCCCACCTCCACCCCAAGGCTTCTAAATTACACAGAACAGTCTGGTTACAGCTGTTGGCCTCTGGGGTTGCTACTTGAGGATGGCTCTGAACTATGCCTTTCATCTTGTTTAAATTTTATTTTTCAAGAAAGCTTCTTAATAATTAGCTGCAGTGTCAGGCATGTGAACTAGGAATCTTGTCACCAAAACCAGGGAGCTGAGCACAGTGAGTAACAGAAACCTAGAGGTAGGTTCCTTTCTCTCTGCCCCACTATGTAATAGCTACACACCCAGGCAGAGTAAGAAATCAGAAAGATATCTGACTTTTTGTCCTTCTTTGTTCCCTTATGAAAGGTGGGTCAAAAAGACAATCTAGATTCTAGAACATATACAGTATTAGATTTTTCAGGGTAGGTGGGTATTGTTTTTGTTATGTACAAGTTTGGGAGATGTTTTGCAAATATGGGTCTTGCTAAGTCATTAGTATAACATAACTTTTGACATATTTGGCATAATACAAATACAGTTGTAGTTAAGAACCATTGTAGTATAGTCGATAGAGTGCTGAACTAGGGTTCAGGAGACCTGGGTACAAATTCTCTGTCGGGTCTTGAAAGTTTCTGGATGGTGGCAATGGTGAAACACTCCATAAAACATCTCAAAAACCCTATTAGGGTTGTCCTAAGTGGAAGCAACTTCACAGTGGATAACATCCTTAATTGTAGGTGCTTTTAGAATATGCTTGGCTTAACTACTAACATTTAAGATGTATAAACTAGACTTCTGTGAGTAAAAACAGTAATAAATCAAGTCTTGTGAGTTGATGGCAGGTTACTTAAAATTTTTCATGGGTGCATGGCTGAGAACCATGTGAGAAATAAGTGTAGAAGCATTTCTAAATCACTGAAATAGGGAGAGAACACCGACGTACTGAATGAAAGCATGACTCTTCTGAGTGAAACAAGTTCCCAACAAGACTTACTGGCCATGAGATGACTATGGTGCTTTGCCAGGGAAGAATATGTATGGAAATTATTTTAGATTTGTGTCGTGTTAAAGGAAAATGCTCGTTTTACTCCATGGTTTGGCATTTAGGGAGGGGTGTGTTTTTGTTTTAGCTAATGCACATTTTTTCTGCTCTACTTGGCTCAGCTTGTTCCTTGGCCAGGGCACAGGGCTCAGTTTGTGGCATCCTTGTTCCCCAAGGGGCTTGAATTTCCCAAAGAAACAGGAATTGCAGAGCTTTAGAAGGAACACAAGGATGCAAGCATCCCTAGTGGTCAAATTACACCTCTGCTTCATCTTTAAAAAAAAAAAAACAAGAGCTGGAGGGAAGGTTTGAATTGATTCCTGTTAATGATCAAATGCAGAAGAGCTGTGAGGCAGGCCTGCTAAACTTGAGAAGCAGGGATCAGATACTGGGAAGGCCTTCTAAGCCCTGATGCCAAATAAGAGAGTGGAACAGTATAACTATCCAAAGCTTATTCAGACTTGATTGGATCGTTGAGGGTGAACCAACTCCTTCCACCGCTCAGAGGTCAGTGAGAGGCAAATGGGTAAAATTGTTCAAGCAGAAAGAGAACTTGTCTTGTCTGGCATTTGTGAGCAAGCTTAGAGTTCAGCAGAGATTGAAAATGTGCACTGCTCAAACGGCAAAGAATTTTAAAGGAAGCTAAATCGCCATGCCAAACAATGTAGATGGGTCAATGTGAGTAATAATTACTATTATACCATAATCTCTCCCTGGTAGGAGTGGCAGCTTCGAAATCTCATGCCACACAAGCACAGTTATTAAAATTGGTATTCTGTGGTTTTTGGGAACTGTACTTTTAGCCTGTTCTTGTATATCTCAGATGCTTCATTGGAATAATCATTCTGGTGATGGTATTTCGTCCTCTAGTTGTGACATGTTTGCCGTGCCTTCACAAGTCATTATTGCTAGATAAATGAATTGGAAAAAGTGGAGACAGATCTGATCTCCCAACAATTAAGGGATCTCAAAGATAATTGAACCCAACCTTCTGCTGTTGTAGAAAAACCTTTATACATGTATAAGCATTTTCTTGAAAAGTGAAGGAAAGGACAGATCATTACACTGGAAGGCAGCTTACTCCATTGTCAAATACTACAGTATGTATAACCAGAAAGTAGGTCCTCCATGGACGCAACCCTCTTGAGCATGGTTGACAGTCTTGGGTCCCCAGATGTAATGTTAAGAACATAAGAACATAAAAAGAGCCATTCTGGATCAGGCCAAAGGCCCATCTAGTCCTGTTTCCTGTATCTCACAGTGACCCCACCAAATGTGTCTGGGAGCACACAAAACTAGATATCTGTCTCCTGATACAACTCCCCTGCATCAGGCCTTTGAAGTACCCTATTTTTAAGCCTGGAGATTACACATCTCCGTCATGGCTTGTAACCTGTGATGGACTTTTCCTCCAGAAATCTGCCCAATCCCCTTGTGAAGGCATCCAGGCCAGAGGCCATGACCACATCCTGTGGCAAGGAGTTCCACAGACTAACAACACACTCGGTAAAGAAGTACAGTACAACCGCCGTATCCATGGGGGGTTGGTTCTGGGATCCTCTGCGGATAAGAACAAATGCTCTTATCCAAGGATAATGGTGGAGGAAGGGGGTGGTGAGGTGCCAGGGTGAAAGTTTTCACCCCTGACATCCCCCAAATGGTAAGGAGGGAATAAAGTATTTTCCCTTTCTCCTTGCCGCTGGGCTGCAGCAAGGAGAAAAAGAAAGAAATAAAAACTTTATTCCTTCTTTGTTGCCACATCAGTGGCAGCAAGAAAGGGAGAAAATTAAAAATAAAACTTACCGCCTCGGTGCCTGCCGCCCTCCTCCTCACTGCCACTGCGGCTGCTGCTGCAGGCCAGCTAGGTGCCAGGAATGGAGTGGGGACTCACTCGCCTGGCCAACTAGCCTTTGAACTTCCAGGTCAGGTCCCAGGCAGTGGATTGGAAGTTTGGAACTTCCTGCTCAAACTTCTGATCCACCACCGGGGACCTCAGTGGGATATTCAAAGTCCCCACCTCACCTCTCCGGAGAGCGCCTGGCTGGCTTGCGGCGCAATGGCAGCAACGAGGAGGAAGGTGGTGGGCATTGGGGGTGGTGGTAAGATTTATTTTAAATCTCCCCCTCCTTGCCACCCCCCCCATTGATCACTAATCGCCGATAACTAAATATGCAGATAGTGAATCAATGGATAAGTGGGGTGTATTTTCTTTATTTTCTTTTATCTGTTCTCACTCTCCTGATCCTCAATTTGAGTGGATGTCCCTTAGTTCTGGTATTTTGTGAGAGGGAGAAGAATGTCCCTCTATCCACTTTACTCATGCCCTGCATAATTTTGTACGTCTCAATCATATTTCCCCTTAGGTGCCTTTTTTCCAGACTAAAGAGCCCCAAATGCTGTAGCCTTTCCTCATAAGGGAGGTCCTCCAGCCCAGCAATCATTTTAGTCGCTCTCTTCTTTTTCCAGTTCCATTATGTCTTTTTGAGATGCAGTGACCAGAACAGTATGCAATACTCCAGGTGTGGCCTTAATATTGTTTTGTACAAGGGCATTTTAATGTTGGCTGTTTATTTTCAGTCCTCTTTTTGATGACCCCTAGCATGGAATTGGCCTTCTTCACTGCTGCCACATAGTGGGTTGACATTTTCATTGAGATGTCCACCAGCAACCCTAAAATCTCTTTCATGATCCATCACAGACAGCTCAGAACCCATGTATTGATAGATAAAGTTTTGATCCCCCAATATACATTACTTTACATTTTCCTACATTGAAATGCATTTGCCATTTTGCAGCCCATTCCCCCAGTTTGGAGAAATCTTTCTGGAGCTTTCCACAATCTTCTCTGGTCTTCACTGCCCAGAAGAGTTTTGTATCCTCCACATACTTGGCCACCTCACTGCTTATCCCTGTCTCCAGGTTATTTATGAACAGATTGAAAATCACTGGTCCCAGGACAGGTCCCTGAGACACACCGCTTTTCACCCCTCTCCATTGTGAAAAATGCCCATTGACACCTACTCTTTATTTCCTGGATCTCAACCAGTCCTCAATTTATAAGAGTACCTGCCCTGTTATCCCCTGACATGCAATTTTCTCAGCAGCCTTTGGTGAGGGACTGTGTCAAAAGCCTTCTGAAAATCAAGATAGAGTTATCTGGTGTGAGCCTGGCTGCCACCTATTAGCATACTGAATCTCCATCTTCTCCACATTGGAGACTACCAATTTTTTTTTTATTTTTTATTTTTATTTTTTTATTTTTCCAGATATAGTGAGATACACCTTTTGAATACAGTCTTATCTTTTACTCTCATAATACTTTGAATAAACATTTTCTCTGCTCATTTTTACCCATCCTAGGTTGTTTGCCCACCTTTGTTTTCTTTTACATATGCTTCTACAGTTGAGGCTACACAGAGCTCATTATGTTCCTACGTCTTCTTTAGAAATCTGCTGTTTTTTCTTTTGAAATGTTTGTGATTATTTCTTAAATAGCTTGCTTTTGAGACATTGTCAACCACCTTGTCTGTGAAGATTCTCAGTCATCCAAGTGAGTTTATTTGGAAGTTGAGTCATGGCAACTGGACTTCTTTTCTTGAGATAATGAAAGGTTTTGCTACTCATCCAAACAGCCTTGTAAGTCTGAAGAAGCTGCTTGGATGAGTAGCAAAACATTTCGAAAATAAGTCAAGTTGCCATGACTCAACTTCATGTAACCCAGCTTGAATGCCCATCTCTCTATGGTTAATTTTGTCCAGGGGATCACATTCAGACTGTTAATTCTCAGTGAAATTTGACTTTAAACAGATGTCGGGATGGCTGAAGCCTCCCATTCATCCTATATTTCTTCCATTTTAAAGTTTGCTAATTTGATCTTAAAAGGCATCATCCAGCCTTTCTGCTTGGCAGTGTGTTGTTATAGGAACATAGGGTAATTAAATCAACAGGTTAAAGAGATGAGGTTATGGCTATGAATGAAAAGTAATCCCTTAAAATGCTTATGTTCAAATAAAAAGAACATTTTTTTCAAGAAATCATTTCAGGATAAAAGCTAGGCTTGAGTACAGAGGTCCTGAATCTGGCTTCTACGTATGTGTTTATGCTGAAAGCCATCCTGGAGGCCCAGTTAGGGCCAGTATTGCATTTTAGAAGGAGAACAAAACAACTCCTTGAAGAAGGGACAAAGCATCTAGGGCCTTTTGGCTAAGATCCGAAATGAAAGAGATCTTGAGGGTTCGTCTCCTCCCTCCCCACCCGCTCTGCACTTCTTTGTTCTTTCTGTGTGAGGGGGGGAGGGAAAAAAGCCTTAGACAGAGACAAAAGAATAAAAGGCTTACCTCGGTTGCTCCGACCTCCGTTTACTTCCTGGTTCCTCTTTAAGGGGCGGAGGCAAAAGAAAAATAACAGAATCTGGAACTCTCCGCATCAAATATTTTCACTATAAAAAAGCAGGTACAAGAAACGTGCAGTTTGGTCCTGTGGGCGGGCCCAGTTAATTGTCTGCAAACTCCGGAGCTGGTGGGTAAACATTTTTATCGAAGGAGAACAAAGCCATTTGCTTGGAGCTTAGGGACAAAGCATCTAAGAGGGACTAACCTGAAGGCAGACGTTTACAAGAGACCATTTACAGAAAATATAGAGGCCAAGATACCCAGTCCTACTTGACTATCTATCTTTCAGCTGTTCTCGAGTGGTTACTTGAAAATACAGTGTTGTTGCACTTACTCTAACAGGAGTCGAGTCCCCAACAGCTACAGTGCCACTATATTTATCTCCCTTTATTTTTACTTACATGCTCTCAGAGTCTCAACTGACTTTCCATGTTCGGATGCATAGCTTATTTCTCACGTCCATCATATATCATGCTGCCAACCACCCCCTTCCTATTTGCCCTGTTCACGTGGAGTAATGTATCTTTGAGTTCTTTTGTTCCACTTCACCAATGCCATCAGTAGCTGGATTTGCATTCCTTGATCAGTGATATGCCTTGACCCACTTTTGGCAGGAAGGCAAAATAAAAATGTTTGTTTTGGTTGTCTGGGAGCAACTGCAGTGAAGATAAATGGACTGTAGCTCTGCCATGCTGTATTTCAAAGGAGTACATGACAGAAAACTGGTTCTGTTTCTTGAAAGTACAGACTGCAAAATGCTGGAAGAGTTAGGGAGGAAAAATTCTAACATGGTTACTCAGGAAACAGGAGCTGGGCTAAGGATATAAACACCGTAAGTTCTCAGGATGTGGATGTCAGACATGGCCGGTGGCTATAACATTTGGGAGTGTAGCGAAAATGGGGTAGTTGTTTTGACCTGTTGAACTTAGGAAAATACCTTATGCTTTGATTGCAAATGAATCAAGGCATTAGGCCAGTGGTGCTGAATCTTTGGCACTCCTGATGTTTTGGACCACAACTCCCAGAATTCCAAGCCTGTACTGCCAATGACAAAGTACTGAGGGTGTTGTGGTCCAAAACAGATGGAGTGCTGAAAGTTCGCCACCACTACATTAGAACATCTAGTTCAGTGATGGCGAACCTTTTAGAAACCGAGTGCCCAAACTGCTATTCCAAACCCACTAATTTTCCACAAAGTGCCAATACAGCAATTTAACCTGAATACAGGTGGTTGTGAAGGGGGCTCCGAGTGCCACCTTTGGCACCTGTGTCATAGGTTTGCCAACACTGATCTAGTTCATTAATGTCAATTCTGAATCTTTCCTGTCCCTATCTGGAGATCTTGGTATTCCTCGATATTCTCCCATCAAGGTACTAACTGGGCCTCGCCCAACCTACCTTCCAAAATAAAGAAATATTAGGTCTGTTCTGTTTGGTGCAGTGGTGAACATTTACAGGTAGATCAGTTTCAACTTGTCTGTTAAAGCTGTCCATGTCTCATTTGGTTCAGTACTGGCTTTTATTTATTTTCAAAGATGTCTGTGATGATTATTGGGATATTTCAGGAGTTAAATCCCCTCAAAGCTGTTGCATGTTTTGGTTGACTCTTCTTTGCCTTTTTTTTTTGCTGAGTTCTTTTTCTGTGCAAAAGTCATCTACTGTGTCACATATGGAACTGGGAAAACTTGGCTAGAGTTTTTATAAAACCGGATTGGGCAGTTCAGAGAAACACAGATTCCAAGGGAGAGGCCGGGAAATGTTGGTTCCTGGTACCTTTTTCAACTGGGCAACTCCTCTGAAGGAGTGTGCCCTGCACAAGAAAAAACACCCATTGCAAAAGTTTGCATAAGGTGTTCTTGCCACTGTTCAGCATAGCAACAAAAGCTGCTTCATGGAATATTAGCTTATTGAGCTCCTATTTAAAAACACAACAGCAGTAAGAATGTGGAGCAGGAAGTGAACTTGGACATATTCTGGAAGAGGGTGAGTACTTACCTTCCTCTATATGTTAAGTCCAGTAGAGTTAAGATGATGATGTTGGTTTTGCAGTTCTTATATATAACCCATTTGATCGTTTATAATTGAGGTTGACACACAGTCCCCTATTAGCAGTTTGGATGACATGTACATACAGACATTTATCTATGTTACTCACTGTGGTGCTGGATGCAGGGGAGTGGTTTCAGGAGACAAGTATCTAGTTGTCTCATGTGCTCCCAGAGACATCTGGTGGGGCCACTGAGAGATACAAGAAGCTGGGTTAGATAGGCCTTATTCAGCAGGGCTCAGCTTATGTTCTTATGTGCCCAGTAACTTATGTTTATGCCTTTAATAAATAAGTAGTTTCCTTTTTAACTGAGACATTCAGGAAGGACAGAAGTCTCTCATGCTGGTACACTGCAAAAGAAGAAGTTCTGGTCTTAGAATACTATAATTTAGCATTTATGTTAACATTTATACAGTATTTTATTGAGTGCTGGTATCACTTCTTGTGGTATGTGGAAAATATTTGTTCTCATATATGAAGAGAAAACAAGTAATAACTGACCTAGAAGTTGTATTCAGTTATTATGTAAAACTACCCCATCCTAGTTTGGAAATACTTGATAAATCTGATACTGAACAGTTTTTTTAACCTAACCAGACCAAGGGCCTCAGATTCTTAATTTGTAACCATCACTTGCTTATGTGGTGTATATTTTGGTGAAACATAGGGTAAATAAAGACTTTAGCTTTCATCTGTTAAAAACAATTTTTTTGATTTGCTATTCCTAAAGAACTATAATAAGCACCTGGGTTCGGTGTGCCCTCAGGAAAGCTTTTTTTTTTTTTTTTTTGTTTTTTGCTATACTTGTTACTATTATCTTCTGTGGAGGAGTCTGCTGCTCTTGTTAACAGGGAACATCTCATGAAGCTACTTTTCTAGTACATCCAGACAGTGCTTGAGCATTTGAGTGGAAGAACTGAAGGGTGGGGCTCTGTTTTCTCGAAACTTGTACAGGTAGATAACTTGTCAACAGCCTTCCTGGAATCTATGTGCACACAATGAGAGCCATTCATATGTATGCAAGTACATGGCTACCTCTTCTACATCTACAGGTCACTTCAAGAAGATGAAATCTTTTTAACTTCTAAAATTTAGCTTCCTCTTTGCTTCTTCTTAAGCTTCTTTTGTATACCTTCTTGGATTATTTCCAGAAATTCAGGATCTGTAAAGCATACAAAGATCTATCTTAATAATGGAATCTTTCCTGAGCTGGAGATTCACAGCTTTTTTGTGATATTTATGCTGTTAACATGTAACCCACCACCTTTGATCTGAAAGGCATTTTTGTGTTCCACCGCCTGTGTATAACAAGGAGATTAATGGCTGCACAATGTGTAGGAAGAGTCCTGGAGGGGCAGAATTCCTGAAATCTCTAAGAAACTGGAATCCCAGTAGAAAAGTTAATACAGTGGACCCTTGCATAACAAACAGTTTGTATAACATAAAATTTGTACAACATAAAAATTCCAGAGATAGGGGAAATTTGCTTAACATAATCACCTCTGGGGAGAATCCGTACAACATAAAAATGGGATTACTCCATTTTCAATGTATTCCTATGGGAATTTGTATAAAGGAAATTTTGCTTAACATAATTTCATTTGGAACAAATTAATTCCTTTATACAAGGTACCACTGTATCTTCCATGTATACAGTGTGTGCTGTATACTGAAAATCTGAAAAGAAAAACTTTCAGCCACTTTATACTAGGAGTAAGACATTCCAGAGGAGTAGCTATGCTAAAGTGACTTTACTTGTTAATAATTACAAAGTTGATTATCTCTACTTAAGTCCACACATAGGAGCCTGTTTTGCAGTATGTGTTTGTTTGGTAAGGTGCTTCCTTTTCCTGTCATTTCCATGTGGTGCCATGAATATTGGAATATACAACATCACATGGGACCAAACAAGAGCAAAGCCAGCTGGATAAACTTTATTCCCAACCCTCTGTAATCCAACTTCACTTGCTGACTCACAGAAAGTGTCATGATGTGGAAGAGGCAGAAGGAATGAATCTCAAGTCCTCAGTGCCCTTGATTCCCACCCTCTGACTCAGGTTTCTTTCTGAACAGACGGAGACTGTCCTCTGAAGCATTCAGCTGCATTTTCCACCTCTGCTTCCACGTGGGAGTCAATTTGGTTTTCAGATGAGAAGGTTGAAAGGTTGGCAACGAAAATGTGTGCACCTTAATCAGGGACACAACTTCAGCAGTGCCTGAAATGGTGCTGTGTAGCCATCTTTCTTTCTCCCCGCAGTGTGGAGAATCCTCCCACGCATGGTTTTAGGTCTGCCCTTGGCACATGCAGCTTTAAAGCCAACATGTCAACCCCTTGTTTCTTGAAAGATGCTTGAATATGAGGCTGATGGTTGCTGAGTATGTTTTTCTGTGTTGCAAAAATTCCCCTGGTGAGGTGTACCTGGATATTTCTTTTGAAGAGGAGTAGTTTTTGAAGCTATTCTTCAGAATGTTTAATTTTCTACACAAGCATACAAAATAGTGGCATACTCATAATTTGTAATATTTGTTCTCCATCGTGGCCTTCGTGAAGCCACACAGATGGGTTTCCCAGGCGCCCCTGCGCCAGAGGCCGGACTTCCCTAGAAATAGGAAAGTTCGTTAGTCTCCGCCCCTGCACATGTATGTGGGTGTTCCCGCCTAAACGCCTCAGTTCCTCTTCACATTTTAAGGCTGAAGGCAGTGTTAGCATTTTGTAACTGTAATTGGGCTTGAACATTGCCTATATAAAAACTGAAGGAAAAGCTCTTAGAATACTTTGGTGGTGTCTGAGATGAATGTCTATTCCCCCCATCCACCCCATAAACCCTCTACCTCCTACACAACAGTCCCATCTTATTTCTTTTTTACTTTGCCTAATAAACATAACTCTTCCATAAGGATGCAAGACTCAAATAAATTTTTAGCAATGAGATCGATTTCCAGAGACTTAAAAATACACACTGATTTCAGCAGCCTTTCTTATGATCCACACGTAATATCACTCACATGGTGAGTCATTCTGGCACTTATTCAGTCGGCCTCTGAAGCAGCCAAATATTTTTTTGATTATGTGTCTGCTGATGGGGCTTGGAGAGCGGAAAGATTATCTTTATGTTTTTCCTTTTGACACATTCCATTCTTCAGGCACTCCAGTTCTATAGGCCTCCACATGGAAATTAAAGGGATGTTATTGGAGAGAGATTTCAGAATTGTTGGTTTTTTTAAAAAATAATGCTGTGTTCAGAGAGAGACAGTTCCAAAAACCACCAGTTCTGCCCGTCCATCTTGCCACTTCAGAAACATTGGTATTGGCTTTTGCTGGGTTTCTGAGCACAGTTCAGGGCTCTGATGCCTGGCTTTTTAAAGGATAATTTGATGAGTCTCTAGATCAGTCATGTCCAAACTTCAGCCCTCCAGATGTTTTGGACCACAGCTCCCACAGTCCTTTGCCATTGGAAATACAGGCTTGGAATTCTGAGAGTTGTGGCCCAAAACATCAGGAGGGCCGAAGTGTGGACATGCCTGCTCTAGATATTTCAGGGAGCGTTCCCTCCTATGTGCCTCCCCATGCATTTGGATCAGTGCTGAAGCTGTTCTCGTTGTGGCACCCCTACTGGGGTGGGGGGCCACAACCTCTGATCTTGTACAGGGACCAATTGGAAAGGAAGCCTCTTTGGTTATGGTGCCATTTGTGGAATATTCTTCCCAGCAGGGTTATGTAGTGCTTGATGGACAATGTTTAAACCAGTGGTTCTCAACCTGTGGATCTCCCAGATGTTCCTGGACTGCAACTCCCAGGAGTCTTCATCACTAGCTGAGCTGGCCAGGACTTCTGGGAGTTGCAGTCCAGGAACTGGGGACCCACAGGTTGAAAACCACTGGTTTAAACCATTGGTTGTTTTTCACGGCTGATAAATATAGCTATAAATATATATTTTGATCTCTTGAACTAGGGTTCTTGTTAAGTCTCCCAAGAATACTTGGTACTTTGGGCTGAGAGATAAATATAGCTATATATATATATATATAGTCACTTGCCTCCTGGCTGTAAGAGAACCAGAAGAGAAAGTAATGAGGATTGATTGGGGCTGGTGGGAAAGCTGGGCTCTGTGCCAGCCTGGCCCTGCCAGAGGTTCCATGTTTGGACTGGCTTCTTCCGGTCGGCGAAGTGCTGTTTCTTTGTTCAGCTGGACCAGACATCACTTTTTCCTGTTCCATGTCGTCATGCCACCCAGATGCATTTAAACTCTGGGGTAGTGTCTTCTTACACCAGGACTTGTCACCTCCCCAGCCTACTGTAGAATGACACCTTGGAAAGCAAGGGGTATAGCTGCTTCTGCTATATTGGGGGTGCCCCTCCCTGGATTCCATTGCAAGAGAAGAGTACATGCTGGTATGAGGACTGTCTTTAGTTGTCCAGGAGCTGCATTTGAGTCAGACCAACTAAAATTAGCTGTAAAGCAGTCTTCCCGCCAGTTCTTCCCGCACACTTGTCAGGGAGCAGAAGCAGCCAGAGATTTCTTTGCAGCCTCGGAAACTTTCTTGTATTTGGTATGTAGGCATTTTCTGTAATTAAAAATGGCAATAGATAACTTCATAGAAGAATTTGCTTTACAGAACTAGGGGTCTTGCAACAGGTGTAAGAAAGAGAACCTATCTGTGGTGTGTCTAAGTCTTGTGGTTTTACTTTCTTGGTGGCCAAGTGAGGTAGGGCTTGTTTGGGTTTTCGACACCTTAAAAAGGAAGGGACATGCATTTTTTAAAAACCCTTTCCCACGTAATCAAAGAGGGCTGATGAGATGGCTAGTATTGACTTTACTGCCTGTGTGTGTGTGTGTGTGTGTGTGTGTGTGTGTGAAAAGAGGTTTTGGATGACTTAAATTTATGGAAAATGTTGCTACGGGGGGTTTAAGGGAGGACGAAATGTGGTCCTTTATGCTGCAGTGTTCTTCTTTACCAGTGGGATCAAACAGATACCTTTCAGGGGTGTGGGAATGCTTTTTATAGCTAGGAATGTGCAAGAGCAGTTGAAGATGTCTGTCAGTCATTAACCAAGAAATGGTCTTTTAATAAACGGTGCCCTTATAAGAATGGCAGTGGGAATCCCACTGCCGCCAAAAACAGGTTGTGTCTGGTACACAGGAATCTGTTTGTTATAAACAGCCCATACTGTTGGGGGGAAATTACACAATTTATTGATTCAATAGAATTATGTTTGCAATGATTTGATTAGAACAAATTCAGAGTACCATGTGAGTGTATACTGGCATGGGGGCGGGGCTGCTGGGGTAAAAAAAAAAACAGCAGATGTAATCCAACCATTCTGTTGATGGTGCAATACAGCTGTGGGCAGAGGTTCTAGAATGGTATACTGTACTAAAGTCTCTATATATGTTTTATTGCAATAAACAACATCGTGAGAACTTACTATTGAGTGTGCAGGGATCTGCAAAACATGGTGGATGTAGGGGTAGCAACCATGGCATGAAGTGTTCTTCTGCAGCACTGAAGACTAGAAGGAAGCAACCCTGTATACAGCTGTGAGAATCAATAGATTCTGCACAGAGACTTTCCTTCCTGTTTTATTGCGAGTGTGCAGATTCCTCTCTCTCTCTCTCTCAATCTCTCAATCTCTGTGCTACTGTTGAAGGTTATTGAATTATTTAGGGGACACACACTTGAGAAGGTACTGTCCTTGTGAGTCTTTGTGTCATTTATATATGATCTATTTAATTTTCTGACACTGTACTGAGAAGCTGAGGAACTCTTTTTGGCACAATGAAAGCAGAGCTACCCATGGTGTGTTATACTTGATACATGTTCTCCTACCCTAGTGGTGGAAAAGGAAGAATGTCCATTTGTTGATTCTAATATTTGACAGTACGGTGGGGTCAGAGCAGAATTTGCAGAACCTGGAGAATATCTGGTGGCATGGACTGCAGGAAGTCTTGTGGCATCTAAAAGACTAACAGTTTCCATGTGCTCTAAATGTTTATGGACTGTAGAAGAAGTACTGCTTTCAATAAACCAGAGGACAAGAACTCTTTACTTGCCTGTGCTAAAAAAATAGACTGTGATATTATTATTATTTTTTTAAAAACCCTATGTACAGTGTTCTTCAGCTGACAGCACCACCTCAAAGCGAGCTGTAGCTTTCTGCCTAAGGGGTTATCCAGAGAAAGCAGTTATGTGTGTCTTTCCAAAAACCTTCCACAGATTTGTGAGATGGACAAGAGTGCAGGCAGCTGCTGCATGAGTATAGAACAAGAGTGAGCAGACGGTAGAGCAGGATCTACCAAATGATTACAAATAAATGGGATAGATTTTTGTCTCCCAAACGTTTTCTAATTGACAAATGGGTCCTCTGCTATTCTGGTGAAATTAAGAAAATTAGGGCAAACTAATAGTGTTTTTTTCCCCGTGGCATGACTCTTTCCTCTGTCCACTTCTGATACTCCAATATTTTGGTACATAATTTCTTATTCCTAAGCGCAAGTCATTTGCATCTCACTCCAGTAGGTGAATCATATGGTCCCAGTAAGAAAACATTTCCCATTTTTGCCCTTTTCTGAGCAAATCTAAATATATACCATCCACATGTCTTGGTCTGTCCAGTTCCAGATCTTCCCACTATTAAGAAAATTTCCCTTCTAAGTACTGAAATTCTTGGAATGAATTAGAAGACCTTTTCATGCACATGATATGACTATTATCTGTGGGAGAGACCCAAAAGAGTTACAGCATCTATGTTGCTATTTATTTTGTATCACCATTCTCATTATTACTGTAAATTAGGACTAAATTGTACGGGCTGGAGGATTTTCTACAGAAAGTCATCTGGCAGAAATGTCCTGCCCTGCACTGGGTACATTTTTGACTGTCTTTTGTGTTTTCCCAGGTGTACGAAAATCTGCAAAAATTCTGTGCTGCAAGGAAACGAGAGTGATGTCCTCAGAGGATGATACTGGTGGGGAGGCATCCAGTGGGAGTTTTTGGGAGGTAAGAGAAGGATAGGTGGAGGGTCCCATGCTCATTCATTTATGATGTGGCAGGACATGCTAGGAGAAATACTGATTCTTCATAGCTCCAGCATCTCTTGAAGGGCAGGCAATAACAGCAGATCTAGGGCAAGCTGACATCCGATACTTTTTTTAAATGGTTCCACTATCTTTACTGCTGTATAATAATAAAAAGTCTGGAATGGATGACCATGACATATTCCCCCTTCCTTTATGCCCTTTTGGGAATTTGGGTGGGGATGCTAGATGAGAATAGTTCTGGGCTTCAGGAGCCTTCAAAAGGCTTGCCTGTTCCACGTGGGAACATCATGAATGGCCTCTGACTCGGTGGATAAATTTGAGAGACGGATGACTGACGCTGCCATCTAATTTCAGCCTGGCAACTACAAGCGGACAGTGAAACGGGTGGATGATGGAAGCCGGCTGTGTAATGACCTTGTCTCCTGCTTCCAGGAGAGAGCAAAAATTGAAAAGAACTACGCACAGCAACTCACAGACTGGTCCCGCAAGTGGAGGACTGCTGTGGAGAAGGGTATAGTGAAAAACATTTTATTATTTCATATGGGGCTCTTAGCCTTTTTAGAAAGGAGGGCAGCAGAAGCTCCGTACAGGGAAAACTGCTGCCATTTGATATTCAAGGGACTTTCTTATCCCCCGAGGGAGCATGCATTGTCCCATGAGCTGGAACAAAGAGTTCTGGAGACAAGAGAGTCTCTGTACCATTTCCACTGGTAGATCAGTGATAGATGGAGCCATCATTTCAGTTGTAAGTGTGCTGCAAGACGTAGCTTGGATAATTCAAGGGTTCTGTGGAACTGCACTCACAGATCCACACAGTGAATTCTGAAGAGCAAGCCTTTCTTCTTAATGAGAGCCTGTCTAGTGGCTTTTCTGCCAATGGCCCATGAATGAGCGCTAATTGTCCTAATTAAATAGGAAGACTCCAGCAGACCACAAAACCTAATCAGTAGTAAGATGACTGGGGGTTGGAGGGGGAGAGCAACCCTGCACTGCTTAATGGGAAAGGTTTGTATGATGATAAGTAGGCAGTGGTGAGCCTTGAATGCAGGTAGGAAAGTTGCCATAATAAACTGTATGGCCGTTCTTTAGCAGGGTTCTAAAAGTGGCAGGTGAAACAGGTTACTGGGGAACTGAATCTAATGGGAATCCATTGGCACACAAGATGTAATCAATCCAGCGTTGAGTGCAACAAGCCACCTGTGTGAAAGTAGCCCCATAGTGAGCAGACTACTATCAATTTTCATTCCACACAGCTTTCATTCCCTGGACAGCCAGCCTGCCTCTTGCAGTCAAAGCATAGATGACAGTGACAGATGAAGATTGCCTTCTTAACCTAGTCCTTTTATAGCCGGCACCATTCCATTGCTCCATGATCTTGCTTGTTCCTCTAGGCCCTCAATATGGCACTCTGGAAAAAGCCTGGCATTCATTCCTGACCGCTGCAGATAAGCTTAGTGAGATCCACCTAGAGGTACGGAACCGCCTGGCAGGCGAAGACACGGATAAGATTAAGGCCTGGCAGAAGGAAGCCTACCATAAGCAGATGATTGGCGGCTTCAAGGAGACCAAGGAAGCAGAAGATGGGTTCCGCAAGGCCCAGAAGCCCTGGGTGAAGAAGCTGAAGGACGTGAGTGAGGGGTGTGAGGGTCAGCCTGGAAACACAACCTTTTGATTGGCTTTAGGCTCTGTGACCTCCCAAGTGGCCAAACAGATCATACAGGTGCTCAGCTTCATGCTGCTGGCTGTAGGTTGTGTGGGGTTGACCTGTCATCTCATCTTGCGTTTGGCCCATTTGGGGACAACTGTAACCCTCTTTAAGAGTTGAATGTGCATGAGTAGGATGCAATGCTGCGCAGGCGATCCTGCCTCATACATCCAAGTGTGTACTCACCCCATCGTACTGGTTCAGCCTTGCTGAGTTGCGTGGCAGGATTTCAAAGGGAGTTTTATTTGCATTTATTTGAATGCAAATAGAATCCCCCTGCTTGAATTGAGACTTCGGCAGAGTGGGCTCTACATTGGTATAAAGAGTTCTGCCTATCTTTGAGAAAACACAGGCATAACCCTCTTTAGACCTTAGTGCTCAACGGAACAATGTCTGCACTGAGGAGACTAGGACAATGCCTGAACATGGCTTC
The DNA here is from genome assembly GCA_029282475.1 of Phrynocephalus forsythii. Lineage (NCBI taxonomy): Eukaryota > Metazoa > Chordata > Lepidosauria > Squamata > Agamidae > Phrynocephalus > Phrynocephalus forsythii. Next base: position 137,552,025 of record JAPFRF010000001.1, on the reverse strand, counting down.
AGAGACTAGGACACGGGGCAATGGGTTTCAAGCTACAGGAAAAGAGATTCCATTTGAACATCAGGAAGAACTTCATGACAGTTAGAGCTGTTCGGCAGTGGAATATGCTGCCACAAAGGGTGGTGGAGTCTCCTTCCTTGGAGGTTTTTAAGCAGACGCTGGATGGCCATCTGTTGGAAATATTGTGATGGGGGTTCCTGCATGGCAGGGGGTTGGACTAGATGGCCCTTGAGGTCTCTTCCAACTCTATGATTCTATGAGACAGACGATGCTGTGCACATTCATGCCTAGAGTATAGTGAGCTCACCTTCAACAAACTGAGGATCAAGTTAGGAAACATTTTTCTGACTCTTTCTGTTGAATGCAGGAAAAGGGGTCCATCTCGTCTTGTGCTGAAAAACAGCTCTTCTAAGCTTTCTGATACAGTATTTGGTATCATGCTTGTGTTAGGTGGAAACTGCAAAAAAGAATTACCACACAGCTCGGAAAGAGGAGAAGACTGCACAGACAAGAGAGAATCATGCCAAAGCAGATTCCTCTGTTTCACAAGAGCAGATGCGTAAACTCCAAGACCGTGTGGAAAAATGTGCACAAGAAGCAGAAAAGGTATGCCATGTTGGAGGTGATGTTTGGACTGTTGAATGTCTCTTAGGTTGAAACGGAATCCTAAATTCGTGCTGGAAACGGGCTGGTTTAGGTTGGGATGTTTTGTAGCTATCTCAAGTTAGTGGTTAAAGTAGGTGTCCATGTCAATTTCTGGGTCTTTCTCTCTTGCTACCTGTTGATAAGAAGCTTCATTAAAAAGAAGAGAGCTCCAGGAATCAAAAACTGAATGTCTCAAAACCTTCTTGTAAGATTCCATACACTGAAAGGGTTATGGGGCACTTTTGCATGTATGAAAGCTAGATAAAGTAATCCATAATGTTACTTACTTACTTACATATGGTACTTACAGTACTTATGTATGTACGTACTTACTGCCTTTCTCCTTAGAAAAGACGCAAATGGGCTAAATACTGTAATGTTCTCCTTCAAGTAACTAGGAACCCAGATAATGTTCTCCAAGTGATAAAATTGCCATAATAATTGGGAAGAAAATGTTTGTTTGAGTCCCAGTCTCATGATATATTAAAGAAAATGCAAATCCAGACAGGACCGCCTGCTGAAGATAGGATTTGTTCAGTCATACTCTGGTTAGATGCCCTAATAAGCACATCTGATCTTGCCTGATTTCGGAAGCTAAGCAGGAGGGTCAGCCCTGGCTAGTACTTGGATGGGAGACCGCCAGGGAATACCAGGTGCTGTAGGAGCCTGGAGTAGGAACTGGCAAACCACTCCATTATTCCTGCCAAGAAAACTCCATGGACATGGAGTCACGAAGAGTCGGTCACGACTGTAATGACACAACACACACACACACACACACACACACACACACACACACACACACACACACACACACACACACACACACACACACAGAGAGAGTTAGTTACTCACATACTGTATGTCCTTCTGGATTTTCTACAGTGCAAAGATCATTATGAGAAGATGCTGGAAGAACTGAACCGCTATAACCCTCGCTACATGGAGGACATGGAGCAGGTATTTGAAGGCTGTCAGGAAGCTGAGTGCAAACGCCTGTGCTTCTTTAAAGAGATGTTCTTGGATCTGCACAATCATCTCAACCTCTCTGCCAATGACAGGTATGTGTCTGTGAGAAATCAGATCTCATCTATGGGAGTTGTTTGTTTTCCCTTGGGCCTGCTAGAACTTGCTATGAAATAGGGTCAGATCTACACATTGGTTTTGGCAAGGGGCCACATCTCTCTTTGATATGAAAAACCCTATCACAGTATCCATGTGGCCTCCTAATCTATGTGCCAGTTGTACTCTTCAGTAGGATTTCTTAGGCTTCTTGTGCGTTGTGTCTTTCTCCATCCCTCCACCCCCACCCCAACAATAGCTTCCATGTGCTTTACCGGGATTTGCATCAGGGAATAGTGGCTGCAGATGATCAAGAGGATTTGAAGTGGTGGCGTAATACCTATGGGCCTGGCATGGCTATGAACTGGCCTCAGTTTGAGGTAAGGTATTTCCCTCTAGCAGGAAGCTCCACTGAAGCTATTCTTCCTCTGGATAGAAGTTCAGTCTCGCGTGTTGTCGTTTTCACTGAAGTTGTTCCTTGACATCATCCCAGTGGGAGGCATCATGTGCACAGCACGGATAAGAATGTCCGAAGCTGGTAGGTCAGACTGTTTCTCCATCTGGCCCAGTGTTCAAGCTACCAAACAGCAGTCGCTTTTGAGAGGTGCAGACAGAAACACAGATCACCCCTGCTACCTGCTGGACACTCCTTTTACCCGGAAAGGTCACATGTCTGGGACATTTTCCCATACACAGTATGGACTTTATCAAAAGCAGCAGCCGTTCCTACTCCCCGCCGCCAAAGATCTGCTCTGCCTGGTTATACTGCCTAGTAGGCATGGGCATTTCGTTTTGGAACCAGTAGGTTACGAAACGAACCACACGAGCCCAGATGGTCCTCAGAACCGGCTGGTACACTCAGATCCAATTGCTTTACCTCTCTCTGTTTCACGCAGAGTTAAAATCCAACGAGGAAGGAAGCATGCTGCAATGTCACCTGTGCTAGATCTGTGATACTGGTCAATCAGGAGCTGGGCAGGGACATGTATCATCCCGCCTCCCTCTCTGATTGGCCAGCAGCATGAAGCAGGAAAGCTGACGTCGCAGCGTGCTTCCTCGTTGGATTTTAACCCTGTGCGAGACAGAGAAAGGTAATGCAATTGGATCTGCATGTATCAGCCGGTTCCGAGGACCACCTGGGCTCGCATTGTTTTTTCCGTAACCTACTGCTTCTGATACGAAATGCCCATCCCTACTGTCTAGTTCAGGTCATTCTCCTTGCTGAGTAACATCAGAGCTACAGTCTTGTAGGTCCGGTATTAAAGGGGAAGGGGCATGGCTTTGATTTACTAAACAGACTGTACTAAAGAGGTTTCAGAGAACGTGGCCAGTCTTAGAGGTTCAGGAATGTGTCAAATGCAAGCACAAGAGCCTTGCATACTACTTCCTGCTCTTTCTGTTGCTGTGTCTTGAACCCTAGATAACCTTGAGCAGCGTGTTGTGTTGGACCTAGATGTACCAGACTCTTAACACATGTGAGTGGACTGATAGCACTGAATCTTGGAATTGCTGCCACCTCATTAGTTCAACATTACCATGATTTTATTAATCATTCCCTATCTGATGTCCAAACATAATGTGATGGTGGCACAGCATAAGAACCCAAGAAGAGGCCTGCTGGTTCATACTAAAGGTCTGTCTTGTCTAGCGTCTCATGTCCTACAGCTAGCCACACATGCCTGCTAAGAGTTCAAGCAGCCACAAGGGCAAGAAATACCTCCTGTAAACTCTTGATTCTTACGGAAGGAGAAGGGAGAAAGGCATTCTAGGGCTGAGGGGGCTGTTTAGCCTTGCCCTAGCTGCCACCCATCCATGATCTCCATCCAGCTGCTCCCTTTTTAGCTGGGATGGCTCTGTATGAGTTACTGTTGCCTTCTGGCAGAAGATACAGAACAATTAAAACTCAGACTACACGTCTTCTGAACAGTTTTTATCCCAGAGCTATAACTGCACTTAATAATGAACTCCAGGACCACCAGCAGTGAGCACTTGGACAGTATTATCTAGCCTGTTGTGTAGATGCTTGTGGGTTTTTTTGGGGTGGGTGGGGGTTGGTGGGTGGGGAGTGTTTGGGGATTTTTTTATGTGTGTGTGTGTGTTGAATCTGGTCTCTGGGTGTCTGAATTTTGTTGTATGTGTATACTGTGTATATACACACAATGACAATAAATTATTATTGTTGTTGTTGTTATTATTATTAAAGGGGAGATAAGTGAGGGAGAGAGTAGCTATTTTCTTTGCGATAGGGGAAGAAACTCCACGTTTGGATAGATTTCAGTAGCTCCTCACACTTCACTTTAGCAACGTATCCTTTCTTTTGGTATGCTCTCGAGTCACAGTCCCTGTTTTATTTAATATAAAAATGTGGACTCAGTCCTGTCCCATACATCTTGGGGTTCTGCGATTGCTGTTACTTCGGGCAGACGAACCATTAAGTTCATTTTTCAGGCCACTTTATTGAAGCCAGGGGCTGACATACCTCTCCCTTCAGGAATGGTCTCTGGAGACCCAGCGAGCCATCAGCAAGAAGGAGAAAAGTGGCAAGTGTGACCAAGACGTTACCTTGACCAGCATTGTGCCAGCCGGAGATGGTATGAAACAGACCCCCCCACCCACAAAGCAAAGGTAAGGCGAGAACCCAGTTGCGTCCAGCTTGGGAGCAAGGAGACCAGTTCATACTGGCTAGATTTCTAACTCATCATAAATGGATGGGCGTTTTTAAAAGCCTTCTGTTTCCATCAAATGTCTTTGTAAATTGGGAATCGTATGCAGCATTCTAATCCGTGGGCTGCTATTGGCACAAGACTACACCCTGGAAAGGGCATAGGAATGCATGGCTTTTGGGTGCTTTTTTTCGCAACAGTTGCTGCATAGCAGTCCCTCTTTTGTTGATGTATCTGTGGAAGAAGAGAACTGTGGCCCTCGCTTATCTCTCTCCTTAGTTTAAAGGGCTTATTTGCCAATCCACAGGTTTATGTACCAAGAGGAACAAAACAGCCACTTCTATGACACCTTGAGGGCCTCAGCCTGTATGAAGTTAGTATGAGACTTCTTTAGGGTACTTGTCCTCCTGCTATTCCTTTCTGTGACTTCCTAACACTATCTCCTTGAAGGGAACCGTAGCTGCTGCCTCTTCCCCCTCTCAAATAAAGACAACCACTTGATCTTACTATCATCTGGAATTGTTTGGGCTTCTTTTTTTTCTGAATCTGTTCAAATTTTCAGGAAAAATGGCAGTGTTGCCATTCTGCTAGTTCTCTTGCTGTTTTTGCAAGCAAGGATAATAGATACTTCTGCATATTGTCACTTGCTTTCTTCTTTTGCATCTTCCTCCTACTTAAGTGCATGGAACTGCATGGTTTGTGGATAGAGCATTTAAAGATTCAAATAAAGGCAAGCTCTCCGTTTGTTCTCCATTCCTGTTTCTTTCTTTCCCCTGCTTAGTGGAGGGAAGGAAGAAATCACCGAGTGGTCAGATGAAGACACTCCCAAGAAGTGCCTGGAGGTCAATGGGCATGAGGAGATAAAGGTACCAGGCGTGCGGGTGCGAGCACTGTATGATTACACAGGACAAGAGGCTGATGAGCTGAGCTTTAAAGCAGGTACAAATGCACTAACCTCCTAACTGCTTGCTATGATGTTTTGAGCCCAGTAAGATCTGGATGGCCCCCTGGACTCTTTTCAGCAGACACTCTGCATTTCCAAAGGGGATCCACACGAACTCAGCAATTTACAATACTGTGTGCCTAACGAGGTAGAAAGGCAATGATTTCTTGCCCCCGATCATTAATTATCAATAATGATTCCATTCCTGCTTCTTTGGGTTTGGGGTGGTAAGGAGCCGAGGTGGCCGTGATAAGCTTCTAATGGAGCTGGCAAAGAAAGACTGTCTTATCACAGAGTGACATCCACATGACAGTAAACCTCAGCTCTTGTCTTATGGGTTGTTCAGCATCTGATGTCATCCAGAGATAAAATCACCATCTGCCCTCCGAGAACTGTGTAGCAGTCAGGAGCACATACCCAGGGGCCATCTGGATCTTAGAAGCATGTTTCATTCATGCTTGTTAAAAAGAAACTTATTTTTTCTGAATTGTGAAGTATCTTTTTCCCCCAGGTACTAAAATCTTTCAGGCCCAATATAGTGACTGCATGGAACCAGTGTCTGGGTTGTTTATGTTGTCACAATTAAAAGCCATCTTTCGTGTGCATGCGCTGTGATGTAATTCAGACCCGAGTACCACAGAAACCTCAGGAGCATGACTGTTGAGAGAAGATGGTACAGGAGTCAGAACCAAACCAGTTTTGGGTTACAGTAACCCCTGCCAATCGCAGGGGTTAGGGACCCACCCCACCCGCGACCCATGAAATCCGCGATATGCGGAAGCGGGTGGGGGGGCAGGGGGGCGATTGCGCGCTTGTCGGAGAAGTCTTGGGGCGGCACGCGCTGGCAGCAGCAGGGGGATCTGACCTCCCGCCGCCACCAACCCGCACCGCCCAAGACTTCTCCTCCGGGGCCGTCTCCATTGAAAAGCATTGCCAATGCATTTCAATGGAGAAAATGTTCCCCATTGGAAAACATTGGCTCAATGCTTTCCAATGGGGAAAATTTCTCCATTGAAATGCATTGCCAATGCATTTCAATGGAGATTGCGGCCCTGCCCCCGCCGCCCCCATGAAGCCTCGGAGGGGGCGGGGGGTGGCAGAGAGCCATTGCATGGCTCCCCACGACCCTCCCGGGTGGCTCCGTAAAGCCTCGAAGGGGGCGGTGGGTGGTGGGGAATGACTCGATGGCCCCCCGTCCCCCAGTGGTGCAGGTACTGCGATCCCGCTATGTAGTGGGACTGCAGTACCTGAACCGCGAAATGGCGGGGGGTGACTGTACCATTTTTCCACTCCCAAGTTCTGCCTGTCAAAAAGGTTTGGAGTGAAGTAATCCTGTCAGGAGTGCAAAGTCCATGTTTTTCTGCCAGCCTGCCTATCGTATTTTCCTCTGTGAGTCAAGGCAAGAGGGGATAAGAATGTTTACATTTTTTAAAAAACTCTCTGCTTTGCCTCAAACCTTACTGCATTTAATGGTGACTAAATAAATTGATTTGTTCCAAGAACAAGAAATCTATTTCAGCTTTGTTCTGCAAACTTGAGAACTTGGACTTGTGAGTTTGTAGGGAATGGGATCGCTACCCTTTTTGGAGCCTGTTGGTACACTGAAGACTTCAGTGTTCCAAAATCATTATTGTCTTAATTTGTATTCATATTGTCCATGTGGTAAGTTGGCCCATCTCACAATCTGAACTATCTTAAAATTGGCATTTATGTAAACCATCCCGAGGAGTATTTCACTAAGTCGGGTGGTCTAGAAGCTCAATTAATAAATAAAATAAATAAATCTCTCCTTCAACACAAAGTTGGAAGAAAGAAGTGTGGGTTTTTAAAATGCATTTTCTGTTATTTATGTTTAACTAATCACTTGACTAATTACTGTGTTAGAACTCTGCATGGCTCATAGTAAAGTTAATGGGGCAGTACAAATCTGTTGACAGTATGGATACTGAAAAGGACAGCAGGAACTCAGAAACATCTCTCAGCCTCTCTCATTTTCAAGCGTTAACTGTGTTTTTAAGCTGTACCTCTGCGGAAGCGCTTTGTGCTAGTTGGAGGCTGAACTCCTGCCACTCCATTCCACTGGTCTGTCTATTTTGACTTTCCCCTCCTTTCTTTTGATTTAGAAGTGCTGCTTCTTAAGAGCTCGCTCCATCTCTCCCTCCACACTTGATTTGGGCCACCACCACCACCACCCTTTTTCCTTCCACATCCCTTCTCTCTCTCTCTCTCTCTCTCTCTCTCTTCCCCAGGCTATATGAAATCGGGTGCAGGTCAGGGAGGTCACAAGTTCCTTAGTCCTGCTTTAATGAAGACTTTTCAAAATAATGAATGAGCCCTTGGTTTGATCTTATTTCTTAACGTTTATATTTCCTTCTAGGAGAAGAGCTCATGAAGATCAGTGAAGAGGATGAACAGGGTTGGTGCAAAGGCCGACTCCAGAATGGCCAGGTTGGACTCTATCCTGCGAACTATGTGGAGAAGGTTGTTTCATGATTGCTTTTCCCCATCACCTCATGATGTGCAGCCTGAGTGTAATTTCTCCAGAGGCCACAAAATCAGTGGCCTCCAACTTGCATCAAAAACCATGTGCAACCAATCTGGACCTTTCTGAGGACACTCTCTTCCTGTAACCAGTACATTATTTTAAACATCTAGACATATGGTGATCTTTTTTTCTAATAAAGATGCACAAACTTTTTAAAATCTCCTGTGTGCCATTAGGGAGTTAAAGCAGACAAGAGCTCCTGACCATCAGAATACTCAACTTTTTTTAAAAATGAAAAGGGATAGTAATAAGCCCCTTGTCTGCCAGTGGGACAAGTAGATTTTATCATGGATCAATCAGTTCTCTCATATACCACTATCTGTAGCCTTAATAGCAAACATTAAATGATTTCTAAAATGAAGTACAAAATTCCAGATTCCTATGGCAGGCTCAGTTTAGCCATACTAACTGCAGGTGCACCACAACAATTTTGACCAGACATCTATCTTGGTTCATCCTTCAGTTTTTAGTGGTTTTCTTCAAATATTACAGAAACTAAAGCTATGAAGAAAATTTAACCCTTACTTACCTTTACCAAGCTGTCACACCCAAACATTGTTTGAAAGCCCACTTCAAACTATGAATTCTGGTTTGCTGGCTACTGGTAGGTACATCATGGTTTATCACCTTAAACCATAGTTCATGAAATTCATTCAATTGTACTTCAGAACGTATACCCTCTTCCCAATTCTAGAGGTCATGCAGCAAGTGGCATAGCTGTATCTATATTCCTTCTTAAACATGGCAAGAAAAAAAGATTTAGAATTTGTATCATGAGCACAACAAAGTATGGTCACATCTGGAAGGTGGTATACAGAGGTTTAATGACTGCACATGCCAATTCCTGAAATTTGGAGGGTCTCTACTGCAACCCCTGTAATTTCTTTTATAAAAATGCTGGAATGTTCTTTGACCGAAAAAGACCCTGGTGCCACGTGTAACCTGTGAGGTTTTTTCAATTAATCCAGTTGAGTGGCCCTCAAAAATAGCAAAGTTGCTCTCCATGTGCCCCAGAGAATATTGTGAGATTGCTTGGGATGAAATTCATTTTTCAGGGAAAAAATATCAGAGGCAAATGTTGCCCATCCTTTGATTAGATATTGATCTGATCACTACTTTTGCGAAAATTACTGTTCCATACATTCGGATGAAACCCCAAATGTTACAAACTGAGAATGGAACTTGCAAGTCCTATTCTGTTACATGTGTAGTGTGTGTTCAAACAGCTCTCTCAACACAAGGTAATAAAGGCATGCTCACACAACATCATTTCAAATGGCAAAATAAGAAGAACAGTGACTAAAGTGAAGGGGTTGTAGTGAAGAAAATAACAGAGTGAGGAAACCTTGAACTGTGACACAAAAATGATTTTCTGTCTAGCCAGAGCTTAAACTGACAGTAGTTTATGATGGACAATGGTATGTAAACTAGTGATCAAAATACCCTGGGGTTGCTTTTCCATAGTTCTGGCTGCAACATTTTGTCATGACAATGCACGACAAAGTCTGAATATCCTTGTTGGACATAAGAAATCTTGTACAGTATCTGGTCAGTATCTGGTCACAAGTATACTGTGAAAACATCTGCTCCAACTGAATAAGTGGGCTATTAATCTGCACTGAATCCCAAAGTTTATATAAAAGGCCTTTATAAATGCCCAGGCACCCAGAATTAGGAATAATAAAGTTTCTGAATAAAAAGGATAGCATATGTGAGGTTATTCACATAGTCCCCACCGCTGTAGCTTTGAAACATGTTTAGGAATCTATATTTGATTAAAAACCTCCTTCACCAGATGTTGACTTTAGTCGTTTTATAGCTATATGTGAGTTTTCTGACTGTGAAGGCAAAGGTTGGGAGTTTGAGTACCCACGGAATCTTCTGGAAACTCCAGCCCATGTGGCCTTCAGCAAGGTGCACGGTCCAGATTGTCCCCAGAAGGAGGGAATTGTAACCACTTCTGAGTACTCTCTATCTGGAAAACCTTGAAAAGGGATACCATAAATCAGAATAATCTTGATGAGAAGCTATGATGTAACTACATGGCCTGGAAGAGGGAAGTGTTCCTTCAAGATCATTCGCACCAAATGGATTGAGGTTAGATCCGCACTGGAAAACACACCAGCATCCTATAATAAATGCATATTTAAGAGTTTGAAAATCTTAACCTTTTTGGATTATCACATTTGGAAGAGCCCAGCCAATCATGGACAGAGGCTGAAAGACGACAGCTGCAGTGGCCCTACAAAAAGTGGCTGCAGTCTGTGTCCATTTTGGCTGTTAGGACTGCCTTCTCCTGTGGTCCTCCTACAGACCTGAGGAGCTATTTTAGAGAACACCGCCGTTAGGCAAAGGACCACTTTAGGGCTGAGCCCACGGACCGGTGGCAGTAGTTGGCCTCTTACACATCAGATGAGCTTAGCCTCACGGCTGAAGGGCTGCAGCAGGTGCAGGTCTGTTGAAATCCCGGGCCCAGCTGTTGCAACAAGTAATTGCTCATCCCTGTTCTGTTTACTGACCTGGCCCAAGGCCTCAGCCACATGCTATTGGACTCGGCTTGCCAACAGCCAAAGGTCAGCACAGCACTCTGATCTGGGCTGCCGCCTTAGCTTTGCTTCTGCGAAAAAGGTGGGGCTCAGCGGGAAATGGGGGGCTCGAGGTAACAGCCAGTGGGGCATGGGTTGGTAGTGCAGAGTAACACCTTGGGGGAGCTGGTCCATGAAGATTGTGGGTTCCTGAAACTTTGGCACAGCAACTACTGTATATACTCGAATATAAGCCTAGTTTTTCAGCCCTAATTTTGGGCTGAAAAAAGGGGCCCTTGGCTTATATTCGGGTCAATACTTTTAGCCACTGAGGCAAGTGCTTGGGCCGGTGACTAAAAGTCATTTTAAACATTGTGTGCCGCTTCTCATGACCCCCCCTCTGCATCACAGGGGAGCGGCGCACGATGTTTAAAATGACTTTTAGCCACTGACCCAAGCACTTGCATCAGTGGCTAAAAGTCATTTTAAACATCACACACCACTCCCCCAGCTCACAAAGGAGGTGCTGCCAGGCCCTGCTGCATTTCCCACCCTAGACTTATACTCGAGTCAATACGTTTCCCCAGTTTTGGGGGGTTAAATTAGGGGGCTCGACTTATACTCAGGTCGACTTATACTTGAGTATATACGGGTATATATAAAAGAGAAATTTTTAATCTCTGCAATTTTTCAGGTACAGAATATTTACATCCACCCCTTTCTCATTCATTTTACTTAATTCAGTTTGATGGGTTCTACAGAATTCAAAAATTTACCCACTATTTTATGATACTTGACCATGCCTTTCAGGGGTTGGGCAATCTATTTTTTGACAACCATTCCCACCCACTTGGCAACCAATTTGTTGCCTGAGGGATGCTGTACTTTCTAGTCCAAAAGGTCACTTTTTCTAACTTTAGTGCAAGTTTGCTGGTTAGAGTGGATTTCTGACAGACATTCATTTAAAAACTATGTGTACCATTTCTCTAGCAATGGCAAGAGAAAAGAGGCAAGGAGTCAGTTTTATGACGGTCTTGGGGCTAAGGAACTGACTGACGTGCCTGTAAAACTGCAGTTTATTCTACCTTTTCTCCTCCCAGAAACACTGAAGTCCAAATCAGCATTTCTGAAGCAGAAATTGGGTTACAAAGGGGCTTCTCTCATGTGAGACCTTGCTCTGTCCCTCTGCACAGAAGCAGCCAGTAGCCACCCCTTCTCTTCCAGATCACTTGCATTCAGATAATTCCCTGCAGTTCTCCAATAAAGCACGACACTATGGAATCGATACCAAAATTGCATTTGGAAACACGTGCGCAAAAAACCAGAGGTCATACGGTGGAATGTGCTGATAGTTGATCTGTATGAGACTTGCTGAAGGTCTGGCCGGGTGGGGTGGGGTGGGGGAACTCAGCTCTGAATTTGGTGTTTCTCAACCTTGGGCTGTTCTTTCATTCCAGAACAAGTCTGGCAATCAAGCATGCCCTCAACCTGTACTACAGGACTTGGGTTTTGCAGAACAATCAATGAAAACCCTCATCCTATTATACAGTTTAGAGAGCTTGCTTGTGTAATGCCCAAACAACTTGGCTGTCTCCAGACACAATAAAATACTTTATTCCTTGGTTGGCTGGCAAGATCCTAAGTTGGAACCCCTGCTATGACATTCTTCCAAGCCCTCCTGCCTTGGGTGAGCACATATATGCACTCAAGCACCATTCTACAGCATTACCCGCTGGCTGAAGGTTGGCTCTGCGATTGCCGTTCAGCGTAACTATTCAGTGTGTGTCCCCATGTCTCCGTTTCGCTCAGTTGCAAACAGCCAAGAGCGCAGGGGTTTCAAGACTGCATCCGGCTAGGTCACAGAGTTATAAACACTCTCTCCAGGACAGCGCATTCAAAGCACATGGTACCATTCCATGAGTCCAAGTGTTTCTTGGCGCCAACCCCTCCTGGGGCCGTTTGCCTCCTCCGTGCTCTGCTCATGGCCGGTCTCCTGCAGAAGGTGACATTTTCGAGTCCTTGGTGTGGACGGGTGGTCCTTGCGCTTCCTTGAACCACACACAAAGGAAGGTCTGCACAAGTCCTTGCAACAGTGTCACATAATGGTTGCAAACTGAAGCATTGCTGTCAGAGAGGTGATCAGTCAGGGATGAGAAAAGGTGAGGTTCTTCGCTCACATCTGCCAAGATGGCCAGCTCCTGGGCCAAGTGCCGAGGGTGGCTGGAGTTTCGGAGGAACTGAGCAGAAATGGCAAGAGCCTGCTTGGCTCTGCGGACCACTCTCTGTACGGACTCTGCCGGGAGATACCGACCACCCTTGCTCTCCACGCACACAAGGGCGCCGCCTGGAGGCACCTCCCTACAAGGGCGCAAAAGGGCCGTGCGACACTCAGCACAGGGCAACAGGGGCAGTAGCTTCTCTAAGACCATGCATGAAAGGTTGGTGACGATGTCTTCTTCTAAACCAGCTAAAAAGCCTGGAGCGATGGAGAACCTGTTTGCCCTTTGGGAAAGCCGAGCTTGAAACTGCCAGATTGTTCCCTGCGTGGCAGGCCAAGAGGCCTGCAATTGGAGGCTAGCCCGTCGACGTAAGGATACATCCAGCAGGTCGGGTGGATCAAGGCCCAGACCACACACAGCCTTGCTTAAGACAAGCTTGTAAGCTTGCTGGAAAGACCCAGCCGGAGCAAAATCTTTACACCGGCACACTTGCCGAATGGATCCTCTGCACCACTCCAGGGGGTCCAGGCTCCACCAGCCTGGGAGCAAGTAACCGATTTGGTTGTCTTCTGCCTGGAGATGAGTCTTCACCAGCCACTGAAAGCTGTGCAGGTTCACCAAGAAGCCCAGAAAGCCCCACCGGTGCCTACTTAGCCACAACAACTCCCCTGCAGCAGTGTGCAGCTTGCGAAGGAAGTTCTCGTACTCATTGCAGAGATTGTGAAGGGTGCCAGCGGTGGCCAGGGAGAGAGGGGCTCCGAAGTGTTTCCCAGAAGCATTCCGGCTGTTGCATATGTCGAAAACAGCACTCAGCATCCCGATGAAATGGGTCGTCATCTCGTGCCCCTGAAACTGGGGCAGACCCAACCCAGCAGCAAAGCGCAAGGCCCGCACAGTGCCCTCACTGAACCCCTGCGTGGCACCATTTCCCCACACCCGCCGCTCCCGTGAGCTCATCTCTCCAGAATGACTGAGTGCCTGGAGAACCTCTTCCTCCTGCAAGGCTCCCAGATACAGGAGGTAGTCCCAGGAAACCGCCTTGCCACTCACCAGGAGGCTACCATCGGAGCGAAGCAAGTTATGGATCACTGACACCAAATGACTGGAGTCAAAAAAATATGCAATCTCCAGCGTCGGGGTGGCAGGATGGAAAAATGTGGACTTGACGGAGAGACCCTCCGCTACCACTCCCAGTCGCCTGGCCATGTCAATACTGGGAGCTGTGGCATCAGACGTCACGGAGACTACCTGCACACCAATGCCATACAGTTTGAGGATACAGTGGCGCAGGAGCTGGGCCTGTACGTCGCCCCGAAGGGTGGCAAGGAAGAAGTAGCCAAGAGGCACAATCCATTGGCCTTGGAATCCAACAGCCACAAACAGGAGGGCTTCTCCTGCGGCCAAAACTTCGTCTGCATCATAATTCCCAGCCCCAAAGTTCATGAAGCCTTGCAAACTTCCGGTGGGAGGGTCATAATACAGCCTCCTCTCCAAAGGCATTGTGCCCACAAGGAGAGAACATAACGTGGTTTGCTCCCCTGCTTGAGATGTTTCTGCCAAAGCATCAAAAGCTTGTTGGCTGAACCCCGGTCTGTATTCGGAGTTTGAGAGCCACCTGTGATGAGAGCAGAATGGGAAAGACGACGATCAGCACCAGCACTCAACTGAGATGAACATCTTTATTGGAGCAAGCCTGGGCCCCCCCGAGATCAGCCTTACTTACGTGTGCAGTGTTGCAGACTCCGGTAACTGGAACGTCTTCTTCATGAATTCATAGGCCTTGGCTGAGAACAAATGCAGCGAGACGGCAAAGTTGCGGGTGGCAGCTGGGTAGGTTTCGCACCGGACTCCCTCGCACTGCAAATTGAGCTGAAGATCTGCTGAAACAAAGAGGGCTCCTAGAGCGAAAGTGCCAACCACGAGCTGATGCCAAGTTGCAGTAAATGCGGCAACACATGAGTCTGTAGCGTTTGCCACAGCACTAAATCTGCCTGCCTCTGGCTGAGAAACAGGTGCACATCTGAAGAAGTTATGTAAAGCTGTTAAGGATCTCAAGTGTTTGAGAGAGGGATGGGAATTGTGAATCATGGTGAGCCACTCAAATGCCAGTAAGATACAGACAGACAGTAAATGTCACGATGGCTAAAAGTGTAATTTCCTTTCTTTACATCACTGGCCCCTCCCTGGAGCCCTGTAAGATTCTAGAGTTACTAATGCAAGACTAGGCTATGGGCGATATCTTTATAGGCCACTAATGAAATAACAAAAAAATCATTGCAAGCTTTCAAGGGCAATACCCTCTTTTTCAAAGCATGTACCAAAAGTCCAAACATGGCAAAAGATGCGGTTTGCCAGGTGATTGTTCTTAGATGTAAAGTTCTTGGCAAGATAATATTCACCAGGCAGTCTTCTTAGAAGAGGCAGGAAGCAGCAGGGCTGTCGGCTGAGCCCCGTGCCTGTACTGCAGGTAAAACTGTGCTCACGAACTGGGGTTCAATCCCACGTAGCAGGCTCATGACTGACTCAGCCTTCCATCCTTCCGAGGTTGGTAAAATGAGTACCCAGCTTGCTGGGAAGGGGGGGGCAATGTGTAGCTTGCATAATTAAACTGTAAACCGCCCAGAGACTACTTGAAGTGGTATGTGGCAGTATATAAGCAGAACACTTTGCTTTTTGCTTTTTGTTGTTAAAGCTGCATCTGAAGTCAAGGACTGTGTTCCACACCTCAGCCCTTCAAACCAAGGGGTATAGGTTGTACACACCCACCCACACCTCTTCTCCATTTGGCTCTTCAAGACAAACAAGTCCCTGTTGGGCCAGGGAGGGAGGGAGTTACTAATGGATGGTAGCATTAAGAGGAGCCAAGCGGAGAAGATTTCACTGCTTCTCAGCCTTTATTTCTTACATCCTGCCACTCTAAGCAGCCAATGTGCATCACACCATGACAGAACCACAAAGCCCACCCAGAAAGACACAACTATATTCACAAGCCTTCTGTGGTTCCAACTATCATTGGCAGTAAATTGGTGGGCAAGAAGGACAAGGGATGAGGAGTGTATGTCCAGAGTTAACTGCTAGCAGGGCCGAAGTCCACCAAAGGATTATCTATGGCAGGCAGGATCAGCAAGGGAGATAGTGTGTCACCCTTGGGTATCCCAATGGCTATGGAGGGAGAGTGGATTCTGATTACGTCTTCTCCCCTAGATTCCTGTTGTGTTCCACCAGCGAAGTGGGGGCTGTTGGCTCACCCGTGAACTGGGCTTTCAGCATGCGTTCCGTGTCCTCCTGGAGGAGATGCTGTCCTCGCAGGCTCTCCAGCACATTCCACAGCTCCTGCTGGTAGTAAGAGAGGCGGCGCTGAGCTGCGCCCTGCTCTTTCTCACCCCCAAGACCTTGGCCAAAGGGGGGGAAAGATTGTGTCCTCTTGTCTGTAGGTTCGCTCAGACTGTACTGGTGCTCAGATTGAATGAGTTCCACCTGCAGGACGAAAAAAAAGGTGGTCCAGTTGTCCAAGCTGTTGATTCTCACCCTAACCCTAACCCTAATCTCCAGTCCTTCCCGGTTTGCTGTTCTTCAAAGGGTCTGGACCTAGAAAACTAAACTTACTATGTTACTCTTCTACGTTGCATTTGTTTTCCTACAAAGCTTCATCCTAACCAAGACCAGCATAAAAGGTTCCCCGGATTCCCTTCCTCCATCCTGGGGAGATATGCTGTTTTCATTAAAATGGTATCTACCAGAAGATACTATTGAAAGTCAAAGGCTGCTTTTTGCCACCACGAGCATCATTGGTGGGGAGCTTGGTCTCCCCAGACACAGTATTTGCCCTATGGATGTCACCGGCCAGAATTCCAGCCACAATCACCGATGGAAATTGACAGTGAGGTGGGTACTTTAAACATTTAGAGGGCCAAAGGTCCCCAGTTCCTGGACTGGCCAGCAGGCTGAGCTTCCCAGTTCTAGGCCTTCAGATGTGCCCATGCAAACAGGAATGGCAGGCTACTACCACTGGATGAAGCACAAGCTATCTTTTCCCCCTCATATACGTACTGCTTTGGCTTGTGCCGGCAAAGGCTCCATTGCTGGGGCAGAGTCGCTGACACTACTTGCTGGCTTGTTAATGCCCATGGCTTTAAGGGACTTGGAAGGATGGTGCCCTTTAGCTGGTTCCTATATTGAGAAAGAGTTCAAAGAATTAGACACGGCAAATTAAAGAAAAGGGGAAGGATACTGGTGAAATGTGCTGAATAATCTAATGTGGTAGCGTGATGCAAAAATAGAGAACAAAGTGCGGCATTTCTGAAGTAATGCAAATTATTCTGCCAATCAATCAATCAATCAATCAATCAATCAATCAATTCTGACATGCAGCAACTGCTTTGAGGGTTTTCTAGGTAGAGAGCACTCAGAAGTGGTTAACCATTCCTTTCTTCTGGGGGTACTCTGTCTATATTGTTGGGAATTTTTGCAACCTTGCCTGCTGCCCTTAGTAGGTTTGACTGCGAGGGACCTTCCTGGGCTGGGGTAGCTGTCAATCTATCCAGAACAAGCCAATCACTCCTTCTCTGCCTCTGATTCAAAGGAAGACCCACTGTGTAAGCAGTTTAGCAATGGAACCAATCACCTCAAGAGGTGATGAATGCTCCAGCACCGGAAACATTCAAGAAAGATTTGGACAACCACCTGGCAGATGTCCTTTGATTTGTATCCCTGCATGGAGCAGGGTTTGGATTCTTGTAGGCCCCTTCCAACGTTACGATTCTATGATTCAAACCTCACCACAAACCTTTGCCTCCTACCTATTAGCCAGAATCCTGCTAGTTATTTATGCTGGTATTAAAAGCAACAAAATAAGTTGCAGAGAATATGTGATGTATGTGATTTATGCCATTGTCCTTATGCTGCTCTAAATAACTAGCAGGATTCTGACTTCTGTAGTTTATGTTAGATAGCAATCTTTAGTTCCGGGCAAGCAGCCTGTCCTAGAAATCTTGCTATCCAGAGGTCAAGGTCTTCTTTCTCTCTTAAATACATGATCTCTTGTCTCAGCAGTTGAAACAAGACACTGGCAAAATGTGTTGGCATTATGGCACTTTCCCAGTCTCCTATGTGTTGCTTTAGTTTGTTTGTTTGTTTGTTTGTTTGTTTGTTTATTATTTTGAATATTTTACCCTGCCTTTCTCCTTGGAAAAGGACCCAAGGTGGCTTACAATCATGAGGGACAATATACAGCCCAGAACATTTAAGATCTATTCAAGTTAAGAACAGGGAATTGGGAGAGGCATCTTAGAACATTAAAATGTAACATTAAAGCTACAAAGAGCCCACAAAAAGAAAAGAAAAATTCCATTATGAGGGGTGGAAACTAACTTGGAAATCACTGGTGTTCTTATGAAATCAGTCAATGCAATGCAATCAAATAAATGTAACATAGTAAGTAGTCCCTCATTCAGGGAAAGCTTGCCTGAAGAGGGATGTCTTTGCACTCTGACCCTTGAACATTAATTTTTTGGACTACAACTACCTAAATCTCTCTCTCTCTCTCTCTCTCTCTCTCTCTCTCTCTCTCTCTCTCTCTCTCTCTCACACACACACACACACACACACACACACACAAAGACAGACAGACACAGGTTTCCAAGCTCTCATTAAATGGCAGCAAACGGTTAATGAATCAGAGCTCTTTCCCTCCTTGTGCCTCTGATGAAGCCATTTGGATGAGCAGCGAAACGTTTCAATCTCTCAAGAAAATGAAGTCCAGTTGCCATGACTCAACTTCCAGATAAACTCACCTGGATGACTGAGAATCTTCACAGACTTCCTTGTGCCTCATAAAGTCTAATCTTGATTTCTAAGCATTCATCCTTCCCAGCTAGGTCCAGCCTTGTCGAACTTTCCATCTTCTTGCCCAGATACTTTAGGAATGTTCTCTTCCTGTCACTAGTCTTCAGACTGCCCATTTGAATTCCAATGTTTATAGCAGATTTCATATGAGAAAATATTTCTCCCTAAACACTGGGCTCCAAGGATAAATGCATTCGTCCGCAGCTTATTTCTCTTTATGCGGTTATTGCATTTAGTGGATGCTGTTGGAAGCTATTGCCTCCTGAACAGGATGGGGGGGGGGGATACAATGGAAACTTAGGCAGGGAGGTTTGAATTGTGCTCAGACCTGTCTCAATATATTAAAAAAATCAATGGACCAAGGAGAACCAGCAGCAGGACCACAGGGGTCAGGAAGATCAGGCTGGTGCTCAGAAATTTGTTGGCATGGCAAATGGATTGCTCAGGTCCAGCTGCCTCAAAACACTGTGAGGCCTTTATTGGGGGGGGGGAGGGCTGTAGCTGTTATAAGCCAGTTGCCCTGTCCTGCCCAATAGGGTTCTCTGCCAAGGAAGAGTTGCCAATAGGAAGCCTTCCCAGCAGGTAATTATCACATTTCTGCTGCTTCAGTGGAAAACCAAGGGATGAGATGAGGAAGCCTTGCTCTCTGCCGCTCGGCGCTGCCAAAAGCCAGAGCTTGTTGACAGGAGAGATGAGGCCTTTTAATAACCCAGCAGAAGGTTCAGGAAAGATAACCAGCCCAGTCCTCCACCTCAACCCTTCCCCTTTTAGAAATGGGATAGGAGGGTGGGCTGATTCATCAGCTAAGATGACAGAGAAACTTCTAGAAAGTTACTCTGCTCCTCGAAGGTGTGTGACACTATTTTCCCCACTTCACAGGACTTTCTATGCAAGGGATTTACCCAAAGAGTCAAGGAGGGTAGTAAACTTTTCCCCTGGGTGCCTCATGGCACAGTGGTTAAACTGCTGTACTGCTGTCAAAACTCTGCTCACAACCTGGGGTTCAATCTCAGGTAGCAGGCTCAAGGTTCACCCAGCCTTCCATCCATCCATCCAAGGTTGGTAATATGAGAAGCCAGCTTGCTGGTGGTGGTGGGCATTGTGTAGCCTGTACAATTAAATTGTAAACAGCCCATATGATGCTTTGCAGCACTACGGGGTGGTATATAAACAGAATACTTTCCTTTCCTTTTTCCGGGGGGGGGGGGGGCTGAGGTAGCAAATCCAATATTGCAACAATGCCTTCTTGCAGGATGTGAATTTCTATCTGTAATCCAAACCAGATGTTGAGTGACCTTCTCCATGTAGCAAATAGGTATCTCCCAAATTTCTGCAAGAGAGCTGAGCAAGTAAATCCTCTACCAAAGCTTAAGAAAGACCAAGCAGGGATACAACATATTATTCATTTTACAAAGCATTTCATATTTGCAGCATTCTTCATGCAAAGGGGTCACTATAAAGACCCCTTTGTAGCCCAGCAAATTTCTCTTGTAATGGTTATGAACAGTTATGAAACTGTCTCCTGTACTGCCTGAGGCTACACATAACTTCATACTAGGACACATCTGGATAAAATAACTTCTCTTTGGATGTTAACTGTCCCTTTTAAGATGTCTTCCGTGTTCCACAAATCCCTGTATCATTTGCCTTTCACTCCCCCCCCCGCTATTCAGGCATTATAAATGGCAGGTGGAAGATTACAAATTTTCAGGGTACAAGCTTCTGATAAGGCACCTCTACTCTAGTACAGGATTTGGTATTCTAATTCTTGACACCAGCAGATGGGAAGATAGGGAAGAATCCTGCTGATAACACAGAGAGCTGCTGCCAGTTAGTGTTGGCAATACCAGGTTAGATGCAAGGGTCTAACTCTGCCTAAGAGATGGCTTCTTATGTTCTTGAGATGCCTGGGAGACTCCACCATAGCCAGTGTGTGTGGCTGTCAAAACAAATCACAGCTTGCTTTTATTTTATGAATTATCACAGGACATACGCATGGGCTTCCTTTGCAAGCTGCCTGTTCAGGGATGGAAGCTTTGAAGGGATGTGTGTTCAGGAACAGTAGTTATTCAGAAAGGAGTAGAAAAGGAACCTAAGAAAGCTGATTTTTCATGAAGCTCAGGATACCCTGCCACCCGGGACATCTGCTGCTACCGTAGCATGACGTTAAATAACAGCTGCAAGGAAAGACAGAGAGAAATCCTTCCAATGAACAGTGCTTTTATTCTTCAGCGATTTGAGATGATGCAGGGCATTGTCCTAAATGAACACTTGGCAGTTAAGAGCCGAGAGCATGTGCTGGGCCTACAGAGGCACACAGACCACCCATTCTCAAGGGAAAGAAAACAGAGCTGCAGAAATTTCGAGCCAAACTCTGGCTAGCTGGTCACGGAATACAAATCGCAAGAAGAGCAGTGGGAGGGCTCAAGCTGCAGCCAAAAGGTTAAGATATACCCTCTTGTGGCGGAATTAGACATTTCTTCTGTCCTGAGAATTTTAAGATTAAACTGGTGAATATCTCTAGGGAACGGAATGGGGGAGGAGAAGAAAGAAATAATGTAAAGTGGAAGAAAAAGAAGTTAATTGGAGGAAAAAAGAAATAGTAGACGAGGCAGTGGCTGAAATTCTGTTCTGAAAGTTACACCGCATAAAACAAATGGCATCATCAACAGCTGCAGAAGCATTTTGAAAATAAGACATTTCTGTTAAAAGTTCCAGAAACTTAGTGGGGGGAAATGGGGGGGAACCCTGACCCCCCCCATTTTTCTGTTTCTCTCCACAGTTTTTTCACCATGGCTTCAATATCTCCGGAATTTTTCCATCTCTAAACACTTTCAAACACACCAAGTGCAGAGGTTACTGTGGAATTCCTTCCACTACAGGGAAGCAACTGGAGACCACAGAAGAGTTTTTAGATCCCAAAATGGCTGCCACCATTAAAGTCATCAGCCTTAAGTGATATATTTACGTGAACATGATTTCGGATAACGAATAAGCATTAAAAAGCAGATGAAAAAAGAGGGAGAAATTGGCAGTCCTAAGAAAACTGCATATAAATGCATTATAGATAGATAGATAGATAGATAGATAGATAGATAGATAGATAGATAGATAGATAGATAGATAGATAGATAGATAGATAGATAGATAAAGTTCTCCCTCGCTCTAAAAAGGGAAAGAGACACATGCTTAGTCTCACTCGCTTCAACCTTTATCCAAAGATATACTAAACCAAGCACAGCTTCTGGAAAGGTGTACATTCACAATAAATTCTTTCTGGACAGTGTATTCTCTTTGTATGCTGCTGTTTTGACCACCACAAACCCAGAAAAAGCAAAAGCAAAGTGTTCTGCTTATATACCTCCCCATACCACTTCAAGTAGTCTCTGGGCGGTTTACAGTTTTTAATTATAGTATTCGGGCTACACATTGCCCCCCCCACTACCCCCAGCAAGCTGGGTACTCTTTTTACTGACTTCGAAAGGATGGAAGGCTGAGCCAACCTTGAGCTTGCTACTTGGGATTGAACCCCAGTTTGTGAGCACAGTTTTACCTGCAGTACAGGCATTTAACCACTGCTTGTAGGACATTAAAGGACAGGCTGCAGCTAAAAAGGATTGAAATTCCATGGATTTAAGTCATCCCATGCCCTAATAACAAGGGGGCAATGCCGTTCTGCTCTGCAGAGGAACAGCCGCTACACCTGATAACTTGCTCAGACCACAAGGAGAAATCACACAACCCCAGGGTTACCCACTCTGTGAGATTATTATTGCTGGTGGAGCAGTTACATCAGTGGGCTGTTCCCTGACACCTTGCATTCTGCCAGCATGGTGGGGCTTCCTCAAAATCTGAAAGTCTTCTAGCCACTGAAGAACAGGTTCGCTGCACTTTAATTTTTTTTCCACCGAGCCCAACAGGATTTGACATTTCTCAACCTTGACGGGATTGTTTATTAAAGATGAAGCTGGAAATAGAGCAACCAGGATGTGGTGGATTGTTCTGGAAACGTAGGGGAACTTTACACAAAGTGGCCTTTGTCTGCTGCGCAGTCATGTCTTGGTTTGCAGAATTCCCCCATGAAGCCTGCCCTGTTTTCAGTGTTCAGAGACACTGGCTGAGATCCAGTAGTCATCTGCAACTAGAGGATGCCAACTGAATCAATGGCACTTACAGATGTGTTTATACTCACTAAATTCCCAATGACTCAATGGGCCTACTCTAGCTGCGACTTACTACTGGATTCTGATTCTGATTTTAGCAAAAACAATTTTTAATAAAAGCAAAACAGAGACTTTATTAAAGACACCCCAAAACGCACACAGCTTGAGTAGCCCAAGGGCATTTGGAATGAAATAACAAAGTTAAACAAAGAATGAATGTTGAAGTAAAAATGGTAATAGCATATAATGGAATGCTAGTTTTTCCTCTATGCCCAGACTACTGGAACAGCCCTACTCTTTCACTGAAGTTAGCAGTGGGTTTCCCAATGATCAATTAATAAACAAAGAATACAATTGAGACTCTTTCTATAGGAAGCAGTCTTCTAGGACCATAGAAATGCACATAAGAACTAAAGAGCATATTGGGGGAAGTCACACTTTACAAAAAAAAAAAAACCCTACAGTATTTTTCTAGATGTCATTACAACAGATTAGCCATAGCATCTAAAAGATTGTCAGCCTAGGAAGGAAAAGGGGGAAATACAGAAAATGCAAAGCAACTATAACAGTGAACCATGCACACCCAGCATCCCTGCCAGTTATTATCAGCCTTGGCCTATGCCACATGCTGCCCATACACAGAAGAAATCAATGGACTCACAATGAAAATGATAGCCTTTGCAATGCAGCATTCATTGCAAGAAATACAAACATGCCATCGCCTCTTTTTTCCACTGGGTCCTGTGGCATACATGGCAATAACCCCGTGACTGCAAAGTCACAGGTATGTTACCAAACAGACATCCTAGTCCTCTTTACACTTTTCGCAACCAATCTTTTGGGAGCACCACACACAAAGATCAAGAAGAGAAGTTCAAGGAACAGAGGCCATGCAATGGGCCCCTGAGCAGGGAAAACTACTTCAGGAGAGAGAAAAAAACCAATTCAGCAGCTATGTGAACTAGAACTCCTGCTTAAGTTCCTTTCATAATTTAAGGTTCATCAGTAACAGAGTCCCTTGGGAGTCTGAAATGTTCCTTTACTGGGTTTTCAGAAGCCCTATTACTTTGGTTAGATTTGTGCTATCTACTCCTTTGCACAGAGACTAATCCATATGCTCTATTCCAGAAGCTGATAGCATTTATCAGACTAAAGCAAAGCAAAAGCAAAGTATTCTGCTTATATACCACCCCATAACACATGCCACATATATATACCACATACTACTGTAGAAAAGGTGCAGGTAGTGAACTCCTAGTTTCTATCTTATTAGGTCGTGTAATAGTACATACAGACAAAGTGATGGCATCTGGTTTTGTTGTCCCTACAGATCTTTCTTGTGTGGTGCTATTGCTATCGAGTACACAAATTTGAGTTGGGGAAGCTGTCTATAAGCAAAGAATCATAGAATCATAGAGTTGGAAGAGTCCTCAATGGCCATCCAGTCCAACCCTTTGCCATGCAGATGCAAGCTATCACCCCAGCTCTATAATACAGATGAATATTTTTTCAAGATGAGTTGTAGCTCACTCATGGTAACTTTAAGTAATTTTAGCTGGGAGTTCCAGGTTTTGGGATTTTTCTTCTGCACTGTATGACGATCTCAGATTTTGAAAACCTTCGGCACTGGGCCTAAAAGGATCTGTGGGTGCAATAGCCTAAAAAGGTCAGTTATGCCCTTCAGAGATATCTAGGTATCTATTTTTTGCCTACTGAAACTGGAGAGATATGTACAAGCAACCTTGGATAAGCAGTCATTTAATTCCCAGTGAAACTTCTCAGGTTCTGTGGGCATTATTTGGTAGAACCACAAGAGTCTTTCATTATGATGTCATTGTTTCTGAGGCTATGGATGGCACCTCTTTTCGCAGTCTCAGCGATGCAGCTGGCGGTACTATAAATAACATGGCTCAGATTGCCAGCAAGAATTCAAATTGTATAAAAAGAACAGTACTAATTGCTAAGGACAAAAATATATAACAGCCCTGCTGGGTCAGACCAAAGGGCTAGCTAACCAAGAATCTTATTGTCCACAGTGGGCAACCAGACTTTTTCAGAAGTTCCTATCAAGATATGATGATAGCAATAGTGCTGTTTTCCAGTGACTGGTATGCAGAAACACACTGCTTCAGAACTCTGCACAGGCCTCTCAGTGCCTGACAACTTTATCTGCCACAAACTTGCCTACCCTGCTTTAAAGGTAGGAGTGGGGGATCTCTGACCAACAGATGGTTTGGACTATCATTCTCACCAGCCTCAATCATCATAACTACCTATAAAGAATTATGGCAGCTGTACTTCAAACATCTGAAGGACCACAAGTTTCCTATCGCTCTTTAATTCCCTCCCCAGATCTGCATGTCTTACACACACCGGGACGTCCAACTATCCTTTCGGACAGGTCACTCATCAAATGTTTAAATGCTTTTGCTCTATCTCATGTGTACACAAAGCAAACTGAAAATGAGTATACTGAAGGGAATGTTTAGTGTGACATGCTAGTTTTGGACATGTGGTACGTTTCTTAATGGAGGAGTACGTTCCGATTTGCACTCCCTCACTTTCAGCCTTAGGAGGCCTGGTGGAATGTGTTGATGTGGTAGGAGAACCTTTAGCAGAGGGGCCCACGGTTTGTGTGGGCCTCAGTTTGGCTCCCCAAAAATGAGGAGGCAGTTGATGATGTTCTGATGAATGTCTTCCATTGCCCATCAAACGTCAGGGTAGGACAAGAGCTTGGAGCAGAGGGAAGGACAACATGGCTTAAGAAACTGTAGGGTTCACACAGTTGGAGAGTCTGATGTATTCCATCTCAACCATAAGATTCTCAGCTCCTGATAGACAACATTCTCTATCAAGATTGCATTTCTGGTACAATGCTTTGATAAAGATAGCAAGTTGCTATCGAAAGCTTAGCTTACAC
Organism: Phrynocephalus forsythii; assembly: GCA_029282475.1. Lineage (NCBI taxonomy): Eukaryota > Metazoa > Chordata > Lepidosauria > Squamata > Agamidae > Phrynocephalus > Phrynocephalus forsythii. The sequence goes on along the minus strand of JAPFRF010000001.1, from coordinate 137,526,496 downwards.
TTTTTTGTTTTAGTAGTGACCAATAAAGGTATCACCTAGTCTACTTATGAATTTGTTCTTCTGATCATGTGTTGTTGCGTGCAGCTCATCCAGGGGTGGGTCAATGGGGCTGCCAATCATCTGAGATCTCCTTTTCCTCTCCTCATCCTAGCGCTACCCAAGCAGACACCTTGGATACAGCATCGGTGCTTCTCTCCTAATTTCAGTGCCTAGAATGATGCTAAGACAGAGGCTGGCAGAGCCTTCCCCAACCCCTTCAGAGAGACTGGGGGGCCCTCAAAACAAAACAAAACAAAAGCCCTCTCTCGTCCTGCCGCCCTGGTACCTTGAACGAGAAGAGGGAGGGGACCACCCCGGCCTTCAGCCTCCTCTGCCCTCCATAGACCTCAAACTCGGTGGGCTGGAAGTGCTCTGAGCAAAGGCAGGCGCCCGAGCCAGGGATCCACAGCTTCTGGGAGCCTGGCTCGATGCGGTTCACGGCCAGCATCCACTGCTTCCTCAGCTCGTGGGCTTTGGGGAAGCTGCAGGGAAGAGAGAACCATCAACAGAACCGCACTTTTTAAAAAAATATTATACAAATTACCAAAAAGACAAAACATCAACAACAGTGCACCCCTTCACCAACAGGATCACTCTTCTTATTTACAGTCATTATCCTCCCCTCCAGAACAAAATTGATTGTTGCACGGAAGCCTTACCCTTATCTCGTACAAGCACATATTCAATAAATCTACCATAGTTCATTTTGTACCATTCATCTAAGCATAGTTCATATTTAGATTTCCAATTTCTAGCAATTATTAATCTAGCCGCAGTCAACACATTGGTAATCAACTCTTTAGTTTTAAAATCATAATTATTATCAACAAACATTGATAACAAAGCAATTTCAGAATTGGGCTCTATGTTCATGTCTAATATGTCACTTAGTTCTTTAAAAATACATTTCCAGGATTTTTGTATCGTTTTACATTTCCACCACAAATGGAAGAAGGCACCAATCTTCCTTCTCCTCACTTGGGCTGGAAAGCAAGGCGGGCAGTCAGGCAGGCAAGCGGACCAGGCAGCCACGAGGCTCCGCCCCCACCCAAGCAACCGCTGGGCCCCGCCCCCGAGCTAGGCCCCGCCCCTCGCCACCCAAAGCGGGAGCCCCGGCGCTCCTCCGCTTTAACTTCCGCCCTTCTTAAAGCGAAGAAGGCGCCTTCCCGTCTCCCCTGACCTGTGGAAAGAGAGGCCTCTCGCGCGGTTCTCGCGGGTGTCCCGGTTGGGGCAGTTGACGGCCGAGCAGGCTTTGGGCATCCTCCAATCTCCACGGGCGCGCGCCCCCTCCCCCGCCGACCCCAGTCCCCGCCGGCTCGACCCTCCTTTGCCTCTGGTGTCATGGCGGCCGCCGAGACGACGCGTCGGGAACTGACCCCGGACGGGACCCGTAGCAGGAACCACCCCGCGCGCCGATTGGCCCCTTGGCGATGACCCCTTGGCCGGCCGCGGTGGCTGCTGGGAGGAAGAAAAACATGGCGGCCGGGCCCAGCAAGACGGAGATTCAGACGCTTTTCAAGCGGTTACGGGCCGCGCCGCCCAACAAGGTACCGGAGCGCCCGGCCTTCCGTCAGGGAGGAAGGGGGAGGGTGGCGGCGGGCGGCTGTGCGGGGCGGAAAGGTGGCCGGGCTTCTGCTTCCGTCAGAGCTGGGGGTCCCGCTCCTGGTGCCGGCCCGTCGCCTTTCGCCGTTTTAGGCACCGCTGGCGGCGGCGGCGGCGGCGGCTTCGCGGGCGGGCCTTTTGGGCATCCACCGGGGGCGCGAAGGCGGCGAGCGGGGGAGATGCCGTGACTCAGCGGTGGGGAGGAGTGTGTGTGGGGTCCTGGGCGCCGTCTGTCTGCCCAAGTGGCCCCGGTCTAACCGGAGGCTTTCCCCGCCCCGGGTCCCCTGCCGGCGGAGCTGGGCGTCGCTAAAGTGGGGGGGCCCGGACCGGCCTCGGGGGGCGTTTCGTACCCCCTTCTTCACCCCCACCACAACCACCATCACCCCACCCCACCCCCACCCGGGCCTCGGGGGCCTCCTCTGCCGCCTTTCCCAGCTGGTCTCTCGTTTCTCTCGCAGGCCTGTTTCGACTGCGGCGCCAAGAACCCCAGCTGGGCCAGCGTCACCTATGGCGTCTTCCTCTGCATCGACTGCTCCGGCGTCCACCGGTCGCTCGGGGTCCATCTCAGTTTCATCCGGTGAGTTCCGGGTTTCGTGGCTACAGAAAGGTGGAAGGCGTCCCTAAAGCCCATGGTTTGGGTGCTTTATTGGGGAGCTCTAGCATTTGATTAAATTGCCCGTAAGCATTTCCGGAAATCTTTTGCGAGTTCTAATGCGTTTGAGCAGTCCATAAGGATCGTTAAAATAGTAATTTGGATTACTAGTCTGGTGCAGTATTGTTTTCAAATGCACAGGGTATTGTATAGTTAATAGCAAGTACATATGCTATAATTTATCTTACAATGTGAAGCAAATCTCTCGGCTCCAGCATACAAAGATCTAATTCTGCTTACCCTAAGAGCATTCTTCAATTTAGAATAGTATAATTTGGACAGTGATTTATTCTGTCGTGGTTGATGATAAACAGTTAAAAGTCAGACTCCCTTGCTGATATACTGCAAATAGCAACCTAATTAGAAATCTAAAAGTACATTTATGTGGTACAGTGGACCCTCGTATAACAAACAATTATTCCAGAGATAGGGGAAATTTGCTTAACAGAATTGCCTATGGGGCGAATCGGTACAATGTAAAAATGATCGCGATTAGGGATTACTCTGTTTTCAATGCATTCCTATTGGAAATTTATATAATGGAAAATTTGCTTAAGAGAATTTCATTGGGAACTAATTAATTCCTTTATACAAGATACCACTTATATATGGTAACTGTAATATTTTGCCTGTCTGGAGGCCCAATTCAACATGTAAGTACTGTTTGAAGTAGAGTACACCGACTGAACAATGACACAAATCAACAGTTTTGGAAGATTCATAGATTCAGTACATATATTTGTTTTGGAAGAAACACTTTAATTTAGCCTTGAGAGTGCCAGAACGAACTGATGGTTGTAATATTTTTAAAATATTGTTTTCTACCATGTATAAATGCAGGCTTACAAATGTACATGTATGTTATTGTTAACTATTTGAATAGTTAAAAGCATAGTGTAAATTTATTGATAGACTATGTGTAGTCTTTGTTTTCAGCACCATCACTTGTAAATACTGTAGCATCTGTTGCTTTGTGTTATAGGTAGCGCTTGCTTTTTCTATTAATACAAAGTATAGGGAAGAAAATTAAAATGTGTGAGAGTATAATTATAACATAAAATTTTTGCAATTAGCAGAATACACTGTATTTTTCTTTTATTCAAAAATACTGCTACAGTAGTCCCCCACTACATTGTGGTTCATATATTGTGGTTCCAATATGTCATGGATTTTCATTTGAGAAAGGTTACCTGCATGAAGCCTCTCCCATCCCCTGCTGCAGCCGGGATTCCCCACCACCACCCAAATCCATCCATCGTTGTTTGCAAACAGGTTTCCTCCAGGAGCTTCTCTCCACCATCCTGGCTACCACCTTCTCCCTTGCCCCCAAAGAGGTCTCCGCCAGGGAGTCTTTCCCCTCCCCTGCTGTAGCTGGGATTCCACCCCCGCCCTTATCACCTTGTTTCCAAAGAGATCTCCACCACGGAGCCTCTCCACTCCCGTTCCGCAGCCTGGATTCCCCATTCCAAATCGACTCCTTTACAAAAAGTTCTCCACGGAGCCTCTCGGATTCTCCAGTCCTAATCACCTGTTTGCAAAGGTCTTCTCCACAAGATGAAAAATGTCTGGAAATTTTGAAGCCGTAAAAAAAAAACTTAGGGGAAAAGGCTTTTTTAAAAAACATTTTCCCAAAGTTTCTGGAAATGTTCTCTACTTGTAACCATTCCTAATCTCCCATCATATCACTCTCTTTTCTTTTTTCAAACTAAATGAATCTAATCCTTTCTAACAGGGGAATTGGTCCAGTCCACTGATAATATTTTTGTTGCTGTTTAATTAGAGTTCACTATGTCTGTGAATTTGAAAGGCTTCACATACTCATGCCAAAATAGTCAGATAAAAGGTATCAGATTACTTACTACATGGTCTGTCTCCTTAACTCAGCTTCTTGATCTTAGAGCATATGCTCTTCAGCCTTTAGAACAGACATGTCCAAACTTTGGGCCTCCTGATGTTTTGGACCACAACTCCCAGAATTCTAAGCCTGTATTCCCAATGGCAAAGGATTGTGGGAGTTGTGGTCCAAAACATCTGGAGGGCCAAAGTTTGTACATGCCTGCTTTAGAATATTCACTGTGTAATGTGTGGACCTCACGGTAGACTTGGTTTTCTTTAATGTGCAGAGGAAGAGTGCCCCAATTGTAACCGGCCTTGTGTCGGTTCCCTTGGTTAAGTGCAGCCTCATAGCAGCACCCCCTCCACAGGGAGCTAGGATCCATTAAGATGGTCACCAATTACAGTTAATCAAGCAGAGATGTCCAGTGCATCACCTTGCCTGGATATGATTTCCAAATTTCAACCTGTGACATCAACTGAAGTGGACAGGGCCCTTGATTGTCTCCTCCCTTGATTATTGCCTTTACATTAGAGGACAACCAAAGATCTTATCTTGAGGTTTAAGTCAGTATAAAAGTTTTTAAGCCACTTCTGACTGCTGTGTCATGTGACAAATATGACCTGTATAGTGCATATTGTTTTCCGGGTATCCCTGGCTGACAATACTATATGGAACAATGAACTCTATCCTACGTTTGGGAGCGAATTTTATGATTGACTGAGGGCCCTTAAATAAAGGAAAAGGTCCTTGTCCAGAATGAGTACCAGAATGCCTTGTGTTGTCTTTCTCTTTTTATGTGTTCCATGACTTTTCTGTGCTTTGGAACTAATAATGCACATTATTGGCACAAAACAACTTGTATTTATGAGCACAAATTTAAGTAAGACTTATAAGAAACTGCTATAAGGCGGCTTAAAGTCATACTGAAAGTAATCATTCTGTTGCAACAAAAGGGCACACTCCCATTAACAAGAGTACAGATATGGAGAAGGGTGACATCCACATTAAAATTGCCTTTTCCCAGCAGTAGCATGTATGAACAAGTTTGTACATGCACGTAGTTGCACCTGCTATCCTCACCTAGGTATTTGTGTGATCTCTTGTTCATTTGGGACAGGCTTGTTGGCTTTTCTTGTGAAGGGGGAATGAGTTTGTGATGGACTGTAGCTGGGCATATTTAAATAAAAGTTCATTCCATTATTCTTAAATATATCGCTCATGTAACTGCTTTGGTAGCTGAACAACAGGCACCCACCACCTTGCATTCAGGTGCAGGTGACTGACTGATCTGGCGAATTCATCTGAGAAAGTGACTCCAATTTCTCTTCTATTCTCAGATCTACGGAACTGGACTCCAACTGGAGTTGGTTTCAGCTAAGATGTATGCAAGTGGGTAGCAATGCCAATGCGGTAAGGAGCCATTTGAAAAATGATGTTCTTTGCTCTTAGCCATATTTTTTTCTCATGTTCCTCTTTGAACAATACCTTGGGGGGGGGAGCAATGGATGGTGGTGTGTTGTGAAAAATATTGCTCAGTATGATAGCTTCCACGGGGAAACTGGGTTATTCCTGGAGGCAAATGAAAACAATATCATTGCTGCTCCATTTGAGATGGGACCCTTGAAGCTGTCTACTTTTTTCACTACCATTAATTTGTTTGATTTTGCAAAGCGGTGACTTTCTTTTTTGTTTTTCAGACTGCCTTCTTCCGCCAGCATGGTTGCACCACTGCCGATGCCAGTGCCAAGTATAATAGCCGTGCAGCCCAGATATACAGGGAGAAGATCCGGCAACTGGCAAGCGCTGCCATGGCCAAGTATGGGAATGACGTAAGTGCAAATGAGCACTTCCGTGTTTGTTGGAAGGGAGGAAAGATGTTGATACTGGTGTTCAATAGAATGTCTTCTTTTCCAGCTTCTGATTGATGGGCTGAGCGGAACTCCAGGCCACTCTCCAGAAAAGAGTGATGCTGATTTCTTCTTGGAGCATACACAGGTTAGATCCACTTGGGTGGCCACTAGAGCTCCATAGTTCAGGTCTGCCATAGTGATTAGGCTTGCCCCCTTGAAATAGTAGGCTTAGATTTATACACAGAAAGAAAGCTTATACAAATCAGATCAGTGGTTTGTTCTACTCCATATTATACAACTAGTAGCTGCTCTCCATTCTCTCGGGTGGAGTTGGTCTTTCTAACCCTGCTTAAGAATCTCTAATACTGGAGGATTTGAACCTGGTTCTTGTTCAGGCAAAGTGAAGCATGTTGCTTATATATCACCCCATGGAGGTTCACGCACTCTATGGGCATTATACAAGTAAGGCTACACATTGGCCCACCCACCCACCCCCTGCAAGTTGGGTACTCATTTTGCCAACCTCTGGAAGGAGGTTGTTTCTTCTTTGTTAACCGCCATGAGTTGTTTTTAAACAAGCTGGTAGTATGTAAGTCTCAAATAAGGTAAAGTTAAAGGAAAGTAAAAGGAAGGAAGGGTGAGTGAACCTTGAGCCGGCTACCTGGAATTGAACCTCCAGATGGAAGTACAGTTTTGGCTGCAGTACAGCAGTTTAACGACTGTGCCACGAGGCAAGGGGTTGTGGTCTTCCACTGAGGTGCAGGCTCTTCCTTTTGCTGGTTGCCACATCACAGGCAGACACAGGCGGTGGTGGTTGCTTGAGGACTTGCCTCCGTGAAATATCGTGGTGGGTGATACTGGAAACGGAGTGCGGACTTATAGGACCCTTTGTCTTATCAGAACTATTCTTGTGTCATATCTGTCTCCCATATTTGAAGCAGTACTTCTGTGAGACATGGGAAGACTGATAACTGGCAGAGTTCCAGTCTGGTCCTCAACCAGAAGCCATCTTAATTCCAGTTGCATGGTTTGTGGAGGTGTGCATGACTCTCGTGGTTGTCGTAGGAGACTGTATGCTTTCCCCAGAACTGTTTTTGGCCCAAGGAGTGGCACTGAGCCCCAAGAGATTTGAATAATGGTGTGAGCCCTGGTTGACTTTGACCCCACTGTTCCTTACAAGAAGCTGCGCTGAGATTTTTTTGGAGCATGTGTTATAATACAGTACTAGACAAGCTGCTTGCTTAATTTATCTTGTCCTTGGTTTATCACGCTAGATTTTACAACTTCTGCATCTGGACTGCAATCTGATTAGACTGGATTATTTAAATTGCTGAGTTTTTCTCTTTTAAATTTCTTTAAGGCTTGTAATACCTGGGATGTAGCTGAGATAGGCCCAAATGCAGTAGAGTCTTCACTGGAGTTGGAGAAGACACCAAAGCTATCTGAAAGCAGTGAGGTTTCACGTGAGTACTGTAAACTGAGCACACGTGCTTTGTTTATCTTCCTCACATTGTCTCTCTCTCTGGGCCCGGACGGAGAGGCTTGTTCTGGTTTAATGCAGTGTAATGCATTCAGTGTGACTAGAAAAGATGAAAGCGCTTCACTGACACATAGTAGCATCTCATTAGAATCACTCAGTAGCCTTGATCCTGTTTCAAATGCACATTTAAGAGGCTTGCCTCCCTACAGGGAAGTTATTAGGCATGTAGAAGCAGTTTTGGTGGTTGCTTTTTTGTGGTTGTCATTTCTCCTGATTTGTCCAGGTAGGCTTCCTCCCTGACATAGGCTGAGTTTGAGAACATCACAGCTTTGTGAGTCTAGAAGATACCAAGGCTAAGAAATAATTAACAGTGAACGGAGAAGTGTATGTTTAGATATCTATAGCTATATAATCTGGGTTTTTCTGTTTTAAGAACCTGACAATGGACCATCTACTGACTTGCTGAGCATTTCTCCCAGTGGATCTCTTGGTAAGTGTAACATTTTTATGGTGCTTGTACAGTTTGCCATTTGAGTTCAGAAGATGGGCTGCATTAATACTAGTAATTATTTTAGTAGCTGTTATCGGGTAATCTGCCTTTCTGATCAGACTTGAGTTAGTTCTTCCCCTTATTGTTGGAGGATTTGAGATACTCCTTAGGGTTTTGAAAATCCTAGGGATTATAGCCTTGGAAATAATTGCAAAAACATTCAGTCCAGAATCCTACTCATGCAGGAAATAGACAGTTACACCACCCATTGCAAATGGCTATCTAGGTTTTCTTTACTCTTTTTAGATACTGGATACTCTTTCTTTTCTTTTACCATTCATTTTATTGGCTTGTCACTATCCCATCTCCTGGAAGTTTCTTAATGGTGTGCTTCTTCTGCACTCATGACACACACACACACACCCGCCACCGCCCACTGTCTGTCAGGTTAAGGATCTGCATTATGACACCCTTCAGGAAACACCTCTGGTGAGACCTGCTGCTGGCACTGAGATCCTGCAGTCTGTGCCAAATTTGCTGCCAACACTGTAGTTGCTGCTGAGCTGGAGTGTTAACTGTGGCAAAAGAGATGCAAGAACATCATGGAAGAACATCTGCTCCACTTCCCCAAGCGACAGAGAGAGAGAAGGCAGGATGCTGTGGTGATTTCTGGTATACGCAGAGAAGGTGGCGACAGCAAGATCGTCAAGACCACCTTAGAAGACTGTAGGGCTACAGGTGGCCTTCGGGCCGTGCGTTGCAAATGCATTGTGTATTATCAAGTTGCATCTGATCTAGGGCAACACTACCAGGGCTTTCCAGTTATGTAAATATTTAGGGAGTAGTTTTACCGCTGCCACCCTCCAGTGTGTGCCATGACTGCATACGGTCTCTTGCTCTGAGTTTCAGCCTTTCATTTTTGAATACTGTTTTCCATGAGCTCCAGATTAGGAAGTGACGGGTTCATGATTCCTTACACATAAGCATATGAGTTCAAAACCAGATCTTTGTATGGAAAGAATTTAAGCCTCTTGCCCGGCTTGGGTGAAAATTGTTGAAGAAGCCAGGATCTCTCGGGCAAAGCTGAATGTGTGCAAACCAAAAACTTTGTTTTTTTTCTGGCTTGTTGGTGGTCTGATCATTCACTGTGTCTGAACTGGGCTGTGAGGTCTAAGTATCCTTTGCCCGCAGTCCTTTTTTCCAGACCTCCTCCTGATAGTCCTCCGAGCGCAGGCTTCACGCCTTCTTTCTAGTGTCCAATGACAGGTGCCTGTCTTTTTCTTCTCCAGCCGCATCCATGTGTCTGTCTCCCCAGGGGGCGGCCCCTGCCAGAGGTAACTGGCCGACTGCCTACGCTGGCTGCTTGTGGTGCCTTCCTTTCTGTTTCTGTGGTTCTGGCTCGAGGCCCTTGTTTAACTCTCTCGTAGCTTCCGTGAATGGTTTCAAACGAGGAAGGGCCTTGCTGTTACTTACTGGGCGTGGCTGAGGGTGCCTCCTGTTCTCCGGGCACTGCTTCAGGCCGCTCGCTGCTAACGGGATGCCCCTGAGTTGTGCCGGAGGGAGTCCTGGAGGCTGCTGTGGGTCTCTCGCCGTTGGTACTGACCCTCTTTTGCTCCTTGCTAAAATTGCTCTCCTTTTTGCCAGTTACACTTTGAATTCACATTTCAGTGGGTCTTAGTGTGTTTAAGGTCAACTCTTGGACCCCTGAAACCTTCTGCTCTAAGTGGCATTCATTGAGAGAGAGTTTCTTGGCATGGTTTCTATCCTGCTTTCTTGATGGAGGAAGTGATCCTAAGATTCTGAGGACACCTGTTGATCTGAAATGGCATGTTGTGGACAGTCACGGTTGGCCCTGGATTTCTGTATGCTGCTACCAGGACTGATGGGTGTGCTAACCACGCATAATGGCACACGTGGCCTAGCAGTCCTTGTGCTACAAAGCCTTTAAACTGTTGGTGCAAGTGTTGCCACTAATAGCAACCAACCCTTTGCTGTCTTCCTAGCCTATATCCTACTCACTCCTTGATTTTCTCTTATCACAGAAATAAAGCCTTCTCTCATTGGGAAAAAGAAGCCAGGTGCTACCAAAAAGGGGGTATGTCTACTGAAAGAGTGTTTTTCTCTTGCCCCATTTATCTCCTTTTTTTTCTTCTTCTGACTGCTTTCTTATCCATGACTGACCTTCTGGTGCAATATTTAGGGCATAGTTTATATATGCAGAATAGATGGTTGTAGGTAGAGGTAGGAACCAAGTGGAGTGGGGCGCAAAAGATGAAACGTCTGTTAATATTAATGGGTTGCTTTCATAGTGTTGATTACACAAATGTATTGGAAGAATAGCTAATTAAGGTGTTTGTAAACTGATACTCATTAGCTAGACTTCTGTCTTTGTAGCATCCCAGCAATCAGTTATGCTTTCTGGAAAGAGTTGATTGTACTGTGGCCTAAGTATTATATTCCTGTGTCCATAAGAAGTAGATTGATGTCCAGGAAAGTCTGTATTGTGAAATAAGTCTGTCAGTCTTAAAGGTGCCTTCAAGTTGTGTGTGTTTGTGTGAGATACATGTTACAGTAGTTGGCGACATCTTAATGTTTGGAAATTGGGAGTACCTTGGGTGAATAAACAATATAATGTTGGCATTGAACCAAATGAGATGGTTTTGCTCCTACTTTTAATGGATCTGCACTAGAGATGGGTGGTTTTTGCCCTGTACTCAGCGCTGCTGCCCAGCTGTTTCTAAGCCCCATCTCCCCTCCCCCTTGCTGGGCTCTGCATGCCAGTCCACGCTGGAGCTCGGCCAGCCCTACTTCTTCCCTCCTCCCTCATGGATACATGGAGCCACTGAAATGAGTCCTGAGAGAGCAAGGCTAGCAGAGGTCTCTATTTGTTCCCTAAGTGTTTCTGTGGTCTTTGCATAGCGTACAGCAGTGGTTCTCAACCTCTAGGTCCCCAGATGTTCCTGGACTGCAACTCCCAGAAACCCCTTCCAGCACAGTGAGTTGCAGTCCAGGAACATCTAGGGACCTACAGGTTGAGAACCACTGGCCTACAGTAACTGATCATCATCATTTTATGGTGTGTTGCCATTTTAGTGCTGCATCGTGTCCTGTTACTTTTCTTGGAATCCTTATCGTGCATTTCTTTCTTCCAGCTCGGGGCCAAAAAGGGCCTTGGAGCCCAAAAAGTGAGCAGTCAGAGTTTCACTGAGATTGAACGGCAAGCCCAAGTGGCTGAAAAACTACGGGAACAGCAGGCTGCAGAGTACCGGAAACAAGCAGAGGAGTCCATGTGAGTGGGGCTCAGATGTGGGTCACCAGAGTGGTTGAGGCAAATACTTCTTTTCAGCTTGGGATGGTGAAGTCCTAGCAAGCAAGGAAACAGGGCCAAATATGTGTTGCCTTGCCTTGAACGTGAGTAGACCGTCAGTCCCCGTCCCCCCAACTGGGTTGTGATAGTGCCCTCATCCCCCGTCTCTTCCATTCTGATTCTTACATTTAGACCTAGGAGATACTGGGTAGGTCGTACGTATTCTGTTTCGACTCTGCTTCAAGACGAACTCTGTCTTTCAGCGTGGCCTCTATGAGACTGGCCTACCAAGAGCTGCAGATTGACCGGAAGAAGGAGGAGAAGAAACTTCAGAACTTAGAAGGCAAGAAGCGTGAACAGGCCGAGAGATTGGGCATGGGCTTGGTGTCCAGAAGGTACTAACTTTGCTTCAGAGACAAGAAGTGTCTCCCGGGCGGGCTGGCTTTCTGGTAATTCCTGCCCTCAAGCCACTTGGCAGTTGTGCAGATGCTTTCTCAGTCAGCCAGGCAAATAATTGTCTTTTAGGCAACCATCTCTAATGAGCCAAGTTCTGAAGTCAGCTGTGTGTGGTATGCTTTGTAGAACTTCAGCGTTGTTTAGAGCAGTGTTTTTCAACCTTTTTTGGGCCAAGGCACACTTGTTTCATGAAAAAAATCACGAGGCACACCACCATTAGAAAATGTTAAAAAATTTAACTCTGTGCTGATAGGATGTAAACATACATCGTTGGCAAAAAAAAAAAGTCCCTTTAGCCCTTTTCATGAAACCTGTCTTTCTTTGGTAACAGAAGTGAACTGGAGGTAGCATCCTATAGAATCTGATACGTTCAGCAGTCTTTTGAAGATTTGGAATATGCTACACTGTTTTGACTCTCACATTGAGGGGAAAAAACCTGCCTGCAGGCTACAGTTGAAATGACAACCTGCTCTTCCTGTGGTCTCTGCCAGCGGCTAGTTCAAGGCTAAACGATGGAAAGCTTTACAGAAGCAGAGCAGTTCTAATTAGCACTAGGCTGGAAGGTGCTCTGGGAATGTCACAGAGACATTTTGAGCTTTCGGAAAGAAATGTGTGCTTTAGCGCAATGCTGCCTCTTTGTTTGGCAGGATAGCTATAGTTTTCAGGAATTATGTGCTGAGGTCTGTGGAGTTCTGCCAAGACTTTAACTTGGTGCTGCTTCCCGCTAGTTCCATCTCGCATTCTGTCCTCTCCGAGATGCAAGTGATAGAACAGGAGACGCCTGTGACGGCAAAGACCTCTCGGTCCCAGCTGGATCTGTTTGAAGACACTGGAAGCTTCACATCTGGACCACCCAAGTAAGACTGAGCTTTGCTGTGTCTCTTCAGTCTGGCTTAATCTCTCTCTCTCTCTCTCTCTCTCTCTCTCTCTCCAGACGGAATAATTCCCTTTCTCATATGTTTGGCAGGTACAAAGATAACCCTTTCTCACTAGGAGATGCTTTTGGGTCACAGTGGGAAACGGATAACTCTTCGTGGGGGACAGAAAAAGCAGAAGAGGAGACAGACATCGCTGCCTCCACCATCCGGCCCATTGGGGAAAGGTAAGGGGAGGAGTACAGTCCTTTCTACACTTGGAAGTCAGTGTGAGTCCCGCAATGTGGTTTTTCAGCCAACATTTAAAGCCAGGTTAGCTTTCCGAGAACATCTGCCTAGACAGAGTAATGATTCCCAACCGTGGGGTAACCCAGGTATTCTTTGACTGTAACTCCGAGAACCTTTCCCCACCACCGGTAGCTGTGCTGGCTGAGGTTTATGGGGGTTGCAGTCCAATACACCTAGGTCACCCAGGGGTTGGGCAGCGCTGGCCTAGAGCATTGTCCAAATGGCAGGGATTCTAAAATGTACCGTCATATACTGGAATATAAGCCGAGTTCTTCAGCCCCTATTTTTAGCTTTAAAAAATGCCCTCGGCTCATATTTGAATGAATATAGCTACCGTACTTCGACCGCCTCCCAAGTACTCATCCGGCTTGGGGAAGGTGGCGGAGGTCTAGTCCTGCCCATTCCGCTGCCTCCCCAAGTGCTTGGGTGGCTTGGGGAGGATGGCGGAGGGCAAGTCCTGCCCATTGGAGAAGGCACCCGAGTCTTATATTTGAGTCAATAAGTTTTCCCTGTTTTGGGGGGCGGATTAGGTGCCTCGGCTTATATTTGGATCAGCTTATACTTGAGTATATACAGGTATTCTTCATATACAGTGGTGGCTCCTAAGACAAATTTGATTGGATCCAGGGGTCAATTTGTTTTAGGAAAAATTCATCTTAAGAGGCACGGAGCCCCATAGGAATGCACTGAAAACCAATTAATCTCTTCTGGAGGAACAGACTACGTAGGTTTTCAATGCCTTCCTATGGGAAAGCTGTCTCAAACCCACTTGATCAACTGGCAGCTGAGGGCTGTGGAGCAGCCTTCCGCTGCCACTTGATTGTGTGTGTGTGGGGGGTTTACCCCAAGCCAGCAAAGGAGGGAAGCTTTCCCCCTTCCTTCCTGGGTCAGAGCAGGGGGAAAGCTTCCACCCTTTTGCAAGTCCAAGAGTGGGATTAAAGCTGGAGCCAGGAGCAGGGAAGGGCTGAAGCTTGCATGGCTGTCTTGGAGGTCTGGGGGCGGTGGAGGTGGGAGGGGGAGAGAAGGAGGAGGGGAGGCAACTGGTGCCCCCAGCGGGAAGACAAGGCAGCCATGCGGGAAGAGGAACCAGAGGCACCAGGGCCGCCCTTCAGCTGGAGGTGTGTGTGTGTGTGTGTGTGTGAGGAGAGCGGGAGCCGCCAGGACACGTCCACTCAGCGCAGCGAGCGGAGGGAACAATGCCACGAAGGGCTGGGAGGGAGGGAGGGAGGGAGGAAGGGAACGGGCGAGAGGAAGGGGGCATGGGCGGGGAGGTAGAGCCGGCTGCAGCTGGCGACTCCCGCTGTCCCAGGCTGCTGAGCAAACACATCCACACCCGCAGCCAGGCAGCACCAGAGCCGCTCCGCAGAGCCTACTTGCTGTCCGCCATGCCTTTGTGCCTGCTTGAGCAACCTTGAGCCCAGCCAACGTGGGTGCCGGCTTCTCCCGCAGCCACCACCAGCCTCTCCACTCTCCAGCCTGAGGCAAAAGGGAGGCAGCGCCTTGTGTGCTCGCAAGCTGCTGCCTCCTCTTCGCCAGACTCTGTGCACGGAGCCATTTAAAGCCCTTTAAAGGAGCCCAAGGGCTGCCTCCCCTTTGCCTTGGGCTCCGTGCATAGAGCCCTTTAGATGGGGTGGTGGTGGTGGTGGTGGTGGGGTGGCTTCAATCCTGGCTTTCCCAGCTGTGTAGCACCTGCAGATCGGGTGCTACACGATAGGGAATGACAGGGTGGAGGAACAGGCTTTTGACTTTTGCGTACCCATCACCCCCTTGGGTTGTGGTTGCGCATATTTCAAACTGTAAGACGGATTTTTCACAAGACATCCAGTAGGCAAACCGTCGTCTTGTGAAACATGCCTATGCCTGGAAATTTCATTTGTCTTATGAAGAATTCATCTTATGGGGCGTTCGTCTTGTGAGGTACCACTCTAAAACACAAATTATCAATAGGGAGATTAACAGAAGTCATTGGATTAAAATCGGTGCAATTTCCTTAAGTAGTTACCCTGAGGACCCAGCTTGGGGGGGGGGGGCAAGGGGAATGTGTAGCCTGCATAACTGCATGTGAACTGACCAGAGAGTGCTTTACGCACTGTGGGGCGGTATATCAGTACGCTTTCTTGCTTGGATCCTGTCTTGAAAACAGGAAGCCCAAGAGTAGTTTGGCTCTAGTCACCTGGCTGGAGATAATGGAACCTGTGCTCCCCATTCATCCGGAAGGCATCAGGTTGGAAAAGTGTAGGTGAACAGGAGCAAGCATATGGGCCCAGCTCTTAACTGTGTTCATGGTATCAAGTCTAACTTGGAACCGAACTGGTGCGTTCTGGTTGTCGACGGAATAGTCTGAATGAGGTTGGCACTGTGGAATGGCAGGGCACGGGCTACTTCACTGCATAAACTTTATGCTTTCCCTTCCTTTATCTACTCAGACCCACCAACAGAAGAGAGGCCGAGAGCAAGGTGTCAGTGGTGGAATCCAATGAAGCTAGGCAGAAGTTTGCAGGAGCAAAAGCTATTTCATCTGATATGTTCTTTGGGCGGGAAGCGGATGCTGAGGTAAGGGCCGTGTGATCTGCTTGCCTCAGACTCTCATTCCAGCTGTCCCCAGCCGTAACTACGTTGACCACACAGACCTGTTTCCCATGTGCTCCTTTTGTTTTTCAGTATGAGGCCAGATCCCGGCTTCAGCAACTCTCAGGCAGCAACTCCATCAGTTCTGCTGATCTCTTTGGAGAGTCTGAGGCAGTGAACTCGGGTACGTCAGTAAGCAGCTTGAGTTCTAGGTGTTGTTTTGGAGCACTGGGAGGCAGTGGGTGAGAGGCCATTTTGGCTCCTACCTCACCCGTTCAGAACGATGGCTCGTGTGTGGGGAGTGGGGGGGGGAGCCAGCACAGCAAGGGATGCCTGTAGAGCACCAAGCAGAATGCAGGTCTGACTTGGAGTTGCAGGGGCTTACGGGCAAATTGCCACAGCAGAGTTGTCTCATAGGACCCTGTCATCATTTGTGCATCCCTTTAGGTGGCGTATCAATTGGAAACGTACTGCCTGCTGCTGACATTGCACAGTTTAAGCAAGGAGTGAAGTCTGTCGCTGGCAAGATGGCTGTTCTGGCCAATGGCGTGATGAACACCCTTCAGGTGAGACGTAGACACTGTATTGTTGCGGGCATGCAGTGTTGTCTTAATAAGTGGACTTAAATGCACATGCACTCTGGCATCAAGTCACAATGTTGGAAGCACTGTGTGATGTCTGTTAAAACCGATTTGGGGGTTCAGAGGCTTAGAACAATTCTAAAGCAGCTGTGTGGTCAGAGGTATAGATGACAGCATTCCATATGTTCAGTTTGAATTCTGAAATCTTGCCAGGTCATTTTGACTCTGCAAAGTGGTACTAAGTTATTGTAATTTTACAAAATTGTAATTGCAATGACAAATCAAGTAGGCCTAAGCAAATAGTAAGCTCCAAGAAGACAAGTCCTTGAAGGAAGCAACTGGGCTCTTTTAAAAAAATTGTAAGCAACCAGTTAGAAGCAAGGCCAGTAGCTTTAATGAGAAGGGAAACCAGACCTGCTTCCATGAAGAAACACTGAAATAAAGAATGGAGACCTTTTGTACATTCTAGCGTTTTGGTTCTCACCTCCCACAAAAACATGCTGGTGGCTGTACTGGGTGGTGCTGGCAGAAGTTGAAGTTAAAATACCTGCCCCTGCTGTGATCTCTTTCCATGATTTAGGTGGAGCCAGAGGGATACAAAGCAGAATTATAATTGATTGGGTGGTACTCAAGAGCTGTTGAGTGTTTCCTCTGATACTGCTGGTTAGTTCAGCTGGGAACATTTGCCCTGATCTTCAAGAACCTGGAGAGTGAGAGACTTGTATAGAACAACTGGAACTAGATGGTTGGAGCTGCCTTATTGAAGCTGCAATGCTCACCTGTTCTCTGCTACAAGAACCCGTGTTTCAAGCTGACACTAATGCACGAGTACTTCTACTCTCAACTACTTTTTTTTTTAAACAAGGCCTTTTTATCCAGAACATTATAAGTGATTCTTGCCTCCAGGTGCAGTTGGTCATGGTCAGCTTTGGGCTGGCTTTTGTATCCATTTGCCTGGACATTTTTAATTCCTCCTGTGGGCGGTTTGCCGAGTTGGCTGATTGACTCCCTCTCTCCGTTCCCTGTTTAGGATCGCTATGGCTCCTATTGAGGATTCAAGAGAGCGTGCACCTCCTGGGCATCGGCAAAACACGACTTGCAGCTTGAGCCCACCGGGAAGAACTCAGCAGGATTTCTTTTCAAAGCAGAGCATGGCTGGGAGCTGCTTGAGAAATAGAAGGAAAAATAGGTCTGGCTGGCCTTTGCTCATAACCTCCCTGGATGTTGTTTTCTGTTAGACACAAGTATTTCTCGGCAAAGCCCTAGCCTCCAGCTCATGGCGTGCACGGGATCTTCCAAAGAACATCCCTCTGCTGCTGTGCCCTGAGGCAGAGAACTACAGAGTGGCTGTGGGTGGTGCTGTTCTTTATGCTTTTTTAAACCCTCTCCTTGGCTGCCATTGGTAGGACTAATATTGTGGAGGCAGGAGGTCATGTTTAATACCTTTTACGCTACCGCCTCCGAGGAAAGTTGCAGTAAATGATGCAGTGGTGGGTAATCCCTCACGTCTAAGCTGTCTTCTGAAACACAGGGGAGTTCTTACTTCTACATAAAATCATTTTTACTGCCGCTCTGCACCAACATGGTAGACAGAGCTCTTTTCAGGACATTGACTTGAAGGCCTAAACTTGTAGTAAACAATTGCAAATCAAGGCATAGGCGGGCTTGGCAGTATTCTGTATTCTGGCAGTATTGCACAAGTTTGGTAGATGGTTGGGGATGTGCATCCTTATCCCCAGCTTTCAAGGATTGGTGCCTATGGGAGAAGACCTTCAGAGGAAGGGGTGGGAGAGGAAGGAATGGCACCTTCCATTTTCATATAACCTACTGTCTGGCCTCATTTGTGCTTTCTGATTTTCCTTTCTTCCTTTCGGGCCTGTGTTCCTCTTCCTCTCACGCATTTGTGGTTCTGTCCTTGGCTCGCCTGAATGTCTTAGCTGTTCTGTGTGCTATGTGTTGGAAGAGGAAGTAGATTCAAGAAATATTTCTACTTCCTGCCCAAGCTTTACTGCTGTCCTTTTGCTCCTTTTGGCCTCATTTTTTTGTTTCCTATCCATGCAGTTCCAACTTCTGTTGGGAGAAGGAGGCATTTGGAGCAGATGACAATGACTGTTCCGTTCCTCCTGCAACGCTGCTCTTGATAACCTCCAAACACGGAAGGTGCCCTCCCACAAAGCACATGCTTGCTTGTGCCTGCATGCCTTATCCCCCGTTTCTAAGAGTTGGCTCCATTGTTTCATGGGGAAGGAGGCCCTCGTCAACACAGTGGGCGCCCAAGTTCATGTTAAATGGTGTTTGTTGTCATGACCCTTTTGCACTTAACCCTGCATGACTGCAACTGCTGGAAGTTGGCCATTGTGCCTGGTATATTATGTAAGGTACAAGACCATTTTTGCCTCTTAATGGGAAAACAACCACTAGGCATGCACTGAGAAGAGGTCTCTGGCTTCAGTAAAAATGCAAGGGAAGTGAGGTTACCAGCATGGTTGGCTGGATTTCCTTTGGGTGGTGCAGCGTCTTGCCCACTTCCCATACTTATCTGCTCATCAGTGCCATTGGCCTCCTTCCTCCTTGTGTACCTCCTTAGATAGTAAACGCCTGCATGGACTGACTGGAAATCTCCCTGCCTTCACCTTAGCTCTGCTCCACCCCCATTTCTTTTCTTCTTTTTATCCTTCCTAGGTTCCAAAATGCACTGTTTTAATTCTCATTCCTGCAAATCTGTCTTAAAGCACTTGCTCCTTTCTTGGGCAGGATGGTTGTAGAGCTTCAGTTTAGCCCCTTCTCCTCTACTTGAGAACGGCAAATGGGTTCCCTTCTTGGGCCGTCTGTGTACTTTGAGTTAATGGTAGTGTTGATGAGCTTTGTGTGGCCAGGATTGGGCCTCTGCTGTGGGGGGGGGGTTCACTCCCCAGTGAATAAAATCAAATACCTGTGTGTTCCACCTTGTATAATGTTTCTTGCCTTCAGCTGTGTTTCCTTAGAGATGTAGGTAGATCTATGTAGGCAGGGGCCACTGCCACCCCGACCCACCACCGAATTAAAGAGGCACACTATGGCTTTAGGAAGGATGGCCACGTCAGAGTGAGGATGGCAAAAGTCATGGTGTGGAAACAGCATTGCCATTTAGCGGTTTATTTTGCAAATTATACTGCAAATTTGGAGCTGATGTCGAAAACATTCTGCATTCTAAAGATATTGCGTATCTATTGTTTTTGCAGTTGTAACACAGTGTACATATATACTGCCTCAGAGGTTGGATTCTCAGTCTCTTTCTCTGGGTATCACCTATGCCCATATTTAGCTTCCCCCTTGGCCCCTCAAGTCACCTTGGTGCTTATTATTTCTTCTAGAAAACACTTATACAGAAAGTGAAGAGTGAGGTGGCTTTTCAGTTCTCACACTACACCTCTATTTTAATTTGATTTTTATTATGTTCCTTTCACTTTTTCATTTTTAAAAATCCCTATGACACTGCAGTGATAAAAGGAACAAAACACAATAAGACCAATTTCATTCAAGTCACTAAGTAATACTGACTGCACTGATTGGGGATCAGGAAAATGCCCAAGAAACTAAGGAAGTTTCAGGGAACAGTGGAAACATTTGGGTGTGTGCTTCATCTCAGTAAAAAGAGGGTTCCGAAATAGTGGGCAACACAGCAGAGAAGCCCCTTCTGTGCACTGGAACCAAAGGACATGTATTAATGACATGGTGTAAGAAGCAGAGAGGAAAGTGTCTCACACAAGTTCACTTTTTTGCAACATGCTTTATTTGCTCTGTATGGGAGTTCCGTATCTTTATAGGCTTTATTAAATGACAATATCTTAAATTTAGGCTAATAAGGGAACTGAAAACGATTATCACTGAATCGGAACAATCCTTCAAAACAAAGTACTGTATAGAAATTTCTTTGCCTTACAAAGCTCATGCTCTATTATCTGAACTGAAATGTGGAAAGGAAATAAATAACTGGGACACAAAACTAATAAAGGAGCATGTCCAGAAAAAGTATAAAAAAATTTCATTCACTCAGGCAGAAGTCCTCTCCAGTGCTTTAAGGATGAAGAAGATTGCTGTACAAGTCAGTTTTAGGATTACCTCAAATTGTATGAAGGTAAAGATGTCAACCTGTGTGAGAATGTGTCCAGTACTGATGATTTGCCACAAGAGGGCAGTAGGACTCTGCCGCCAGCACCAGCCTTCCTTTCATTTATATTCAATTCAAAGCTGCTTAGTGGAAAGAAACTATAGGTTTGATTAGACTAGAATGGCCAGCCTCCCCAAGGGAAGCATCGGGGTGTGTGCATGCTCTGGGATCTTGTGTGTAAAGGGGTGCTAGAATGCCTCTTTCCCCTGCTTCCCAAGTCCCGTAACTTTTATATTATAAAGATGCAGCAGGGTGAGCTGGTGCGGCCATCTGAGGCAGGCGTTAGTTCTCGGAGGAATCGGTCTCTTCTGTGGAGCCCTCGCTTTCAGTGTCTATTTTCCTGCGATGGTGTAGAGGCCTCCAAGGGGAACTGATCCGGGAAGAGGGTCTGGAAGGCATATTTACCACCTCACTGCTACTACTGCCCGAGTTGGAAACCGAGAGGCCTGAAACCTGTGCTACCCTGAAAGAAAGAACACAAGAAGAAGAAGAAAACTTGGCAACCCTGTAGTCTGAACGGCAAGACCATACACATGGAGGGAGGCAAGTGTTTACACACAACTGGTTCGGGCCAACGGGGCGGAGGGGAGTCAACATTTAGGAACGAACATAGCCTTCAGTCTACCGAGCCCAGTATTGCCAACTTGGATTAGTAGTGATGCCCTACGGTTATCCCATCTGTTTTTTGTATTCCTTCATAGTTTTCCACTCAAGTAATAATCAGACTTGACTCTGGTCAAGCTCCAAAACAGGTTTCTTGATGGTATGTTTTCCAGGCTTTTACTAGCTGCTTCTTGTAACTTACCATGCCAGTTAAGCAGGTGTGGGGCAGTTCTTTAAATTAGACAATCCAAAATGGATTGGAGGAGCAAGCCTCAGTCCACTGACTGTCCACAACTCTCTTGCTACCCAGATATATTTCCAGCACCTTTGCTAGTCTTCCATTAGAAAACTGGAAATGGGCAACTGCAGTTGCATCTACCTCATAACTGCTTTTGGAACAGATAAAAAGAAAGATGTGTTTGTTACCATTATCTCTCTCAGTTTAAAAAAGGAACTTACAGTTTCTCTAGTTCCTGATCCATAACTGGGTCAAGCAACAACTCTGCTTTATCTGGAAGAGCTCCTGAAAAACAACAAAGGGCTTAAATCAGACTTTGTCTGGAGGAAGAGCAACTCTTAGCAGTCCTGAGTAACTGCAGTGTGAAACGAACATGAAAAAGGGATAAACAATGTTCTTCAGATAGACCCATTCACTAATATAATAGGTTCATTTTGCAACCACTGAGTTTCTTGTAGACCACCTTGATGCTGCTGCTGGTATTGTCAGCATCCAGGCTGCTCTTTGCTATGTAAAGCTTGTCATCCTTTTTCCTTTTGGCAGTGTTGGTGGTACCATATTGTGCACTAATATTGGGCCACTTCCAGGAGTTCTGAACCATGGATACAGAAGCACAATCTCCCATATATACAAACTGGAGTTTTAAAAGGAACTGAATATAAATAACAGCAATGATATGAAGGGATATACCTAGAAACTGATGGCTGCAGGAAGGAAGCTTCTGTATGTAGAGTGTATACTATAGATTGGGAATGGCCGATTTCTGAAAGTCCAAAGGGCATTTCCCCCCTTTCAAATTTTGTCTCTTAATGACACTTCTAGAAGTCCCATGATTTTCCATTCAGAACAGAAAGGGACTGACATCACTTCCGGTTCAAAGAGGACTTTAAAAGCCTAAAACATACTTGGTGGATGGGAATTTCCTCCAGAGGCTTCTGAGGGATACGATTTGTTATTCATGGGCAAAATACACAGGGGGGTGGCAGTCTGGTGATCTACAGGTCATGTTGCTGCAGATGTTTACAAGAGTTGGCATCCCTGAAACCCTAATTAAGGAGGACTCCATAGCCTATGGGTGTCGAGTTCTCTGCACCACACCCAGATGTGTGTGCTTCCCCACAGATGCCCAGGGTTGAGGTTGGAGGAACCTGCATGACCTCAGGTATAAGGTCCAGTGTTCCTGCAGCCTTTTGATCATGTGAGCATCCTTTCACACGAGTCACATGTGAAAGGGGCTCAAGTCACAACTAGAGGGGAAAATCACATTTGTTAAACACTGACTCAGTGTCAGATAAGCTTCTGGACTCGTTCCATGGCCACACTTTAAAGACACTAAGATCTCCTCCTGACAGAGCGCCCCGGCTTCCAAGTTTGTCCTCCCCTCTGAAATGGGATGCTCTTGGGCTGCTGCCTCATTAGAGATGCTACAAACCTTTTTGCCTGCTCCCAGCCTTCCCAGTCTTGTTATATGAGCCCCGCCAACTATCAGGCTTGTCCCTGCCTTTGTAGAAGCCTGGGTGTACAAAGGTCTGACAGGTGCTCCAACATTTTGGGAAGAGAGATGATCTACGCTTGGGCAGATCCAATACTGACACAGGCCTTGGGATGAGCTCTGACAAACGCATCAGCCTCGCCCTCTAATCCCCAGCTAGCTTCCTCCTCTTGGTGAGAGCAGTCCCTCTCTTTGAGGAAAGGAGGGCAGCCCATCCCAGAAAGCTCCCTGATCCGGGAAGCGGGCCTGGAGCTGTGTCGCTGCAGGGCTTCAGGGAGCCTGTGATCCCCCTCCCCACTACGGCCCAAAGCCTATTCAAGGCATCCTGCATGCCGAGAAGATGAAAGGACACTGGGAGAGGAATCCAGCTGTCCTTGCCAAGAGGAGGAGAGCACCTGTTCGACTGCCGGCAGCTGCCCCTCCCTGTGAGAGGCCTTGACAGCGGGCTGGCAGGGGGCCATGCAGGGCAGGGCTGCCTCTCTGAATGGAAGGGGAAAGCCACCCCACCCCACCCCACCCCCTGGGGGCACTTTGTACAGGGACCAGTGGGCAGGGCTTTCTCAGTCCCATCTGTTTTCTTTGCACCTTGCTAGGAATGGATTTGTCAGAAGCCAGGAAGAAAGAACGGCTGCCCGGCTGGGTGCAATCCAGGCTTCCCCCCAGCCTTCTCTAAGCCTGTTTGCAAAGGGGATTGCAGGCTTGTCTGCATGTCCGCTTTGATATATAATCTCTGCGGGGCTGCTGGGTAAACAGTTCTCCATCAGAAGAGCATTAACAGCTCAAATGGTCGGCAGGGGTGGAGGGAGGGAACCAGACTGGTCTGGGCTGTGATGACACACCCAAGGGCAAAAGCAGCAGTTTGTGCCGGAAAAGGCAGAAAAAGAGGCACCAAGGGCAGCTGGGGTGGGCCCGGGGGCTGCTTGCCATACCCAAAGCTGCACAGTATCCAGGTTCATGGCCGTATCAGAAAGGCCCCCTTGGCCATCTCCAGTCATGTGCCAAAAATAGCCAGCCAGTGAAAGAGGAGCATCCGATCCACATTCTCAAAGTCAGCAGCTCTTTGGGGGAATTCTGGAAGCGCTGCTTTTCATTGTGGTTTGGTTGGTGTGATGATGTGCTTGAAGACAAATGCAGCTCTGGACGCTGGGGAACTGGAGAGCTGAGCTAAAGCCCTCTCTGGTTGGCAAACAAGGGTTGAAGACTTTCTTAGGAGACAAGAGCATTTTTTGTTCTTAAGTGGCATCAAGCTGCTTTTAGCCTATGGCAGCCGATGAGTTAATGAAACCGATTTGGTCCTGCAATCATAGGCTTGATCAAGTCTTGTCAACCAATGGTCAGAACATTTCTCACATCCTCATAGCAGCACTTATTGCTAAGAAAAGCAAGATTCTGATACTTGTAGACTAGGGAAGAAAACATGGGTGTGTTTACTTCCTGGACACATTTGGTTTGGCTTCAAGTCTTTGAGGAGAGGGCTGGATAGCTTTGCACAATAGGGAAGCCTGTCTGCCTCATGGGGATCTTCAGCTGACTTCTGAAATTGCTTAAGATTGGGTTTGATCCTGGGCTTACGCCTCAGTTCATGGCAGGCAAAAGAAAAGGAGCCCAAAATCCCACATATTAATAGATGCTTTGAGCAGGAACAATGATTCAAGGCCCACAACTCAAAGCAGAAACAGGTGAGACACCAGCTTCACAGAAATGGAAGTCCCTTAAGAGTGAAAGGAAACCTGTTTATCCAAGAATTTACACAGCACACTAGATTTCATTTCTTTGTTGACTGATCCAAAGCATGGGATTTATTTTATACATTGACTATGGAGACACAGAAACTTAAAAAATGAAGGATATGTTTTATCATCTTTTGATTGCAAAGTTGGCATTTTCTCTGCTTTAACCCTCAACAATCTTCGATAAGGAATCAAAACAACATAGCAGAGAAATGAATATAACAGAGTCTCTCCTATGGCTGGTGGATGTAATGCTCCCTTTTGCGCAAAAGTATTGAATGAAATAAGTATTTTAACATGGAGAACTTAGAATCATAGAATTGGAAGAGACCTCAAGGGCCATCCAGGTACAACCCCCTGCCATGCAGGAACCCCCATCACAGTGCTCCCGACAGATGGCCTTCCAGCCTCTGATTAAAAACCTCCAAAGAAGGTGACTCCACCACCCTCTGTGGCAGCATATTCCACTGCTGAACAGCGCTAACTGTCCTGAAGTTCTTCCTAATGTTTAAATTGATTCCTGCAGTTGGAAACCATTGCCCCAGGTCCTTATCTCTGAAGTCATGGAAAACAAACCAGCAACCTCTTCAATGTGACATCCTTTCAAATATTTAAACATAGATATCATATTCCCCCCTCAGCCTTCTTTTTGTAAGGCTAAATATTCCCAGCTCCCTAAGCCACTCCTTGTAAGACGTTTCTTCCAGACCTTGAAGCATCCTGGTCGCCCTCCGTTGAAGATTATGGGCTGGATGGGAGAGTTCCTGGTGACATCATATGCACTGACCAGATATCACATGCAACTGATATCTACAGGTACCACAAAATTTTGACATTATAAAATTTTATTTCCACACATAACCAGCACATTTCAATCACAACAATTTGAATTCACAGCTATGAGCAATTAAATCGAACATAACATAACTGCCAGGACATATTTCAATCAGAAAAAGTCTATTCAAACTCCCTTCAATAAAATGTGGACACCCCAAATTTTTCTGATAAACTTCCAGTTAGCTCTGCTTCTTTACTTGTTCCTTACGGATTCTATAGGCCCACAGCCAAAAATCTGGCACAGGTTAGTGTCAGTTGGGAGTTACAATCAGATAAAAACTCTTACTTATCTCTAAATCTAGAGAATTTCTCTAACTGGGGGTAAATAAGTTTTGCTGAAACTTTCTGATGAAATCCACAATGTAATAAGATATGTACAGTTGTTTCTACTTTCGCATCACCACAGGGACAGAACCACTCTATCATGGGCACTTTTTTAATCATGTCCGTCCACTACCACTGATGGAAAAATACCTGGCCATAGAGAAGGCCCTGCAGTAGGATGGAATTTCTACTGTGAGTGTGATGCAAGGGTTAATCTATATCCCATTTTCTGGGGGGGCAAATAAGCTGGCACCCAAATAATACTCTGTCTTTCAACGTCAAATATTCTTTGTTTGACTAAGACTCTTGCCATTGTCTAAAGATCCTGCGGTAAAGTCCTGCACAGGAATAACTTCTGGCTTAAGCCAAGTATTAATACAGGCATGGGTTACTCAAGTTTCTGTTCTTATCAAACTAGCTTCCAGGCAAAGATTTGCATCAGAAACACTGCAGGGGAAGTGAAGCAAGACTCATAACAATTTTTGTTTGTATTTTCTCTATGTCTCCTTGTTTATTACACCCAACCGTAGCAGTTGTATTAGTACACAATGCTTGGATAAGGATTAAGAGTCTCCTATCAATTGTCTTGGAACTTAACTTTTCTCAGAGACCTTCCTTGGGGATAGAATCAAATGCTGATTTTAAATCTACAAAGGCTGTATATAGTGAGGCAGTTTTGTTGGATACAGTACTTATTAATGAAATGAAATCAAAACATGCCCCAAGGTAGATGGTGCTTCCCTGAATCCTGCCTGTTTGTCTACGAGTACCTTTTTCCTGATCGAGACAAGTTTTTAATTTCCCAAAGAGATGGTTTGCATACCCTTTGCCTATTGTGCTCAGCAAACAAATCAATCTGTAATTTGCTGGATCATTTCTACTCCCCGCTTGAAAAATAGACACAATTGCTGCTTCTCTCCACGCCTCAGGGATATCCCATCAATATGGGGAAAGAAGAGTACTGCCAACAAAGGTGCCTTCCAGTTCTTATTTTCCATTAATGGTTTTGGGTGACAAGATCTAGGCCTGGTGCTTTGCCTGTCTTGGATCCAGTGATCAAGGACTCAATTGCTTTAGCTGACACTGGGTATCAGGCCAGCAGGTCCTCTAGGCCACAAATCTGTAGAGCACTCCAATTTTTGGCTTGGAAGGAGACCACTGAAAGGGCTCCGTGCGCAGAGCTGGGCAAAGGGGAGGCAGCGGCTTGGGGGCTTGTTCGTAGCCCCAGTTTATTCTGCAGCCCAGGTCTCTGCACTGAAACGGTTCGGCACAGAGACCAGGGTGAAGGAGGGGTGGCTGCCCTGATGCAGGAAGGGGATGAGTGGGTGAGTCAACCCTTGCCTGAACCCCCCCCCCGCCGGGGTTGGGGCAGCCAGCAAAAGGGAGGCTGACCAGGGTCATTCAACCCTTTTGGTTCTCTTGGGCCTCTCAGCTGCCTTTGATACCATCGACCACGGTATCCTCCTGGACCAGTTGGCGGGTATAGGAATTGGAGGCCAGGTGTTAGGCTGGTTCTGTTCCTTTCTAGAGGACCATGTCCAGAGGGTCCAGCTGGAGGATAATAGATTGCTCCCATGGACTCAACATTTTGGAGTTCCACAGGGATCAGCTATCTCCTCCATGCTGATTAACATCTACATGGGGCTGTTGGGAGAGGTCATCAGGAGATTTAGAGTACGTTGTCATCAGTACACTGATGACACACAACTCTGTCTCTCCTTTACAACACCAGCAACGAATGCTGTTAGGATTCTGGAGGATTGCCTGCAGGCGGTACTGGCATGGACCAAATGCAACAAACTGACACTGAATCCCAACAAGACAGAGGTCTTGCTGGCAGGGATTTTCCCATCCGGGGGATGTACCTCAGCTCTCCATGGGGGGGGGCTAACTCTGCCTTTTAAAGATTGGGTTTGGAGTCTGCGAGTCCTTTTTAACTCAGCACTCACCCTGAAATAACAGGTGGATACTGTGGTCAGGTCTGCCTTCTACCAACTTAAGTGGATTTCCCAGCTCCAACACTATTTGGATGGGGAGTCTCTAAGCAATGCATTGGTAGTCTACATGGGGCTGTCTTTGGACTTGATTTGGAGGTTACAGAAGGTGCAAAATTAATTAATTGCATTTTAATTGTAGCTGTATCTTTTTAATATTGTAATTTATGACCATTTTGTAAACTGCCCTGGGTAGTGCAGTTTGCACTAAGGGGGTGGTATAGATAGATAGATAGATAGATAGATAGATAGATAGATAGATAGATAGATAGATAGATAGATAGATAGATAGATAGATAAATAAATAAATAAATATGTGAGTTCTCAGAAAAAAACAATGTGATTACTAAGACCAAGTGTAGGTTTCTCAAAAACAAATCATAACAAAGGCATCATAATTCTTCCTTTCATAGTCACAAGTTTAGTAGATCAGAAAAATTATAGATATACTGTATAGCGTATCTTGACTTCAGCAAGCCTTTAGAAAAGGTCCCTCAAAATATTATTGTAACTATGCTTATTGCTGTGGTAAACTATAAGTGAGGTGATGCTACCATTCAGTTGATCTGCAGCTGGTTGATGCGCCATGATCCCAAAAGTGCTATCAGTGCTTCCTGATAATCTTGGAGAGAAGTGACAAGACCTTTCAACTTCAGCTTCTTCTAACGTAGAATGTATAAGATATAGTCACCAAAGATTGCAACTGACACCAAACCAGGATGCACAGCTGGTACTTCAAAGACAAATAAATGATTCATGATAACTAATAGAATAGAGAACTGGATCAAAGGAAACAAAATGAACTTCAACAAGGAACACTGTGAAGTTTTCTGCACCTGGACAAGAAAAAGTAGAAGTGGAAAAACAACACAAACAATACCTTGGTTGGTGAGAAAAATGTATGTGAGGAGGATCTAGGGGTCTTAGACAACAAGCCAAACACAACTCAGCAGTGTGATGGGGCAGCAAAAAACATTAATGCAAGTCTAGGTTGCATCAACAGAAGAACAGTGTCCAGATCAAGATGGTAATTCTGTACTACCATTCTTTTCTAACTAATCAAACCTTAACTGGAATATTATGTCCAGTTCCATGAAGTGCAGTTTTAAAAGGATATCAGCAAGCTAAAATATGTCCAGAGAAGAGTTGATAAAGGGTTTGGAAAAAAACCCTGTGAAGAACAGCTGAGGGGGTTGGTAATATTTAGCTTGGAAAAATAAGGTAGATATGTCATTTGATACCCATCCAAATGTCTAAAGAGCTGTCACACTGGCGATGGAACACGTTTGTTTTCTATAGTTTCAGAGTGGTGGGGAAGGACTTCAATGGACTGATGCAATTCCAATTATCTACAAGAAGAACTACAAAACAAAAACAGCTATTCAACACTGAGATACACTTTCATTGGAGGTTTTTAAACAGTGGTTGGATGGTCAGCAAAGAAGTGTAGCTTTATTTGAATTTAGAGGCAGGGAAAGAACAATCGGCTAAAGCTGATTCGATTCCCAGCCACATCTTCTAGAGACAGCATGCAAGTTTGGAAAAACTCCAACACAATTATACTCAGAGAACACCACAGCTGTACTAGTAAGTGATGGGGGTAACAGAGCAGATATCTCTAGGCCGAGATACTAGAAAAGACTGTCCTCTTTTCCCAGTATTGTTCATTTTAGGTATAGGACTATCACTGATGCTGTTAGAGAAGATATTCTAGATATTGGTATTAAAGACAGATTAGTTTATTCACTGTTAAAACCTTATTAGCAATAAAATCATTCAAAAGTTATGGAGAGGATAAAATGACATTAAAACAATTTGGAAAGATAACTGGATTACAGATACTGAATTGACATAAATCAGAAATGATGGTGTTCAACTAAAACAAAGGGGGGAGAGGAAATAACAAATTAGGTGTTAAATTGACGTTAAATACTGTATTTTAAAGCTTATTGAGTATTTATTTATAAATACCCTATCTAATTTGTAAAGAGTAAAAGAAGAGAATTTTACAATAGTGAAACAAGTAATTAAAAATAAGCTTGATGATTTAAGGCAGCGTTTTTCAACCACTGTTCCGCGGCACACTAGTGTGCCGTGAGATGTTGCCTGGTGTGCCGTGGGAAAAATTGAAAAATTCTAAAGAAATTCAACCCAGGGCCGGCGGGCAGCCCACAGCTGGGAGGTGCTATAAATAGCATCCAAGGGCCAGCTTGGCTCCCCCCCCCGAGGCCCGCGGCGCTGGCGTCACTTCCTCCCCGGCCGCGACTCGCTCGCTTCCCTCTCCCCCCTCCTTTTTTTTTACCTGGACCACCACCACCCTTTCCTGGGAGCTACCAATGGACTGAGCCGCCCGACAGCCCGCCCGCCAACATGAGCCGGCCCGGGAGCCCCAGCCCAGAACAAACCACCAGGTGAGGGGAAGGAGAGGAGGGGCGCCCGGCTGCCCCACGAGCACCACGGCAGGGCTGCGAGGAGGAGGGGATGGAGGAGGCCTCCGCCGGGCCTGGGCTGAGGAGGCGGGCAGGCGGGGGGGGCTACTGGCACGGCTGGACGGCCGGCCGGCCAGCCTTTAGGGTCCGGGAGGGGAAGAGCCGTCTCTGAGGGCCCCCGCGATGGGTTCCTTGAAGTCTTGCCTCTTTCTTTCTGTCTTGGGTCGCCCTCTTCTCTCTCTCTGTCTTTTCTTTCTTTTTTTCCCCACCTCTCTCTTTCCATTCATACCCTTTCCCCTCTTCATAGAAACGTGCTCATTTCTAGCCTGCATATGTGTATGTCTAGCAGCCTGCCTACTGTAATTAAAACTGTAAACCGCCCAGAGACTCCTTGAAGTGGTATGGGGCGGTATACAAGCAGAACACTTTCTGCCTTCTTTCCTTCCTGCCTTCCTTCATCCTCCTCCCCTCCTGTCGCTGGACTTGCTGAAGGCATCTGCCTTGGCCACAGTGTGGAGAGCAAGATGGGGTTTTGGGTCTTATTTGTGTTCCTGGAGAGTCAGTGCCCCTTCTCAGGTCTCCACTGGACACAGAAGTCCATGCAGGGCAAAATGTCTTTAAAAAAACAACACAGGTAAGTGGGAACTGGGTGCTAGAGAGCGGGCTGCCTCAATCTGTGGCCCCTCTGTCCTGCTTCTCCCTACACCAGCAATGGCGAACCTTTTAGAGACCGAGTGCCCAAACTGCAATTCAATATAGGCACAGAGTTAAAATTTTTAACATTTTCTAATGGTGGTGTGCCTCGTGATTTTTTTCATGAAACAAGTGTGCCTTTGCCCAAAAAAGGTTGAAAAACACTGATTTAAGGAACATTACATTGTTATGGTTTGGCAAAATAGCAGCATGCGAAATGCCGAGTCTAAGATAAATTTTCTAGCTATGATGTCACCAATAAAGGTAAGTGGAAAAGAGTTAAAATTACTGGCAAAACATGATTCATGAATTCTCTGAGATAAGAAGTCAAGGATTAACAAGAGATGGAATAACTGAAAAAGTTGGAAGGTTGGCATTTCCCAATTTAAGGCTATAAGTAAAGGTAAAGGTTCCCCCTGCACATTCATGCTATTCATGTCTGACTCTAGGGGTGGTGCTCATCTTCGTATTCAAGCCGAAGAGCCAGTGTTGTGCAAGTCCATGGTCACATAGCCAGCATGGCTGCAAGGAAACACTGTTCTTAACCTTCCCATTTTTTACGGCGGTACCTATTTATCAACTTGCATTTACATGCTTTCAAGCTGCTAGGTTGGCAGGAGCTGGGGTTATCAGCGGGAGCTCGCTCCGCTGCATGGCACCCGGGATTCGAACCGCCGAGCTGCCGACAGTTTTTGGAGTCTTAGTCCGCTGAGCCACTATGCAGCTAATCATTCAAGATATATGCCAGATATATCTCAGTCCAATCAACTAATCTCTTTCAATATGTACACACAAGAACTGCATTTGAACTCAGTGAATTTCTCTTCATATAATAAAACTATAGTAAAAGTACAGAAAATCCCTTCCTTAAAAACATGCTCCTAATTTGGAACAGGAATAGAAAAATGTTTATCTCATTACATCTAGTGACAGAGTTGTAGACATTACTAAGAAATCTGAAAGGTTTTATTGAGAAGCTGTTAATAAAGAGATAAGTTATTAAAATAAAGGATGGGTTAAAAATAATAAAGAATACAGTACAAATAAAAGGAGTGATAGGTAGAAAGTATCTTGGTATGC
Organism: Phrynocephalus forsythii; assembly: GCA_029282475.1. Lineage (NCBI taxonomy): Eukaryota > Metazoa > Chordata > Lepidosauria > Squamata > Agamidae > Phrynocephalus > Phrynocephalus forsythii. The sequence continues at coordinate 137,494,901 of JAPFRF010000001.1, read as the reverse complement.
TATTATTCAACTAGAATAATGGACAAAGAACTGGGTAAAAAATCATAAATGTAGGGTACTTACAAAATAAGAAATTATATTACATATTTCCAGTAAACAGATGCCACTAAGAAAGGCTGTTCAGGTCACCAAGGCTCAAGTGCAGTGTGCTCGGACAGGAGTTGGCAGCAGAGCATAGGCCGCTTGGTAGGCCAAGTGAATAGTAGTTTTCACCCATTGAGCTATTGGTTGGGAAGAAATTTAGAGGCTCTCGGATGGAGCTTGGTAGCTTGCAAAGAGATGAGAGGATTTCCTGAATGACTTGGTGCAGGACGCATAGAACGCAAGTGCCCATCTGACATCCAGGGTGTGTAAAAGGCATTCATCCGTGGTGGATGGAGAGGTGAAAAAGGATGGTAGAACAATTAGTTGTGACATTTGGAACTGGGAATCAACTTTTGGAAGGAAGAAGACATCCAAGAAGAGCTTAATCTTGTCTGGAAAGCACTGTAAGTATGGGTAGTCAGGTTGAAGAGGTTGGGGACACAGGCACAATCTGCTTGCCACAGAATAAATTTGTCCCCAGACAAATCAGAAGCACTTCTCACCTCCACCAGGAAGGCCGTGGCTAGCAACCCATACCTAATGGGTGTTGGGAAGGGTTGAATAAGTGGGACTTTCACACACCCCAGGTCATTGGATATCTAATGAGCCTATCCAGGCCACTGTCCACCTAATAAGCCTATTCCAGCCACTGTAAACCCAACAAGTCTACTCAGACCAGGGTGGCATGAAATCAATTATAAATGGAGGCCTTGCACCAACTTTCTTTAGACTGAAGAAGCTATTTGGACGAGTAGTGGAATGTTTCAATCTCACAATAAAAGAAGTCCAGTTGCCATGACTAAACTTCTAGATAACCTCACCTGGATGACTCAGAATCTTCACAAGCAAGTTCACGAGTACATCTAGCCAATGTCGTAGCTATACGAAAGACTGGTTTCAGGGTTAGGAGCCTGAGTTCAGCCATAGCCAAAGGTTCAAAGGGTGGTTTGGTAAGCTGACAAAGCACCCCGGGTAAAGACTTATGTGGAGGTGGTTGCTGGATGTCAGGGTACGTATGAGAGTTGGCCAGCCGAAGAAGGCAGCCGCTGGGGAGCCTGAAGATTGATAGGCCACAACCACTGACAGGTAAGCCCTTAAGGTAGGCAATGAGACCCCCCCCCATTGTATTCAGATGGTGGAGAAAACCAGTACTATATGGAGTGACGGATTAGTAAGGGTTTTGCTGAGGGAGACTGAATATTTTACAACAGTTCCATTTGTGGAGCTAAGCCTATCTGATGGAAAGCTTCCTGGAGTGTTGAAGGATATTCATGAGGGGTGGTAAATCCTCCATGCTGCAAGATGCAGGGAGGGGAGATTGGGATGGAGGATCTGAATGCTGTTCTTTGTTAGAAGGTGCAGGATGCGGGGGAGGTGGTAAACCTTGTAGGACATTCAATAAAGGGCCATGAACCATGGTTGCTGTGGCCTCCACAGGACTACTAGAATGCAAATAGTGGGGACAGACACAGGAGAGTCTTGGGTCACTCTAAGACAGTGATGGCGAACCTATGGCACAGGTGCCAAAGGTGGCACTCAGAGCCCTTTCTGTGGGCACCCAACATTGCCTCTTCACAGCCACTTGTATTCAGGTTAAATGGCTGTATTGGCACTTTGCAAAAAAAAATATTAGTGGGTTTTGAATCACAGTTTGGGCACTTGGTCTCTAAAAGGTTTGCTATCACTGCTCTAGGGTGAAGGTCTCCCTGAGGGAGTCTGTCCTGATTCCAGCCCTGGAGCAATAAGAAGGTCACTTGGGCTTGGTTTGGGATGCAAAGAGGTCTATTGCTGGAAAACCCCAGCGAGTGCAGAGTTGGTGGAAGACTGATGGATCAAATTCCCATTTGGGGATTTGGGACTGTGTCCAACTGAGGAAACTGGCTAAGTTGTTGGACTCCCCTTCCACATGGGTAGCTGTGAGGAATATGTGGTGAGATAGGTAACACTCCCAGAGGACAACAGTGAGGTAGAGGAGGTTTGGGGGGCATATGCCTCCCTGCTTGTTGAGACTGTAAACAACTGGTATTGTCAGTGGCTATCTGGACCACTTCCCCCCCCCCAGCTGTCACTGGAATGTTTTGCATCCTTTGGCTGCAGCAAGGAGCTCTAGCTTATTTATATGGAGGTGTCATTCTATGTTGGACCAGGTGTCATTGACCTGGAGGGTCTTGCAAAGGGGCCCCCCAACTGGTGAGGCTTGCATTGGTGATAACCTGCAGATATGGATTGACTGGCGAAAAGGGTGCCTGAGAAGAAGATTGGATGGTGTCATCTACTTGGTCAGCCAACTTGGGAGAGATCATAAGGTGGCTGGAAGGAGGTTGGAGGAGGCGGTCAAAGCAGGCTAGAAACCAAGCCTGGAGCGAGCTCGTTTTTAAGGCACGTGTGAGATGCCACTGAGGTGGAAGATGCCCTCATGCCCAGCACTCATTGTACATGATGAACAGAGACAGAGTCCCAGGAAACAAAGGCCTGCAGAAAGGCACTGAGATTGAGGAGCCTCTCGTGGCAAGCAGGCCTTGGCAGTGGTGGAGCCGAGAAAGGATTCGGTGTGAGGGGGTCAAAGTAGAGTTTTCGAAATTTATAGTAAGATGTGGTGGAACTCTATCTGTTAGCCGGAGTCCACAGTTGACAGGACCCATCTGTCCGTGGTGATGGATCCCCAAGCAGGTAGATGTGGTTGAAGGGTGAATGAGTTCAGTGGAATTGTGCTGGTGGTAATGCAATCTTAGTCACACTAAACAAGCACGCCGCTTGTGTTTTCAGTCAGGGTGTTTGGCGGTTTGATAGCAGGAACACTGGCAATTGTATTGTGGCTTATATAATATGGATTGTGGGCGAGCTGCCAGGGGTTATTGGGTGTGTGTCATGGGGCTGAACAGGTCCCCAGGATAAAGGTGCCACAGCTGGTGTTGGGGTCTCTGCTGGTAAGATGAATAAACATTCCAATGGCTGGCAGTGGACCACTTACTTCTTTTGGATGTTTTCAAGGAGATCTCTGTTTCAGCCTTAAACAGGCTCTGGTCGTAAAAGGAAAAGTCTTGATGCCTGCCATACAGAACCAAAGGAAGGCTAAAGGGCGGCATATGACCATATAGAAAGAGGGGAAATCAACCGCATGGCACCAAGTCAGATATGTGTGTGTGGGGGTCTATATTAATCTAACAATTATCTCATGCAGAAGTTCTTGAATATTGCGGTGAGGCTCTGCCCACATGCAGATTACCCATTAGTTTGATTCACAGAGGCCACAAAGAAGATCAATGTAATGAAAGGTATAGTAACTGAAATCCATCATATATTATTGGGAGCAGAAAATGAGAAGGACTAGTTATAAGATTGGAGAAATATATGGTGCACTAAAGTAGTGAAATCTATATCAATAAAAATAAAATAAAATCTTTTAAAGTTTAGACGTGGTACTTAACTTGGATGGAACTGTTTTAAATAGAGCATAATTATTCCAAGATGTGCAGGAAAGGGTGCCAGAAAGCAGTACTTATTATACTTTTATATGTTGTGGGAATGTGAAAAAAATTGGAAATTTTGGCCATCAGTTTTTAAGGAAATAAATGAAATAAGCATATTAAACATATTAATATTTGAAAAGGAGGTCAATAATTGGACAACTAAAGAAACAGTTTCTGATTTCTTAGTAGCAAGATCAATTATTAATAGGAATTGGATAACAACTTGTAATTTCCAGTTAAATGACTGGTATAGAGAAGTTTGAGATAGAGAGATCAATGATAAACTTGCATGTAATATAAAAGTTGAGGGAGAAGGTGGCAGATATGCAATTAGAGGCATATGGGAAGTATTTATTGATTTTTGTATTAATAAAGGGGAAGAGACAAAGTGTAGTCCATGAGTCAATACAATTTTGCAAGGGAGATGGGGGCCGTACAAGGGTAAATGGTATAGGTTAGTACTCCCGAAAGGCCCCAGTGGTTGGGAACACTATGCATTTAGATACAGTGATACCTCCAATTACAACATTAATCCATTCCAATTGCATTTTCTTAACTTGAAATGTTTGTACCTCGACACAGGGTTTTCCATAGAAATGCACTGGAAACGGATTAATTTGTTCCAAGTGGGAAATCATAACCCCAGAATGCAAAAAATCACAGTAACAGGCATGCAAATGACATTAGCTCAGCTTCCTACCTTTAAAAGTCCCCAAAACGGTGCCTAATAGTTCCAGAATGGCTCCAAATGGGCACCTTGTGCAGGTCATTGAAAAACAGAAGCCCCGATTCTCATTTTCCCTTTTCAAAATGGCTCCTCCTTCTTTCCAAGCGCAGCACTGTAGTGCAGGAGGGTGGCCACAAGATGGCAGTATTGCCATTGCATACAAGCAGGTTCCATTTGTAACTTGGGGGGAAATGGCTAAATTTTCCTATCTTGAAGCATCCCCATTCCCAGATTTCCCTTCCTAAGTTGAATTTTTCATAATTAGGCGTATTCATAATCGGAGGTACCACTGTAGTTCTTTATCAGATGTAATAAAGATCCCCCAGGATCACTCGGGCTGGGCTGGGTGATCCATAAGGGCCCTTCCAACTTTGCAGTTGCAAATTATAATATTATTTATAAATATTGTAATATTATAAATAATATTATCGTCGTCATCATCATCATGATTTAAGGAGTGGTTTTACTAGTTCCATATCTCTAGTGAGCTTCCATGGCTGAGTGGGAATTCAAACTCAGACTTCCTGAATTCTAGTCCATCACTCTATCCGGTACACTATATTGGGAGATAGCACAAAATGAGCAACCTTTGTCTTCTTAATAACCTTTTATAAAGAGATGTCAGCCTTAAGGGTATCTGCCTGCAGGAAGGAAGTCATACCAAACAGCCTCCCCCACTGAAGACTTCATCTTCCATGGGGTCAGGACCCACTCTCCCCACCATTCCTAAGGACTGATTTAAATAAATACACAAGGTAGAAAGCAAAACAAAGCAATGAATGGAAATGCTATTCCCTCTCCTCTCCACAGCACAATCAACTCCTGTTAGCATAACAGAATACTGTATATGGAGTACCCAAGGACAAAGACAGGGTGTACTTGCATCAGACAGACATGCATAGAAAACATTGAGATTGCAAGTCCTCCAGCACAAGTTGCAGGACAAAACGGCCATCTAATCATGCCCTTGCTGACCAACTGGGAAGTCAAACTGAACCAAACTGCATGAGTTTTGTCTAGGAGGCACAGAATTCAATAATAATTACTGTGTTACAAAGGAAAGACGTAGCCAGATTTAGTGTGAAATCTGATGGCTCACTTTAGCCAGCCCTCGTTTACCTAATCCCAGTAACAAGACACAAATATTTAGACAAGCAAATAAAGTTAGAAGAAGTGTGAAAGAGGAGTTGGAGATATCAGGGCCACTTCCTTTCTCGCATTACACCATCAAATGCAACGCCATCTGCTCCTGCAGCCAATTACATCCGGACAAGATGAATGATTCTGAAGTTCAGGTTCTCACATTCACACTTCATGGTGTTAGGTCTAAAGCTAAAGATGTAATGCATGAAATGCTCTTTCAGCATCTGGAAACAATAATGTCAACTGTGCCCAGTGATTTCTTCTCGTGCCTTGCAATCAGAAGCTTGCTTTCTTGGTTCGCTCCTACTAAGATTTGTTCCAAAGGCTCTTTTCTACAGTGCCCCACATTATGCTTGTGGCATGCTGCAGTGCTGAGAAAGTGTGGATGTTCAAAACCTTCCCACATACCTAAGATATATCATCATAGGAAAATACAGGATGGGACTTTACCAAGGGCTCTGTTGATGCCAGGATGCTTTGCAAGAGCCATCAGGAATCCATAGAACGTCAATCTCTGTGCACTGCCCAGAACTTCCTTGACAACAGCAGACGGGGGACAGCTAAGGAGACAGGAAAAACAGTGCAGTGTCAGTTCCTGAATATTACTTCCTTTCAGCAGATGGATCAACCTGAATCAGCCATAGCTTTGCACCCACTAGTGGAGGGGAAGCAATACTAGTTTGTGTTGTAACTCTAAATTTAAATTTTAGTGTTTTTCATTGATTTGATGTATTTTTTATACAGTGGTTCCTTGTATAAAGGAATTAATTCGTTCCAAACGAAATTATGTTAAGCAAAATTTCCTTTATACAAATTTCCCATAGGAATGCATTGAAAACAGAGTAATCCCTAATTGCGGCAATTTTTATGTTGTACGGATTCGCCCCATAGGCGATTCTGTTAAGCAAATTTCCCCTATCTCTGGATTTTTTTATGTTCTACAGATTTTATGTTATACAAGCCATTTGTTATACAAGGGTCCCCTGTAATTTGAATCATAGAATAGTAAAGTTGGAAGGGGCCTGTAAGGCTATCAAGTCCAGCCCCCCTGCTCCATGCAGGAAAATAAATCAAAGGACATCTGCCAGGTGGTTGTCCAAATCTCTCGAGTGCCTCCAGTATTAGAACATTCCTGAGGTAATTGGTTCCATTGCCATACAGCTCTAACAGTTAGGAGGTTTTTTCTGATATTCAGCCAAAGGCTGGGTTCTCGTAACTTAAGCACATTGTTGCGCCTCCTGCATTCTGGGACAATCAAGAAATCCTGCCCCTCCTCAGTATGACAGCCTTCTTTTCTCCAGGCTAAACGTTTATTATTTATTTTGAATATTTTTGACCCCACCTTTCTCCTTGGAAAAGGACCCAAGGAAGCTTACAGTAATGAGGGACAATATACAGTCTATTACAATTGAGAAATAGTTAAGTTTGAGAACAAGGGATTGAGGGGCATCCAGTTGCCATGACTCAACTTCCAGAAAAATGTAATGCTCCTGGCAGACCTCTGGAAAGCTGGGCTTACTGCCGCAAGGTAAACTGAGGGCTAAACTGTATACAATATATAATACTGTACATATTTCTAAATACTATGCTCTTTGTAATATGCAGTTTGACCCCTGTGACAGCATATAAGCTATCTTTGTGTGCCTGAGACCAGGATTTAGGATATACCTAAAATATACCCAGGTACAGGTAGAGAGGAGTCAGTGCTTGCTCCTGCAAACCCTACCTGTATTTAGACCTGTCACACAGAGACTCCAGGCACTGGTAGAACACGGCTGTCTCCACCCCATCCGGTGGGCTGCATTCACTTGGAGCTTGACGGGAACGATGCTGTCCGGAAGACGAGGTCGGCACAATGACGGTATTTGGATTCTTACCGGTCAAGAGGTCTTGATATATAGTGGACACACTTTCCAGAAACTCTATGAACATGGAATGGTAGAACAGAAATCATGATTATTGCAACTGCCCAGGGAATGAAAATGACTCAGCCTAGAACATGATAGGTTATATAGCAAACTGACACCAGTCCTCCTGCAGCTGTGTACCCATCCAGGATTAGGCATGAAAGCCTGACAGCAAATGCAAAATAATAATTCAACTTGTATTCCTATGTGATGAGAAACCCCTCTGGCTTCTTGGTCACATGCCTTGTAATATATCTCTTAAAGATGAAACAAGAAAACCACACAAGGATTACAATGGTTGACCTCCAAAGTCCTTGTGGATGGAGTCGCTGGTCCTGCTCTTTGACCAGGGTCGATTAGATTAGGTTATTTTTGTTCTTCCCAACTTGGATTCTCTGAAAAAAGAGAAAATTCAGGGCCACCCAATCAGTGTAGCTTTTTCTATACATAAACCTCCATGGTCAGAGAAATAAACACTAATGAGTTGGAAGCAGGCTGTTGGAAATTGTTGGAAGAACCAAGGGAGATGGGTCATGCAGCTTCCAATCAGCAGCCCAGGATTCTTCGCTACAACTCCAAAAAAAAAAAAGACAATACGGGGCTCACAGGAAGATGGGAACATGCTGACTAAAAACACTCTCCTCCAGGCTCCAGACCTTCCCTGATGTTTACTTGCTAAGTCTAAATTTAAACAAGTTTGTTTATGGACCTGTTTGGCCAGTTACAGATGTAGATTCCACTCAGACTGCTTGGCATCCATACAGATTAGTAGGGCAATCAAGAAAACTGCTAAGTGTGGATGAGAATAAAAATGATACACTGTGGTTTCAAGTCTGTAGAACTCTACAGGAGAGCCGGGAAGCCATGTAAGGGAGAGGCAAATGCTGACTTATGCTTCTCGGAGCTGTAGTCTGAAAATGAAATTTCCCAACTCTGTGTTGAAGCTATCTGGCCTTCATGGCCCTCGGTCCCGTTGTATCTGCCCTTTCGGTTGCAGCTATTTTACAGGACAAAATGTAAAGTGGGACGGGCTGACCTGAGTAGTAAAACTGGATCTGGAATGCAAACAGGAAGTCTGAAAAAGACATCAAGCAGTCCACTGCATCATCCATTAGAACAATCCTGGATGCAAAAAAAGAGAGAAAAACAGGTCACTTAACAGCCAATATGAGAAGAGATAGGCATGTAAGTTTCTGCTAGTATATTGGGCCAAAAACAAAATAAAAATAAAAATAAAAATAAAAGAAGGCAAAAACATTGCGGTACCAGGTAGAATGCTAAGTGGCCACCAGATGTTTGATGGAGATAGTGAATGTGACTACAAATAATGGAAACCACTGAAAGCAAAGCCAAGTCTGCTGCTTACATACAACGTCACAGTATTTAAAGCACTCTCTGGACAGTTAACATGTTAATTAAGCGGCTGAAAATTGTCTGCCCAAATGAACTGACTGCTCATTTTACCAACCTCGAAAAAAAAGAAGGCTGAGTCAACCTTGAGCCGGATCCCTGGGACTGAGCCACAAGTCGTCAGCACAGTTTTGGATGCATTTTTTCAGGATCTAGGGCCTCCCAAATCAGTTTCTTTTTGACACTTGGCCCTCCACAATTTAGGTCCATATTACAAGTCAGACCATCTTTCCTTAATGTCCAACCCACAAGATCATCCCAGACAAGGCTCCTCTGGTGTCCACCCTGAAGGAGGCCCGTACTTTTAGGGTAGGCCTTCTTTGGCACTAACAGCTAAAGATCTGGATATACAGGGAGGCTTGGCACTAACAGGAGTGGTATATAAAATGTATGTATGTATGTAATGTGTGTGTGTGTGTGTGTGTGTGTGTGTGTGTGTGTGTGTGTGTGTGTGTGTGTGTGTGTGTGTGTGTGTGTGTGTGTGTATGAATGAATGAATGAATGAATGAATGAATTTGCCTATATACATTTCCCACAGTTAGCCCCGGGATCTGCATTACCGGGCTTATCTAATTTAGTGGTATCTGGAAGTATGATTACAACTAAAAACTGTAAAGCAAAAGATGGATTGTCTTTATGAAATAGCACACTCTCGTGGCAAGCTGCTCTAAAATTACTACACAGTTCCAAGAAAACAACACAAACATAGGGTGCTAGAAAGCTGGATAACCAAGGATCTTCTTGGTCTTTAAATTTGGAGTCCCACAAGCGTCAATCAGCTTTCCTGTCCAGACATCTACTGTCATGGAGGATAAATACATAACACAAGGAAAACAACAGCATTTTTCATATACCCAGCTCTAGGAGGACACATTCATTAATTCAAAAATCAAGAAACAGATGGTTAAATTTGATGAGTGAGTGAGTGAGTGAGTGAGTGAGTGAGTGAGAGAGAGAGAGAGTGAGAGAGAGAGAGAGAATGCAGAGAGAAAACAGTTCACATTCTCTTCTGCTAAGATGGGTACAAACTTGTAGACTCATTCTCCAAAGGTTTTGCTGGAATATTTGGGACAAATGATGTAATACTTTTTGCTGTTTTGGTTTGGCAAAATAATAATAATAATAATAATGGTAATGCATTTTGTTCACAAAGGCTAAAAGTAAAGCAAAATTACAAAAGCAAATTCCTCCTTTTTGCTGTTTTGACTTGAGACAAACCCAGTTAATGCTGGCAGGCAAGGAAAGGGCTTTACTGTGCTGAATTAGGCTGCTGTTTCAAACAGCACTGATATTTATTAAATCAACAGAGTGAGATGAAAGCTAAACCTGGGATGCCCTTAACAAAGGATTTGGAGAGGGGGGGAACCTTTTGTTCATTTCATCTCTCAAGACTGGCTGGATGAGGAACACTGAGCTGAAGTCCCAGCTCCTTGTAGCTGTTATAAATTCTCTCTCTCTCTCTCTCTCTCTCTCTCTCTCTCTCTCTCTCTCTCTCTCTCTCTGTGTGTGTGTGTGTGTGTGTGTGTGAGAGAGAGAGAGAGAGAGAGAGAGAGATTACACACTCACTTGTTTTTGATATGCAAAAGCCACACTTGCAAATAAAGATGGACACAAACCGGTTCATTCCAGTTCATAAAAGGAGCAGCACGGGTTCTGCTGTTCACCTTCTCAGCCGATCTAGCCACTCCACTCGCCAGGCCCAGTTTGTGAGGTTTTGGGAGAGGGGAGGAGCAGCATCTGTACTGCCACCTTTACAAACAGAGACAAACTGGGATGAAATGGTTCATGCCCATCTCTGCTTGGATGACAACTTCCAGAATCCTTGAACTAGCATGGCTATTGGTTATAACTGCTGTGAAAATTTGGGATGTTGTAGTCCAAAGCATAAGTTTTCCAAGCACTGGACGTACATTATGAGAAAGATAGATCAGATACATATCACCGTCACAGGAAAGGGAGTCATATTTGGTGGAGGATGTGTGAACTGTAGGCGTGTCCATGTCTGTTTAGTAATTTCTGCAGAGCAGCTGAGGAAAGTCTTGAGAAACCAGGACTTATCTATCAGACTTTATACTCGAATTCTTCAATCCTCTGTATTCAGTATACTTCTCTATGGTGTTGAAACTCTACATAATATGTAGAGTTGACAAAATATATGTAATGTATATTTAACAGAGTGAAAAGAGATTTGTAAAATGGAGTCAGTCAAAAATGCAGTGTCATGATGTTAGCCACAAGTGCAAGGAATTAAAAATCACCAGCAGGTTAAGTGATTTAGCACAGGTGGAATAATTAATGACATCATGGCGTGTCAGAATGTGATTGGTTAAAATAATGTCTGATGAGGTCTAAATGTGTATATAAGAACTGGCTTGTATAATGTTAAATTCGGACTGTTTATGCTGAGAAAACAGTACCCCATGCTCTGTTCATTTGTATATGTGATATTGCTTGGTGTTATGCTGTTGTATATTTGCTGTATATATTCAATATAAGAGTTTTATTCTAAGTCATGTTTCTTTGTCTCTCCGTTTCTGGGTTCTGATAATACTTATAACAATTAACTAAACTTTATCTACATGCTACTGCTGCTAAGCTCATTTTGTTTACGCTGCTATACACATGTGTATGTTAACATTTTTCATAATCCATTAATTATTTGTTTGATAGGACCCTTACAGACACATTATGCCGGACACTGGAAGCATTTAAAATGTGGACGTACAGACGAATTTTGAAGATACCTCGGACAGCCAGAGTCACTAATGTGGCTGTATTACGGCGCATGACTAAAAAGCTAGAAATCCTCAGTACCATAAAGAGAAGAAATTGTAATATTTTGGACACATAATGCACAATGAGAAATACCATCTGCTGCAGGTTATCCTTCAAGGCAAAATAGATGGGAAGCATGGCCCGGGGCTTTTTTGATTTTGATTTTTGCAGTTAGCCAGGGTGAGAAAGCATGGCAGTGGCAGCAGTGCCTATGACATTGGCAGCACTAATGCCAATGGATGGCCACTACCGCTACCATGCAGTTCCCTACTGATGAGCAAGCCCTACAGAGGAAGAAGGGCAGCAGAGTCCTCAACATGGCTTACTTGACATGCAAGACAGACAGACAGACAGACCACACACACACAACAAACTATACTCCAGGTTCTCTGCAAATGCATAGTTCCTGCCACAGTGCCATCTTGCTCTCTTAAAGCCCCTCTTCCAAGCCCATCTTTTCCATGTTGCCTGAGGCTTATTTTCTTAATCCTCATTCCTGAATGTAATGAAACTTCAAGTACATTTCCTTCCATCCCTAGTCTTCCCTCCCTCTGTTGTGCCCCACTGTCCATTCCAGATCGTCTGCTCATGGGACTAGGGGCCTGCCCATGTAATTCTATCATACAGGAACTTGTGGCCCTCCAGATGTTTTGGATGGTCAAGGCTGGTGGATGTAAGTCTCAACAACAGCTGGAGGACCACCAGTTTCCCTACTTAACAAAAGGCCCATAGTGTGGTATCACCATAAACAGCAACTGGAAACTGCAGGCTCCTGGCTCTGTTCTTCATTGCCCTTGTGATACAGAAGCATCTTGTTAGCAATCCACATGCCATTCTCACAGGTCTTTTAAAAAGACTATCATTTGTTCCCTGGACCATCATTTGTTCCCTTTGCCAGGATCATCATTTGTTCCCTTTGGAGCCACCCCAAGATATTTTGCTACTCAAAACCAAGAAAGAGGCGGCACCTCTCTCCAATCCATTGACAATTTGGGTTTAGTTTTGGAATCTTTCTTCTTTGAAGAAAGACAAAAAGCTTCAAAGGTTGTCAAGGCACCTCCCACTCAAGCAACTGTCACAGCAAGGGAGTGCAAAAAGGAGACCGCTGGCCTTGCTGTGCCATTGAGGAGCAGGTACAGCTCTCCACTTGTTGTGGTGGGTTTGTAGGATCTGGGAGGTTTGGTATCTGAGGCAGTAGCCATTGTGGTCCTCCAAAATGAAGACAAGTTGCCTAGTATGGAAGCTTGGGGTCCACAGAGGGACCCTGAAGCCAAAGTGGACATGGCATGCCTCTTCAACTAACAGAAGGGCACACAGTTCTGGGTGCCTGACACATTTCTCCCAGATTGCTCAGAAACTTTCCTCCTAGTCTACATAGAGAAAGCAGGTCAAGGGAATAGCAAACATGGTCTGTAACCTGTCATTACTGTTTCTATCATGACAAAATGGGGAATGGCTCATCAAGCCAAGAGAGAAGTATTGATTTTGGCTGATGCAACAGGAGACTTCAGGCATGCTCTTGATTCAGTTTCTTTGCTATGGCACCGCACTGCAAATTTATTCTGTTGGTCCACATAAAGACCTGACATGCATGCAGGTGGAACTTGACTATGGACAGTCAGCATATATTTAATTGTCCCTTCATAACACTAAAACAGACACCGAATGTGGAAACTGACTATGCTGCTTACACAAGCAGTAAATTAGAAATGCTATGGGGAAAACTTTCTGGTATTTGTAAGTACAGATACTGTAGTTTCAACCATCAAAGTGGGAACTTGCTCTGCTCAGGACAGCTTGGGGCTCTGGTTTCCTTGTATTCATTGGAACATTCAAGGGCCCTGGATCATTCTGGCTACAAGATGTGAGCTGGGGAAGCTGCGCATGAGGAGGAAGAGCTACAGGACATGTCAGTGGGAGATGCCTTCCTCGCTCAGACCAACTCAGTTCAGTGAGGCAAATTCAAACATGCAGAACAGCTTGAATTAATTACTTGAAAGAAGAAAGACGAAGGCTAAGAGGGTCCCCGGGAGAAAAGCCACGATTTAAAACAAAACCCTTTGAAGATGTCAACGTGCTTCTGTTTTATTTATTATGTCCCAGAAACCTCCTGCTGCTGCCGCCGCTGCTGTCTAGAGTTCCAGCAGCAGCTCCATTTCTTAATTCCAACTAATAAGCATGTTATGGAGATTGTCAGTGGCCACATCAAGGCAATGGCTTTGAAGCTGGCAGGCGGCAGGCACATCATCTCCCAGGCAAATCCAGCTCCGCCCCTGGCATCTAAAATCACTCTTTGAGCCCTGGAAATACTGCAGGCCACACCACGGAGGGAAAGGGTTGTCTCTTTATCGGCTTCTCAGACAGTCCCCAACAGGGCAAGATGGAGGCAAAACTGAAAGCCACTGCCAGTGCCTTCCTCTCTGCACATGCACAGGCTGCCAGGAAAAGGGAAATGCAAACAAAGGTAAGAGGAAGGGCACATGGTGGCTCTTTAGGAGACAAGGGCTACTATCTGTCTATACCAGAGGTGAGCAACCTGTGCCCCCTTCTCCTCCTCTCAAGCGCCAGGAATCAGTACCGTTTACATCAAAGATGCCAAAATAATAGCAGCGCCCCCTATTTGTTCCCTTGCTGCTACAACCAAAAGAGGAAAAACAATCTCTGATGTGGCATGATACTCGGCCATCGTCCTACCCCCCATAAAATGTGGCATCATCAAGAGTCATTGTAACATATCCAGTGGTGGATGATAAGATGTGAGCCCTGCTGCTGAGGCCAACTGGGGGAAAGAGTCCAGCATTCAAAGTCACTTCCTAAACCCTGCAAGCGACAGCTACCGTGTTTCCCCGAAAATAAGACACTGTCTTATATTTATTTTTCCCCAAGAAGATACACTAGGGCTTATTTTTGGGTAGGTCTTATTTTCAGGGAAACAGGAACTGCAAGCAAACATGCTGCAAAGTACGGTAACTTTGGTGGCCCAAGCGAAAGGGAGGAAGGACCATGGATGGAAAGGGAGGCGCAATGTGCTCTCTCTCTCTCTCTCTCTCTCTCTCTCTCTCTCTCTCTCTCTCTCTCTCTCTCAATCTCTCTCTCTCTCTCTCTCTCTCTCTCTCTCTGTGTGTGTGTGTGTGTGTGTGTAGGCACAGCCACACCCATTACTAGGTCTTATTCTTGGGGTAGGGCTTATACTGTATTTAACAAATGCATAGAAATCCTGCTAGGGCTTATTTTGGGGTAGGTCTTATTATCAGGGAAACAGGGTAGATGCAATGCATTTTGGATTTCCAAGCTCTGGGTCTCACTGGAATAAACATCCATCCCCCTTTTCCCCCTTCTTCACATTCTGAAACTGATGAGGGAATTAACCCCTCCATCCCGCCCTCCTTTACCTATAAGCGGGGCAAACTAACATTTAAATGCATAGGACTGCCACCCAGCCCTCTAGTTCCTGCCCTGCAACACCGGTGGCCACTTCCACTGTGCCCAAGTGGCATATGATTTCTTTCTTTCCCACTGTTTGTTTTCGGCACATAGCAACCGCCCCTGAAAGAGCTGGCTCTGCTGTGAAATCATCTCAGCCATGCAGATTGAAAGGATACTAGAGGACTGGGTGACTCAGGAGTGGTGCCTGCCTATGAAATCATAGCCTCCACAGCTTATCAGTCGCTTCTGCTCCATATGGAAGCCGTAAGTCAGTGTTCCCCAACCCCCGGGCCGCGGACCGGTGCCGGTCCGTGGATGAATCGGCACCGGGCCGCCGCCACGCCACCCCCCCCGCAATTGCCCCCCCGCCGCCGTGACCCCCGCAAGCAACCCCGCCCGCCGCCGCCGCCGTGACCTCCTTAATCGTCCCAGCCCGCGCCCCTGCACCGCCCCGTCCCACTGCCGCCGCCGCAATCACCCCCGTCCCTGCCGCCGCCGCCGCGACTGCAGCCGCACCGCCCCGTCCCGCCGCCGAAATCCGCATCCTGCCGCCCCGCCGCCGTGACCCCCGCCGCCGCGCAGTCCCCCGCCGCTGCCGCAATCGCCCAGCATTGTACCGCCACCGCCGCCGCAATCACCCCTGTCCTGCCGCTGCCGCCGTGACCCCCCACAGCCGCACCGCCCCCATCCCGCCCGCGCTGCCGCACCGCCCCGTCCTGCCGCCGCCGCCGCGACACCGCCGCCATACCGCCCCGTCCCGCCACCGCAATCGCCCCGTTGTGCCGCCGCCAACTGCCGCCTTCGCCCCGTCCCCCCGCCGCCTTCGCCCCTGTCCCGCCGCCACCACCGCACGCCCCGTCCTGCCGCCGCCGCCACCACAACCCCCCACAATTGCCCGTCCCGCCGCCGCGACCCCCACCATCGCCCCCCCGCAATCGCCCCATCTCACCATCGCTGCCGCCGCTGGCAATCGCCCCCGCCAGAAAGAAAGAAAGAAAAGTAAGGAGGGAGGGAGGGAGAGAAAGAAAGAAAGAAAGAAAGAAAGAAAGAAAGAAAGAAAAAAAGAAAAAAGAAAATGAGGAAGGAAGGAAAGAAAGAAGGGAAGGAAGGAGGTAGAGTGGGAGGGAAGGAAGGAAGGAAAGAGAGAGAGGGAGAGGGAGAGAAATAAAGAAAAAAGAAAGAAGGGAGAGGGAGGGAGAGAAAGAAAGAAAGAAGGGAGAGAAAGAGGAAGGAAGGAAGGAAGGAGAGTGGGAGGAAAGAAAGAAAGAGGGAAGAAGGGAAAGAGAGAAAGAAAAGAAAGAAGGGAGAGGGGGAGGGAGGGAGAAAGAAAAGAGAAAGAAAAAAAGAAAGAAAGAAAGAAGGGAGGGAGGGAGAAAGAAAAGGGAAAGAAAGAAAGAAAGAAAGGAGGGGGGAGGGAGGCCTCATGTCAGGGAAGGGCGGCTGGGTAGCCCTCCCCGAGGGGGGGAATGCAAGGAAGTTAAAACAGTGTTTCCTTGCAGCGATGCCAAGGACTCATCGCACAACACTAGCTCTTCGGCTTGAGTACGGAGATGAGCACCGCCCCCTAGAGTGGGAAACGACTAGCACGCATGTGCGTCAGCGGCGGGGGGGGGGCATTTACATTTTTTATCTTATTAAATCAAAACAAGCGGGCCAGGGAAAAATTATCAAGCATTTACCGGTCCACGGTGATAAAAAGGTTGGGGAGCACTGCCGTAAGTTATAACTTGGCTCTGAAGCAGCTCTGCAGCTGTCACGGCCACCTGGCAGGGAATGTGACGAGGGCTAACGGCTTGTGGACACCCGTAGACAAAGAGGCACTGGCATGGAAGAGGGATCCCCCCTCCCTATTCTTCTTGCTATGGCTGGTAAACCCCACAGGTAATGGGATGGGACTAAAGGGGGGCTTGTGAACAAAAGCAAACGCATGTGGGCAGAGGAACACGAAGAAAAATGCAGATAAGAACATCAGAGGAAGTAGAGGAGGCAGGAAAGAGAATGACAGTTTCAGATTTAGGGAGCTATTAAATAGCCTCCTTTGAGTCACTTAGGAGGGAAAGCACACTATTTGCAGGGGAAGCCCTCTACCCCCCACCACCTGAGCCGGGTGCCTCAGAGACCTAGATCTCATTTTCCTCACACACCTGCCATTCCCCAAGCTCCCTCCTTGTCCGTCTCTAAGGCACACATGGACACACAAGAGAGGAGCTATGAGGAAGGCTGCCCCCTCAGCGGGGCCTCCGGTTTACAATGGCTTTACAGATTAAATTCCTTGAGACAATCATCATCATCAGGCCTCGTCTCAAATTCATGGATTTAGATTTATAGCTCAGTCTGTGGAGGCAGCAGACCAATAATGTTATTCCCAGCATTATTATACTTGCTCTCATGACTTGCTTCTGAAACAGGCTGTTGTCCCTACCCTTTGTTGAACTAAGCTGAAACAAAAAGCAAAGCACTGAGTTTGTGTGTGATTGTTTCTTTAAATAACAAGTGGGCCACAGTGGCCCAAAAGTATCCTCTCCTATCTCCGATCCACCCAAAATTCACTTTTAAAAATGGCTCAAAACTGCCTTGGTGTCCTCTAGGGGACAAGAGGCACTTTGCCGGGTTGTTTGGTTTTCCCCAGCACCCTGGTCCACCCCACCACCCCCCACTACCAAATTTTAAAACAAGCTGTTTGGCCACTGGAGGGCTCACAGAGACTTTTCAATTTTGGAAAGAATGCTCTTGTAAATTATTTTGGGAGAGGAGGTGGTTCTCCAAGACCCAGGAATGGGCTGTGTCGCCTGCAGATCTCTGGAAGTTGCTAATCCGTGGTTGAAGTAGTTCTAGATAATGAAGTTGAAGTCTTCCTCAAAACCTGGATCCCGAGAGAAGTGTCATGAGCCATCTCTTCTTGATTTAAAAAAACAATGTCAAGAAAGGCAGCATGTACCATTAAAACAAATGCCTGTGTTTCAGAAAGTAAATCAGTTATACAGCATGTTGAAGCAGTTACACAAATTGTTCTTAGTCCTCATCTAACTGCTGAGAATCAAACTGTAGGTCTACTTGTGACTTTATGGATTCTTCTGTTTACCTGCCTCCAGAACAGTGACTTCCAAAGTTTCCTGGGGAGCAAGGGGGAGACTGTTTTTCCTTGGAACCTTACTAGAGCATTCTTAATGACTAGATCAGGAATGGCCAAGAAGCCTCCTTGCCGGGTAGCTTATCCAACACTAGCATAGCTTTCCTCTTTTATGAAGCTGATTAAGTGTTGGATAAGGGCACTCTGAGAGTGACTAGATGAGACATTGAATGCAACAGTAGAGGGAGATCTGCTTTATTTTCTACTAGAATCCAGATATCCAACAAACTGAACTAGGGGAGAAGGAATGAATACTTCTCAAGTTAAGAAAGTGGTGTCTTTGACCACATTATCAGCTAAGGAATTTTGCTTTCAATGTGAAAGTATCCATCCATCCACCCACTCACCCATCCATCCATCCATATACACATACATACATCCTCTTCTTGTTTCCACTCCACACTTCTGTCTTTCCCAGCAGCCTGGGAGGCTTTTTCCTAATGTTAAGATATACACACATCCCAGCAATCTATGACAGAATTCCTAGAGAACTCTATCCTGTCTTCTGACCACCCTGACCTAGCAATTACCCGACACAATGGATGGTGGTATTCAATGGCTGGGGTTCCTTGCACGAGACAAAGAAAAAAACAGGAGGATTTGAGCAGCAAATGTGTAAACTAGTCATTACATCTGTGCTTATTTCGGTGATACTGAGCCACTCAAATGTACATGTGCTATTCATAATGGCTCCTGCTGCTTAAATTTAATTCCTTTCTGTACACATGTAAAAAGGATTAATTTATTTCTGATGGTAAAATATAATCAAAGTCTGAATCATTGAGGACACGCGTGTACAAAGACTCACCTTGCTGCTCTTTGAGTAAGCTCCATGGGAAAGTCTGGGCAAAGCAACTGCAAGAGGCAATGGTACTCCTTGGCTGTCAATAGGTCTGCAACACAAAGAACAGGATTCGTCTAGGACTCTGACTGAAGCTTCAGAATTTATCCTGTACAATAATGGGCTTTCCTCTTCCAGGATCACTACTAAAGTCTATTCACCATCCATTAAAAGTTTTCACTCTTATGATACCTGGATTATGCTTTGTTTCATTTTAATTTTGTCTAGGGCTGGAACAAAGGATTCACCCCAACCATATTTCTCAACTTTCAGGGGTAAAGCAAGCATGTCCCCAAAGGTTCAGTTATTTGAGAGGTAGGTGAATTTCCAACTGAGAATTTAAGAAATATATGATTTAGAATATTCTTTGTAAGAAAGGATTCCTTCCTTTCTTTTAAAATAGAGTGGATAATTTTGGACCATTTTCTGCCTCTGAACCATGTGGTGGCTGCATTGACACCTAAAATACAAATCATCATCATCATCATCATCATCATCATCATCATCATCATCATCATCATCATCAATGCATTTGGATGTAGCTCATCTGACTCTGCAGACCCGTATTCATTTGAAGTCACTAAATGTTCCGATAGTGGTTTGTTACCTTTCTTGACTACCACCCCTCTCATTACCTTCTTGATTCTACTTGTACTGGGTTGACCACTATTTTCCTTATGGGAGAAAAGGGAGTCTAAGTAGGTATTCAGTAGTTCTGCCATTTGTCCATCATCTCCAAATTAGTATTCCTCTACAAATTAGTATTCCTCCATCCTCCACTGGGGTGTGGTGGCTCAGTGGAAAAAGGCTCCAAAAACTGTTGGCTGCAAAGTCGGCAGCTCAGTGGTTTGAATCCTGGGTGCCAAGTAGCGGAGCAAGTTCCCGCTGATAACTCCAGCTCCTGCCAACCTAGCAGTTCAAAAGCATGCAAATGCAAGTAGATAAATAGGTACCGCCGTTAAAAGCGGGAAGGTAAAACAGTTTTCCTTGCAACCATGCAGGCCACGTGGCCATGGACTTGTACAACACTGGCTCTTCGGCTTGAATATGGAGATGAGCACCATCCCTAGAGTCGGACACGACTAGCATGCATGTGCGGGGGGAACCTTTACCCTCCACTGGATCTATAATTTTCTTGTTCTTTGCTTGAAGCATAGCTGAAAAAACAAGCTTTCTTTTACAGTATTTCCAATCTTGCTTTTATCTGCACATGTTGGTCACAAAAACAGCCCTGGAAGACTGCATGCAACCCCAGGGCCACACTTTGCCCATTTCTGATCTGAAATAAAGGCCTTAAGATGACACTGCTTCTAGTGCCTGTTTGCATTCCTTCAACAGAATGCCTCTTTCAACAAAGCTATGTCCTAAGTTTCTTTGCAGAAGCACGAGGGGGGTGGGATTGGAGAGGCTGACACACTGTGCCTATTTAATCATTGTACCTATTTGAAAGAAAGCAAAATCCTCAGTGACCTATTATGCAAACCTATCTCTCTCTCTCTCTCTCTCTCTCTCTCTCTCTCACACACACACACACACACACACACACACACACACACACACACACACACACACACACACACACACTCCCTTCCTCTTACTACTGTTTTTATTATTTACTTGGATTTATTATTTAAGTTGAATATTATTTATGTTGATGATTACATTTTTGATCTTGGTATTTCTTATTTATTTTTGTTATTATAATTGCTATTTTCTATTTGATTGTTTTATAGTTGTCCTTGTTTTGCTGTTGTAAATCACCACCCAGAATGGCCCCTGGGCTAGATGGGTGGTACATAAATTGAATAAATAAAATAAATTACAAACAAAATACAATCAAACCCAGAAGTTAACAACTAGTCACTCCCTTTCCATACCACCCCACCCCACCCACCATTTTTGACCGCTTTCAGTCATCTCTGAGACTGGTGGTATCTCTAGGGACTAGGGTGTGCTGGAGGTAAAAAACTGCACACACCAAATCTGTCAATCCCATATCATAGTCTAAATTCCAACACTCCAAAAGGAGTTAGCAGGAGATCTCTGCTGCACTGAGATCTTTTAGAAGTCCAAGTCTGCCAAGAATCAGTCCAATAAATGGCTCACTTGCCTTGTTGACTCTTCAGTCTTTCAGAGGGTGAAAGATGGAACCAAGGGATCAGCCAACCTTTATCTTGTCTGGAAGGGGAGTCAAGGCAACTGGATTTCTTTTCTTGAGAGATTGAAATGTTTCGCTGCTTGTCCAAACAGCTTCCTCAGTCTGAGGAAAGCTAGTGTGAGTCCTCCATTTTATAGTTCCCACTGGTTCCCACCGTCCCACTGGTTCAGGTATGTAGATGATACCTGGGTGAAAATCATGGCTCAGGGAGTACAGGCCTTTACAGACCACATCAATGCGGTGGAACTTAATATTAAGTTCACTAGGGAAGACACCACAACCTGGATTGTGCAGTCATCATCAGACCTGACCGTGGCCTGGGAGTAGAAGTTTACAGGAAACCCACCTACACAGACCAGTACTTACTTACTATTTGACTCCCACCATCCATTACAACACATATTAGGAGTCATCAGGACCCTAAATGACAGAGCATCCCCACCTCCACAGAAGCAGAGAAGAAAGAAGACATGCCCCTGAAGAGAGCACTTGAGGCCTGTGGATATCCAAAGTGGGCCTCCACCAAAGCAGTATGCCGACCCAGAAGAACAAGGGATCAGCCTGGGACCCAGAGCTGATGGAAGAACCTGGTCATTTCCTACATGGCTGTAGTGTCTGAAAACCTTAAACAGATTTTTGGCAAATACCACACCCCTGTTTACTTCAAACCCACAAACACACTAAGGCAGAATCGTCCACCCAAAGAACCCAATACCAAAACACAAAAGGAGCAATATAGTATACGTGGTCTGATGCAGTAAGGAGTGTGCAGACTTCTACATATGACAGGCAAAACAGCCATTAAACAGAAGGATGGGACAACAGCTCAGGACCAGAATCAGCAGTACACCTCCACTTGAAGGACAAAAGGCACTCATTCAAAGATGAGGATGTACACATATCAGACAGAGAAGATGGTTGGTTTGAGTGAGGGGCCAGGGAAGCCATTCATTGAGTATTGAAAACCCCTCTCTCAACAGAGGTGGGGGGCTCAGGCACAGTCTATCTGCTACTTATCAGGCAGTGATTTCAACAATCCTCAGACAAATCAAAATACTTCACACCACCACCACCAAGACCACAGCTCATGACCCATACTTTATGGATTTCAGCACTTTAAGCCATTTCCCACCTAATGGCTTATTGAGGCTATTGTCTACCTAACAAGTCTACTCAGGCCATTGACATCTTATGAGCCTATTTCAGACCAGGGTGACATGAGGTCAAATGAAACTGTAAAATGGAGGACTTGCACTAACTAGCTTTCCTCAGACTGATGAAGCTGTTTGGATGAGCAGCAAAACATTTCGATCTCTCAAGAAAAGAATTCTTTTCCACAACTCAACTTCCAGATAAATTCACCTATATGACTGAGAATCTTTACAGACTACCTTTATCTGGCCCTCACCACCAGGCATGAATTGGTCCATTAGGTAGGAATGGTAAAAACTTTTCACTGCAAGTAACCACATCTTCTTGGGATTAGTTATAAGGGAAAGGAAAGCTGAAGGCAGTATAATGTGTACCCTAGACTTTAAGATATTTAGGAGTAAAAATGGGATTGGGTTTTGGCCCATGGTTTCATCTGCTATGGGGATGGGCCAGTTTGCTCCTTATCCCAGAGATCACATATCATATAGGCAGATGTAAACCAGCCCATCCCTTTTCCTTACCTACCTGCAGCTTTTTGGGTCTTTGTCAGGGGTTACTGTTCTTTTGGTGGAAGTAGGATCACTCTGTTTTGGTTTTGTTCCAGCATATATAGTGGGATATAAAAAAGGAGATGGCTGGTGGGGTTTTTCAGTGTAGCCTCTCCAGAATCTAAGAACTTATTAATAAATCGAAACGTCCCATCTGCTCTCTCATGGAAGGGGAGACAGAAGAGAACGATAAAGTTAAAAAAAAACAAAAACTTGTCATTTAGCACTGCATTAGTTGCTCAGCAAACCAATCCAGTGCTATTACACTTGGAATTCATTTTTTTAAAATGAAACCTTCTTCTTGTTCCTGAAAAGGGGGGAGGAGCAGAGGGAATCTTATTTTATTTAGGGCTTTTTCCTTTTCCTTTACATGAGCAGTCGGCTAAATAGGGTCACTTGAGGTTCAGTGTGAAAGATCACCCCCAAACAACACATGGCAGTTCAAAGAGACCCTATTTAGGTTAATCCAGCCTGATCTAGACCTAGGCAATTTGGCCATCTAATCGCAGCCTTCATTTAAGCAGTCTTTAGAAAATACTGGATCAGATCTCATTGTTAGAAATGCAAAGAGAAAAGAGCTGACAAGGGATGGAAGTATATTAAATGTGAGATAATTATACAATCAGAGAATCATAGAGTTGAAAGAGACCTCAAGGGCCATCCAGTCCAACCCCATGCCATGCAGGAACCCCCTAATATAGGCACAGTAACAATTTCTAGAATAATTACAAGTGCATTGTATCTAAAGTAATGAAGGTGGCTGCATAAGGAGCTTTCGGATGAGCTAAGATTTAGAAGAGGCTTGGAAAGCAGGGTAAATTACCAAGGAAGGATAAAACAGCAGCCAACATTGGCAGAAAAAAAAGCAAGATTGGAAATAATAGATAAAAGATTCAATCAATTACTGATAAGGCAATTTGGAATCAATAATAGGAAGGTTTCTAGAATATTTAATTAAATAGTCCCTTTATGAGGACTCCAAAAACACTGTTACTACTAAGACAATGCAAGTTTCTCAAAAAGAACCAGCTACTTATCTGTAAAGGTGGTTCTTCGAGTAGACCTTCGTGAAGCCACACAGATGGGTTTCCCAGCGTGCGTGCACAGAGGTTGGACTTCCCTAGCAATAGAAAATTTCATTAGTCTCCTCCCCGCTGCCCCGTGCATGAGCGAGAGGTTTCCTGACTAAATGCCTCACTTCCCTTGCAACCACCAGTGTGAAAGTTAAGTACCAGAGATGGCATGAGGACTCGAGGGGAGGTGGGTGGGTAGTGTGTGGCTTCATGAAGGTCCACTAGAAGAACTACTTTTACAGGTAAGTAACTGGTTCTCTCTTAGTGGTCTTCGTGAAGACACACAGATGGGTGATTACAAGCAGTACTCACAGGATGGCGGGGAGTCACGCCATCACGAAGGTAAGGGGAGCTCTCCCAATGGAAGTGGTGGATCTCATCCAGGCATCCATCTGATAGAGCTTAATGAAGGTTGTAGGTGTTGACCACGTGGCTGCATTACATATATCTTCCAAAGGGATGCCCCTAAGGAAGGCTGCTGAGGAGGCAACCACTCTGGTAAAGTGAGCTTGAACAGAACATAGCAAAAGCCATTTGGCTAATTCATAAGCCAGTTTAATTGTGGAAATGATCCAGTGTGAAAATCGTTGGGGAGAAACAGTGGACCCACGAGAACTAGAGGGTAACAAATAAACAACCTTTGGGTGTTTCGAACAGGCACAGTTCTGGGTGAGTAAAAGGCAAGAGTACAATGAACATCCAAGGAGTGAAGGTCACATTCCAGAGGAGACGACGGATTCAGAAAGAAGGTAGGAAGGGAGATGGGTTGGGAAAGGTAGAAGAAAGAGACCACCTTAGGGAGAAAGGTAACATCAGGATATACCACCACCTTGTACTTATAAAACTGAAGATACGGAGGGTTGTAACGGAGTGCGCAGAGTTAACTACACCTTCTTGCACAAGTAATGGCCAGAAGAAAGGCCATTTTAAAAGTGAGGAGGTGGAGGTCCATAGTGGCAATAGCCTCGAAGGCCGGCTGTGTAACTTGTTGCAGGACCAGAGAGAGAGAGAGAGAGACCACTGAGGTGGGACTGGTTTTCAGTTAGGGAAGGTGTTTCTCAAACCTCGCAAAATCAATTTCATATGGGGATGTCTGAAATAACTAGATGCTACTGAATTGAGTGTCTGCTTAGCCACAATAGCTGAAAGGTACACTCTTAGAGATGCCATAGAAAGGCCAGACTTCAAGAGGTACTGTAACACATGAGTTAAAGATGGGTTCAAAGGTGAGAAGCCTTTCTCAGAGGCAAAAGAGAGGAATCTTTTCCACTTGTAGCCATACACGCAAGATATAGAAGGTTTCGTACTAGTGTCAAAAACATTCTCCATCAGTTCTTGATCCTCCAAGCAGTAAGCTGTAGACGAGGGAGACATGGGTGGAGAATTTGACCTCCTTGGTGAGATAGAAAGTTTGGAATTACAGGGAGGCAACGTTCAAGAGATGGGCCACGTTCAAGAGATGGGTGAACCATGGCTATCTGGGCCACCAAGGTACTATGAGGATGATGTCTGGTCTCTTGTAATATTTTGGTGACCACCCGCTGAAGGAGAGGGATTGGGCTGAAGGCATAGAGGAGGTTCATTCTCCAATAATCGAGAGGACCCATTGATCCATTTTTATTGTCTGCCATGCTGGTAGAAAAGGCAGATTTGTCGAGGAGAGTCAGAACTCTTCACGTGGTCTCCTATCTCTGGGTTTGGAAACATTGGCGGAAAGAGACTTTGATTTCTTTCCCTTTGTAGTGGTGATGGAAGAGTAGGAGGAAGGATGGGTAGATCGGTCTCGAGTATATTGCCTTTGGTAAGAGGCTCAAAATCCAAAGTTGTAAGCCGTCATTTGGGCTGAAAACGAAAGGGCTGCTGCTGCCGTTGTGGGATGAGATTCAGCTTTTTGGCAGTGTTCTGTTTTTTATGACAGTCCTCCATGAGGTCATCTGTAGTGGGGTGAAATAGGCCATCACCCTCAAAAGGGTGAGTTTTATGGTCATCAGAGAGACCTGCGGAACTGTGGGGCAGGCCAGGATGGAGGGGCTCCACGACGAAGAGTGCCGCCCACACCTATGGATATAGAAAGGGAGGAGTGGATAGCCAAGCAGAGGCAGAGGGAGGAAGCCAGAGTCACTCGGCTGAGGGAGGAGGATGAGCAAGAAAAATTAGGAACCCTCAGGAGTGGTGGAGATCGATGAACCCTCAGGAGTGGTGGAGAAGGAAAAGGCGGGAGACCCAACCAATCCATCTGTAGTGGGGTGAAATAGACCGTCACCCTCAAAAGGGAGATGTTCAATATGAGTTTTATGGTCATCAGAGAGGCCTGCGGAACACAGCCATGAGTGCCTATGGAGACCTATGGCAGCTCCCAAAACCTTAGAAGTGCAGTCAAAGGCACGCTGCGAGAGCCATGGCCTCTCCAAACAAAATAGAGGCATCAGCTTTCTTAGAATCGGGAATGAGATCCAGAAAGGGTTGCATATGCAGAAAAGTTCTCTCTGGTACGCCCCCATGGCTCCCTGATAGTTCACAATTTTGAACAACAAGGCGGCAAAGTTGTAGATGTTTCTTCCGACAGTATTCAATTTTCAGTCTTCTTTCTATGGTGGAATTGGGACCTGTTTGGATCTAGATTGCACTTGTGACAAAGCCACCACAACAGAATTAGGCTGTGGGTGTTTGCTCAGGAATGGTGCCTTTTCATCATGTACTTTATACAAGGATTCTATTTTCCTTGAAACTGAGATGGATCCGATCTTTTTGAAGGATTCCTCTGCCATCGAAAGAAATGATGGTATCATGGAAAGATGGACTGGTGCAGCTTCTTCTGTCAAAATATTCCCAAAATATGATTGGTATGCCGAGGTTGAGGATGATGCATTGGAAGTTCAAAGCATTTAGCCATTCACATGACAAAGTCTGTGTAGTTTCTCATGGCCTCCGAAGAAGAGGGAGGAGAGCACTCTTCTTTGTCAGAATCAGGAGTAGTGGCAAAATGAGATGACTCCTGTTCTGCTTCCTCGACTTTGGAGGCTGAATCTGAATCTGAAGGCGTGTTCGAAGTTGACAGAAAGAGACGGATGATCAGAAGCTGATGCATCCATTGATTGGATGGACCAGTTTCCCATTGAATCAGAGGGAAAAAACTGGAAAGGGTGGTATCAGTACTGAGAGAGAAGAGTGGGCCGAGGCCGAGGCCATCGGCACCGAAACCGAAGACCTGCATCTTTTTTTTAGCAATCACAGGTAGAGTTTTGGGATTGGTCAATGTCGAAACAGAAGCAGTGGTAGGCACAGGCACAAGAGCGGCAGCTGGAGTTGGTTTTGGGAGAGAAAGCTGCGAACCAGCAGATGGAGTTGAGGGGTCCTCGGCAAGGCACGCCTGCTTATGGTGCTTCTTTTTATGGTGCTTTTGGCTTTCCAGGCAAAGGCAACCAGATTCGGCAGCTCAGACATCAAAGTGTCTCTGATGGGCACCAAAGTGCTCGGCGAATAAGAGGACCTGGAAACATTAGAAGTGCAGACTGTGAAACCATCAAAAGTGATGGGGAGGAAGCCTGGTGGCCTACCTGAGTAGCAGAAGGTACAGTTGAATCCAAAACCTCTGGATGTTCCCAAATCTCCATCATGGGATCGGTAGCAGAATTGGACAAAGAGGTATTTCATGAGGCTGATGTTGGGTGGTTGATCCAAAACAGATCAACCCGAAGACTCAGATGCAAAGAGAAGGTTGACTTGCAGATAATGAGAAAAAAATGTCGTATGGATCCAAAGGCTCAGTATTGAGGAGGATCACATTGGACAACTTTGAAATCGAAGTGACAGACTTTTTAGAAGAGGGCTTCAACTTCAACTTCTTCTCTAGAACAGGCAACTTATGAGATGGAGCTTTTTTGGCAATGGACAGACTCATAACAGTCGAAGGAGGAGATGTAGCCTTCATGGATTGAGGAGATTGCTCCTCTGATTATTCAGGGCCTGAGCACTGAAGCCTCTACAGATGGAGCAGGCTTCATGATGGTGGGATTCCCCAAGGCAATAGAGACAGTGGAGGTGTGAGGGATTTTAGCCCCACACAAAAAACACTTCCGAAGGGGGACAGAAATGATATAAGAATGAAGAAAAGAAGATAATTGCTGCAGGGAAAAGCTTCTCACATGGAGACTTAACTAAATGCAACTTCTTATCGTGGCAGTAAGAGGGAACTGAAGCGTTTGGGTGGGAAGCCGCTCGCACATGTGCAGGGTGAAGGGAGAAGAGACTAACGAACTTTCCTATTTCAAGGGAAGACCGACCTCCGTGCGTGCGCTCTAGGAAACCCATCTGTGTGGCTTCACGAAGGCCACAAGGAGAACAAGCTATGCCATTCTGATCCAATTTCTTCTTTATATAGTCACAGGTTAGATCGACTGGGGAATGCAATGGACATATAATGCATCTTGGCATTCCGGAAGACTTTTGACAAGGTCCCTCACATTTTTATGAATATGAGGGTTACATAATATTGTTGAAGCAGTATATATGAAAAGGATCTAGGGCAGGCATGTCCAAATTTCAGCCCTCCAGATGTTTTGGACCACAACTCCCACAGTCCTTTGCCTTTGGAAATACATGCTTGAAATTCTGGGAGTTGTGGTCCAAAACATCTGGAGGTCTGAAGTCTGGACATGCCTGATCTAGGGGACCTTAGCAGAACACAAGCTAAATGTGTCATGTAATGCGGCAGAAAAAAGTACTAATGTGATTTTAGGCTGCATCAACAGTAATATAGTTGTAATAATGCCCCTCTATTCCACTTTTTTGTGGAATAAATCCAACAGCAGAGTGGTGGCGAGGTCTGACCCTCCTTTTTGTGCCACTGGTAACTCTGTGCCCCAAATAGGGTGAACTGAACTCAGAGTTCCTCCTCCCCCACTCACTCATGGTGATTGTTTTTGTTTTGTTTGTTTTGCTTTGCATGCACACATGTGCAAAGCTGCGGCCCCAAGGAAGAAAGCCCTGCCCTACAAGGCTGAAAGTTACAGGAAGCATTGTGGGTGACCTTAACACCCAAGCAGGCTCATAAAAGGAGATGTGGCCCCAAACTGTTGGAAGAGAAGATGGGCAGCTTAAGCCCTCTGCCCGAGGAACCTCTTCACTTCAAGCTGGCCCCTAAGTGACCTTTCTTCTTCCAAAGCCCCCAAAACATTTGTAGGGCTAAACGTATATATTTAAAATTCTCCTGTGGGGGCTGTTTGCAAGGATGAAGAAAACTGGACATTGATGGGTGCTATTCCATCTACACGTGCACATCTATGTAAATGCAGAATTGCTCCCAAAGAAACAGACTTTTTTCTTTTCAAAACGACCATCTTGACAACGTCACAAACATCGGTGTGAATCATCTGGTAGCGTCATGAAGAGTCCTATGAACTGAAGTGGGTTAAAATTATTAAATGACACCGGCGTGGTAACCTCTACTACCACATGCTTGGAAAGCCACCCCGACAACATCTGGCAGCATTAGAAAAAGGTAAACAAGTTCAAGGAACATGGATGAAGAAGGATGTCTCATAAAGCCACAGGCATGACAGCTCTGGCATCCAGCAAGGCAGCTGGATGGCCTCTTTTGGAATTGTCTGTGCAAATCTGGTCACTATATTAAAAGGAAGGCAGAGAGACAAGGTCCAAAATACACAAGACAGCCAACCCCAGGATTCATCTCTCAGAGAGCCGCTTTGTGAGAGACTGGCAAAGAAATGCCTCTGTGATTCGGAAGGGGGAGAACAGGGAGACTAAAGAGGCAAAGCGCAGGGACATTTATGGGATCTAAAGGGAATGGAAACATACTGATGTCAAAGAGCTGTTCCTGATTGCATGTTCCCTGTCCAAAAGCCTGTGGACTGACGAGGGCTAGCCGAACAGCAGTAATTTTGCTGCATTTCTATATATAGAAGAATGTAACACATGGGACGAAAAGCCAGTGGGTAGGCTCAGGGCCAGGAAGCAGGCAAGGAGGGAATCCGAAAGACACGGAAGGAGAGGATACGGCTGAAACTCTTTTGCTCCTTTAGTTGCTGATCTTGCACTGTTCATCTGTTCTAGTTTGAAGAGGAATTGTTTGAGAAATGGGTAGTCCTTTTTTGAGTACCCTGGAAAATCTGCACCCTGCATTGCTTGGGTAACTTAAGTGTTCTTGGACTGCCGCTCTTGGACTGGGAAACCTTGGCCAGCACAGCTAGTGGTGAAAGCAGCCGGGAGTTTCAAATGCATTGCCCATGACTGGGAACCACTGATCTAAGTGAAAGGGAGGCGAGTGGTATAAGAATCTTTCCTGTCTGCATGTTTTTATCCTATATAGATAGTGTCCAAAAAGGGTTTTTTTTGTTGTTCCAATATTTAATTCACGTGGCTGTAATCCAAAGCGGCCTGGGCTTTTATTTGCACAGACACAGAAACAACCCATTTCCTGTTTTTGTCTCCAGATCACTGTGCCTTATCTAACCATGTTTTGTTCTGAGGACCTGCAGACTTTGTGAGCAGGGTTTTCTCCCTCCCTGTGGGTGGGTGAAAGACGCTGCAGTAGGGAGAGGATTCCTGGAAATCTGTTGGGATCTTGGCCTAAATTTCTGACACGACGATCATCACAGGATCTCTGCCCCACAAAGCTGAAGCAGACTATGGGCCTTTTTACACGACCCCTAAGATCCGCTGGTCCCTTAAATTCGGACCAGACATCTTGAGGGTTCGTTGTTGTTCCTCCGTCCCCACCCGCTCTGCATTTCTTTGTTCTGTCTGCGTGAGGGGAGGGAGGGAAAAAAAGCCTTAGACAGAGACAAAAGAATGCATTCTTACCTCCGGTGCTGGTGGAGGTTGCTCCAACCTCCGTTTACTTCCTGGTTCCTCTTTAAGGGGCGGAGGCATAAGAAAAACAACAGAAAGAAGCGAGGAGAGCTCAGGCACTCTCCGCATCAAATATTTTTCACCATCAAAAAGCAGGTACAAGAAAACTGCGCTGGGTTGCGCTAAAGTGGGCGGGGTCGCACTTAATTGTCTGCAAACTCCGGAGCTGGTGGGTAAACATTTTTAAGGTCCGGAGCTTGCAGCCATTTGCGGCGGAGCTTAGGGGTCGTGTATAAACGCCCTATGTTCTCCTACTGCAGTACTTCTAGTTTTCCAAACACTTTGAGCACACCTGTATATAGACAAAACATTACATCAACCAAGAAGAGTTAGGCTGTAAGAAATTTTTCAAGGCTGTCAGATGAATTCAGCTTCACGTTTGCTTATTCTGTCATCTTCAATGACAGCACCTTTCTGCTATAGAATCAGAAGACAGGTATTTTCTTTCTCCCATTCACCATCAGTCTAGTTTTGCACCAAACCTTCTTCACTGCATTTAATAAACAGGCATTTCCTGGGTTCCAGTTAATGTGCAAAGCCACCATGACTAACAAGTCTGAAAATTTGACACCACCTTGAGAGAGGCAAAGAAAAAGAAGAAGAAAATCTGCCTTCTCCAGCAAAGTTTATAGAAGCAGGTGTGGCTGGGAAGCAGTTTCTCCAAAGCAACAGCAGCTGTGTGTTTAAGTTATCGTCCCATGCCCAATACTAATTCCTAGGGACTGGTTCTTAGTAAAAAGATATCAAAGACTTTCCTTTTAGCTTCACCACTGTTCCAGGTTGCTGCTTTTTTCAAATCCTCAGAGGCATCATTCCTTTTATTATCTGGGAAATGCTCCCTGGATTGACTATTGTGGAATACAGGACAACGAAATGCTAAATGCAAGTTGTAGTCCAGCATTTTCATTGCACATCATTAGCTAATACTGTGATTACATGCAGTAATGCAAATAGAAGCCAGCAAGAGTCTTTGTATGGTGCAGGAATTAGTATGTGCCTCTTGACAATATTATTGTTTGTTTGTTTGTTTGTTTCATTTTTATACCGCCCATCTTCCAACAGGAACTCTGGGCGGTTTACAAGGTAAAAAACATAAATAATTGCACATGTCCCCAATATCACAGTTTTCTTTGGTGAGGAGGGCAGTATGAATTGAGCATTCATATAGATCACATATATGAAACATGATGTAGTGGAAAGGAAGGAAACACATCTGCTCTGTCACAGCATGGATATACATGATGGTAAAGAAGCATGTATACCAGTGTGGGAAGACCGGAGGGGTACAGAGCTACTCTGACACATGAAGACAAGCCAAGACATTAAACATCTGGACCAAATCACTGCATGTTTCAAGAATATTATCTACAGTCAGAAACTCCTTTTTGAGAGAAATAAATACTTTGGTCCTTCTGTGAAAATAGTACAATAAATAGTTGTATCTAGGGGCGTTTATACACGACCCCTGAACTCCAGGGCAAATGGCTCCCAGCTCCGGAGCTTAAAAATATTTACCCACCAGCTCCGGAGTTAACAGGAAATTAAGTGCGACTCCGCCCACTTTAGCCCGTCCCAGTGCACTTTTCTTGTACCTGCTCTGGGACAGTGAAAATTATTCAATCCGGTGTAAAGATAGTGAGTGCGGGGCTCTCCTTGCTTCTGTTTTTTTTTTTTTTTTTGGCTCCCGCCCCTTTAAGAGCTACTTTTGCAGAGACGAGAGGCAGAACGAGGTGAGTGGCATGCTTTTCTTTCTCTTTTCCTCCCTCCCCTCACGCAGTCAGCAACCAGAAAGTGCAGAGGAGGTGGGAAAGCCCGAAGAGCGATGAACCCCTAAGATCTCTGGTCCGAATTTAAGTGGCCAGCGGATCTTAGGGGTCATGTAAAAAGGCCCTAGGTCTTGTGAAGTGCTGTGACAGCATCCTTGATCTGAAAATGACTGAAGGCAAGCCTATTTTACATCTCTGTTCAGCCACACAATGAACTTTCCAATATTAACAACTTTGCATCTGGAGAGTCCAACTGCATCCCCTCTAGTTATCCAAATATTTTCTGAACCCAAAAACCCTAGTGTATCGCAAAGTAAAACTGAAAACAAAGAGACTGCATCACCTGAAGAAGGAAAGAAGATAAAAAAATGATACCAGTAAGACCTATAACCAAAGAAAAGTGGAGGAATTCCCCCATGTACTCAAGGAAGCTCTTCCTGGCCCTGCTGAAGATAATGCATCTAAACGTTGGGAACATTTTAAGAATGTTTTTTATAACACTGCTTTATCAGTATTTGGCAAGGAGACTCAAAAGACAGCAGATGGGTTTGAAGCCCACTCAGAAGAGCTGATGCCAGCTATTGAGGAAAAGAGGAGAGCCTTAACCGCATATAAAAGCTTGTCCCAGTGAGCGCAACCTACAGGCCCTGCGAGCTGTTCGTAATAAAGTCCAGCAGACTGCCAGGAAATGTGCTAATGATTACTGGCTGCAACTGTGTTCTCAGATTCAGACGGCAGCTGATATAGGTAACATCAAGGGGATGCATGATGGAATTAAACAGGCCTTAGGGCCAATACATAAGAAAACTGCACCCTTAAAGACTGTTTCAGGTGAGATCATCCAGGATCGCGAGCAGCAGATGGTACGCTGGGTGCAGCACTACTCTGAACTATATTCCAGAGAAAACACAATAACCGAAGAAGTCTTAAATAATATTGAGGAGGAGCTTGGAGGAGCTTGACAATGAACCAACACTAAAAGAACTAAATGTGGCTCTGGATTCACTTGCCTCTGGCAAGGCACCTGGAAAAGATAACATCCCTGCTGAAGTTCTGAAGTGCTGCAAAGAGATCATTGCCACTGAACTGTACGAAATCCTCTGCCTTTGCTGGAGGGAAGGGGGAGTACCACAGGATATGAAGGATGCTAATATTGTTATGCTTTATAAGAACAAAGGGGACAGCAGCGACTGTAACAACCATTGTGGTATCTCTCTTACAGGTCCACTACTGATATGGTATTTTCCCTCAGGCAGTTGCAGGAGAAATTCAGGGAACAAGGACAGCCACTTTTTGTAGACTTCATAGATCTTACGAAGGCATTTGATATGGTTAGTAGGGACGGACTCTTTAAAATACTCCTCCGGGTTGGATGCCCACCCAAGCTCCTTAACATCATTAGGTCATTTCATGAGGATATGAAGGGCAATGTAGTTTTTGATGGCCTAGTGTCAGATCCCTTCGACATCCGAAGCGGAGTGAAGCAGGGGTGTGTCCTTGCACCAACCTTGTTTGGGATCTTCTTTGCTATCATGCTGAAGTATGCTTTTGGAACTTCAACAGAGGGTATCTATCTTCGGACCAGATCAGATGGAAAACTCTTCAATCTCTCTAGATTGAGAGCAAAGTCTAAGGTACAGGTGAAATGTTTGCGGGATCTCCTCTTCGCTGATGACGCCGCCATTACTGCTCACTCTGCCGAAGATCTCCAACAACTCATGGCTCATTTGAGTAAAGCTAGAAATCAGCCTGAAAAAAACACAAATAATGGGCCAGAATGTGGACTCTCCTCCTCGCATTACAATTTCTGCAAAAGAACTGGAAGTTGTCCTTGACTTTGTGTATCTTGGCTCAACTATCTCAGATACACTCTCACTAGAGTCTGAGCTGAATAAATGTATAGGTAAAGCAGCTACTATGTTTTCCAGACTAACAAAGAGAGTATGGCTCAATAAGAAACTGACAGAACATACAAAGATACAGGTCTATAAAGCTTGTATACTGAGCACACTTTTGTATTGCAGCGAGTCTTGGACCATCCATGCCCGACAGGAAAGAAAGCTTAATACCTTCCATATGCGCTGTCTTAGGCAAATATTCAACATTACCTGGCACGACAAAGTTCCAAATAGCACAGTCCTGAATCGAGCTGGAATCCCTAGCATGTACACTTTATTGAAACAGCGACGTCTACGCTGGCTTGGACACATTGTGAAAATGGATGATGGCCGGATCCCAAAAGATTTCTATATGGAGAACTAGTGCAGGGAAAGCGCCCCAGAGGGAGACCACAGCTGCGGTATAAGGATATCTGTAAGAGGGACCTGAAGGCCTTGGGAATGGACCTCAACAGATGGGAAACCCTGACCTCCGATCGCACTGTCTGGAGGCAAGAGATACAGCATGGTCTACATAAATTTGAAGAGGCATTTGTCCAACAGGCAGAGGAAAAGAGGCAGGCACGGAAAGAACGAAACTCGAGGACCAGGCAAGAAACAGAATATATCTGTCCCCAGTGCGGTAGAGACTGCCATTCCCGAATTGGTCTATTTAGTCACACTAGGTGTTGTTTTTAGGATCTCTACTCCAGGCATGATACCATAGTCTTTCGAGACTGAAGGATGCCAATGCTATGCTATGCTATGCATCTGGAAAGCCCAATTGCATCCCCTCTAGTTATCCAAATATTTTCTGAACCCAAAAACATGTAACCTGTGCATGAAATACTGAGAGACTGAAGTTACAACATGCTGGCTAATATCTCAGCAGAAAACAATACTGTATCACAATCTACAGTAAGAACTTTTCCTGCTACATTTTAGAACTACCGTATATACTCAAGTATAGGTCGACCCGAGTATAAGTCGAGGCCCCTAATTTAACCCCCCAAAACTGGGAAAATGTATTGACTCGAATATAAGTCTAGGGTGGGAAATGCAGCACGGCCTGGCAGCTCCTCCTTTGTGAGCTGGGGGAGTGGTGTGTGATGTTTAAAATGACTTTTAGCCACTGATGCAAGTGCTTGGGTCAGTGGCTAAAAGTCATTTTAAACATCGTGCACCGCTCCCCTGTGATGCAGAGGGGGGTCATGAGAAGCGGCACACAATGTTTTAAATGACTTTTAGCCACCGACCCAAGCACTTGCCTCAGTGGCTAAAAGTATTGACCCGAATATAATTCGAGGGCCCCTTTTTTCAGCCCAAAATTAGGGCTGAAAAACTAGGCTTATATTCGAGTATATACAGTAATTAGCAGGAGACTCGGTCACGACTGTAATGACACAACACACACAGCATACCTGTAAAATATTTTTTAAAAACTGATTATCCTAGGCCAGAAACTACATTGATAGATGGGATAACAATAGAATGGTTTCAAGCCATAGAGACGGAATCTTTACACAAATATGCAAATAAATATGGAAAACGAGACAATGTCCCAAAACTGGAAACATTCAATATATACCCCAGTCCATTGAAAGGAGATGCCAAGGAATTGCTTTAATTTCCCACACAAGCAAGCAAAGTGATGCTCTTGGTGTTGCAACAAAGGCCTTCATCTTATATGGAGTAAGAAATGCCTGATATTTAAGCCAGATTCTGAAAAGGAGGAGGCACTCATGATCATATTGCAAATTTATCTTAGCTACTGGAGAACACCAAATAATTTCAGATCAGTCTATGCATTATATACTACAGTACAACAAAAATGTTGACTGTGTAGATCATGAGAAGTTATGGGCTGTTCTGAAAGAAATCGATGTTCCCCAGCACTTGATTATCCTGATGTGTAATTTGTATTGTGGACATCAAAGCTACTATTAGGACAGAATACGGAGAGCCAGAATGGCGTCCTACAGGCAAAGGTCAGAAAAAGGTGCATTTTATTTCCTTATCTATTCAGCCTGTATGCAGAACATTTCACATGGAAAGCCAGACTAGATTCAGATGAAGAGGAGTGAAAAGTGGTGGAAGAAAGCAACAATAACTTGAAATACCTTTGGCTGAATGTGAAAGAAGAAAATACCAAAGCAGGCCTGCAACTGAACAAGACAAAAATAGTATTATGTACAAAGCAGGACAGCTTTCGCTTCAACATTATTTATTAATATTAATAAATATTATTTATATTAATATAGATAATATTTATTATTATTTAGAGTATTTTACCCAGTAATGAGGGACAATATAGAGTCCAGTACAATTAAGACATACAGTATTCAAGTTTGAGAACAGGGAATTGGGGGACAACATTAAAGCTACAAGAGAACGTGAGCAGTTAAAGAGAGAGTAAAAATCCCATTAAAAAGTTATGAGTGATGGAAACTAACATTGAAAACATAGTGTCAATGCAATCACACAAGATAACAGCCACAGAAGAACTACTCAACTTTAGAACTGACAATGAAGATATAGAAATACAGAGATTTTGTCTACCTTGGTTTAATCATCAATCCAAATGAAGACCACAGCCAAGAAATCAGAAGAGTGAGTTTCAAAAGGGCAGCGATGAAAGAATTAGAAAAGATAATCAAATGTATGGATGTCTCACTAGAGACAGAGACCAAGATCATCCATACACTTGTATTTCCAGTCATTATGTATGGATTTGAATGCTGGAGAGAAAAGAAAGCTGATGGGGGGGGGGACCAGATTCATTTGAACTGTGGCAGTGAAAGAGAACTTTGCAGAAACCCTGGTCTGCAAGAAAGACAAACAAGTGGGTCCTAGATGAAATCAAACCTGAATTATCTCTGGAGGCAAAAACGTTGAAGTGGAAGTTGTCCTGCTTTGTGCATATCATGAGAAGACAGGATTCTCTTAAAAAGACAATAATAATGGAAAAAGTGGAAGGTAGTAGTAAAAGATGAAGACCTAAACCAACATGGACTCAAGGAGGCCACACACTTCAGTTTACAAGAACTAAGCAGGGCATTTTGAAGATACAGGTCTCTGTGAGTCAGAAGCAACTTTATAGCACACAACAATTCTAGAATAAGGTCATTACTCACTGTTCTCTTAT
This sequence comes from Phrynocephalus forsythii, assembly GCA_029282475.1. Lineage (NCBI taxonomy): Eukaryota > Metazoa > Chordata > Lepidosauria > Squamata > Agamidae > Phrynocephalus > Phrynocephalus forsythii. Next base: position 137,457,399 of record JAPFRF010000001.1, on the reverse strand, counting down.
GTTGCAAGTACAGCCTAAGCCCATGACTTGACAACATTTATGACTATGAATCAAGATAACCATACAGCTGCAGGTGAATTCTATAATCTGGATCTATAGTACCACCCCTGTATCCACTGATTTGCTATCCGTGGATTCACTTCTCTGTGGCTGGTGATCAACAGGTGGTGTGGGTGGTAGGGTGGTGGGGGTGAAAGCTGTGCCACGCTACTTGGCCGGCAATTTTGCCCCAGCACCTCACCACTCCCGCTGGGCAGGTTGGCGGCCCTTTGCGCTGCCCAGCGTTTGGATGGTGTTGGGGGTGAAAGCTTTTGCCCCTGACAGCCCACCACTCCTGTTGGCACCATCACCACTGGAGAACAGCATCTGCTCTTATCCATGGATTTCAGTATCCACAGGATGGCCCAGAACCGATCCCTCACGGGTACCTGGGTCCTTCTGTATCCATACATTGTCAGAATCTGATAAGGATATCTAACTTCCCCAGAAGTCCTACTGAGTTTTATAGATCTCCCACGCAAAGAACAGATTCACTGATTCATCATAGCTGATATTATCAAAGTAAAAGGTTAATCACTGAATGAAACCAGACAATCAGTGATAAGGTTTTCCAAACTCATCTCAGTATCTTTTTATAAAACTTTATTTTGTTGCAATAATTCCAGACAATTCCAAAACTTGTTAATTCTGTACAAGTTCTGTTTATTTACATTGTTTCTAGGCTCCATACATAAAAACAGCAAATCAAAAAAATGTATATCAAAAACAAATATACAAGTTTTACCATTTCAATGGATGTGAGGTAAAAAGGTTAGACACATATGTGTAAATGCAAAAGACTTATAGTTATAGTTATAGTTATAGTTATAGTTATAGTTATAGTTATGCAAAAACTGAAAGCTTAAAATACTGTAGACTTACTTAAAATATATTCTTGCACCTTGTAAAAAGTGTAGGCATTGCAATTTAGGCAACAGGTAAAATGTAAGGCTTGTTTGAATAAAAAATACAAAAGCATTAAAGCATAGGAACTCATAGCATACAAAAGCAAGTAACATGTCTCTAGAGCATTTCAAAGAATAAAATTATAAAAGCAAAAAGCTTCATACTCTCAGTGAAGGGCATGAAAAAGAATTTTAACTTTTAAAAAGTCAAAATACACAAAGTAAAAAAGCATTATTGAGTTTTAAGCCTGATGTTAACACAGAGAAAAATATTTTCTCACCAAGCCTTAGCCAATCAGGATCTATGCCTATGTTATATCCATTCATTTTTAAAAATTATTAACTCTTCCCCTCATGGCAGTTTTTGCACTAAAATAATCTTATTTATATATCTTTTCTGTTTAAAAAAGTTCATGAACCAATGTCAGGTACTAGAGTTGAGCTGGTTAGCTTCCATCTATCTGCAGTGTCCTGCAACTTTCTTGATTCTGTTGCTCTGTGCAGTTAGTTGTCCTGATCTGCTTTGCTCAGCTCTGAAAAAAATTGGATCACTTGATTATAACTTTAACTTGAAAAAGAATTCTGAAAAAGAACAGAGAGAAAAAAATCTGCTCCTTTTTCTGTTAGTAGACAAGAGCAAAGTGTGTGATGTGCTTAGATTTATTCAAGATTAAAAAATTGTACCGGCTTGGGTGAGACTTCAAAACTGAAGAATAAAGAATTAAAAAAATTAAAAAATTAAAACCTTCTTTAAAAATGTTGCTGTGCCCATGGGATATTATGACAGAAAAGCTTACATTGCTCTCTTTATCTCCTATATACAGTACGCCACTCGGTCTTCTCCCAAGACTGTGAGTGAAATAGGATTGAAAGCAGCTTTTCTACTAGCTGGAAAGTATTGTTTGTCGCAACATTCCCAGATGTTTTACAACAAACTGATAAAATGTTGTCATATAATTCTGGTGATCTGGCTGTTTCATAGACATTCAAAAGAGGGTAACAGGGAGACAGACATATAAGTAAACAAAATTTAATATAAAAGCACAGTTGAATTAAAAGCAAGTAGGAATCCACACACCAGACATCCATTCTTCAGGAACTCTTCTTTTCCCAAAAGCTTGACTGAAAAAGAGAGAGAGAGAGAGAAAGCAGGGAGGGAGCCAGCCTAGTCTCATCTTGAACGGGAATCCCACAGCATGGGGTACAACTCCCCAATAGTCATTTCTTAATCTGGCATAAAATTGTGCATTCAGGACTATGGCAAGACCCAGAGAAGAGTTTCTAAGTATCTCAAAATCTAGGCAGGCTTATATTGGAGAATTTGTCATACAAAAAGCTGAGATTTTAAAAATGTACTGTATTTGATGGCCTATGGTGGCTTTGTTTCTTTTTCCTTTTGAGATAACGTTTTTCCAAACAAACTTTATTTTAGGCCTGCATTTTCTTTATATATTTTTTCTCACACTAGAATCCTTTCTTATGTGCTAGGTTCGATCCAAGCAGTAAGGGCCTGTTTCTTTCCTGAATAACCGCTTGCAGAAAGTAAGGTAAAAGGCCTTTCCCCCATTTTAAGTGCACACAAATGCAATTGTTACTGACACAAAGCAGCAATGAATTGAACCAACTACAGTACTAACAAAGAAGGTACAAAGCAGGAGGGCAGGCCCAAATAGTAGGGCCAAGTTCCCCTGTCCCTTAGCCAGATGCTGTTCCAGAACAAAACCTATCACTTTATTCCATGACTGACAAGTTTATTCAAGAGCCTTTGATGCGGGACCTTGTCAAAAGCCTTCTGAAAGTCCAGATAAACAATGTCAATGTCAATCTCCTTTATCCACATGGTTGTTGACACTCTCAAAAAATTCCAACAGATTAGTGAGGCATGATTTGCCCTTGCAAAAGACATGTTGGCTCTCCTACAGCAGCACCTTCTCTGCTATGTTTATTTTATTGATTTTATTTTAATATATATTTTATACCGCCCATCTTCCCAAAGGAACTCTGGGCGGTTAACAACAACAGTAAATAAAAGTGGATCTCAAACACACGATACTAGAAATGAAAAGAAAAAGAACCGGAAAAATAGTGGAACAGGAAAAAATCTAGAGATCGCCAAATGCCTCTCTCTCAGAAAAGCAAGGTAGGCAGGGACTGTGCTACGTGCAACTCACTTGGCAGTTGGTTCCAAAGTGACGGGCCACCCACAGAGAAGGTGCAGCTTCAGGTTACCAATTTCCTAGCCTCCCTGGGTGTGGTCACCCAAAGTGAGAGCGCCTGCGACATTCTGGTGGTCGGGCCTCCGGAAGAGGTCTGTGCCTATTGTGACCTCTGTGCCTATTAATTTTAACTTTTAGGATTGTTTCCATCACTTTACCTGGGACACGTCAAATTGACCAGTTAGTAATTTCCTGGATCACCTCTGGATTGGTGGAGTTGATTTTCATTGAGCAATTAGTTGCAACACTGGCTCATGCCCAGAAGAATTGGGTAATGTGGCACCCACCCCAATTTTTTTGGAGGCGGCTGTTTCGTTGGTGGAGGCTTTCAATGCAGGTGAAGAACACAGTCCAGGCATGATTACTGCAGCAGACCGAGGCCAGAATAAGGAGCATTATAGTGGGGTGAGCCCAGTACCAGACAAGAATGCAGCTGAGGGATCGGCTGGATTAAATAAGACCAAGTCAGAGCGACAAGAAAAGGGGTCTCCAGGAGAAGTAAAGGTGGGACAGCCATTACTGATGTGGGGCCCCAGTCCATGGACTCCCCCCTCCCCGAGGAGTACTGTGAAGAAGGGAAGAGACCTAATCTCTTTCTCTTGTGGGCAAGAGGGACACATACAGCAGGAATGCCCCATGGAAGACTACGTGTGGGCGTCTGACTACCTGGCTTGCTATAAGGTGGGTGGGGCCTGTCACCTAGGATGGTACAGTGAGGCTAGAGTGGTGGAGGTCAAAATGAAAGCATTGGTAGACACGGGCTATAACAGAACGTTAGAGGACCCTTGAATGCCCTGAGTGCTGGAGAGATAATGGTACAGTGAATCCACAGTGATCTGAAACCATGTGCAACGGTAAAAGAGATGGTAGAAATCGGGACTCAACGATAGATGTTAAATGTAGGGGTAGTGCCCAGGCTGGGGTGTGAGATGCTGTTGGGGCGAGACTGGAAGGGGATTGAGTCGCTTACAGGTGACAACCTGTAACCCGCAGATATCAATACACTGCTAATGTCCTGGCCAGGATAGCAGAGCATCACCAGCACTGAGTTCTAGTACTACTCTTCCACGGTAACAGAGTGAAGTGCAGCAACAATTACTGCCACACAATCACCCTGTTTTGACTTCTTGACTCACTGTGTGAACTAAAAGTCACATATGTCTCCCTAAGAGTTACAAGTGATGGAACTCATACAGAAATCTCAGTCAGAAGACTGCTTTAAGGACTTCTTCTAGTCTGCATTTATTTACATGCCAGCGTTCCCTTCTACACACTCTGATTGGAGTAACAATATTATGCTAACACATGAGGTGAAGAAACTAATACTAGTACTAACTATGCTTTCCTCTCAATGACTCAAATTCAAATCTTATTTTGAGACAAACTACAGAGTTAGCAGAACTCATTTGGAACTTATCCATTCTAAACATCATATATAAAACAAGAGTGATTATGAACCAAACACTGAATGGGTCATGGATGGAACGGGAAGAAACATGGAAGAAAAGCATGGAATACATTTGAAGGCCAAACCATGGTTTGGCTGCAACATCTGAACTTAGCTGTGAAGAAACAAGTCTCTGAAAGAAAAAGGCCTGGAAGCTTCCTTACTGGGGGCGAGACAATGGAGAGAAAGTAGAGGTGGAGGGAACGGGCCTTTTTCCAGAGGGAGCATCAGAGGAGAGAGAATAAAGGATGTCACACTATCCCTGGGAACATATCGTTGTGGAGACCATCCCTGCCACTGGGACACCTGGACCCCACGCTGTGTCAACAGGAACCATGCCACAAGAAGAGCTAGCTTAGACGTACATGACTGGAACACTGGGGGAAGTGTTTTCTGGGACTTTGAGTTCAGCACCCGTTGCGCTAGTTGACAGCAGACTAGAGCAAGTACCCGGGCTCATTAGGAGAATATGGTATGAACCTCAGCATGTGACTGTAGTAGACAAAAACACTAGAGACGGAACTGTTTTGTTTGAAAATTCTTTAATAAATCTTGTTTCAAAGAGTGCCAGAGGAACCTTCTTACACTCCTTGTGACCAAGGACCAGGAGAGGGAAGCCGTGGGGAACCTGACATAAGGGCATCATACTTTGGGCATACTCACGAGAAGACAATTCTTGGTGGAAGATAAGTCATGCTGAGAATCACAATGAAAATAATGCTGAAAAGACCATCATGACATGTGAAATGGGCTAACACAACAAAGGAAACCACGGCCTTGAGCTTGAAAGACCTGGACAGGACTGTCAGTTGACAATACCTTTTCAACTTCACAAAATCAAAGAGATGCTGTAACTCAGAAGTGACTTGGTGGCCTTTAACAACACTGGCTTGCATTGACTCTTCCATGAAAGAAATTTCTATACAGCAGCAGAAAAGACTAAAGATTCACTTGATAAGGTTAAGAGAACCAAGCACGATAATTTCTCTAAATTACGCTAAATTCCAAAAGTTACAAGCATGTAGAAATGTATGCATCTGACTCATCTTATTAGAATTAATATCACTAAGACTGAACATTGTACTTCAAGTAGCATACACTTTGAAGAGAAGAGAGGTGACTTCCCCTTCATTTTCTACCAATCAATGTTAGTGGCATCTAGTGGAGAAGGTCACCATCCTATTCAAAAGAAATGTTTGGGATTGTTCTTGAACAAATGTTTGTTCTTTCTTCTTCCCCCCTGCTCCAATTCCCACCTCTGCCCAATCAGCAAATATCAATGTTGAACATTGTGTTATCTGCTCTTTCTGTTAATGTCTGCAGACGCCAATTGTTAAAACAATGGGTTGTCTCCTGCCCCATATCCTCACCACAATCCTGAAAGACTTTCCTCAGACCAAACTCCAAATGTGGGATAAGACTAACCAATAAAAAACATCATATTCTGTGTTAAATAACCTATTACACAATATAGAACCACCACTGCCCTGAACTGACTGTTAATTGTAATGTAGCCACAAACGTTCATATGGGAAAATGGCAGTTGCTGGTTGACCCACCCAGCGTGCCAAGCACTGCTCGGAATAAACAGGCACTTTGGGCTCATGGCCACACCGCTCTTTCCTGTCTCTGGGGTACGGAGACCACAGGCCAGGCCACAGTGAAGTCAGCAGCACTCGCTGCTGTTGCTAAACAGAAAGGGGTAGTAAGATGAAGCATGATACTGTCACAACAAATAAAGGCTGGAGTGCCCACTCTTCAAAATTCGAAGAATGGTACACTCTTCAAATTTTCTTCCAATGTTCCCATTATGAAGCATGCATTATCTTAATTAATCACAGAACCACAGTTTGACCTTCCAAAGACTAGGGAAAACCCAGCACACACCTACTTTATAAATCTTTATGGGGTGCCCTGTAGGATACTGTCATCCTCCCAGTGGTCTTTGAACTTCTGAACAGCTGCCACATCTTCAGGACTTGTGAGATACATAATTGTTTCCCAGAGGCTACTACATGACTTACAAAAGACCTGCAGCAAAATTCTTATGAAAAGAAAAGAAAATAATTTGCAATTAGAATACAGCTACAGTGGCCATGTAAGTATTCATCTGCTTGCCATGTCACTATTTTTAACCCACTGGATCCCGTATTACCAGTCTAGATCAACTTTTATTTGGTTTCACGTGGAAGCAACATTGTTCACTGTGACAGATTCAGCAGCCAAGTGCTAAAGAAGATGTTACACCTTAAAAGAACTAAGCAGTTGGTTCATGCTGCAATCCTATCAACAAGACTAAATTGTAGCTCTTTCCTGAGGATATTTATGATAAATTAACGTTTTCCCCTATATCTATGAACATCTGGAAGTTGAGACATGGCAACTGGACTTCTTTTCTTGAGAGACTGAAACGTTCCACTCCTCATCCAAGCAGCTTCATCAGTTTGAGGAAAGTTAGTGGTGAGACCTCCATTTTATAGTTCACCTTGATTTGAATAGTCTCATAAATTGGACAAAGGCCTGAATAAGCTCGTAAGGTGAACAATAGCCCAAAGAGGGTCACAGGAGGACCATGATCTGAATAGGCTCATTAGGGTGCGTGAAAATCCTACCTATACAACCTTTCCCATCACCAATTAATTATGGAGCATTAGCTATGGCATGGCTGGTGGAAGTGTGAAGTGCTTCTGATTTGTCTGGGGATTGTTGAAATCATTGCCTGAGAAGTGATAGACTGTGCCTGAGCCCCCCACCTCTGTCGAGAGAGTTGTTTTCAGTACTCACACTAATAGCTTCCCTGACCCTTCTCTCAAACCACCTCTCTTCTCTGTCTAATATGTATACATCCTCATCTTTGAATGAGTGTCCTTTGTCTTTCAAATGGAGTTACACTGCTGATTCTGGTCCTGGGCTGTTGGCCCTCCTATTTTGGGCCATCCTTCCTGTTTAATGGCTGTTTAGTTTCTCCAGTGTAGACATCTGCACATTCCTCACTGCATTGGACCATATACACTATATTGTCTAACGAGCCTATTCAGGCCTTTGTCCAACTTATGAGCCTATTCAGACCAGGGTGTATCTGAAATCAAGGTGAACTATAAAATGGAGGACTCACCACTAACTTTCCTCAGACTGATGAAGTTGCTTGGATAAGTAGCGAAATGTTTCAATCTCTCAAGAAAAGAAGTCCAGTTGCCATGACTCAACTTCTAGATAAACTCCCCTGGATGACTGAGAATTTTCACAGACATATTTCTATGAACAAATTTCCCAGTTTTGGTAAAACTTGCTGAAGCCAAAATGAACCAGTGTTAAAATCAGAAAAACCAACAGTGGAAATAGTGAATTGCAGTCCCAACCAAGCTCTCCTTGTGCTGTCCTACTGGAACTTGTAAGTTAAGTGACAGAATGATAGGTTATTCCCTAACTGACATATCCTCTCAAAAACTACCAATCCAGTAATTTATTTTGCATAGACAGAAGGGAGAAACAGGTAGAAAAATAGTCAAAACACCACAGCAGTTGTATTCTTACATTGTTTTATCTAATGTTATTTGGTATTAAACACACCAACAAACAATACAAACAGCTTTGTCCCTGTGATAGTTTACAGAATAATACATTAGTACCGTATGGTATAAATCAGCACATGTAAAACAACCAGATGTACTTGCTTGCTTACTTGCTTGTTTCCTTAGTACTTACTTATGTACCGTACTTAATTACTGGATTTATATACCACCCATCTAGCTGCTAAACTACCATATTCTGGACAGTAGTTCTTAATGAATTATATTATATTATATTATATTATATTATATTATATTATATTATATTATATTATATTATATTATATTATATTATATTATCCTTTCTCCCCAGAAGGACCAAAGGTGACTTACATCATAAAACAGTATCTAAAAGCTAAAACCAAAGCTATATAAATTTTTTAAAAGAATTAAACAAGTATTATATTAAAATAGTACTAAGATCAATATTAAAAACACACTTAAAACAGAGCACAATAAATCCATTTAAAAATCCTCTCAAACCATCAGACAGTCATTAAGAAAAAGCCTGCCTGAAGAGAAAGGTTTCTGCCTGCCTGCAAAGGACAGCAGAGATGAGGCTAGCTTAGCTTCCCATGGGAGGGAGTTCTAAAGCCTAGAGCAGCAACAGAGAAGGCCCTCTCCTGAGTACCCACCAAAGTCACCTGTGAGAGTGATGGGACCAAGAGAAAGGCTGACCCTGATGATCTTAAAGCCTGGGCAGGCACATATGGAGAGATATGTGACATTTGGACAGCTTGCATCCAACCAGAAAACAATCTGGCTGCAGCATTTTGGATCCTTGAAAGTTTCCAAACTCTTTTCAAAGGCATGTAGAGCACATTCTAGTAATCGAACTGGGATGTAACGAGGACATGTGTCTCTATTGCTAAGATAGACCTCTCAAGAAACAGGCACAGATGGCGCACTAGCTTTAACTCTGCAAATACATTCCTGCCCACCACTGAAAGCTTGGCATTCAGGCTCAGGGGGGAATCCAGGAGCATTCCCAAGCTGCACACCTGTGTTTCTGAAGGGATTGTAACCTCATCCAGCATAGGCTGCAACCCTTTTCCTTCCTTGACCTGCAATCCTATTCCTTGATCTGATTTTCAACTGACCAGGAGCACCTCTTGTCTGGATTAAGTTTCAGTTTATTCACCCTCATCCACTCTATCGCTGAGACCAGACACTGATATAGAACCAAGACAGCTTCCTTGGAGTTGAATGGAAAGGAGAAATAGGGCATTTATACACGACCCCTAAACTCTGCCGCAAATGGCTCCCAGCTCCGGAGCTTAAAAATGTTTCCCCACCAGCTCCGGAGTTTACAGGCAATTAAGTGCGACCCTGCCCACTTTAGCGCGACCCAGCGCACTTTTCTTGTACCTTCTCTCTGGAGGTGAAAATTCTTTGATGTGGTGCAACGATAGTGAGTGCGGGGCTCTCCTCACTTCTGTTTGCTGTTTTTTGGCTCCCACCCCTTTAAGAGCTACTTAAGAGTTTCTTAAGAGCTACTGGAATGAGAGGCAGAGAGGCAGAACGGGAGGTGAGCCACGGTCTTTCTTCCTTTTTTTCTCCCTCCCCTCACGCAGCCAGCAGCCAGGGTGGGAACACAGGAAGAGCGACAAGCTCCTAAGATCTCTGGTCCGAATTTAAGGGACCAGCGGATCTTAGGGGTCGTGTAAAAGCACCCATAGAGTTAGGTGTCCTCAGCATACTGACACAGAATCCCCCAAATTACTAAAAACTCTCAGAAGTTTCATGTAGATGTTGAATAGAGGGACACTACAGGCCAATGGCCAGGATGTTGAACAAGAGTCCCCTAGCACCACCCACTGAGTTCTCTCTCTCCAGGAAGGACCAAAGCCACTGTAAAACAGTGCCTCCAAGTCCCATCCTGGAGAGAGACCAGAAGGATACCATAGTGGGTGGTATTGGAAGCTGCTGAGGTCCAGTCGAACCAACAGGGACACGCACACCCTACCCAGTTCCTGGTGTAGGTCATCCACCAAGGGGACCAAAACTGTCTCTGACCCATAACCAGACCTGAAGCCAGATTGAAATGGATAGAGGTAGCATTAATATTAAATCATATATATGGAGAGAAAAAGCAATACACCTTGCCAAGTGGATAAATGTTTTGCCTGACCATCTGGAAGTCACTTAATATACTTTAAACTACGAAAATCAACAAATATACAAGTAAAATAGAGCTCACTGGATACAGGGCAAATGTTCTGTTATCAGGGAGAAATTCAATCAATGCAGCACTTAAGTGCCTGCAATTCATGCCTACCATGTGTATTAAAATTATAAATTAAGAGGCCGAGATAACACTAATGAAGGAACCCACTTCTGGTAAAAATAATCTAATTAGTTTAATATTTGAAATTTGTTTGAAATTTTTCTATATTTCATATACATCCACAATTTTAAATTGTGCAATCCTCTGATACAAATAAATAAATATAATAAACATGTATTTTTAATAATTTTACTATATTTTCACTGAATAACTATTACTTCACTATTATGTTTCACAGTACAGTATTTCTACTCAGCATGAGAAATAGTTTTACTGTAGATTGTCACATAGATTTTAATAAATCAGCTTTTTTCACAAGGACAAACACAACAACTTTACTATAAATATTTGTGTTCCATCTTTCCATTAATATGTCAGAATTATGATGTGTTTGCAAAGGAGAATTTCTCCCTTCTTTATCTGGTTAGAAATCACAGCCAAGTTCATTCTAGAACTTCCTCTAAGACAATGATTGGCACAAGATATGCTAGTGGGTTTTATGGCTCAATGTTCAGTGGAATTGTATTCTCTCAAATATAAGTTTGATCGTTTAACCATGACTCTGCACTGGGTCTAATTCATACAATTCATGATTATAACAGATAATTGTTTAATCTGTTATAAGAGACTAATTTCCTTCCCCAGGGATCTTGGCTTCTTAAATATGGAAAACTTTCATATGATATCATGCAACTTAATCCTGAGAGTTCTACTTTTTTCTCCTATTATTATTGGGTTTTACTGTCAAATGTATGATATTATTCTTTGGCTTATAAATATAATACACATATTGTTCATATTTCTCTACTGTTGTTATTGTATTTTCTTGGCCACTGTTGGAAACCGGATATTAGATTATACAAATTCTGATTCAGCACAGCTTTTCTTTTGCTCTTTAAGAAACCCGCAGTATCAATACACTGCTAATGTCCTGGCCGGGAAAGCAGAACATCACCAGCACTGAGTTCTAGTATACTCTTTTTCCACAGTAAGAGAGTGAAGTGCAGCTACAATTACTGCCAAACAGTCAACCTGTTTTGACTTCTTGACTCACAGTGTGAGCTAAAAGTCACATATGTCTCCCTAAGAGTTACAAGTGATGAAACTCATACAGAAATCTCAGTCAGAAGAATGCTTTACGATCATGCATGCACTTCCTCTAGTCTGCATGTACATGCCAGCATTCCCTTCTACACGATCTGATTGTAGAAACAATATTATGCTAACACATGAGGTGAAGGAACTAATATTAGTACTAACCATGCTTTGCCCCCAATGACTCAAATTCAAATCTTATTTTGAGACAAACTAGAGAGTTAGCAGAACTCATTTGATCCTATATAAAACAAGAGTGATTATGAACCAAACACTGCTGTAGAAAAATGGGTCATGGATAGAACTGGAAGAAACATAGAAGAAAAGCATGGAATACATTTGAAGGCCAAACCATGGTTTGGCTGCAACATCTGAATTTAGCTCTAAAGAAACAAAAATGCAGAAATTGCACAAGAGGGAGGAAAAATGCCTCTAACTGCTGTAACAGAAAGTAGAAAAGAGAGCCCTAGGGAATTTGTTTTAATTTAAACACAATGCTACAGATTAAACTGGGGTCCATAGTTCACTATTTATAGCCTTTGTTACTGAGTGATTTTATGAGCTATCAGCAAATAAATCTCTTTCTGCTTAGAGAGGTCTTGCTTAAAGGACAGATCTGTATGAAATATACGTTCTGTTTATGTGACTAATTTGCTTTTTGAATGTCAAAGCCAACTCTAAAATAAATAAAAATGAAGGCCCTATAGTACTTTTGTGGTGTGTTTTAAGACTGATTTTTCCAATACACAAAACCAGAAACAGAAACACTGCTGAGACTGAAGATTAAACAAAGACAAATAAAATAATAAATTTAGTGTTTCGATCAAACATCAGCAAGCTTTGCAGTTCATCTTTAGGTAACCTCAGAAATCAAATTGCAAAATACAAGTGATTGAAAGCCTGCTGCCAGTAAGAAACATCATTGCTAGTGCTGCATATTGGTACCATCTATTTGAAATATCCTGGATTTTAATCATGGGTATACTGCTAAATGAAATAAATGCACCCCAGTGTATCTCCCATAACATTTGGCTACTTTAATCCAAGAAATTCATTGCACTTCACTCCAGGTTTAAATCTGCTGAAATGTACAGGATGAATTATCCTACAAAGTTTCTTTTCTTTTTCAAAAATTGAATTTTGCAATTCAAACTACAGTATCCAATTGTGTTGAGTCCGGGGCTATTTCCCAAACTTTCTGGGTCAGATTTAAAGAGCCAATAAAACCTGACATGAGAGAGATTCTATTGGCTCCATTTATTCAGCTGAGAAAAAGCAGAACACTTCTATCAAGCAGGAAGAAGAGATCACCGCTGCAGATATTTTTCCTTACTTTTTACATACAATCTATTTACATTGTAATTCATTGTTCTTGTTAAGCTAAACATATCACCTTGGCTTCCTCATTTCCCCATATTGCACTCGCTAGTGGATCTTAGCTTCCTGTCCTGTCCTGTCCTTCATCTTATTAAACATTTACCACTTTGTCTTAACATTCCATGCTGCGTTCATCTTGTAATTAACACTTATCTCATTCAACTGACCCCTCAATTGAATACAGACCTCTCTACAATGGTAGAAGAATAACCAGTATAGATGTGACTGGATTTTGGGAGCAAGAAATACCTGTCGCTTGAGGAGAAGTGATTGCCACATTGGGATTTTCATCAATCACTTGGGAGCCTCAACCATTAGTTTAACTGGTGTAGCCCACCAAATGGAGGGTCATTCAAGTGGCTTGTAAGCAAGTCTACTCCTACCCTATCTTTTTCCCTCTATACAAAACGAGATGGCTGAAAGGAAAGTAGCATCTCATTAAACAAGAGAGGGCACTATCATTGTGCATAGCCTCAACTGGCTTTCTTCGCAGGGCATGTCCAAACATGAGGGGCACAAGACCGAGGAAGAACACAGAAGGACGTTGTATCTCCATGTGTACAGTACTTGTTTTGCTTTCCTATCTATGCCTTCTGTTTCCCCACCACCACCCTTCAGCTGTGAAAAAAGCCAGTGCAGTTCCTACAGAGGAGGACACCTTAGGCCAAAAGCAAAGTGTGCTGCTTATGACTGCCCCACCGTGCTTAGAGCAGGCATGTCCAAACTTTGGCCCTCCAGATGTTTTGGACCACAACTCCCACAGCCCTTTGCTACTGGAAATAATACAGGCTTGGAATTCTGGGAGTTGTGGTCCAAAACATCAAGAGGGCCGAAGTTTGGACATGCCTTGCTTAGAGCACCCTCTGGACAGTTTGCAATTTAATTATGGAGGCTATACACAGACTCTATCATACCAGAAAGTTAATTAATTTACTGACCTGGAGAGGGTAGAAGGCTGAGTCATCTTTGATTCAGCTACCTGAGCCTTTTTTTGGGATCGAACTCAGGTCAGGAACAGAGTCTTGACTGCAATACTGCAGTTCTACCACTAAACCATGAGTGTTCATTTGCTACATCTTGCTTGTCTGTCTCTCCCACTCATCCCTCAAAAAAACTTCAAAAAACCTAAACATGGATGAAGACCGGCCAATGGCACTAAACAGTAAGCTGGCTACCAGTTTCTGATTCCCTACATTACTGCAGCATGAGTAAGTAATAAAATGTTTCTTTTAAAAACAGGATATACCATACAAGCATTTGGCCCAGTTAAAGCAAGCCATACTTCATCTTGGAGAGTATGCAGCAATTCCCATAAAGGAAAGCATGGCATCTGAAGTTATGCTTTGACTACTAAGGTTTGGCAAGAAGGCCAGTTGTTTCATCTCAATAATACTTCTTGCTTTGTGCAAAAGCTTAACAGTCATTATGTGCAACAACTGTGTCATAAAGTTTCCTCTCGTCCTTGAGCCTTGACCCCTCTCGTTTGGAACTGTGCCTCTGGCCTACCATATAATTATGAGGTCTTCTGAGTAGATGCTAGACAGTACAATATTTTCCTGCAGAGCCAAGAAAATTAAACCTCCCAGATATCCCTTCATAACATCAAGACAACATCTTGAGTCAACATCTATTAAAAAAGAAGAAAGAACACACATTAAAAACCTGTAATTAAAAGAAACCAGAGCTAACATAACACTACCTTCCATCCACCCCAACTTGCCAAGAATTTTTCTCTAAGTATAATCTGATGTGCTGCCACATTATTAGTCAAGGGCTGGACTGGATTCTAGTAGAAGGAAAAGGGGCACTGGATAGGCAGAGAAACTGATTGTCATATATCACCAGGAAGGGTTGTTTGTACAACTATAAACTCCACAAAAATACTTGAAGCCAATTACAATATCAATGTTGCCAGCAGAGCAGTAATTACAAATGCCTACACCCTGGAATGAAGCAACGAAAATTAAAAGACGCCTGCTTCTTGGGAGGAAAGCAATGGCAAACCTAGGTAGCATCCTAAAGAGCAGAGACATCACTTTGCCAACTAAGGTCCGGATAGTCAAAGCTATGGTTTTTCCAGTGGTGATGTATGGAAGTGAGAGCTGGACTATAAAGAAGGCTGATCGCCGCAGAATAGATGCTATAGAGCTGTGGTGCTGGAGGAGAGTCTTGAGAGTCCCCTGGACTGCAAGGAGATCAAACCTATCCATCCTGAAAGAAATCAACCCCAAATGTTCACTGGAAGGACAGATTTTGAAACTGAGGCTCCAGTACTTTGGCCACCTCATGAGGAGAGAGGACTCCTTGGAAAAGTCCCTGATGTTGGGAAAGATTGAAGGCAAAAGGAAAACAGGACAGCAGAGAATGAGATGGTTGGACAGTGTCACTGATGCAATCAATATGGATTTGACCAAACTCCGGGAGGCAGTGGAGGATAGGAAGGCCTGGCGTGCTCTGGTCCATGGGGTCACGAAGAGTCGGACACGACTGAACGACTGAACAACACCACCACCCTGGAAAATTAGCTGGAGTGCAAAACAATATGAATACACTGAGCATCCTGAAGAGGGGAAAACCCTGCAAAGATCTAAGGAAAATACCCTTTATGAGGAAATGCTCTTGACTTTTGTCCTGTGATCATTCATCCATCTTCAATGCTACAAGTGCAGCCCTTCCTTGTTTAATGTGGCAAATAAGTAAATAAGTTTCCCAGAGAATTTGAGCAGTTTCATGCAATTCCTCCCTGCTCTAGAACCTATTAATGTTTGTGCTAATTAAAGTGATATATCTGTCACTGCTAAAAACTGTAGAAGATAGGGAAGACAAACGACATGGCAAACACTGCGTTTTAATCTAATCTAAGATTTTTCTCAGGAAAAAAATGAAAAGGGATACATTTTTGAGTATCTGGAATAAGGCCACATGAGTATTTCCTACCCTTAGTCCAATGATATGTTGTTCTCTATACTAGATTTACTTGTCACTTCAGGAAATCTGCCTTATAAGATACAAACACAGTGTCTCCAGAAAAGAACACTGCTTTAACAGAATAGTTACTGTCCTTGCTAAACAATTCTTGGAATAAACATCTTAAAGAGAATATCTAATAGGAACTGGTGCCACCTACCAATTGCTGTATGCCATTATGCAGACCTATCTGCTTGCTTAAATCCAAAATTATGTTATCTAGCAATTAACCTTCTTCAAGTGATCTTCCTTGCTCCACTGCACTCTCTGTTTAGATGCAGCAGCAGGAGGCAGCACCGGATATACTGTAGCAGCAACCTGATCTCCTCAAGGAGATTGAGAAGCAAGAATTTGCCTTCATAGCTGTTGTGTTCTTAGTGTAACCCGTGAACTGCCCGAGTTTGGAGTATATTAATAAATAGAAAGGAAGGCTCCAAACTTACCTTAGCTCCAGCCAAGCTCTAGCCGGGTCCCAGCTGGGCGGGGCCTGATCAAGCTCCCAAGCACAGGCAATGGGAGACAGGTGTGGGATGTGGGAGCTGGAGGCTGGAGAATAACTGAATGGGCAGGATTCTGGCTTGTCCAATTGGGGGCCAGCAGGCTGTTTCAACCATCCAATGGCCTGCCACGGGGTGTGTATATTATCTGGCCCTTGGGGCCTTTTTAGCAGGGCTTTTTATCCCTTTGCAACATGTGCCTTTGTGATGAATAAAGAGCTGAATTTCACTTGGGTGTTGCCTGGTTTCATCTGACCCACTATATAACAATAGCCATTTTAGTCTACATGTATTACGGTTCTGAAGACTTCTGCTAATGTCTGTTTTGCACATGACTGGCATGCTAGGACAAAACTTGTGGTAGCTCTAACAAAACAAAACGACAGGTGTTGCTTTCATATATTAGTATTTCTGCTGGAGAACCTCACATCTGGAGGTCCCTTTGTCTCTTCATCACCATAATCAAAGCACCTCACTTCCCATAAAGTCTGTTTCTCTTCCAAAACCAGTTCAACATTAATATATTTTTCAGTGGCCCCAGCACTTCCGCAAAAGTCACTCCCAGAAGGTGGTGCTGGAAGACTGCAGTTCACAAAAGATGTTATAAAGTTCCATTCCACCTCCCTGCTTGTTATCATCTGTGTGAAACTATTGGGAAAAATTATCTGGAGGCTGATAGCCCAATCCACCTGCAATTGTACCTCATACTTGCACCTATTAACCCTAGGGAAGTGGGGGAAACTCTGAACTAGTGTTTAGGAACATTTTTGGAATAGATTGTACAGACAACAAAACCCAGTCCAAGCAAGATTTGCATGGGAATTATATCAACAGCGCGCTTGCTTGGGATTTGTCTAAATCTGAAGAATGGTATTCAACTTGTGCTGCATGTCACTTCTGCCAGACAGAAGGCTCTCAATGACCTTGAAGGGCCTTGTACCAGTAGAAATCGTATATAGATAAATACAGTGGTACCTTGTATAAAGGAATTAATCTGTTCCAAATGAAATTATGTTAAGCAAATTTTCCTTTATACAAATCTCCCATCGGAATGCATTGAAAACAGAGTAATCCCATTTTTATGTTGTACGGATTCGCCCCATAGGAGATTATGTTAAGCATAATCCTATCACCGGAACTTTTATGTTGTACAAATTTTATATTATACAAACTGTTTATTATACAAGGGTCCACTGTACAGTATTTGCATACTGAAAATACTGTGGTAGACAGCCCCAGTAAACAGTAGGCCAAAAATATCACTGGGATCTAGGGAAATTGGTTTCCTCTAACACATCCTGAAGATTCCCAAGTGGTGTAGTGGGCAGAATGATGGACTAGGACTCTGCAGACCAGGCTTCAAATCCTTGCTCAGCCATGGAAATGCACTGGGAAGTGGAATTGGTAAAACCCCTCTTTCAATAGCTCACTAACCACAAAAGCCCTATTAAGTCATAGACTAGTTCCAACATGACAGCACAAAATAACAGCACCTCAAGGAGATAGTTTCTGGGCCCTTGGGATACAGAAAAGGAGAAGATGGTGGTGGAGGATGCTGCTATTAATCATCACAGCTTTTGTGAGATTTGATCTGACGGCTAGGGTGGTACCAATTTTTTTTTGTCAAGTTTTATGCCTCTTGCCTGGCACCTTTTTATATTGTTCTATTGATGTTTGTTTTTAACCTTTTTGTGTGAACCGCCCAGAGTTCCCTTTGGGAAATGGGAGCAGTATACAAATGCAAAAATAAATAAATAAATAAATAAATAAATAAATAAATAAATAAATAAATAAATAAGACCAGGATGCTTCAATAGTGGACTTCAGCCACTTCAGATGTCCCTCATCTTTCTCTTGACAACGCCCCATAGATTCTCCATGGGGTTCAAGGTCCAGCGAGTTTGCTGGCCAATCAAGCACGGTAATCCCATGGTCACTGAGCCAGGTTTTGGTACTTTTGGCAGTGTGGGCAGGTGCCAAGTCCTGCTGGAAAATGAAGTCAACATCCCCAAAAAGCTGATCTGAGGATGGAAGCATGAAGTGCTCCAAAATCTCCTGGGAAACTGCTGTGTTGTCCCTGGACTTAAGAACATAAGAACATAAGAACATAAGAAGAGCCCTGCTGGATCAGGCCAAAGGCCCATCTAGTCCAGCTTCCTGTATCTCACAGCGGCCCCACCAGATGCGTTTGGGAGCGCATGAGACTAGATATCTGTCTCCTGATACCACTCCCCTGCACCTGGCCCTTGAAGTACCCTGGTTTAAAGCCTAGAGGTTACACATCTCCATCATGGTTTGTAACCCGTGATGGACTTTTCCTCTAGGAATCTGTCAATCCCCTTTTGAAGGCATCCAGGCCAGATGCCATCACCACATCCTGTGGCAGGGAGTTCCATAGACTTACAACGCTGCTGGGTGAAAAAAATATTTTCTTTTGTCTGTTCTTACTCTCCCAGCACTCAATTTGAGTGTATGTCCCCTAGTTCTGGTATTTTGAGAGAGGGAGAAGAGCTTCCCTCTATCCACTTTACTCATACCCTGCATTATTTTGTATGTCTCAATCATATCCCCCTCAAGCGCCTTTTTCCAGACTAAAGAGGCCCAATTGTTTTAGCCTTTCTTCATAAGGGAGGTGCCCCAGCCCAGTAATCATTTTAGTCGCTCTCTTCTGCACCTTTTCCAGTTCCACTATGTCTTTCTTGAGATGCGGTGACCAGAATTGTACACAATACTCCAGGTGGGGCCTTACTATTGTTTTGTATAACGGCATTATAATGTTGGCTGTTTTATTTTCAATCCCCTTTTGATAATCCCTAGCATGGAATTGGCCTTCTTCACTGCTGCCACACATTGGGGAGACACCTTCATGGAGCTGTCCACCAACACACCAAGATCTCTTTCCTGATCCGTCCAACTCAGAGCCCATGAGTTGATAGATGAAGTTTGGATTTTTTGCCCCAATATGCATTACTTTACATTTGGTTACATTAAAACGCATTTGCCATTTCTCAGCCCACTCCCCCAGTTTGGAAAGATCCTTCTGGAGCTCTTCACAATCTTCTCTGGTTTTTACCACATGGAAAAGTTTTGTGTCATCTGCAAACTTGGCCACCTCACTGTTTATCCCTGTCTCCAGGTCATTTATGAACAGATTGAAAAGCACCGGTCCCAGGACTGAGCCCTGGGGCACACCGCTTTTCACTTCTCTCCATTGTGAAAATTTCCCATTGACACCTACTCTTTGTTTCCGGGATCTCAACCAGTTCTCAATCCATAAGAGGACCTGCCCTCTTATCCCCTGACTATGCAATTTTCTCAGCAGCCTTTGGTGAGGGACTGTGTCAAAAGGCTTTTGAAAATCCAGATAGACTATATCCACCGGTTCACCCAAATCCACGTGCCTGTTGACCTTTTCAAAAAATTCTAAAAGGTTTGTAAGACAAGATTTACCCTTACAGAAGCCATGCTGATTTTCTCTCAGCAAGGTTTGTTCTTTTATGTGTTTTAAGATTTTCTCTTGGATGAGGCCTTCCACCATCTTCCCTGGGACAGATGTAAGGCTAACTGGCCTGTAGTTTCCTGGGTCCCCCCTCCTTCCTTTTTTAAAAATTGGTGTGACATCCGCTATCCTCCAGTCCTCCGGCACTGTGGCCGTTTGAAGAGACAAGTTGCATATTACCGTTAAGAGATCTGCAATTTCATTTCTCAGTTCCCTAATAACCCTTGGGTGGATGCCATCTGGGCCCGGTGACTTGTTAATCCTCAATTTATCAATTAGTCCTAAAACCTCCTCTCTTTTAACCTGTATTTGATTTAATTCTTTAGTCAAGAGGGGCGGCTCAGGCAGCGGAATCCGCTCAAGGTCCTCTGTCATGAAGACAGACGCAAAGAACTCGTTCAAGTTCTCTGAAATGAAGCAGAGTGGACCAACACCAGCAGATGACATGGCTCCCCAAATCAACACAGACTGTGGAAACTTCACACTGCACTTCAAGCACTGTACATTGTGTGTGTCTCCATTCATCCCAAATGAGATGCAAAAGTTGCTCTCATCAGAAAAAAGGACTTTGAACCACTGAGCAACAGAGTTCAGGAGCGGCTTGACAAGAGGAATATAACATTTGAAGCCCATGTCCAGTATCCGTCTCTGTGTGGTGGGTCTTGATGCACTAACTCCAGCCTCTGTCCACTCCTTGTGAAAGTCCCCAACACTTTTGAATGGCCTTTTCCTGGTAATCCTCTCCAAGCTGCAGGTGCACCTTTTTCTTTCACACTTCCCCCTTTCACATAACTTTCTATTGATGTGCTTTGATATAGCACTTTGGGAACATCCAACTTTGCAATCTATACCTTTTGGGGCTTTCCCTTCTTATGGAGGGTGTCAATGATGGGTTTTTTTTTTTAACAACTGTCAGGTTAGCAGTCTTTCCCATCACTGTGATTCCTACTGAACCATTCTGAGAGACCATTTAAAGGCAGAGGAACCCTTTGCAGGTGTTATGGATTGATTAGCTGATTAGAGGGACACTCTGATCCTAGAACAGGCATGTCTAAACTTTGGCCCTCCAGATTTTTTGGACCTCAACTCCCAGAATTCCAAGCCTGTATTTCCAATGGCAAAGGACTGTAGGAGTTGTGGTACAAAACATCTGGAAGTCTGAAGTCTGGACATGCCTGTCCTAGAACATTGAACCTTTTCACACTATTCTAATTTTCTGAGATTGAGAATGTGGGGTTTTCATAAACTGTACACCATAATCATCACAATTATACCAAAGTAAGACTTGACATATCTCCCTTTGCAAGTAGTGAGTCTATCTCATATATTAGTTTCACCTCTTAAGTTGACTTACTGAAATAAATAAACATTTGCACAATATTCTAATTTTTCATGTTTTACCTATAGAAGACTGAGCCAAACCTGATCTGGCTACTTGGGATTGACCCCTGGGTCTTGAGCACAGTTTTGGCTATAGTACAGCAGTTTAACCACCATACAACCAGTTATTAAGACCCGATTTAAATCATGATTTTTAAATGTAAAGGCTTATTCTTGCTGGAAGTTATAATCTTTAATATTTGCAACCAGATGAAGAGTTCATAGTTAGAATAAAAACTTGTCAGATTAGTAAAACAAATATATCAGTACTGAATTTAATTTACTAGATTAATGATTCATATTTGGAAAACTACTTAAATTATTTTATTTAACTAAATGAAAAACATTATATAGCATACATATTCTTGTGTTTGCTTAAGCATCAATGTTTATTAATTGAAGTTGTTAACTAATAGTTGCAGAACAACAAGGGGATTAAGATCTTTTCCTGAACTTTGTTCAAGGGGATTGGACAGATTCCTGGAGGAAAAGTCCATCACAGGTTACAAACCATGATGGAGAAACCAGGGTACTTCAAGGGCCAGATGCAGGGGAGTGGTATCAGGAGAAAGATATCTAGTCTCATGCGCTCCCAAACGCATCTGGTGGGGCCACTGTGAGATAAAGGAAGCTGGACTAGATGGGCCTTTGGCCTGATCCAGCATGGCTTTTCTTATGTTCTTATGTTGTTTTTTTTTTTATTTTATATCACTTTACTATGAAAAAATGCATCCCATCTCAGTTTGGATAACTTGGATTAACTGAATTAGCTTGCCAAAAATGTAAATAGTGCATGAATATGCAGACTCGTGCTATATAACTAACCTCTATTTCATGCTGAACCACCTTTGATCTGTAATGTGTCTTAAATAGAAAACTATCTTTAGATAGATTTTTCCAATAAAAGCATTGCATTAAAAATAAATGTTATTTAAAAAAAAATCAGAGGGACAACAAGTAAGTATTTGTGGGCCTTGGTATGCTATTAAATATGGCCCTGTTGAATACTAACTGGCTTGTGATGCAGCTTGAGTTCTGAAGTAGGTGCCTAACATTGCACTATGTAACACATTTTAAAGCTTTCTTCATAACAGCCCATATATGAAAGGTCCTAATCAGCAGAATTTTCTCTCTCCCTTCATGCAAAGGGGATAAGTATCTCAACATGCCTTTGAATCACTAGAATCTAATTTACCAATAACTAGATGTAAAAAGAGGTAGACTTACACAGACATGAGAAGCATGATATATTTTATGGTGTTAATATCAGGTTACTCTGTCTCAGAGTAAAACTAAATATAACCCAGCCATTTAATCAGTGTAATAACATATGTTTTAGGTAGCACATCACATACTTAAAAAGACAGCCTAATAGCCTTTAAAATATTTAGAGGCTATGCAATTCTTTAACAGTAGAGTACTGAGTTTAAAAGACCTTTACCTACAGATATTTTATTTAAATGTTAATTGTATGCTTTACTGACTGACTAGACAACAGAGGACACTATAAATATAATTCAGTGAGGAGCTTTCACCTTAGCATTAACGTGCTTCCCCACCCCACCCCGACCCCTGCCCCCGCCCTTTTACAGGCTTTTGAATGAGGGACTACTACTATGTGACTTTTATATGGATTGCAATGCATGATTACATTGACTGATTTCATAAGATCATCAGTGTCTTCCATATTACTTTCCACTCCTCATAATGGATTTTTTTCTTTTTGTGTGCTCTTTGTAGCTTTAATTAGAGATGGGCACGACTTAGCGGTATTCCCGTTTCCGTTTCCGTTACTCGTATCCGTTACTCTACGGAAATGGTAACGGGAATTACTCCGCCAGAATTCGAGCTCGAACCGACGAACGAACAATTTGGTCTGATTTGTCGTGCTCGTTACTTGCGTCGCGGCGATCGCGCAATGCCAAGCGGCACAGAAAAAAGTTTTTAAAAGTAAAAAAAAAAAAACGATTCCCAGCCCTAAAAGTAGGCAAAAACTGTCTGAGGGCACCTACCAGGCCAGAAGGGTGTTTTATTTGGGGGGGGTTCCCCACCCCCTCTCCTTGGCTATTGCTACTGCTGCGCTGCTGGTACCAGGCTGGGAGGGCGCATCCATTTGCCATGCAGTGCGGGGGATCCAAAATGGCGACCGCAATATTTTTTTGAAATCGTTGCCCAAAACCCCACCAAAGCACCACAGAAACATGCGAAAATTAGCTATTTTAAATGCTTGAATTTTTACAGTAGCAGCAGTGGGTTTTTCTTGCAAAAAAAGTCTCCGTTGATTTTATTTTATTTTATTTTATTTTATTTTTTTACACCTGCGCATTCGCAATGATGGGCTCGCCCATGGGAGTGGACCATGCAAAGTTTTGGAGCCATTCCACCAATCGCATGGCCAGGTTTTGCTGACTGTACCAGGCTGGGAGGGCGCATCCATTTGCCATGCAGTGCGGGGATCCAAAATGGCGACCGCAATATTTTTTTGAAATCGTTGCCCAAAACCCCACCAAAGCACCACAGAAACATGCGAAAATTAGCTATTTTAAATGCTTGAATTTTTACAGTAGCAGCAGTGGGTTTTTCTTGCAAAAAAAAAAGTATCCGTTGATTTTATTTTATTTTATTTTATTTTATTTTATTTTATTTTATTTTTACACCTGCACATTTGCAATGATGGGCTCGCCCATGGGAGTGGACCATGCAAATTTTCCACCAATCGCATGGCCACTTGGCCAGGTTGACCACAGAGACTTCTGGGATGTGCCAATCGGGCATAAACAGCCCACTAATCGTAGCCCAAACCCAAACCCTAAGCCTAAGCCTAACCCATACGCCAGTACACTGTCCTTCTAAGTGGGTCAGAGAGGCACCCAGAGGTGCACCCCAATACTCACCCTAACCTCACCCATAACTAGCCTAACCCTAGCCCTTGCGCTAACCCGTCTTAACCCTAAGCCAGATCTACTTGCATTGCACTACATGCAAGTATGTGAGACACAGCGGGTGCAAAGAGTCTGCCAGTCCGTCACTTGTGGCTCTGGCTGACTCCTGCAGCTCCCTCCAGGAGCCCGCTACCCCCCCCAAACCAGTACTAATGACAACGAAAAAACAAAAAAACGAATGACTAATTTTTGCGAAATTTCGCGAAAAACGGAAACGAGCTGAAATGGCCTGCCTCCGACACATGACAACTCGAAAACGTCATTTTCCCTAGTCGTGCCCATCACTAGCTTTAATGTACCTTTTAATGTTCTAAGATGCCTCTTCTAATCCACTGTTGTTAACTTGAATATGTCTTAAAGGTTCTGGGCTGTATTTTGTCCCTCATTATTGTAAGCCACCTTGGGTCCTTTTCCAAGGAAAAAGGTGGGGTAAAAATAGTCAAAATAATAGCTAAATAAATAAATACATATTGACAAACACCGGTTATGAATTTTCTCTTTTGCTGCCACCAACTAGCTTCGCTAGTAACTTAAAGCCTTCATCCTGTTTTTAAGTTGAATAAAAATCAAATAAGTTTATTGATTATAAGGTAGAATCAAAATCATTAATATGTGTTGAAGTATAAACAAAAAGAAGACTATAGCTCAAACCCACTTAAGTTTGATCAGTAATAAAGCTGAATACATGCACACTCAGTTCCTAAGTTTACAAATTCTAAACACTTGGCTTTCTTCAAAGATGCTCTAAAAATCCTACCTCTTATCTCAGACTCTAGCTGGACTTTTCTTCAGTAAGTGTAAATCCCTTATCTAACCCTATCTGTCTTTCTCTTAGACAGTGCCAGGCCCTATTTGACTCTCTCAGACACTGTCAGATTCCCTATCTGCCTACAACAGTGCTCAGCAGTGCCTTAAATCATCTCAGGTCACTCCCCAGACTCTCTCATTGGTCTACAAACTCACCAATTAGTACAGGCACCTCTCATGCATTATTCATTACCACAGGTAAATGCCACACTCACAACTTGAAATACAGACAGAAAACCAAGTACTAAAGAAGGTCATTTGAACATAATTTCAAAATATTTTAAAAGTCTAGTTAGTACTGTTGAAAGGTTTATTAAGTCATAGGTATCACATGAAAACCTAATTATGTGTATATGCTTTGTGCTGTGGAAGGATACCTCACTTGGCTGGCTCCTTAAAAAGTCCACTTCAAAGACATCATTTGGTTTGTATTCCTGCATCAAACAGGGGGTTGGACTTGACAGCCTTGTAGGCCTGTTCCAACTTCACTATTCTATGATTCTACGACACAGACTTTTTTATGTATATGAGATCAATATGTGTCAGGTGTGAATACTGTGTGTGAACCTTTCACATACTAGGGATGAGTGAATAGAAAGTTTACAGATAAATTAAATCACCCATATTTTGAGCATTCAATAGACCCCTGGTTCCCAATCTTAGATTCCCGTATGTTCTTGATTCCAGAAATCCTGGCCAGAACAGCTAGTGGCAAAGGTTTCTGGGAGTTTTAGTCCAGGAACATTTAGTGATTCAATGTTAGGAACCATTACAATAGAACCCTGAGACCCCTCAGGGGTACTGCTCTTTGAAAAAGCACTCAGGGGGGCATCTATGTACTCACTGTCGAACAGCCAAACTAGTTCTTAAAGACTATAATTTTATCTTGGAGACAGATGGTAAATCCAGTGCCAGGCCTCTCCAGTGAACATTTTTAAAAACCAAGGAAACAGTTATACTGAAATGTCAGTAATCTTCTTTTGCCTAGAATCATAGTTAGTTGAATTATAATAGTGTCAGTGTCATGTGGCCTTGTCCTGCCATCCCAAATAACTTTTCTTGTCTTCAAAGGCAGGATGGGTTGGTGGACAAGGGCTGTAAACATAAGCAGAATGGGCATTACACATGTTGAATTAAATTAGTGCAATTACTTCTCTGAAAATAAGCAGAAGTAAAAATACAGATTTCACTTGGTGGAAGTAGTGAGGACCTTTGAAAGGAAAGATCATTAAGAGGCTATGTTTGCTGACTTTATCTTCCACTTCATAGTTCTCCTTTAGCCCAAAAATAGGGCAGCGGTGACAGCTGTCAGCCTAGACAGCTTTGAGAAAGGATTAGACAAGTTCATGGAGAACAAGAGTATCAGTGGCTATCATTATGGATGCCTAAGGACAACCTCTGGGTTGGAGAGATAGGCAGGATATCTCTCAATGCCATTTGCAGGGAATTGTAAGCAGGTGAAGACATCTGCTTGGGAATACCCTGAAGCAAATGGTGAGCCACTGTGTGAGACAGAATGCTGGACTGGATGGGCTGTGTTCTTATGTTCTTAAGACCTTTGACATTCCTGAACTTGTTGGGCTATATTTCTATTATCCTGAGCCACTGGGTGTGTTGGCTGGAGTTGGTGGAATTTACAGCTTGACAACTAGGGATATAAATGTTTTCCATCCTTTTTCAGGCTCTGCCATCAACTACTTGCTTTTTTCATTAGGTTAGACTGAAGAGCCTCAACAACCATATCTAAACACCTTGGCATTTCCAGCATAATTTTCACCTACTTATTCTTTTAGACAGTAGGCTACCATTTGTACAACAACCCACTTTGGAAAAGCTCCTCATATCTCAGAGCTGAAAACTGGTTTCCCATATGGCAATCACAAACTCCCATATGTTTATATAGGATTTTTTTTTTGAAGGGCAACAATTCTTTGCACATACAAAAACATATGGCAAACACACGGTGGGTCTTGAAATATATAATGGGTAAAGGAACCTTTATAGACACTGACAACTCAAGACATGTGTTCCTCCAACAGATGAAAAAGAATGACCCAGCCACAGGATATGAGCTTTCCTCTTAACTTGTCTTTAAATTAAGCAGAATCCTTTACACCAAAGCTTGGCAATTAAGTTTTGAAAGCAGGGATAGAGTGTCAAAAGTGTTGGGGAGAGGGATCTCTGAATACAAAAAGCCAGCTACACTTTATTCACCTCTTCTGAGGAAACCTCTGATGTTTATTGAAGTGTTGACCAATGCTAGGATGTTTGTAATGTTGATCTGTCAGGACAGCCAAAATGAGACTGATACAAAAGGGCAAATACATGGGATTAATGAGAGGTGATGAGGAGGAGGCTCTATAGGTAGAGGGGCCAGATATCCTCTCTTTACTAGGCCACCCACTGTTTCAAGAGATGCCTTGGAAGGTGTCCAGTTTCCATTTGCCTGAGAACAAAATATAAAAGGATAACAGTTGTGGCTACCAACCTATTTGTTTTTCTTTTAAAATATAATTAAGCCAAAAGTGAAGTTGAAAGTGAGCTCATCTATCCACCATACAGTACAAGATGAAATGCCACATGACTCTTAAGTAGAGAAGAAAATTGTGTTACTTCCCTCTTCATGTCAGAGAACAGCTTTGCAGAAAAACAAAGGGCAGTTTGTGCATGGGAGAGACTTTCTTTTTCTGTACAATACACTCAAAAAGGAAAAGGAACTATGTTAAATTTCAGTTTGTCCCATGGGACAGGCAGATAAAATGCTCATCCGCAGGCTTTCCTTCATTTGACTCAATTAAGATAAAAATAAGATTATAAGATTTGTTCCAAAAGACAAATCAGCAACCTCCCCCATCACCTTACGATATCCTTATCTCTCTGTATGAATCCCCCTCCTCAAGTGAACTGTAATGCAAAGCATATGGACCATGAATTTAATTTGATGGTGTCATAATTGTGTGACTAAATGAATTGACCAAGGAGGTTTGTTTTTTGTTTTTTTGTGAAGGGAAATTGGTTTGCATCATTTGGACAGCGATGAATAACAGAACAGTTCTGGACAATCTGGAGTGAGGTGCATATTAAATTAGGCATTTGGAGTTATATGGATGGGAACGCAACTGGTTCAAGCTGGCTAGACAGCTCAACGAGTTGGGTGCCTGGCTGAAGAGGTAGAGGTCAGGAATCTGGCTCCCCACTGTGCCTTCCAGGAGCAGAGCTAGCCTTTGTTTGTACCCTTGAACAAGCTGCATAGTTCCAGAGCACCTCTAGAAGGAAAGAATTATAAATGACACTTGAGTACTTTATACCTAGAAACCATGGAAAGGGTGGCCAATTGCCATGCATTGGAACTGACTTGAAAACTCGTTGTGGTGCTAATTATGATGATGATGATGATGCAGTGGCTTAACTTCCTGAATTAAAATCCTACTGTTTCTCAGATTGTGCCCACACAAAAGCACAGGCAAATTAGTATCCCCTTTTTACAGAGCTGCATTTTTATTTTCTAGCAAAATATAACTAACAATTGAATTAGCAATTACACATGGTTGAGTTAGTTATGCCTGTAGACCATTTTGGCTTCCCTGTTCAAAGCAAGTAGCTATGCAGGCCATTCCATCTTAGTTTCACCTGGAGAAAGAGTAAGTATTATTTACAAGGATTTCAGTACTGTAATTTATAATGCAATTCCATATAAATCATTAAACTGGCTGGAAAATACTGTCTGAAGGAAGTAGAAAAATGATTTTTCTAAAGAAAAACTTTGAGAAAAAGTGCCAAAGTTTGCCACCAAATTGAACGTAATTTATTCAACATTTTCATCAGTGACTATGTGATTGCCAGCCATAGGAGACTTGTCAATGAACCAACACAATGTAGTCACTGAAAGCTAAAAACAAGCAAACTGATTTGAGAGAATTAATGTTCCAATTCACTGATAATGTTAATATTCCTAAATCTAGAAATCTAGAGTGCAGGACATGCAATAATGGTCCCAAGTTATGAGAACCTAGATTTTGGCTAAATATCGGGAAACACTTCCTAACAACAGTGGAATCAGAGGTGTTAGGTGCTCCAAAACTGTAGGCATTCCAGAGAAATTTGAACAACCACCTGTTTGCTTCATGAGCACACTACATCATGACCTGAATGCAGCAGCACAAAGTCCTTCTTAAACCCCTTTGGAGTTTAATAACTCAGCCCCCTGAGCCCCAAACCTCTCCAAATTTGGGGGGGTTACAGGGAAGAGTCCAAAGAAGCTACCCTGCAATTTTGGTGCCTCTAAGACCCAGGGGAGCCATTTCATTTCGTTTCATTTCATTCTGAAAATTCTTTTAAAATTGTTACTAACAAAACAAAACAAAACACTATATTTTCATTTTGTGCCCATCTCTAGTTTCCACTCATTCCTCCAGTGACCTAAAAAAAAACTGAAGCCATTCCTTTAAAACGATTCTGTGACAGGCAGCACTGGTGCACACCTCTATTGAACTCAATACATCCAACCTTCAGAATCCTGTAGCTGTTAATTTAACAATGAATACTTCTAAGACGTAAGAGCCATTCTACTAGGTAGAACCAATAGCTTAATGTTCTGCCAAAGATGCCATAATTAAAGTTTTTAAAAAGTTAAAATGTGAACCATTGGGTACATTTGTTTGATACAGACAACTGCTACTATGGACTGCTATTAGTATACAGCACACCATCATTCTGAATTAAAGGTTGGGTATGTACAAGACAACACTTCCGATGCCTATTTCTCATTCTCAGGCACCTAATGTTTGTAGATATATGAGGAAATATGGAGTCTGTCTTTCTAACAGACTATTAAAGACATTGGGAGGAGGGAAAGGAACCAAGAGGTGGAAGATAATTTCTTTGCGTGTGGTTGACTGAACGTGTGTGAAGATGTGCATTCTTTGCCAAAAAAGTGTCTGTGTAGAAATTCACCACTTTGAGTTCGGAAGTTGATTGAGACATCCCTGTTCATGTCAGCCTTTGCACTGGACACAGAGAGTCTCTTCCCAAGGTTTGCTTTCCTAAACCAGCATATTTAATTAGCATCGGCACACACTGCATTACGGAGAAGACTTAAAGCAATGTCACTTGATACTGCATTTGAAAGTTCCCCTGTTCCGGGCTGTGTAATGAGTTGAGGATGAAAAGCAATATTTTCTCTTCATGCGGAGCTCAGTAAGGAAAGTTCCAGGCCAGCCACACACAATTTCTTTAATAATGCAGCCCAGTGCCTTTGATTCCAAGAACATGGGGGAAGAATAAACAACCTATTAATCTGAGTTTTCTAGTTTGCCTCAAAGTACAAAGCAGCAGTGAATAAACCTCTTGGCTAAACCAAATGTACTGAAATACAAAGTCGCTTCCCCACCCCACCCCCACCCCCAGAATTACTCACAGGGAAATAAAACAGAAATGGCTTTAATGATGGCTGCTCAGTTGCAACAGAGGGTGCAAAGTAGTCTGAACAGAGCTTTTTTGTGTTTTCACATGAAAGCACTTTGATATAGCCGGATACACTCAAGCCAATTATGAAAGGTGCAATGCTATCCAACCCAAGGAGTGAGAATCATCAGCTTCGCCAGTTCTCAGTACAGCACCACAGACTTACACTGAGGGAGGCTACGGTAATTTTGTGTGCCTCACATTCTGAGGGATTTGTTTATCTTGGGTACCTTTGCTCTGGGCTGTGAATGAATTACACAGTTTGTATTCCACTAATACACGACTATGCATTCTGTTCACTCTTGTGCCACTACAAGTGAAGCAATCGGAAAGTCTGTAACAATTAAGCTCTGCTGAATTACATTCATGGTGAAAACATGTGTCCCTATCAGTATGCAAAAGTGCCCATCTGTGACACCTGACCACAACAGCACATCTCTCTTGCTCTCACAAGTGATTAGGAGAGTGAGTATATTCAGATGAAAGCAGACAAAAGCAGGACACAACTTTACAATACCCTCCTGTCCCCAATCCAATTTCAATATAAATTTAGGAAGAAAGCACAGACATATACAACTACCAATAGGCTTGAAAGGGTTACAATCCTGTATCTAGGTAAGAATACATCCCACTAAATTCAGCTACTTCTGAACAAACATGCATAGAATCAGGTTACTGTGATCTCCCTGAAATCAGAGTAAAACATAATGCCCCTATGTTGAAGCCAATGTAAATGTCACCTCAGATTGAAATGAAATGACCTGCACAGTGATTTAGAAGCACAGAATTTAGCTTCCCAAGAAGCATTGTTTTCATCATCCACCTTCTTCTTTTAGCTTTTCAAATTAAGATACTATCCCTTACATGAAGATATGCTTGAAAGCATGGGGTAGAAAGCAGAAGCCCAGGAAATCTCGTAGCCCACCAACACTTCCTGTACAATCCAAGTTAAGTTAGGTTGGATAAAGAAAACTGCCAGTTATTGTAATGAAGTTGGCTTGGCTGAATAGCTCAGTTGTTTAGGTATCTAGCTTTGGAGCCAGAAGTTGGATTCCCCATTGTGCCTTCTGTGTGGCCTTACCATATGGTAACCTGCACAGTCCCACTGTACTTCCAGAAGAAGAGAAGTATAAACCACTTGTGAGTACAGTAGGACTGAGCATCTGCAGGATCAGTACTTGCAGCCTCTGTTGCCCATTGCCTGAAAATCTTAAATAAAAACAAACACCAAAAATATGCATTTCCAAGTTGTACTACCAGAACTAGAGGGGACCAGAAACTATACTATAGATACACTTTGTTGTATCCACAGTTTTCAGCATCCATGGGAGGCTTGGAACTGATCCTCCTGCAGATACTGCAGTCCTACTGTACTCTCTACCTTGAAAACCCTGGAAAGGGTCACCATAACTCAGAACTAACTTGGTAGCATATGATTATTATTTTATAGTGAAGTTCTCTGGGCCTGCACAGCTTCTTGTCTCAACTCATGACTAGCAAGACCAAACTAAATTATGCAGCGTATTATTCATGGCATAGTACATGCTGCAAAATAAAAGACATCATAAAAGTCTTCTCAAGAGTTATGATGTATGTAAACTACAAAATCCCATTTTGGTTGAGTCAGGATTTTGACTCTAAGGTTGTCTCAAGTCTATAAAAAGCACACCAGGTTTATGTACATTTAAAGACTCTAGGAATAATGCATTCATAATACAGTATTCAAAAACTTACATTACATGGATACATGTGTCAGTTTTAAAAAAATTAACCATGACCTAGTGTTTGATTGCTTCACTGCCTGAAAAAGCATATTCACAGGATCTCTAATTCTATTAAAATGTGTACATTATTACGTAAAACACAGTCATAGAGGCTTGAACTGATGGGGGATTTTAGAAATCCAGGAAAGCTCCATCAATTAACAAAGGTATGTTCAGTCTTGTTTCAGCTGGTTACACCATGTCCTACTGCTGGGATGGAATCGGAAGTACGGTTTGCACCTCTAGTGGTCAGCAGAACAGGAGAAAGGAAGGGATGAAAAGCATCACTAGTCAAATAAATAAATAAATAAATAAATAAATAAATAAATAAATAAATAAATAAATAAATAAATAAATGAATAAATAAATAAAGTGTCTTTGATGAGATCAGTAAGGTCATCACTTCATTTATAACTACAAATTTGGGCACAACATATGGCAACAGATGCAACTAATGGTTGGCTCAAAGTACAGTACAGTAATAGTGTACATCCTCGGACGCTATCAGGGTGAAAGAATGCAGAAGCCATGTGGATATCACTCACTGTACAGGAAGTCCAACAGCAGCACATAAGTGTTTGGACAGCTAGATTCAGGTAACAAGAGATATACCACTGAGGTAAACTTTCCTCCATTGTTTGCCATAATGACTTTTCCCTCAGTAGGATGGGATTTTCAGATTTCTTTGGACTACAAATCCCACAAGTCTCCATTCTTGAGGTTCTATCTGACAGGCATCTTATAGATACCTATATGGGGCTCACCACAGATAAAGGCTTGTTTGTTTGTTTTTTAGCTCACCACAGATAAAGCCACCAACCTAGTTACAAAGTCTTCCATCCTTTCTCCAAGGTGAACATCTAAGATGTCTGTGTCAGGAATTCCAAAAATGGTATAGTCCAAAAATGCCTCCCATCTCTAGTAACTCTTCTCCCATGCCCTCTATCTGCATCTAAGATGGCCAGGGAAGGTAGCCAAAATGCCCCATGTGAATCAAACCCAAATCAAGCAAGTTAAGTATTTTGCAGATGGCAACATTTGCTAGAGTTATTGAAAGGTTTCAGAGTCACCTTTGTTAAAAAGGAAGATGATCACTGCTAAGAGTTAATCATTCAGTGTTGTCTTCTAAATATTTCATGTTAGTGTTTTTATTAGCAGGACAGAATGGCACTTGCCTTGGGGGGAAACAACAACAACAACAACAACAACAACAACAAAACAACAAAACTGCAGTTGGTTCCACCCAGTTGCTTTGGGGATGCAACATGGAAAGGTGTATGTCTGTCAAAAGCACCACGTCTGCAGCAGCAGTTCCCAAGAGACTGCAAAAATGTCTGATTGTGTAAGAGTATTATTATTATCTCTTTGAAGTTTCTAAAAATAATGTTTTAACATTTACACAGCATTACAGCACATTTGGAAATACTGTACCAACAGCTCATGAGTGAGTCCTACCAGTTATTTTTCTTTGCCACCATTGTGTCTGCACAGAATTGTCCAGCAGAGATCGTTTGAGTGGTCATAGACTGCTGGAAGAGAATGCAGACCATACTGTCAACTCTCCATGAGAAATCTGCATGACACTTTGCAGGCAAAATTGCTCGTACCTGTCCTGACTTCAGTAGTGTACTTGGTACATGTCCTATGGATATTACTATGGCCCCTGCCTGTAGCTTGTTCATGGTTACGTTTTGGTTTTTGCAGCCTAATGATGTGGACAGGACCCTGCTGGACCCTAGTTTCCCTGGCTTATAAAGGCTGCCAGAGAGAGCCAGGTTGTGCAGGTAGGAGGAGTGATGCATGCCTCCTTGCAGCAGGGTAGGAGCTTAAGATGCTTAATGGAGGAAATAGTAAGATAATTGCATAAAAGCCCTCCATGGATTCCACAATGCTGGATAATTACTGGCCTGTCTCTAATTTTCCATTCCTGAACAAGGAACTACAGCAGCTTGTGGCTCTTCAGCTCTATGGGTTGAATTATATAGATTATCTAGATCCATTTCAATTTGGCTTTGGACCTAGTTATGGGACAGACACTGCTTAGGTCACCTTTGTGGACAGCCTTCAGCAGGAGCTTGATAGGGCTGATGTGTCCCTGTTGGTTTTGCTGGTTCTCTCAGCAGCTTTCAACACCATCCACCATTGGATCCTTCTAGGCATCTATCTGGGACAGGACCTGGAGGCACTATTCTACAGTGGCTATGATCCTTCCTGGAATATACTGGTATTTTAATATAAAATGCATTTTTAAACCTATGATTGCAGCTACTTAATATAAAACTAGTCTTCAGAGGGAGGTATAGGTGCTTTTTCATTTAGAGAGTGATAATGTGGATTAACCTGTGGTTTTTCAAAGTAGCACATAAGACAACATTTTATTTTATGTGTTACTGTTATTAACAAGCTATAGGTCTTCTGTCTTAAATATTAATAGCAGTGAATATAATTTCCCAATTTCTAACATTTGATATTAATCTTCAAATCTTATATAATATAGAACACATAAGCTGACAAAACGCAAATGCACACAATGGTTTCTCCTCTAGTTCAGACCAGAAATAAGATTCTGGCCATAGGCAATCTACGGAACACAATTCACGTTGTACATTAATATCTGAATAAATGTGTGTTTTTGAATATGTATCTTCAACTACAAAACTACAGGCACATCTTGAATTTGTGAGGGAATGGCATTCCATATAGTGGACACTACAATGTTAAGAAGTCTGTTTCAGAGTGCAACAGAGTATACCTGAGGAAAATGAGACATAATAAGAAAAGTCCCTCCAGATGACCTTAAGGACCTGCTAAAGATGTAATGGTGATAGGCACACAAGCCCCACCCACTCAATGTCCTTACACGCTTGGCAAATGTTTGTGCATTGCTTGTGGAGACCAGGAGAGGGCTATGTATTCATTTTCAGAGGAAAAACCTTCTTAGAACCCATGGTCTGGAATCCTGATGAACCCAGGTTCCCAATCTCAGTTTGATTCAATGCACAAAAGACTTGTGATGCTGCCAGATTTATGAGGACATTCAGGGATGGGACTTAGGGCGTTTTTACACGATCCCTAAGATCCGCTGGCCACTTAAATTCGGACCAGAGATCTTGGGGGTTTGTTGCTCTTCCTGTGTTCCCACCCCCTCCGCACTTCCTTGCTCCTGTCTGCGTGAGGAGAGGGAGAAAAAAAGGGAGAAAAAACGCAGACTCACCTCCATCTGCCCGTGGAAGCCGCCCCGAGCCCAGCCGTTGTCATGATTCCTATCTCTTAAAGGGGCGGCGGGGACAAAAAAACAAACACAAGGCGAGGAGAGCCCGGCACTCACTACTTTACATCCACATCAGAAATTTTTCAGCTCCAGAGACCAGGTACTTGAAAAGTGCGCTGGGACGCGCTTAGGTGGGCGTGG
Organism: Phrynocephalus forsythii; assembly: GCA_029282475.1. Lineage (NCBI taxonomy): Eukaryota > Metazoa > Chordata > Lepidosauria > Squamata > Agamidae > Phrynocephalus > Phrynocephalus forsythii. The sequence continues at coordinate 137,421,734 of JAPFRF010000001.1, read as the reverse complement.
TCGCACTTAATTTTTTGTAAACTCTGGAACTGGTGGGAAAACATTTTTAAGCTCCGGATCTGGGAGCCATTTGCCGCGGATTTTAGGGGTCGTGTGAAAAGGCCCTTAGTTACATACATCTACATACCCTTCACATGCTTAGAGCAACACCTGAATGAGGCTTGAGACCCTAATGTTAATGCACATATCTGAGCCTACGTTCAACAAGAAGCTTTGCCTACTCTCAAAGGGAGCATGTAGGACTTATCAATCAACATTTTTACTTCTAAATGTCATAAAGGCGGGTCCAATCAATGTGGTTTAAAAACAAAGACATACCCCTAAACTTATTTTGATAACTGAATCAAGGTCCTTAGTCGGAGATGAGGAGAACACTGCTTACTTTTTTAGTCTGGAACAGTAGGGTAACATGTAGGACCTAGGAGATGAGGTGACATGTACAAACTAGAAAAATCAGAGGAAGAGGATTCACAGTATTTATTTATTTTTATTTATTTATTCAACTTATATGCCGCCCACTACCCAAAGGTCTCTGGGCGGCTTACAATCAAAGAATTAAAACAATTTAAAATACTTATAAATAAAATATCAGTAAATCATCAAACAGTAATAAAAACCTTCTTAAAATCATTATCCTAAAATTGTCATCAGCGGACCCACAATCTATATTGTATCAATTAAAAACCTTCTGGAACAGGAAGGTTTTTACCTGGCGCCGAAATGTAATCAGTGTTGGCGCCAGGCGGATCTCAATAGGGAGGGCATTCCATAACTTGGGAGCAGCTGCCGAGAAGGCCCTTTGTCTACAAGCCATCCCTCTCACCTCCTTGAGGGATGGCTCTTTCAAAAGCCCCCCCCCCCGGCTCGATCTTAATCGCCGGGTAGGTTCGTATGGAAGGAAGCGGTCCTTCAGGTATCTAGGTCCTAAGTACAGTATCTCATTGCCTGTTCCTGATCCCTACACCTTGGCTGTGCATCAAGCCATCTTAGTTACCATATGGCTATTGAAACAAGATTATGAACATTATCTTGGGAGTAATGGAATAATACAGGATGTCCAATAACACTACTGCCAAGTACAATTGTGTAGCACTTAGTTAGTCAGTTAAAGCCCTTGGAGGAGACTATTAATATTAAAACTATGCAGTACTCCACATCATTTCATGTCTATTTACTACTAGTCTTCTCAAATGCTAATGAGGACATTGGCTCTTCAAAGAAAAGGGAGAAAACCCGCTTCCCTTGCCAGTCTCTATCTTGGCAGTCTCTGTCCTTGAAACAGAAGTTTTCAACCAGGGACTGGAGCCAAGGAGTGGGAATTCAGGAGAGGGAAGAATGATGTGAAAAGAATGTCTGAAATTTTATAGGGTAAGAGTCCCAGCTGCTAGCTCACAGCAATGTACTAAGCGGGGCACATTTATGTTACAACACATAGGACATGGCAGGCTTTAAAGACAAAGAATTGTCAGAAACCCAGCAGCCACACCTCCACCTAAATCTTGCACTTTAGTGCTTTTGTCATGTGTGCACCCGGCAGTCTTTAATTAGGCTGTGAAATTATACAAGGTATAATCATACAGTTTTAATCCAATAAATACAGGTTATTGTTTTCTTCTACTTTGCTATTTATATAAACAGATATCCCAGAAGTTAATTTTAGAACACAAACTCAGTTCATGAACCAAGCCAGAACACATGGGTTGAATCAGCTAACAATTTAAAACAGGGTACGCATTCCTGAACTGTGTTAATTCTTACCCCCCCCCCACACACAGAAAAATACTATGCAAAGCAGCCCTCTACAATACTGAGCTCATTTTAGTCCTGTCGGGTGAGGAGCCACTCTGTTGTGCTCTCTCCACTCCCTTTTAATATATCTTTTAAATTCACTCCTTTTAACCTTTTAACCTTCAAAGCTCACCTTGCTCACAAATCTTACAGTTTTTATTGCTAACAATTAACGACCGGGAGCAGTTGCGTGGAAGAAACTGCGATAACATTTTTAACCCTGACCTCCAAGACGTCTGCCTGTTGAGATAGGATGCCTAGGAGGAAGAAACGCCAAAGAATTCCTTCAAATTCTCCTGCCCAAGAAAGAAACGCCAAGAATTCCAAACAACTATGTCTCGATGATATGCTAACCCCAAATCTAGAAGAAGCTGTGAGTACGCTGATACAAAATGCTTCACCAAACAGATATGCTATACTAGCTTCAGATAATAAGACTAACCTAGGTCTGGATAGTAGTGATGTGGAGATTCCTGCTTCTCAATCAACCCAACCCCCAGCACAGTACTTCCCCCGTCCCAGCCAATTCCTCCAGTATCTAATTCTACTACCACCACAGCCGGGATAACTAACACAAACCTGGAGACAGCTGAGAGCCACATAATGTCCTTGATGAGTGAACTGGCTATAATTACTGGGAGAACTGTGTTGGCTATATTCCAGAAGCTGGAACAGATAGCTTGACCAAGTTGCCATTCTGGAAGAATCCCTCACAAAAACTAAATTCACTCCCCACTGTACTCAATCTTCCTGTTCCCTTAAAGAAACCTCCCACAGAAGGGAGCACTTGGAGCTAACTGGAGAGCCTGTGAGTAATATCTTAAGCAGACAATACTCACAACAACTAATAGTGACTCAAATCATCTTAGAGGTTGCCAACAACAACATAAATAAGGGGAATTGGTCCAGTAAACAGAGGATACTTACATCTTTAAGTAAACTATTACAAACAGAGATAGGACAAATTGATTTAAACTACATAAAATATCTTCAAGGTTCATGGAGGCTGACCAAGATAAAACTGGACTTCCATAAGCCAACCATCCCCCTCATGTTATTCCGGATGAAAAAATTTCTTAACAAATTCTCTATAGCCCCCAAAAGAGTATTTTCTACTCCAGAGCATGAGGTCATGCAAGAACCACTGGATTCAACTGAAGGACTGCTTGCACAGGCACAGGCTGGTAGCTCCCTTCTTAAAGGGGAGCATCCACAACTCAATCCTACTAGTCACTCACTCCTCTGGGGCTACCATCCTTCAGCTAAGCTCAACCAGTCAGGTGCAAACAGAAGCTTGAATGCTCAAATTAATCTTAAGGAATTAACATCTTGCCTTGGAAAATCCCTCCAACAAATTGAAATCTTGCCTAGGCCCCCTAAGAAGTTAAAATCAGATATCTCAACAGCTCCCACACCTCTGGGATCCCAAAACATCTGCTCAGCACAGGATCCATTAGACTCCTCCTCCATTTCCCCTTTTGAAATCAATAACCCAGCAAAGCCATCTTCAGAGACAATAATGGAAGAGCTCCCATTAGACATAGTTCAGTCTCCTGCATGTGAACCTTCACCACATGAGAGAGCTGATATACTCTCACTCTCTGTTCAACCCCTGGCAGCAGCTCTAAGACAACATGATTCTGCTGATCCATCCCCCTGGGAAATCAACTTACAATTGGATCTTGACAATGAGGTCTTATCACAGGAAGATCTTACAACCCTAAGAGCACTCTCTGACCAAAAGCGACAATCTATTCTCAGAAGCATTGAGCTGCTCCGACAAGAATTATTGAAACTAAATGGGTCCTCTTAATCCAAATGTCCCATGGCGTGTATAGCCCCCTTTCAAGAGCATAGAAGGGAACATCCCAGGAAACAGTCAATCTTAGCTGAGATTCACATGGGACCTGACCCTGTCTCTACTTTTCCTCTTTGCTCTGTCAATGCCTCGTATTAGAACACAACTCCAAGTATTAAAAGGCCAGCCATTGCCTCTGAGAGGACATCTCCCAGTTTTGAGCAGCTTAAATATTTGCCATCCTTAAAGGCTGTTAATCCAACTCAAACTTCAATAAATCCGTGCTGGGACATTCAGTCTTCTACCAAACTGGATAACCCTACTGAATCCTTACTTGCCAATGATCCTCATTTTGTCTCTCATGTGGCATTGATTCACTCAACCTCTACTTCTGATACACAGGACCAACGTGCCACCTTCAATTTCAGGCCTCTGTTGGACAAACCAACAACTGAGGAAAATGAGCTAGGACCAGAGTACTCGGCATCCTCCCCTTTGATGGAGGAAATACCAATACAGTCACTTAATCATCAGGATATCACAAAATCCCCTCCAAGATCATCCTCTCATTTACTAGCTCACAGTTCATGACAGTCGGAGGACCACCATATAGTCTCCCTTTTAACTTGGAACGTGGCTGGGTGGTTCTCTTTAATTAGGGATCCTTCCATCGGAGACTATTTGCTTCACCATGACATTGTACTGATCCAAGAAACATGGACTGCTGATGAACTAATTCTGAATGGATTTACTGCCTTTTCATTGGGGGCAGTGCCTGGCGCCAAATATGGAAGAGCAAAAGGTGGTTTGGGGATGTTTGTTTCCACGACGCTATATGCCATTTCAAGGCCTCTCCCCTCATTGAATTCATGTGCCATGGCAGTACTAGTTCAATTCAAGCAGCACTCCTTGATTCTAATTAATGTTTATATGCCACCTGTTAGGAAGATTGCCCAGCTTAGAACTCTCTGGGCTGAGCTAGAATCATATGTTGGGGATCTTATAACTCAAAACCCTAATGCATCAGTAGTTCTGGGAGGAGACTTCAATGCGAGGCTGGGTCCTGACGTTCACACTCTATATACAGCCTACAAATGCATTCCCCCCTATCATGAATATACTGGCTCCCTTCTCCCCCGTCTTTTTAAGGATCAGAAATTCAACTTTGCAGGCCTTTCTTTGGCCCAGCTAACATATAGATCTAATCTCTTCATCCTAAATGGTACTTCTACAGGTGACTATCCAGCTGAATTTACCTACATATCTGGATCCAAAATGAGCAGTATTGATTATGTATGTGTTTCCATGGATCTTCTTCCCTACGTTAAAAACGTACAAGTACTTCCTAAATTCGACAGTGATCATCTCCCCATTTTGCTTCTCCTAAATGCTTTTACTCAGGAAGTGCGCACTGTCACTCACTATCAACCTAACATAACTCCTTCAGGAAGAACTTATCAGCGTATCAAATGGTCCTCTGTCTGGAACCAAAGAATCTCTGAAATGTTGGCATCTGATCATCTATTGAGACTGCGCCTTAACTTGTTATCAGCAAAGACACCAGAGGAATCTTTGGAGAATTATAACATCTTGATTCAAGAACTAAATAAAGAATTTAAAGCTAACAGAACCGCATCTTGGAAGCGACATCATTTCCACTCCAAACCTTGGTTTGACAAGGAGTGTGTAGATGCTAAAAAGGCTCTAACTGCTACTTATCAACTCTACCTATCTAGTAGAGCTCCATCGGCTGCACAGGATCTTCTTTTGCAAAAGAAAAAATATAAACAACTTTTAACACTGTGAACAAGAGGAGAAACAGCACAATCAAGGAGTCAGTGGGTCGTTTGCAGAGGAGGAAAGAGAAGTTAAGGAAGGAGGTGAAAGACCAGGGAAATTGTTTTGGGAGACTAAAGATAAAACTGACAAGGAGATGAGTAAGGAGGATAATAGTGTTAAAGTGGATAAAAGGTTTAAAGAATGTTATTTGGCCACTGTTCAAAGAATGATATTATGGAACGAAATTAAGATAGGGTTGATAGATATTTGTCAGGATATTAAAAATACAGGAGTGCAAACTGAAGGAGAATTTGGGAAAAGCAAAGAGATGGTAGATTCAGGAATACAAGTGAGAGAAAGCAGAATGACTCAAGTGACTTTAGGAGTTCAGACGGAAGCTGTGGTTAAGATGAAGCAAATAGGAATTCAGGTAAAGATAGAAACAAAGAAACCTTGTAGAAATGTAACCACGCAAACAGAAGGGGGAAAAAGAAACCGCATGTATAAAGAGATGGAAGCTCAGACGGAAGAGTGCGAGAGAGGGGGAGGAATATCTAAAGAGCACGAGACAGAAGCACGAGGGAGAGGGGGGGAAAAGGGACGTTAAGATCGTTAGAGAGAGGGGTTGTCAGACAGAGGAAGATGGGGAAAAGGAGAGGAGAGAGACTACCGGGTCTCTGATGGGTCTTGGACCAAGTGAGTTCTCATTAAAAGAGAGAGATACTTCACAAGGACATTTCAGTAGAAAATTAGACCCTAATCCTCCGGGATGGATACCGGGATGGGGATGGAGTCATCCCCTTTGAGCTCCACCTCCAACCCTAAGGAACCAGACTGGTGGCATCATGAAGAAATTCTAACCTCGTTACAGAAGAGAAAGTTTAACCCGTTCAAAGAGAGTTATAGAAATTCAACCAGTTATTTATCTCCAAGTTCCTCAGTCCCTGTATTGACTCCTCATGTAACCAAGAATATAAGACATGAAAGTAATCCACGAAGTTGTGAACTGTTAAATAAAAATTTAATGTTCGATTTATTTGTACAAAATGAGTCGAATCCTTTTGTTGCATCGGAACCTTTAATCAACTTCAATGAACCTGCACATATTGGCGCCCAACGTATAAATGACGTCTATGACAGGGTAGACGAAGAAGCCAAATGGTTGCGAGAGACGGTACAGAGACAGGAGAAAATGATAGATACACTGGTACAACAGAACAAGATATTAATAACTCGAATGGCAGATGAAAGGCAAGGAGATAAACAGTCAACTGCAAAACAAACAAAAGAAATAACCGAAGAAAAGAATACAACAGGGATGAAATTCCCTATGAAGGTGCAGAAAATGACTGAAAATGATGACATAGAAACTTATCTCAATACATTTGAAAGAACAGCACAAGCCGCAAACTGGCCAAAAGATCAATGGGCTATTATTCTCACCCCAGCATTAACAGCAAGTTTACAAACAGTTATTGATGCACTAGGACCACAAAATGCGTTGAACTACGAAAAAGTAAAAGAAACCATTTTGTTAACATATAACATATCGGCCGAAACGTATCGGAAAAAGTTCAGAGAATTGAAACTTCAAACCGGACAACATCCGCGACCGCTAGCATATAGGATGAGGGCAAACGTAGTGAAATGGTTACAACCAGAGGAAAAAACAAAGAACGACATCATAGATCAAGTAGTGATCGAACAATTACTCACTACGGCAACACCATTGGTACAGAATTGGGTAAGAAGAAATCAACCATCATCATTAGAGGCTGTCGTCATACTCCTGGAAAATTACCATCAAGCGGCAGAAAGAACAACGAGTTATCGCGAGACCAGGACATACTACGAGAACAGGAGAGACAAAATGGTGGAGCCCACAGGACGAGACACGTTGCAGGAAAGCGGCGCAGAGAAGGCCAAGCGATACGAGGAGGACGCAAAGAAAACCCAACAGCCGCAAGGACAGATAAAGAACAGCGGTGGAAGAAGCATGGAACGTCCAACGGGACGGGGACAACCCCAAAAGGACAAAAAACTCGTATGTTATAATTGCGGATCCCCAGAGCATTACCGACGGGAATGCCCGCACCTGAACTGTGCATGGGTGACGTCAGGGGACATGTTAGGGGATGAAATAGTGAACGAAGAACAACGAGGGTGGGAAATGGAGGTGAAGTTAAATGGAAAAACAAAACAGGCTTTATTAGATACAGGCTCAGGACAAACATTAGTAAAAGAAATAGAAAATTACAACCCGGAGGAAGCAGTTATAATTAGATGCATCCATGGCGATGCAAAACCATATGGGACTGCATGGGCGAATATAGAAGTAAACAACAAAATATACAGAATGAAAGTGGGAATTGTACCATCATTACCTAGAGATGTTTTACTGGGAAGAGATTGGGAGGGATTAAATAAATTTTTATCATCCCAGGATGTCCTATGCTCTGGAGTGACCCCTCCAGGATCCAGACCATGGAAAGACGCTACAAAGGACTGGACAGAAATAACCCAAGCGAATAAGGCACGGGTGAGACTTTGGCAGAATGAAGATGATTCATTAGAAAACTGGAGAACACAAGCACGCATGGAAGGGGAAACACCACAAGGGGAGACAGGACTAGAATGGAGAAATGGATTGCTGTATCACATAGATAAGAATGGAAAAGATAGATTGGTAGTGCCACGGGGGGGCAGGCAATTAATATTGATGTTGGCACATGATGTCCCTATATCAGGACATTTAGCAGTTGAAAAAACCTTGGCAAGGGTGAAAGAAAGGTTCTATTGGCCAACTATAAGTGAAGATGTACATAATTATTGTAAAACATGTCAGAGGTGTCAATTGACCCAACCAAAACCACAAAAAGGGGGAAATCTAATACCAATGCCTTTGATAGATAAACCCTTTGATAGAATAGGCTTGGATATCATTGGACCATTAAAGAAATCGGCAGGGGGACACACACATGTATTGGTTATGATATATTACGCCACACGATATCCAGAGGCGGTACCCCTACGCTCAACAAATGCAAAAGTATTGGCTAGAGAATTGTTACAGGTATTTACAAGATTAGGTTTCCCAAAGGAAATTTTGACCAATCAAGGCACAAATTTCCTAAGTCAAACTCTTAAAGAAATGTGGAAAATATTAGACATTAAGCCCTTACGGACTACGGTTTATCATCCGCAATGTAATGGCCTTGTAGAGAGGTTTAATAAGACTTTAAAACAGATGTTAAGAAAAATAATTAATGATAATCCATCAAAATGGCACTTAATGTTGGCTCCCTTAATGTTTGCTATACGGGAAGTTCCGCAGTCATCCACGGGATACTCTCCCTTTGAGCTCTTATATGGATCCAATCCTAGGGGAATACTGGATCTCATAAAAGAACGTTGGGAGGAGGGAGAAGATCATTCTATTTGTACGGTGAAGCATGTTATCGAGATGAGAGATAGACTTAAATATGTCAGGGACTTAGCGAAACAAAATTTGAAAAATAAACAAACAGCACAAAAGATCAGGTATGATAAAAAGGTAAAATGTCGAGAGCTTACAGCGGGACAGAAGGTACTATTATTGCTACCAACAGACCAGTCAAAATTATTTGCTCAATGGCAAGGACCTTATACAGTGTTAAGAAAGGTTAACAATGTAGATTATGAAATTGCAACACCTGACAAGAAAAAGAAACAAGGTATATACCACATTAATTTACTAAAAAGGTGGGAAGAAAGAGAAGTATATGTGGCTTTGAAGGATGAGGAAATTTTAGGACCATTGGGGAGATAAAAAGGGAGGATTGACGATATGCCAAACGTTAGAAGATAACCAATGTAAAGATTTGGAAAGGTTACAGGAAAGGTTTGCGGACGTGTTTTCAGATAAACCAGGGAAAACACATTGGACGGAACATAGAATAGAAACACCACCAGGAATAATAATTAGAGACCATGGAAGACAATGGCCCAGACATTTGATACCCATAATTAAAGAGGAGGTAGACAAAATGTTAGAACTAGGAGTGCTTGAACCGTCTACAAGCCCGTGGCGCAGCCATCCGGTAGTGGTACCTAAACAGGATGGAACAATAAGATTTTGCATAGATTTCAGAAGAGTAAACAAAATATCAAAATTTGATGCTTATCCCATGCCCAGAATCGACGACGTCCTGGACAAATTAGGAGAAGCAGGGGTCCTGTCCAGTCTAGACCTAACTAAAGGATACTGGCAGGTACCATTAAGACCACAAGACAAAGAGAAAACAGCTTTCGCCACGCCTAACGGACTTTTTAATTTTACATTCATGCCGTTTGGCTTACATGGCGCAGGAGCAACGTTTCAAAGTTTGATGGACAAAGTGCTAGCTCCATTTCAAAATTTTGCAGTAGCTTATATAGATGATATTATTATTTATAGTAAAAACTGGGAGGAACATTTGGAACATCTAGAGAAAATTCTGACCCGACTTAGGGAAGCGGGATTAAGAGTAAATCCTACGAAATGTAAAATAGCAAGGACAGAAATAGATTTCTTGGGCTATAAGGTACAAAGGGGAAAAATACTTCCTCAAGGATCTAAAATAGATAAGTTATCAAATTGGCCACAACCAAAAACAAAGCGTCAAGTGCAACAATTCCTAGGATTAGCAGGATATTACAGGAGATTTATCAGAGGATTCTCACATATAGCTGCACCATTGACAGATTTAACAAGAAAAAATAAAAAGAAGATAATTGAATGGGGGTGGAAAGAGCAACAAGCTTATGAGACTTTGAAACACAAATTATGTTCATACCCGGTCAGATATGCTCCTGACTACAATTACCCATTCATATTACAAACAGATGCGTCAGAAAGAGGGATAGGGGCTGTTTTAGCTCAAAACATAAGGGGAGAAGAACATCCAATTCTATATCTCAGCAGGAAACGAAAAGATAAGGAACTACATTATTCTACCATAGAAAAGGAGGCATTAGCCGTGAAATGGGCGATAAATGAACTACAATATTATCTGCTAGGAACACGTTTCACGCTCGTGACAGACCACGCACCGTTAACCTGGTTGAGTAGAATGAAAAATTGTAATCCCCGACTCACAAGATGGTATTTGAGTTTGCAACCATACGCCTTTGATGTAAAGTACAAAAAAGGGGGCGAGCACTCTAACGCGGATTATTTCTCCCGACAGGGCCCATGGGTAGCAGAAGACAACCCGCAAACGACCAACTTGATGGGGGGGGTGAACAAGAGGAGAAACAGCACAATCAAGGAGTCAGTGGGTCGTTTGCAGAGGAGGAAAGAGAAGTTAAGGAAGGAGGTGAAAGACCAGGGAAATTGTTTTGGGAGACTAAAGATAAAACTGACAAGGAGATGAGTAAGGAGGATAATAGTGTTAAAGTGGATAAAAGGTTTAAAGAATGTTATTTGGCCACTGTTCAAAGAATGATATTATGGAACGAAATTAAGATGGGGTTGATAGATATTTGTCAGGATATTAAAAATACAGGAGTGCAAACTGAAGGAGAATTTGGGAAAAGCAAAGAGATGGTAGATTCAGGAATACAAGTGAGAGAAAGCAGAATGACTCAAGTGACTTTAGGAGTTCAGATGGAAGCTGTGGTTAAGATGAAGCAAATAGGAATTCAGGTAAAGATAGAAACAAAGAAACCTTGTAGAAATGTAACCACGCAAACAGAAGGGGAAAAAAGAAACTGCATGTATAAAGAGATGGAAGCTCAGACGGAAGAGTGCGAGAGAGGGGGAGGAATATCTAAAGAGCACGAGACAGAAGCACGAGGGAGAGGGGGGAAAAGGGACGTTAAGATCGTTAGAGAGAGGGGTTGTCAGACAGAGGAAGATGGGGAAAAGGAGAGGAGAGAGACTACCGGGTCTCTGATGGGTCTTGGACCAAGTGAGTTCTCATTAAAAGAGAGAGATACTTCACAAGGACATTTCAGTAGAAAATTAGACCCTAATCCTCCGGGATGGATACCGGGATGGGGATGGAGTCATCCCCTTCGAGCTCCACCTCCAACCCTAAGGAACCAGACTGGTGGCATCATGAAGAAATTCTAACCTCGTTACAGAAGAGAAAGTTTAACCCGTTCAAAGAGAGTTATAGAAATTCAACCAGTTATTTATCTCCAAGTTCCTCAGTCCCTGTATTGACTCCTCATGTAACCAAGAATATAAGACATGAAAGTAATCCACGAAGTTGTGAACTGTTAAATAAAAATTTAATGTTCGATTTATTTGTACAAAATGAGTCGAATCCTTTTGTTGCATCGGAACCTTTAATCAACTTCAATGAACCTGCACAAACACATAAGAAAAAGATTGCTACCCAAAATAATTGGGCACGGCTAATACAAGCAGCTAAAACTAATGATTCCGCTACATTTTGGCATCTCACATCTTGCATCCGCAGCCTTGATAGGCCTGTGCCTGAATGTCACATTTCTTCAGAGATCTGGGAAGCATACTTCCAAGAGCTATACTCAGATCCATCTGCTGGAAAGGGATCTTACATCCAAGACCTAAGTAAATTCCCACAGTGGCCTCCTGTGCCTCAGTCAGAAATTAAGAGCTTGATTACCTTACTGAAAGAAGGGAAAGCTCCAGGATAAGACCTAATTCCAGCAGAGGTCATCAAAAACAACTTGGACTTTTGGTCTCCCTTACTAGCTTCACTCTTTACCTGTATCGATAGATGCGGACGAATCCCTGAAGACTGGGGGCTGGCTATTATTATACCTATATATAAGAAAGGCAAAAAAGATGACCCCGCCAACTATAGACCAATCAGTCTTCTTAATACAATCAGCAAACTTTATGCTAGACACCTGCAATGGAAATTGCAAGACTGGCTGGAACAAGAAAACATACTTGCGGAAGAGCAAGCCGGCTTCAGAGAAGGCAGATCGACTATAGATCAATGTTTGGTGCTCCAACATCTTATTGAAAAATACTCTCCCAAAAATTTCCTCCCTTTATGCTGCCTTTATAGATTTTAAGGCAGCATTTGATTCAATATCACGAACTAGGTTATGGGAGAAACTGAAGGCTTCAACAATAGACAGACGTTTATTTCATTTAATACGCATGCTCCACGAAGGAACCAAACTTAAGATCAGATGTAATCCGCAGGGTCAACTCACCAATCCTGTTGCCACTGATAAAGGTGTTAAACAGGGATGTATTCTGGCCCCTCTTCTCTTCAACTTCTATATTAACTCCATAGTGCCCTATCTTGACCATGGGACCTTCCACCCTCCAAAACTGGCTGGAAGGCATATCTCTGTCTTGCTTTATGCCGATGATGCAGCAATCCTCTCTAGAACACCTGTAGGTCTTAGAAGAGCTCTGAATGCACTATCACAATTCTGTGAGGAAGAGCAATTAAAGCTCAATTATCAGAAAACTAAAATTGTGGCCTTTGCTAAAAGACCCAAGATTCACTCTTGGAGCATCAATGGGCACAAAATTGAGCAGGTTTCCTCCTTTAAATATTTGGGAGTAGTTCTTCAGGCTAATGGTAGCAGAAAAGCCCATGGAGATTATGTTGCCAACATTGCTCAAAGAAGTTCTCTAGCCATTCTTAAATATCTCAAGACAGCTGGCGGCCAATATATTCCTGCAGCATTTAAATTATTCCAAGCCAAGTCAATTTCCCAACTTCTATATGGTGCTCAATTAGGTCCCCTTTCCAATTACGCTCCACTGGAACGGGTACAATCTAAATTTGTAAGATCGGCCTTACAAGTTCCCAAATGTGTCCCAAATGTTACTCTCCAATTAGAGTTAGGCCTCATGAAAGTGGAGGCTAGAGCTTGGGTGGCTATTCTTACCTATTGGATTAGACTGCATTTCTTCCCTAAGGGTTTAGCCCCCCTTATTAGAAAAGATGACTTTAAATCCAAATGGGAAGGGGCTATAATATCTAAAATCCTATCCTTAGGTCTGTCCCAAGACATCCTTTTTACCATGAAGTATGATCAGGCCAAAGCAGTTATTAAGCAGCGGGTTACCGACTCAGAACGACAACTGGATCTAGCTAGCTCCCCTGCCTTTATTGTTAATGACTCCTGCAGGTATCTATCTTTCCCAATGAGATACTTAGACAAGCTTGAGATACCCACCCACCGGAGGGCCTTTACCTTGGCCCGATGTCATGCCCTCCCTTCTGCTGTTCTTGAGGGACGATATCGGAGATCTCCCTATTCGGAGAGGCTATGTCCCTGTGACTCTGGTGATATTGAGTCAACAGAACATGTACTTCTTCACTGTTCCTTTTATAAAGACACCCGGGCTAAGCTTATATCTCCAATAATCTATAAATATCCAGGATGCTCTGGTCATTATTATACTCAATTACTTCTATCAGATATGAATTTTTCTATAACATATAGTGTGGCCAGGTTCTGCGCCACAGCGATCAAAATCCGCAGGACAATGACCAGCGTCATCAATTAACCAAAAGTACCACTTACGATACATAGCTCCTAAGTATCAACAACTCTTGTTTAACAAACGTGGGATGTCTTATGTGTATGGAACAGTATGTATATACAGTATGTACTCTGATGTCTTTTGTATATATCTATCTTGATCTTCCTCTATGGCTCGTTGACATCACTAATTCCTCAGATACTAATAAGGTATAGCTTCGTGATGGTCAGGATGGATTTGTGGGCAGTTTTTATATTATATTATATATTTTATATATAATATATTTTATATTCTATATTTTATATCTTATCTATTTTACTACTATTTATATACCGTATCCTATTGCTGGTCACTGATCGTAATAAAGTTTGATTGATTGATTGATTGATTGAGCTCATTTTAAGTACAGTAGTATCAAAAACTAAGCAGCTACAGCCATTAGCTTCAAAAGGAGTAAGTGGTATGCAGATGGCAAAGCCAAATAAATGGGTGAACCAATTAAAAATTCTTCTTAATTTATGAATATGTATGTTACTATGAAAACAGTTCAATATTACATATTGCATTTCATCCATGTTGAATTTCCTTGAGAAAAAAAAAAGAACTGGTTAGTTACCTGTAAAGGTGGTTCTTTGAGTGGACCTTCATGAAGCCACACAGATGGGTTTCCTGGCACGCGCGCGCGCAGAGGTCAGACTTCCCTAACAATAGAAAAGTTCATTAGTCTCTTCCCCACTGCCCAGCGCATGAGCAAGAGGCTTCCTGACAAAATGCCTCAGTTCCCTTGCAACCACCAGCGTGACAGACACAGCGTGACGACTGGAGGGGAGGCAGGTGGGTGCTGTGTGGCTTCACGAAGGTCCACTCAAAGAACCACCTTTACAGGTAAGTAACTGGTTCTTCTCCTTCGTAGCCTTCGTGAAGGCACACAGATGGGTGATTGCAAGCAGTACTCATAGGATGGTGGGAAGTCACACCATCACAAAGGAAAGGACAGCTCTCCTGAAAGCCATAGCAGACCTCATCCGGGCATCCATCCTGTAGTGCTTCACTAAGGTAGTGGGTCTTGACCAAGTAGCAGCATTACAGATGTCCTCAGTGTAGAAGGTGAGGACCCAACGAACATCCAGCAAGTGAAGGTCCTTTTCCAGAGGAGTCGATGGACTCGGGAAGAAGGTTGGTAGGGAGATGGGTTGGGAAAGGTGGAAAGACCTTGGGGATAAAAGAAATGACTGGGTATGCCAAGACCTTGTCTTTATAAAATTGAAGATAGGGAGGATTGCAGCAGAGTGCGCACAGCTCGCTAGACCTCCTTGCTGAGACAACTACCAGAAGAAATGCCATCTTGAAGATAAGTAAACATAAATTGGCAGTAGTCATGGGTTCGAAAGGCAGCCGCATGAGTTGGCATAGGACGAAAGAAAGAAACCATTGAAGTGGAATGGGTTTCCAGTCTGGAAAGGTGTTCTTCAGGCCTCAAACGAGGATGACGGAAAAACTGTGAAGCTGCTGAGTGTAGAGGGTGATAAGCAATAATAGAAGAGAGGTATACATGGAGGGAGGCCAGAGAAAGGCCAGACTTTTTCAAATAATGTACAGTAAATACTGTAAGACATGAATGAGAGAAGGATTAATGGTGGAGAATCCTCTGTCTGAGGCGAAGAAAAGGAATCTTTTTCACTTATATTGATATATTGATACAGCCAAGTGGTGGAGGGCTTTTGGCAAGCAGAAAAGACCCTGACCATTAACTCCTGATCCTCCATGCTGTCAATTGGAGGCGAGTGTGATCCGGGTAGAGAACCTGTCCCCGTTGCAGGAGAGCAGGTACGGAGTCCTGAGCCAGGTTGAGGAGGGAGGCAAACAACATCTTTCAGAGTGGCATTTTTCTTTTATTTGTTACTTACTGTTCTTAGCTTTAATATTGCCCTTTTAATTATTTAAGAGGCCTTTTCTCAATCATTGTTCTTAGCCTTGAATACTGTTTTCAATGTTTCTTGGTAACTGTTGTACACAAGGTCTCCAACTTTGTATACTGTCCTTCAATGGTGTAAGCTGCCTTAAGTCCTTTCCATGGAGAAAGGTTGCCTAAATCAATCAATCAATCAATCAATCAATCAATCAATCAATCAATCAATCAATCAATCAATCAATCAATCAATCAAGTAACCAAGAGGGTCCAGACTGAATGAACCTGCTAAACTCAATGGAATTAGTCCTACTGGTCTTGTTTTACATTGAGAAAGATGGTGTTTTACTTGTGTATCTTTTGATAGTGCAAGCAGAGAAACTGAACACATTGATAAACTATTTTTAATTTCCACTCTCCCTGAGTGGAACGTATCCTTTATAGACAGTAGGAAAGTAAAGGTACCAAGGAAAAGTAAAAAACATAAATTAAATAGTGTATTGAATATAGTAAATTTACCTGCACTATAGCAACATAGGCCGAACTGAGTGTGTTTGGGGAGAGGTTTCTGTTGCATCCGGCAAGTGTAGGTAGTCAAGCAGCATGAAGAATATACAAGGAAAGACACGTCATATAGGGAAGATTTTTGATAAAGGGGGAATTTTAGAACTATGAAAAGATCATGCTTGTGAAAACTGGCTTATTAAACTAATATTTACTGCAGTGATCTCTACCTACTATATTGACAAAGATAATTTTACAGTTATACAGTATTGCTCTGCTGGTTTAAGTCTGCTTTACTGTTCTTGAAGATGCCACTAGCAATATGCCATATTTAGTCTTTCCATACATTTAAATGAGCTATTCACTGCTTCAGCTGACTATGGCTGTGTTCTAAAGAGACATCCAGGCAAAACATGTGCAGAGAAATAACTTTCCCTGAAATTCTTATGGCAGCAGTCCTGAAGAGTACCTCTGTGAGAACCAGTTCCACAGTTTAAATATGTAACAGGGTGGCTCCTCTGCTTGGGAACCAAGCTGTTGTCCTATGGTACAGATTGCTGCATTGCTTACAACAACTTAGAAAAGTTATACTGCAAGAGATTTCACAAAGAGCACTGTTTCTTCAGCCAAAGCTGCTTCAGTAAAACTTCAAAGAAAGTACTGTCTATGAACATGGCCCTAAGCTACACAACTGTCAGTAGTTATGCCAGTAACTGAAGTGCACACTTTCAAGACAGCTAGAACACAAGCAGCAGAATGGGAGGTTGCCAGAGAGTTTGGCATGGGCTGTGGTCTCCATCGGGACATATTTTAGCTATATCAAGCAGTAGTAATCAGCTACATGTGGGTCTTTCATGACCCCTTACAGCCAAGATTCCCAGGCACCAGCTTTGCCACCCTCCACAGTCATCCTTGTATCTTTCCGCAAGTGGGAACAAACAATTATACTGTAAGCAGAATGTTCTGCCTTCTCCTGCAGGCTCCGACTTAGATCCTGGACAATCAGGGATATAAATCATACAGGGAGCCAATACAGAAATAGCATACACTTGTTGTCAAGCGGGGAGGGTGAATTTTTGCCACTGTTGAAAATCTGGTGCTGGGTAAGATGGAACCCTTGGAGTGAGGACTCAAAAATAGGAAGGAGGTCATATGTTGGGCAACATGAAAACTACTGAGCAGGGGTATACAGTAAGATTGCAACATCTGCAGAGAAACAGTAACAAGCTCCCACTGCCATGGACACTGGAAAACATGGAAGTGTGTGTGTGTTGCATCATTACAGTTGTGACCGTCTCTCCGTGACTCCATGTCCATGGAGATTTCTTGGCAGGAATACTGGAGTGGTTTGCCAGTTCCGAATCCAACCGCCTAAAGCACCTTGTATTCCATGGTGGTCTCCCATCCAAGTACTAACCAGGCCCTACCCTGCTTAGCTTCTTAAATCAGGTGAGATCAGGTGTGCTTAGGGCATCTATAGCTGATGCTATATGTTGCGTGGTCCCTGACTCACTCTAGTAGACCGCTCTAATAAATACAGCCTGGAATAAATATAAAAAAAGTATTTCGGGGCATTTTTATTTAGTATAGTTAAAAAGTGGAGAAGTGAATCAGTGGATACTGATAATGGGGATAAGGGGTCCCCGTGTACACAATGAAAACCATAACAGTGCTCTCTGACAAGGTTCCCCTATGCTCCACCCAGGCACATGTGACATACAAACAAACATCTGTTTTGTAGATATGTGTGTTACTGTATATAGAAAAATAATGCAAACTTTATGTGACAGTCCAAGAATCTTAGTTTTTTCAGGAATTAAAAGAACATTTGGAAATATCCTCAAGGGAAGTATGATTCAAAATCACAAGGTCCTTTGTCCAAGAATGGTCAATACTCTCAAGGCTACTCTGCTGTTGCTTTCACCAGCCTCCCAAAGAAATCCAAATGCAGTGGGAAGCATAACCTGTACGTAGCCATCCAGAGCAAGAGAGCAAAAGTACATCACAAGAAATAAACATTATGTATGCCAGATGGAAATGAAATTTGATATTTCTCTGCAAGAAGGGCCAGATTTGGTGAGGTGAAAATGTGTGGGGGCCGACCATTCAGCCGCATTTGGCCCCCAGGCCGGACTTTGGACAAGTCTCTATAACATGCAAAGAGGCAGGGAGGATGCTGCAGCAACAGAACTGGGGGTGGGTAAGTTGGGCAGGTGGCTGGGGGGGGGGGAATGGACAGAGTCAGGGAGGGCAGGCAAACCACAAAACTGCAAGCTAACGCCTCCATCCAGCAAGGGGAGGGGCCAGCTGCCGGGGATGCGTGACAGGCTGAGCTGGCAGAGAGAAGCGGCTGCGGGCCACTCACAATATGAAAACGGGCCGCATTTGGCCCCCAGGCCTGACTTTGGTCATGCCTGTCCTAGAGGTTTGTCCAAAGTCCAGCCCGGGGGCCAAATCTAGCTGAATGGTCGGCCCCCACACATTTTCACCTCACCAAATCTGGCCCTCCTTGCAAAAAGTTTGGACACCCCTGCTCTAGGACATGCAAGGAGGTGGAGAGGACGCTGCAGCAATGAAGCCAGGGCGGGTAGGCTGGGCAGGTGGCTGGGAGAACGGATGGAGGCAGGGAGGGCAGGCAAACCGTAAAACTGTAAACTGATGTCTCCATCCGATATGGGGAGAGGCCAGCTGGTGGGGATGTATGACAGTCTGAGCCGGCAGAGAGAAGAGGCTGCGGGCCAGTCAAAATTTGAAAACGGACCGCATTTGGCCCCCAGCCTGACTTTGGACATGCCTGAATTAAGAGGTCCCAGACCAGACTCATTCACTTAGAGTCAGGCACACAACTAAAATGAAGTAACAGTGAAGGCATCTAGAAAAGTGAAGGCATCTAGAAAAGACTGAATCCTTTTTTTCCTTTCTAGAATTGCAAAATTTCTTTTAATACTTGATGAACAGATTTATATGCCCACTCTTTTATCACAAACTTCACGATAATGAACATGCTAATTATAGCTTACGCATCCATCCAAAATTATTTACCCCAGGCAAGCGGGTGAGAGGAATTTTGCAAGTCTGAATTAATTGGCTTAATTGGCAACTATCAAGACAGAGTACAAGGGAAGGGCAGGAACGTCTGTACAAATAATTGGACTGGTATTTAGCAAGTTATCTACTGAGATCATGTTTTGTTGCTTGCTTTTACATAAAATATAAAGATAATAGCATATTCACTGGATATGCAGCTGGAAGAGTTGAAACAGAGGCTGAGCGCCACCAAGCAAGAAGGCTTTAGGTCAGGATTTCTTGCTTTTTCAGGGAGGGGGAAGACTCAATGGACTCGGTGGTCTTTGGGTGTTAGTCCAAACAAGCAGAAGGCCACATTATTACTAAGATAACTCTGTGATTCAAGATTGAATATACTTCAGGATCAAAACGGGTGAAATGAAACAAAGTAAAAGTGGGACTTAATTAATTTTGTTAGGTTTTTATTAAATATTATAAAACTACAATACCATAAAAACAGATAAAACAACAAAATATCATAAGGGAAAGGAAATTAGTCAAAACACACACCAATATAACAAAAATATAACAAATATAATAGACGAAAACCCAGTGCAACCCACAAAATTGGGACTTAATTAAGAGCATTAAAAAGGGAAAATATTCTATGGGTGTCCTTCTACATCTATTGAATGTATTTGCCACCCAGTAATAGTAATAGCCCTAATATTTGCTTCTTAACCACTCTATCGTGTTGCTATAGTTTAAAAGAGTCCACCTTCTCAACATATTATTTACCCATAGTATTCCTCTCTTTATTTTTAAAGAGATGACCCACCTTTTTCAAAGAGATGTCCAAACACTTTGTTGCATTGATTTTATACCGTCAGCATATGGCAGTGATTTATTTTTAACATTTCTTCTGAGGCTGACAGGGCTTTTAAAACTCAAATCAAGATCCCCAGAAAACATAGGTGTGTCAACATAAAATGTTCTCCAAGACAGATGACCTTGCAGAACAGTTCCTTCTTACTCTTACAGACTAATTATCTTTGAAAAGTATTTATTCCTGCTCACCCTGGCTAATTATAGAAAAAGCAATGTGAAAGATGCTGAGTGACTCACAACTTTTCATCTGTAGGGAACTATAATTAAACTTATGTCATGTGAGATGAAACCTGCTATCTCACCATGACTTTAAAACACTGCAGGCTCCATTTTGGAAGCATTCCTAAACAACAGAACCTAGTTGCAACATCTGGCCAAGATAGTTTTTGGCACTCTTTGGTTTCTTCTTCCTTCCCTTGCTCTCCAATGGCTGTCCTGATGAAGAATCTCAGGACAGGAGTGGAACCTTTCAAGCCTGAAAAACTGATGCCACTGGTCTCATCAGCAATTTATGGCCATTAAGGACTCCCTTGGCTCCCAGCCCCAGTGCCAAGGCTCCCAAAGATTTCCGCAAGCCAAAACGGATCCAGAAGGAGCCTCAGAACGTGACAGGAGGAGAAACTGGATACTTTCAATTAAGATCAAAGACCATGACTGATGACTTCACCAGCCTTGTGTGCATAGAGGTGTACAAACAGGATTCCAGCCAAAAGGGAACTCCTGTTTGTAAGCAGGATGGGTAGTTCAGTGAGTTGGAAGGGTTTAGGTTAGGAGTTTGATTTCCATAATGGCTCCCAAAAGGAGAACCGGCTTGTGTAACATGGGTCAAATTGAACAGTCCTGCAGTACCACCAGGATAAGAGACTAGTAACTTCTAAGTAATTTATTTCCAGGATACCCTGGCAAAGGTTCCTGTAAATTAAAATCAACTTGACACCATATATTAATTATTATGAGGTCTGTATCCCACACCTAACACTTTTGCTTAAAAATAAGTCCATTAAAACCTGTATTTCCTGAATTTGCTTTCAGAAAATCAAGACTGGAGCTTTAACTCTATGGAAAACCTTTTGTGACACAACACAGCTAGAAAAGCTGTGGTATGTGGTGCAATTCAAGATGTCTAATCCATGGCTACTTAAAGGCACAGAGAAGAGAAAATGGGGTGGCAGTGGAATAAAGAGATCCTGGATTGCACAGAACCTATAAGCATAAGGAAAGCAAGATACTGAACATTTACTCACTGGGTAGTCCGAAACATTTTGTGGACTTGGAAAATGCAGTAATAGATGTTCTACAACATCTCACATGAGGGTGCACCATAATCACAGGCAGAAGGCAGAATAAACAACTGCCCCAGTTTCTAGGGGTAAAAAAAGTAAGACAGCAAGTAATCTGTGGCCTGTTTATAACAGCAAAGCTGAGAAAAGGCACCAGTCACTCCACAAATCATGCCCTATGCAAACAATGAGACTCTCAGCATTGGCCTTGACGTCTGGTACATTTGCTTAGAAGGGTGACCATCACTGGAAGAGAGAGTGATATGACAAGCATCTTGCGTTACCTTTTGTAGTGTTATATGCAAGCCTGAATACAAATACACAAATGACTTGACAAAGGGAAAAGCAATGTACCTGTAGAACTACTTTCTGTATGAAACAAACAACTTCAGCAAAACGCTTTGAATTGGCACCCAAAGAGGTGGCCTGCCTGGTTACCACTTGGATTTCAGAAGAGGCACGCACCTAATTGTACATGAGTGCTACATCCTCTGGCTTGGTGAGGCGTTCTAATATTTCGCACTCAGGCATCTGTACCTGGATACAGAAATCAAAGCAAGACACAGCCCTAAGGCAACATCTGTGTGTTTTAGGGTTGCTATGCTACAGAAGTTCTTTAGATGTTCTTCCTGAAGAGTACTTGTCAGTTTACTTGAGAACAAGAGGGCGGAAAAAGGAAAGGTGCTAACAAGAAAGCTGCCAATCCATGTCAACAGGTTTCATCTACTGTGGCTGTCGCCACTTCACCACCTCCTCAAAGAGGAGAATTACCACACAATTATTCTAGCTTGCAGACAGAACACGACCAAAGCAGGCAAAGCCATCAAATTTGTGTAACACCACCAGACCTGGAACAACAGCTGGCTAATCCCCTTTATAGGGTAATTTGCTTTTTAAATTATTTCTACCCTGTACTCTCTAATTATTACCCAGTTTTGTCACTGGATGCTTTGGAAAACTAACTTTCCAGTTAGACTGTACCCTGGTAAAAAGGAAGTAAAGGGTAGAAACAATAATTTGCTCTATCTTAAAAAAATGTTTGCTAGGTCTCATATATAAATGCACTTTTTAGGAGTACTGTACCTTTAATAAAGAGAAATCTACGTAAATGTTCTTTTATGTTTTTATTTTTGTTTTTATTTTGTTTTTATTTTTTGTTTGTCTGATAGCTACATAAATGTAGACTTGTATCCTATAAAAAGCCCTCTGAATTGCTTTCAGCAACGTAGCAAATATATAGGGAATCTATCACTTCCTTAGCCTGGATATTACTGTAACAGTAGAACAAACCTGCAGGATCTTAACATTTAAGGAGCTACATTCATATAACACAGTTCTGTAAAACCCTCCTAATATAGTGTATTTATGTGGTTTTATTTAAAACCATTCAGCTTCTGTTCTGCCTTCTCTCTGAGAGCCATGGTTTAGTAAAGACTGAAATGTCTTAAATAGAGATAAGCCCAGTTTAACACTGTACAAACACTGACATTTGCAACCTATATTATATTAAGCTCAAACACAGGAAGTATTTAAAAGACATTTGTGGGTCAACCATCAGGCCAAAAACAACGCAGCCAAGGACCTCCATATCTCATATCCAGTTTACACATAAAATAACCTATGAGCTACACGTTTTAATTATTTGTGCAACAGTATGACAGCTACTGCAGTTACAAATCAGGCAGTCCCACCTTTCTAATCCTGCATTAACAACCACACCTTCTCTCACCAACGCATAGGCTCAGTGAGTGCAACATTTGCAAACTTTTGCTCTTTGTAACGCAGAAACTAATAGCATGGGTTATGCATCTGAGCCTTTTACCTTACACATAGAGCCTGAATAATTAGTATCATTAGAAATAACAAACGAAGCATCTCACTACATACTCACTTTAAGAGCCACCTATGCCACTAGACCACATACGCAGCAATAATATATAAAAAGCAAAAACATATTGCATCAATTTAGAAATCTACATAATTAGCCGTTTCAGTTACAAGGGCGAAATGAGAGAAGAGACCAGACTTTTCTCTCTGAAACAGATACTGGTCCAGAGATAGATTTTCTCCCTATGTGCCCACAGTAGTTTCTCTAATATGGAAAACAGAAGGTTGAAGCTAATTACTTTTGGAAATACAAGATGGGAGAAAGTTAAATTTCTTCACTGTGGTGCCTATTCAAGTGGGAAAGGAGGTTTGACTTTCTTAGGAGGAAAACCCCTGAAATTATGACCTCATACTTGACTGTAAGTATAGCCAAAAGAATGCCATCATGGAGTGAAAAATGGCTAAATACATAAATAACTTCCATAAAACATACAGGCAGGAGTCCACAAAAAAGAGCTCATGCTGTAATAAATCTCCTGGGCCAGAATTCTCTTCCGTCTGTTCCATTCTTGCAATAGTATCCAGTAGATCTTTGCACACGTGTAAACCTTGTTTGTTTTATGCAGCAATCTTCAGTTTGTGCAATGGGAAGTCAGAAACTGCACGCTGTGTTACGCCAGTGGGGCATTATGTTCTGCAGGTTTAAACATGACACTGGCCCAAGTCTTTACATTCCAAAAGATTCTTGGTCATTTGTGCTCAATAGCTTATTGTCAATGCTGGCAGAATTCTAAATGTAGAACTAATCAGTCCTGCACTGAAAAGGCTCCTGTGAGCATACTCCTAGTCAGCAACTTTTCCTATTCAATGATTATTCATAAAGCAGAAGGGTGGGAGGAAAACCCCAAGGAAATAAAAGCCCAGACTCTCCCTCCTTGCGATTCCCTGGGATCCTATAAGGAATGGGTGTGGTGGACTACAATGTTTCCAAAGGCATTCTCTTGCCGTTTCCCAAGAAGTCAATCATTCTTACAGAACGGCCTATGAAAAGATGGGCAGGAAGAGGAAAAAGATGGAATGAGCAACCCTTTGACTGCTATAAGGCAAACCATTTCCATCTCTGAAAGTGGTACACAAAAGCTGTATACAGCTGTATACCTGGCCTAGTAAAGAGGGGGAAAAGGCTTACTAACAACTCTCAATAGCGTTTCTGGATGCTGTCCAAAGATACGAAAGCCTGTGAAGAGATTTCAAGGGTCTTGAAATCCAGTTTTCTGAACCAGCAGACATTTCCACAAAGATGGAAATGCTCTGATTTCATATTTACATAATAACTTATTCATATCATATTTTAACAAAGAAGCAAAAAAAGATGTGAAGAAAATAAACCAAGCAGTCTTTGAGTATTAATCATTTTGCTTTTCAGAGAAGAAAGGAAAACTTAAACTCCCCTATACCTCAGGGAGACAAATTCCCTAATTAAATGCTTCATTAGAGGAAGGTATGAAAATATTGCCGACGTTACATCTAGCAGATGTTTTCTTGTTCAAACACCTGAATTTCTACCTCATCATCTGTTCCAAATGAAGCCTATTTCACAAAGATCTTTAGCCAACCAAAACGTACATGAACTAAATTCATATTCTTTGTAGCTATGGAATTGCCTCTGTTTGTGTAAATATTACACTAGCACAACAGTATTCCTTTTAGCTTGTGGAGACTCGAGTACAGTTTACTTGGGTGTTCAATACTACTAACTGTTATCAACTACTTAAATAAAATAAATGGGGGGTGAGGAGCCGCGTGGCCATTACAAAATACAAATGCAAAAAAAAATGATAGGCTCTATCTTTACAGGACACAGATAAAAAACAAAAAACAATACAATACACAAGCTTTTGTGGGTAAATTCCATTCTTCAAGGCAAACACGAAAAGTCCAAACATGCAAGATGGTGTTTGCCAGTAGGTTAATTTTAGATGTAAAGTTCTTGGCTAGATGTATTTTGCCAGACAGTCTTAGATGGAGGAAGCAGGAGACTGGGTTTCTCACCCCGGTCTTTCAAACGACTATTGTGTGATTAATAGTGTTATAATAATCACCTTTTGGGTGATTATAAACCTCTCTGCCAAACACTGAAAAAGTAGAATAAGAATAATTCATTTATGAAGTGGCTACCACAGCTGGAAGTATAAGAGAGCTAATCCTGTTTGGGGTTGATCAGGAAGGTACGAGACACCATTTATTTGAACCAGAGCATCCATGAAGGCATTACCTACTGGGTGTCTAACTCCTGCAAAGACAATTCAATTTTGCCACACACGTGAATCAACCCACAGGAACATGGTGCAAGGCCATCCTCAGTTTCACAGTGGAAAAATAACCAGAATTGCAGCAATTACATATTTCTTTGTCCCGAACCCAGAAAATACTAAATATAACCAGAATACTGTAAAACATCAGTGCATTTAAGTCTACACTTATTCCATCTTCATATCTTCACCAGGCAGATGTAATGGGTCCCATGCCAAGTAAGACCTATTCCAGTTCATCTCCCCTTTCCACGTCAGCTGCTGATTGCAATATCTTGCCTGATGAAAGATGGTTCATTGGTTTTGTTTCTTTGTGTAGCTGTTTATAAAAGTATCACCTGAATTGGGGTTTTAAATGGCTTACCGTACTTAGTTTTATATCACCTTCTTTTTCTTTATAGCTATATTTTAAAAGTATGCTATAAATGTCAAGCCGAATCAGTCAGATGCCCATAATAAAGCTTATCCCTTCATTAATCTCGTGCATTTTTCAACAATTAATGAACCACAGTACCCAAACTGCAGACACACTTTGCCTACAATGTTGGTTTAAATGTAGCAGTGCTGGCACATCCTTTAAAAACAGCACACTTTTTAAAAATCTGAATACATAGCAAAGATAGCTAAAGTGCAGAAATTAAAACTAAACAGGACCAATCAAAATATCTGACTTTAGTGTTAAAGATCAAGGACCAGATACAGACTAAGCTAATTATGCTTTGGTCTCACTGAAATTAATGCCATTTAAATCACCTTTAATCCCAACAGGACTATAAGATTGACTAATTAACAGTACAACTCTGTGCATGTCTACTCAGACTGGTAGAGGGGAACCTACACCCCTTAAATATTCTTTGTATGGCCCACCAGAGCCTAGAAGTGCCTGTCACCTTAAGGATATTAGTAACAGCGACTGTCTGCCACGATCATATTACACGGGTGTTTTGTAACTTACACTGACTTCCAGTCCTCTTCTAGAGCCAACTCATTTTTAACCTCCCCAGCCCTGACCAAATCGGGGACAGATTTACCTGAAGGTTCACTGCCGCCTGTTTTCCCGGTATCCGAACCAAGTAAGAATGGGACGCAAGAAGGAAGGTGTTTCATTGATTATATCTCTGTTGTTGGATGCCTTCTCTAGAGTGGCTTGCCTGATATCTCTGACGGCTCCTTTCAGTACCAGGTTTGTGCATCTTAAAAAGACCTTTTGGAAGGTTTTTTTTTTAAAAATATCTTGAGCACAACTATTTTTAAAACAAACAAATAAATGTTTAATGGATTTTCAATGAATAATTTACTGTGGGTTTTATTGGTTTTAACCTTTCTTGTATTTCAATTGGGAACTACCACGAGTCCCTTTATGTGAGAAAGGTAGCATAGAAGATACATAAATAAACAATAAATACCTACTTAATTTTATTTCTATAAAGTTTTATTCATACTGCTTTTTCAAAATATATTGTACAGATTGGGTTTGTTTTGATTTGTTTTGTACTTGATGCTTGATACTTATTCTTACAGGTATTTGGTACAAAATGCTGTTAAAATCAATCATTCATTTAACAGGGACTGAATTCTGAGTGAAGTTTAAAATAATTCATTTTGCATTTAGGTTCAGAAACAGCATTCATCTCTCTCACCTTCCCTCTTTTCCTGGTTTCTTAATATTGCCTTTCCCCATTCTTTTTTAAAACTATATGACCTTGGGTCTATCAGACCATAATGTCAGTCACTAAAATGCAGACAACAGAATTCTGGTTCTTTTTCCTATGCCAATTTATTGATTATAGATGAAATAGAAAGATTAAAAACAATTACAGTTTTTAAAAAAGTGGTACAGACTGCAGGGAAAGCATAAATACCACCAGGAAAAAGAACATACTGAAAATAATTGAAGCACACCTAGTAAAATTGAAAATGTTGAAATAATTTCAACAAAGAAAATCAGGAAGCAAGAAGACCTGAGATATTCCACAGGGACAGAGTGGTAATAAAACGGGATGAGTTTACAGTATTATATTATTGAGCTATAACAACTGTATGGATTCTGTGAATTATATACGTGTGAGCACTAGATGCTAGGGGCAAGCAACAGGAAAGAGTTCTCTTTCTGTCCCATTCATAAGATTCTCAGAGGCATTTGCTTTGCCATTGATGACAACAGAATACTGGGCTAATTAAATCTTTAGCCTAATCCAGCAGAACAGCTCACATTATAGTGGTCACGAGAGGAATACAGTATTCCATTTGAGGTAACAAGTATCAGAATACAAAGCCAGGCGGTTTTCTGAACATTGTCCTCCAGTGCATTCAAATATCAAGAAAACAAATGGCCAGCAGTCTATTTGATCTGTGCAGTGTAAACCCAACACTGTGTAACTTATGCGTTATCACTCTCTTGGTCACTTGCTTGGACATATCCAGGAAATGCACTGTTGCACGCTTAGGCATGCAATAATGACTAGCAAATAGCTAAAACAACCCTCGTCTCACATACACATCAAACTCGTGCACAAGTTTTCCATGAATGCAATATTTCACAATAGGTCAACATAGCTCAGAGGAGTTTGATTTAGTACGCAAACATACTGATCCATATATTACATCTTTTCCAATACAGATTACCACATGTTGATTTAAAAGGATTTTCTCTTGCCGCCATCTATCGGGATACATTGGCACAATCAAGATTTGCATGGTTCTTAACAGCAGTTAAGATTACTTAAAAAACTGTTTTGGTAATTTAGGAAAATGTATAGCTAAATTACGTTGACTAGATAGCTAAGCGAGTTAGGCAGAGGATGAGAGAGTGACTCTTTGTACTTCTCAGGAGGAGCCAACCTGTGTATCCTTGGGCATACTGCACAGTCCCAGATCATCTACAGTTTGATGAGCAAAACTATAAACTATTTGTGACTGCTTTATACTTAGGAAACCCTACAGTAGTTCACCATGAGTTCAAATAATAAGATCTGTAGTTAATTAGTATCTTGCTGGATAGTTCAATGAGTTGGGTATCTGGCTACAGAGCCAAATGAGTTCAATTCTCCACTGTGCCTTCCAGTGGAAAAGCTAGCTTCTCTAGTGTTGGGAAAGTTGCACAGTCATACAGTGGCCCCAGAAGAGAATGGAAAACCATTTCTGCGTAGTCTATACAGTACAGTGGACCCTCGTATAACAGACGGTTTGTATAACATAAAATCTGTACAACATAAAAAATTCCAGAGATAGAGGAAATTTGCTTAACAGAATCACCTATGGGGCAAATCTGTACAACATAAAATGGTCGTGATTAGGGATTACTCTGTTTTCAATGCATTCCTATGGGAAATTTGTATGAAGGAAAAATTGCTTAACATAATTTCATTTGGAACAAATTAATTCCTTTATACAAGATACCACTGTACTTTAAAAACATTAGGAAATAGATGCCGTAAGTCAAAATATACTTGACAGCATGTGATTAAGTTAAATAATATATTTCCACATGTTTTCTGTTATGTTTCCATCTTGTTCACACTGTTATTCATATAGATCGGATATCCAGTGTGATGTAGTGGATACAGCAACAGATTGGGAGATGGGTTCAAATCTCTGCTTGGCTGTGGAAACTTTTTGGGAAGATGGAACTGGTAAAACCTCTCCCTAAATAAAAGTGCCACTTACTTTGAAAGCCACAAGTCAGCTTGGACTTGTCAGCTCATAACACACCTAGTATTCTTATTCTGATTCACCTTGTTAGTACTACTACTACCACTACCACTATTGGAAAGTATCTGTTACTACATACAGGCACATGACTCAGACTTCTCTGGCCTGCCCTCCTTGGCTACTCTGTCACTCAGACAGAAGGGTGGAGCAGAGAAGTTTGTGCTCTTGCTTCTGACTGCGAGATTAGCTAAGGAGATGGAAAAAGCAAGCAAACTGGGTCTAGTGAGTGGCTGACTGACTGAGGAGGTGGGAGGGAAAGATATTAGAATTTTATAGATAAGATTCTACACAATCATACTGACACACACACACACACACACACACACACACACACACACACACACACACACACACACACACACACACACACACACACACACACACAGAGCGAAGAGCAAAACCATATTTAACTGAAAGAAAAATATATTAATGAAAAGCAGAGAGTTACCAAACCTTGTGAGGCATGGTGGTTAGAAGAGGCACGTGCTGACCTCATGAAACTCCACAGGAGGGACTGTTTATATTTGGGAAATGCAATTTTAATTAAACATTCTTGAGGAACAGTCAACAAACTCCAGGTCATATAGATTCCAAAGGTCAGTTGAAGGCACTGCAGAATGGAGAATGTTTCCCCCCCCTTAAAAATCTCTCTTCTTTCTGTGGTGCATGTTTCTATGACCAGCACAAGCTCTTTCAGCTGAAGATTGAATTTATGCACAGTAGAATATGAAAGAGAATAAATTAAATCTGCTGTTATACTATTTGGGGCTTTTTGTTATGATGATAATAATAACAGTGAGTCATCAAGTCAATTATGACTTAAAGCGAACTTTTTCAGGGTTTTCTAGGTAGAAAGAGCACTCAGAAGTGGTTTACCATTCCTTTTTTCAGGGACAACTCTGAGTAGGGACAACTCTGAGAAGTGACAGCTTGCCCAAGGCCACACAGGCTGGCTTTACTCAGGTGATCACAGTGGGGATCAAACTCTTAAGTTCTAGCGTCACAATCACACTGAGCTATCCAGCCAGCTTTCTGTGAATTTAGCCCTCTTTATATCTCAGTGATTTTTTTGTAATGATATATGCAGTAAAAATATTCTATTAAAATTGTTTCTGAGCTCTATCACAATTGACACATCATCTTTAATAACCATTTATGCTACACTATAACCTTTATTTTTCTAGGAACCCTGTAATACAAGACTTCTTTTTACAAACAGGTATCTGACAGAAAGACGAACTCATAAATATGCCCCTTTCTCTCTAAAATCAATGGATCAGTCAGTGTTTTTAAAGCACTGTAATTGGTAAAACTAGGCAAAGGATTTTTGGATTTCTTAGATGACATATCTCATAATTCCCCATTGTGGGAGTTCTACTTGACATGCACATGTGTTACATACACCCAATTGCGTCTCACCTGGGACAGAACACCTAAACTCTAAGATTTTGTGGCTTAGCTGGCTCCAGTCCCACCCAACCTTCTTGTTCATGCTAGCTGGGAGATTTCTTTCTGAACCCAGCAGAACTAGGCCTCGTAGCCTTCCACATTTAGGCATTTTCTTCCATTTTCTTCCACGTTTAGGTATCTGTTAGGTGTCTTGTAAATCACACAGAACTCTCAAAATGGGGATTTATGGGATTTGTCATCTAAGAAATCTGAATATCCCATCCCTAGCAAAAACCATTGTGAAGTTAACACCAGTTATTATGGGC
The DNA here is from genome assembly GCA_029282475.1 of Phrynocephalus forsythii. Lineage (NCBI taxonomy): Eukaryota > Metazoa > Chordata > Lepidosauria > Squamata > Agamidae > Phrynocephalus > Phrynocephalus forsythii. Next base: position 137,390,750 of record JAPFRF010000001.1, on the reverse strand, counting down.
ATACATTTTGAATTCATTTATCCTCATACTTTAAAAATGATTCTTGACTTGAGGAATGCTGTCAATGACCTGGGAGGTCATTGGATTCACAAATACAGTATGTATGCACTTCCACAAGTGGCCTGTGTGTATGTGTGTGCATTCTGGTGTCTTATATTTTTCTGTAAAATATGCAGTACTGGAAATGCAACCTTTGCTTTGTACCACTGGATTGTTTGCTTCATCTTTGTGATTAATCAACCTATCTTCTCCTTGCTATATCTGTATGCACTTACTTCACAAAGGAAAAGAGATGCGATTTGCATAAAGACAGGAGTTTGAGACAAAGTATGTTTTGTGCAAACTGTAGAAACCCTGCCCCTTACACACATACACACAAATGGTGTCTTTAATCTTGACCAGGAGTAAGCTCTCTTGAGGAAGCCGGAAAAAAATTAAGATGCTATCTCAACATTCCAAGAAAACCAATCTAAACTATAATCCAGCAATGGCAAGATTTCGACACATCCCTAATATGCATTAAAGATAAGCAGTGTTTTATTCAATTCTGTATGCAATTCATTGTATGTACTGAACTGTGTTGTAAAGCGATGAAAAAGACCTCATGTAACAGTGAGAGGCAGTTTTCAGGTCACAAAATAAGAGCAACTGGTCAAGCAAAGGTGCCCTGATGCAGAGCTCTCTTGTTATGTAAAAATAAGTAGTCAGGCCAAGTGGAAGGAAATGGAATAGTAATAGAAGGCTGGAAGTAGGAGCTTTATAATCTACTTTATGTAAGCAAATGATCACAGCTAACAAATATTTAGTTAAGTCATTTTTAAATTACTCTCAGTGAATAAGAGGAATTCATTTGTCAGTGCTTCCTCTTGCTGCGTTCAGTAGTCATGGCTCGACGCATCTGTTGGCTCTAACCAGGAAGACTCCAAGCAAAGAGGATGCCTTCTCCAAGTCACAACATGTTTACCCCAAGATCAAACAACAAACAGCAAACCATGTTTCTTATACAAAGAAGCTGCATCTGGCAAGCTTGTCAAACTGATGATTCAAGTCCTTTGTTGCATTTTCTAGAGCTGAGTGGAATCCCCCATTTCCTGAACAAAGCTTGGTGCTGCTGCCATACAGTACCATTTTAAAAAACATCTCTTTTTTTATTAAAGCACTGTGTGGCAGCTAAAACTATGCTCTCGGGCATTTCCCCCCACTGCCACCTCTCCCCAAGGGCAAAAGTCTATGTCATTTGAATATATATTAAATCATGTAAATATATTGAAAGTTAAAACAGCCTCTCCCATGAAGGTTAGATTTTCAATCATTATGAGTTTTTTAAAAAGGAATATCTATTTGAGTATGGTGTCGATGCTGAACCCCGTGCTTGAGCAGTTTCATGCAGCTGTAGGTAGTCACGAGAATGGGCCACTTTACATATGCTTGTTCTATTATCTAATGATAATAGAACATGAATATGTTCCAAGGGCTAGATATCTAGGGACCCGAGTCTGGGGACCATCAATGGTGATCCCAAGAGCCAGGACCCCCAAATGGAGCTGAACACCTGGCTATATACCTTCTTCACCACCACACCCAGAACCCAGAATCTTCTTCTGATGGTTCCGCCTCGTATTCAGACCAGCTAAAACCAGACAAACACAGTTCATCTCTGGTGCTTTCATATCCAAGTTTGACACTATGTTCAGAGTCCTAGTTACTAACAAGACCATCTGCAAACACTTCTTCTTCCAGGTTCTTCTCCTACAGGAAGCTGCTTGTGGTTAGGCCTCTGTGGTTAGAGCTCCACAGATGCTACAGAAGTTACCTAACTCCTTATCTTGCCAGCTCTGTGAGGTCTCAGTAAATGCAGCTTTAAACTTTGCAAACTCCCAGCTCTTATGCATGTTCAAGCTCATTGATTATTGATTACAAAATATCAATTCCTATCACTACTCAAGCAAAAGAAATAAAAAAGGCACTCAGAATGCCCGTCTGTGTGAGGAATCTTTCCCACACACGAACAGCACCTCTCTTAAATGATGGCAAAAATGCCATAAATTGAAGAAAAATCCCGCAAAGAGATCTCAAACTGCAGAAAAATGAGACTAGCCAACAAGGAGCCTTCTAATGCTGCTGTTAGAGGGAACTGAGGGGTTTGGGTAGGAAGCCTCCTACGCATGCTCGGTAGGAGGGGGAGGAGACTAATGACCTTTCCTGTTGCTAGGAAGGTCCGGAGCCTCGCGCATGCACATCGGAGACTCATCTGTGTGGCTTCACAAAGGCCACGAAGGAGAACCAACAGATCTGTGAATCTTTGTGGACTACATTCCATTTCTGCAAATCCATAGAATTTGTTTAACAGCAGACTAAATGTTATCAGCTTTCCATGGGCATCATTGAGTGAAGGGAAATTTGGCCCTGGTCCCTTTTTGATCCTTCTAATGTACATTAGGATCTATGATTTTAATAACAATAATAATAATGTGCATTCGAGTAAGTTCTGACCAACTGTAATCCTTTCCAGGGTTTTCTAAGTAGAGAATACTCAGAAGTGATTTACCATTCCCTTCTTCTGGGGTTTCCTGAATCAATGCAGGCTGGTTCTTCTTATAGGAGCCATAGTGGGCAATCAAACCCCCAACCTCTTGCTCCCCAGCCAAATACCAAGACTACTGAGCCAGCTAGCCAGCTCTCTGTGAATTTAGCCCATTCTATATCTCATTCTCTGTTACAGCAACTCTAATAGGACTTTCAGGGTTAATAACATTTTAAGGACTAATTTCACACCAGCCCCCAGTGAATTACAAGTCCCAAGTGGGGACTCAAATCCATTTCTATTGAGTTCCAATCTATGACTCTGTCCACTATAATATTTTGAATTGAATTTGCAATATCCAGAATCAAGAGATGCGGCTCCTTTTAACACTTTTCTATGGCAGCTATCATTTCTACCATGCTGGATATGCCCAAATCCTGTATCATTTATCAAGCTGAGTGGTCTAGAAAAGCTGTTAATTATAGCTATGCAATATGGGTTGTATCTTTTTTTTTAATTAAGTAATTTTATTGGGGTTTTTTTGGGGGGACAAGGGGGGGGTATGGGGGAAAGGAGTACAGTTTAAAAATTACATTGAATATATCAAGCCAAAAATAACGATTTAACATATTAACAAATCACCAAATAATATCACAATGCTAATAGGTTTGTTACTTCTTGCCATCTTTTCCGAGAAATCTCATCGTAATCTCCCTTTAGAAAGCCGGAGAGTCTGTCGATTTCAATGCATTCTCTTATCTTTTCGTGGAAATTTCTCTCTGTTGGCACATCTGGTTGTTTCTAGGATTTCGCATACAATATCCTTGCAGCAACAATTACATGGTGAAGTACATATCTCTGGTCATAGAAAATATTAATATCTACTATATTTAATAGAAAAAATTCTGGTCTAAGCTCTAACTTAATCTTCAAATATCTTTCCAAAAATAATTTCACCATTATCCAGTATGCCCTTGCCTCTTTACATGTCCACCACATATGGTAAAAAGTACCACAGTCATGTTTACATTTCCAACATTTAGGTGAGCAGTTATACATCTTAGATAAATGATGTGGTGAGAAATGCCACCTATAGAACATCTTATAACAATTTTCCTTAAAGGCTATAGATTTGAAAATTTTTACTGTGTTCCACAAAGAGTCCCATTTGTTTAGATGAATAGAATAACCAAAATTTTCTGCCCATCTTATCATAGTATCTTTAACCAGTGTATCAATCATTTTTTCATTTAACAACATACTATAAAATTTACTAAGTAGCTTTGAGTCACCAGAGGATAGTATTTTGTCAAGTGGAGTATCATTAGTCATAAATCCCCCCTCTTTAGTATGGGGTTGTATCTAATGTAAAAGCAAGGAATTTAAGAAGTAGTGTTGCTTCACCAGTCATTGCCTGCTCTGCTCAGAACTCAGCTTAAAACTACAACACCCAGAATTCCAAGAGTCCACCTTGCAAATCTCTGATTCTTTTAGACCAGTGATTCTCAATCTGTGGGTCCCCAGATGTTCCTGGACTGCAACTCCCAGAAGCCTCCACCACCTGCTGTGCTGGAAGGTGTTTCTGGGAGTTGCAGTCCAGGAACATCTGGGGACCCACAGGCTGAGAACCACTGTTTTAGACCATAGAAATTATTTATTACTATATAACAAGTCACTTACAACACATTATGTCTGTAGGTAATAGTTTCTTCCCTTCGTGTAATGGAATACAGCCCAAAATATACCACATGTGGGAGGAAGGGGAAGAGGTACAAGCACCATTAGCCTGCACGTGGAACATTCACAGGGATCTAATTCAGTACTATTAAAAATAAGAAGTTGAACTAGACAAATAAAGGCAATCCAGCAACTGTCTTCTACTAGGCAGTCCCCCATCAATTCAATTCAGTTTTGTAATGGCCCTTATCATTTATTAAATGATAATGGTTGGCACTCTTTATAAATTCTATCCTTCCCATTCTCTTGGGCCTTTCTGTTTCCTTCTAGTGCAGGGCTGTTCAACTTTGAACAGGCCAAGGTCTACTTTTTCTGACCCAAAATGCCTGAGGGCTACTACACTAAAAACCTCTACTTACGAATTTTATCTGTTCCGAGCACATGCTCCTAAGTAAAAACGTTTGTAAGTAGAGCAGCAGTTTCTCATAGGAATGCATTGAAAACCAATTAATCTGTTCTGGAGGGATAATATTTCAGTGCGCCATGGCCCTTGAACTGCCCCGCTCATTAGAGACAGTGGGCTGGCAGGCCCAGAACTTTGCTGGGGCAGTGGTGGTCCTTAGGATGGGGGAGGGAGAGGTGGAGAACTTATCCCCTCACTTTTTAAATTAATGGCCGGCAGGCTACTTTTGAACTCTTTGCGGGCTACCAGTAGCCCGAGGTCTACCTGTTGGGCAGGCCTGTTCTAGTGGCATGCTGGAGTTTTTATTATGTTGTAATTAGGCCAGGATGATGGACAGACAGACAGACAGACAGAGATAATGAGTGTACACACAGAGAGCGAAAGGAATGTAGGGTTTTAATCATGATTTGAAAATAATGCAGAAATGGTCATGTACTGATGTTAATGTACAAAAGGGCCAAAATGCCAACAAGCCATGTAACGTTTTCCAACTACCTGTACAGGAAAGCATAATTTGTTCTGGAAACATGCCTATAACCCAAAGCACTTGTATAACAAAGCAAATTTCCCCATAAGAAATAATGGAAACTCTAATGATTCATTCTACAGCTCAAAAATACTCATATAAAAATAATTAAAATACTACAATATAATATAAAATATAAAGAAAAATATATATAAAGAAAAACAAAACAAAATCCTAGCCTGCACTCACTTTGGAAAACCTTAGCTGGTGTGAGGGAGACAAGGCTTCACCGCCTGCTAGCATCCACCAACTGGCCGTCCTTCCTTTCTTCGCAGAAGGAGTGAGCTAGCCAATGGCCTCATTGCCTTCCCTTCCTCTCTCCTCCCTCTGCTTTGGAGGCCTGCCTAAGATGGAACATTCCAGACAATCACCCACAATCCAGAAAGGAGAGAGAGAGAGAGCACCACCTTTGGCTCACTTTTGATGTGACCTGCTCCAGTGCTCATTTTGCAAAACATTGCTCATTGATCAAGGCAAAATTTATGGGAAATGTTTGCTCGTCTTGCAAAACACTTATAGACCAAGGTACTCATAAACCAAGGTTTTACTGTATTTCTAAACTAAGATGAACCAATGTTTCTATTTTACTCATGTTCATACTAGCCCCTTAGTATTACAAGCCTAGAGGACTCCAGTATCACCTCTGAGACCAACAGTCCACCAAGAGATTCCCTTTTACTATCCCAGACAGCCACTTTCAGGTCTACAAAATGTGTCTTGTGATAGAAAGTTAAAAGGAGTCTTATTTGAGAGTACTAAGTAGAGAGTATGTGAAAGTAGTTATTTTGAATTTGAACACAAAAGAAATATATTCATATTTTAAAATCATTTTACCCTTTGTTTTATATACCCTAGTATCCACTTTCAATTTTTATTATACAGTACAGTATATCTGTATTTCCTGAATAAGACTCATTTGTTGGTTTAGAACCAAACCCTTCTTAATATTTAATTTTATGAGTCTACAATAAAAAAGAATTGCATCCACATTCCACAGAGTTTGTATTAGCAGAGGGAGCAGAAGATATTAACTAAAAGAAACATTTTCATTCAGCATCTGAATATAAAATGGATACCAGGTCGAGGCAAGGAGACTCCAGCTGGGGCACGGCAAAAGGGGCACCTCCAAATATTTGGTCGAGATTTGGAGAATGTTTGTCTTTTTAAACAAATATTTTATTTATTTATTTATTTATTTATTTATTTATTTATTTATTTATTTATTTATTTATTTATTTATTTATTATGGGACTTCTAGACCACCCATCTTCCCGAAGGAACTCTGGGCGGTTTACAAAAAGCTCACAGGGGCCATGCTAATCTTCTCTGTATCGTTCCAATTTTAGTATATGTGCTGCCAATTTTAGTATATAAAATGCCTCTTTCCCCTTCTCTTCCTCTGCTGGAAGAATACCAGCTATATACCTTGGCACAACTCATAAAGGCTTGCCTATGGATGTAAATTCTGATTCAACTGATTCTCATTCAATAAATGAGAAAATTGAAAACAATTCTCCACGCTAGAAAATTGGGAGACTGTTTTCAATTTTGGTCAGTTTGAGAGATTTGGTGCTTTTAAAGGTTTTTTTTTGTATGTGTGTGCATTTGTTGCAAGTACTGTACTAGAAAAAAAATAGAAGCACTGAAACGGTTGCCTCTACCTGCCTTTTTGATCAGTCAGCCTATCTTTTTAAACTTTTAAAAATAGCATAGTGCATAAAATGCAACAGCATTAGTAATAACAACAACAATAGAAGAACTTATTGTCTTACTCTGGTCCCTGAGTGTTGGGAAATCCTTGTTTAGCTTTCCTGACCAGTTCAGATAACTTGTTTCAATCAAAATCAAACCATGAGCTCCCTTGGGTTATGTTCGCTCAACTGAGGCTACTGTATTTCAGACATGTAATGAGTAGACTAGACTCAGTGAAGAAGCAATAATGCAAAAAAGGTAGAACACAGTAAGAAAAGTTGAAGACCTAACATCAGACTGTTCTTTCAGAAAAGCTGGAGAGAAGTGGTTGGTACATAACAACCAGTTTAAGCCAGTTTTACCCTTTTCCAAAATGAGCCTTTTTGTCTGGTTTCATCCAGAAACAAAGAGATCCAAAAAAATTCTATGTCCCTTGAGACTCCCTGCAACAGACCACAGAATTAGAGCCTTGTTGTAATAGATGCATTGTGTGTGTGTGTGTGTGTTGTGTCATTATAGTCATAACCGACTCTTTGTGACTCCATGACCATGGAGTTTTCTTGGCAGGAATACTGGAGTGGCTTGCCAGTTCCTTCTCCAGGCGCCTACAGCATCTGGTATTCCCTGGTGGTCTCCCATCCAAGCATTATATATCTGCAGTTTTGCTGAATACTGTTTTTTACTTTAACATCACCAAGTGTCTGAGCAAATTTTGTGTAAATCATCCCCCCTGCAGCCGAAATCATAGTGTGCTTATGTTAACAGACTCTTATGTGTTCAAATAAGGACTTATTTATGTAAATCATAAAGCAGGTAGATCCACATGTAAAATTCCCCAGTACAAGATACTGTAGCCTTTAATCTGCAATACCACATTCTGAAATTTTCACCACTGGAGTTACTGACCTCTTTTCACATGAATTTTTAGAGAGTAGCTCATAAGTGTTTATAGGAAAAAATACAGACTAGAAAACATTTTTTCTCAATACTGTAAAGGGAAAGATTGTCATCAACAGGAAGCACCAGACATTGACAAGGAACATGGGTCAGGAATGTCACAGATACAAGAAGAGATTCAGATAATGTGCAGATGAATAAGAAATTATGTCATTAATTAAAAACATTGGACTTCAAAATTCTAGTCATCAATGCTGCACTAGGCAGAACATTAGATACAGTGTGAGAAAAAAAGATGACATGAAGATTTTTACACTCACCTCCATTTTTCCCCACTGTCCTGAAACATCGCCAGAAGGTCCTTAGAAAGGATGCCCTATTATGAGGCGTAGCTTGGACAAAGCTGAACTCTCGAAACAAAATATGGGTTCCTTGACGTACACTGTTAAAGCTACAGAGAGAAGGTAAAAGCATCAGTGTCTGCCATTGTAACTGGAACATACAGTCACTAAGAAATCCTGAGGTGAAGTAGGAAAAGACATACAACACTCACAGACCCATAGTTTTCTAACAGTTTTTAAAGCATTAACGCAACAGATTTCCAATTTCTTTCAATAAACTGGAGATCCCCAAACTAAGTTGTCTTAAATGTGTGTCCGAGAAAAAAAAAGGTAGAAGAAGATAGCCTTGGTGTGTGAGTATGAAGACAACACATGTTTATCACCCTTCTACCCACCAAGGCTACAAATTCTAGACATTAAGTGTCCTTCCAAATATATCCGTGTTAAATATATCCGCTACTGAAATGGAAAGATAACTCTATGAGATGGAAAGTTGTTTCTCATCTAAAGGACATCAACTCAGAGATGGAAAGTTGTTTCTCATCTAAAGGACATCAACTCAGAAAAGGAAAAGGGGGAAGGCACCCAAATACCACAAAGTGCCTTCACTCGTGTTGTAATAGAGAGGAGGTACATCCTGACTCTATTAAAACTGGGACAACTCATACGGTAAAAGCCGTATCTCAGACAACTCCGTCTCAAGTCATTTAAGCACTGTGGGGTGAGAGAGTGAGGTTGATTTGAAACAGACTGATAGGTAAAACAGCTGAGGGTACTACTGGAAACATCAAACACTGGATTAAGAATTCTGTACTGTATTCTTTTTCTATTATATACCACTTAAGAGTGTCCCTTAGACCAGATGGTTTTGCAAATAAATAAATAAATAAATAAATAAATAAATAAATAAATAAATAAATAAATAAATATGTAAGCAAGCAGCTTCTAGGGTTAAGATGGCAAGATGAGGCCATATGAGCCATCATAAGCAAACTGCCAGCACTGAACACCAAAACTATGACTGACCAGTTAGAGAGCACAGGTCTCCCTCTGAATGGTCATGACCATTAAGAGTTTCCAAAGTGTTTTCTGGGGATAGAATCCAACATGGCTGGGTGTGAGGTGTGGCTGAAACCAAATGTCTCTTCTCCAGAGAGGAGGGCACGGGGCTCAAGCCTTATGAGCCACCTTAAAGAAGAGTGGGCAACGTTCCTCCAAAGGGCTCATACGCACCACCGTTTCTCCTTTGTCTTTTCCTTTCCTACTGTGCCAGACCAAAGAAGAAGGGGGGGGAGAAAAAGGAAGGAGTTTAGTGGTAGTGGTGGTGTTTCAGTCACTCTTTCACTGCTGGCCAGAGAGGCAGAAAGAAGCGAGAGAGCAACCCTGTTTGGGGCCGACCCCTCATAAATACTGGCAGCCCAGTCCAGTCTGATTCTTTGAGCTGTCATCCAAGAGACGGTGGTGGCGGTAGCGGTGGTGGTGGGAAATGACATTTGGGAGTATCAGGCAGTTTTTGCTCTGGGAGGGGGCAGTGGTACTACCAGCTACTGGAAGGCTTCTGCTTTATTTTTATAGGGAGCCCTGCCAAATCTACCAGAAAAAGCACAGCTGATTTGGGGGCGTTGTGTGTGGTGTAGGTTACTTTGCTGTTAAAAAGGGAATCAGGACCTTTAAAAAAGGTTGAGAAACAATGAAGTTCAGTCGTATCAACCAGAACATACTCTATTTGTCTAGTTCTGGGCCCACTATTCCATAACCCAGCCGTGAATTACAGTGAAATGGATCTGAATAATTTTCATCTCCCAGAAAGAAATGCCAAGCATGTGTTGAAACATCTTGCTGAAGAATAGAAAAGAACTGTTTTACAAATACAGTGGTACCTTGGTTTACGAGCCAAATCCGTTCTGGAAGCATGCTCGTAAACTAAAATACTTGAGTATCAAAGCAAATTTCCCATAGGAAATAATGGAAACTTAACTGATCCATTCTGGGTTCCCAGTTTCCATTATTTCATATGGGGAAACATGGTTTGGCTGTGAGCTGCAGTGGCCTCCAGAGCTCACCTTGGGCCCAGTGATGCCCAGGGTATGCTGCAGAGGCCGCAGCCAGGTAGCACCGGGCCCAGGGAGCACTGCAGAGGCCACAGGTAGGCAGCGCCAGACTCAGAGCGAGCTCCAGAAGCTGTAGCCCAGGCATGTCCAAACTTTGGCCCTCCAGATGTTTTGGACCACAACTCCCACAGTCCTTTGTCATTGGCAGTCTAAGCTTAAAATTCTGGGAGCTGTGGTCCAATACATCAGGAGGGCCAAACTTTGGACATGCCTGCTGTAGCCAAATGGTGCCAGGCCTGGGGTACGCTCCAGAGGCAGCGGATGGGCAGCGCTGGGGCCAGGGTGAGCTCCACTCACTTCCAGTCAGTGCCAGGCCCAGCCAGATGCCCCGGAAGCCCATTCCGAGCATCACCACAGGCCCACTGTGCAACTTGGAAAGAACTCCAGAGCCCCGTTCCAGGCAGGACATGACCCGCGCTGAAGTGAGCCTTGCTCACAATCCGAGGCAAAATTGTATTAAGAATTTTGCTCAGTTCGTCATCCAAGGTACTTGTAAACCGAGGTACCACTGTAAACTTGCAGTCACAACTGGTTTCCACCTTCTCTCAAATCTACTACAACTGAATTCAAACAATGCACACTTTTGCACACTTGGACATCTCTTCCTCCTTCCTCTGAATCTCATCTCACACAATCTCAATGGGTTTTATCTGAACCTCCCGACACTTAGCCATATGGGAAGGATAGTATTTCAGATTTGTGTAAGACAATGTATGGGAAACATGTTGAATATTGAGGAAGCACATCATAAATGTTACTTGCTATTATATCATTATTCTGCACACCAAAGGTAAATGCTAACCCAGTGCATTTATGAAGACTGTGGTGAAAGCAAAAATAGAAGAAGCTCCACGATGACATCATTTTCATGTGTTACACATGAAATACTTTATCTCCAGCAGGATGATAGCGCCAGTTGGCCATTCCAAAGGAACATTTACCTAGAGGCATTTTGGTCACATACTTAACATGAAATATATCACTAAACAAGCAAGCAAACAAAAAACCCTACACAAAACAAAATAAAAAGTACAGGAAAACGTCCTATATGGATAGGTGTGTGTGTGTGTGTGTGTGTGTGTGTGTGTGTGTGTGTGTGTGTGTTGCATCATTACAGTTGTGACCAACTCTTTGTGACCTATGTCCATGGAGTTTTCTTGGCAGGACTATTGGAGTGGTTTGCCAGTGACTTCGACCTTATAGTTTTGGATTGAATTGCTGCCAATCATTATTAATGAGAATGTCTGCAGAAATTTCTAAAGAGTTGAATTGCTATTTTATTAGTCAAGGAACTTTTCCAAAATTAGGAGACTAGAAATTGGGGGCGCAGGATACTTATATGATTCAGTTGCAGTCCAGTGTAAGCCCCACAGTGAAATGAGTAGAGCAAAAGCTGGAAGTGTTTGCTCATTACAGCAGTTTAGTGTAGTTTATAGCTGAAATCTTTGAATTCAAACCTTTGAATTAGGTCTGCCAGAGATCACTGTGACAAACATAAAATAATTTTTTAAAAAACCCCCAAAAATAAAGGTTGCTTTGAAGTTAGGTTATCAGTGTAGAGATCTATAATGATCAAAATGAGGCACATGTGTTATGTTCTGCAAAGCTGTGATGTTTGTGAGTTAGGAAGAACTCTTTGAAATAAGGGCCATCTGGTAACCGGACAATTTTACTTCCAGAGTTTCTTGTTCTATTATAAAGCTTCCATATCTGAGCTGTGAGCACTGAAGGGTAATGTTATTTAATAAGCTTTTGGTATCTGATGCAGTTCCTTTGTTTCTTTTCACAAGTCTTAGAAGTCAGCAATATCAAGTTTCATGAACACTTAAAGTGACCTTCTAAGATGCTATAAAGTTTAACATGCAAATTAAACAGTAACACTGATATAAATAAAAATGGAAATCAGAGGCACAATAAGTGGTGCCTTAAAACTGGATTTATCTGTTTATGTCACTGTGCTGCTTTTAAGCTTGGAAAATATTTTAGGTCCTTCACTGAAATCATGAAATATTTCCCGGGGACAACAGCTTACTAAGTCTCTTGTGAGTGAATTAATGAAAAGATTTGTGCTTCTTCTTGACATGACAGATCTTAATAAATAAAATAAATGAATAAATCTTCTCCAAAGTAACCAAAATCTACTTGCCATCACAAGACCTTCTTAGTCCTTTAATGGTTCATTGACCAAGATCTATTCAACAGCATTTTACAAGCCAAGGTGTTCTAGAACGAACTTTGAACAATGTTCACAAATTGTCCAAAAAAAGAACTTACATCAAAATGTTAAGATTAATAAAATGGAAGTTATTATTCTGCCTGGAGTCAAAGAAAACTTTTCTTTAGACATAATAAAAGACATCGTATCAAAGATTATGGCTGGGTCTGAGAGGTCCACACTAACATGCCACTCAGACACACTGCCAAAATTTTCCTTATCTGAGTAAATCCCAGGAGGGCCAGGTATATTGATGGCTGGGGAAAATCATCCTGCCTGATACCCTTCCCAACATCTTGAGACACTCTAACTACTCAGTGCTCTAGGTATTTAACAAAAAATCACAATCCATTTCACTTTGTATACCAACCATTCCAGTTAGTAATATCAAAATACCCACAAAATATAAAGTATCCAGGAGGTGATGAAGGCGGGAGCCTTCTACTTTCCCAAACAACCAAACTGATGTAACCATCATGGCAAGAACAGTTTTTTCAGGGCACAACTGGAGTTTAATTTTTCCTTCTTTTCCTTCAAATAACCACTACTGTTATTTGGACAAAGACATGAATTGTGACACAGAAAAAGGCAACCTGATGATAAGACTACAGTACAAGAAAAAAACTACAATGGTGCAAAAGTTTGGGTTAAAGCTCACTCAATGTTAAAAAAAAAACTTTACTTCTCCCAGTTTTGTAATGAAACTTAAAAATATGTGCAGCATGTCACTCTGTATTTAAAAAGATATAGCAATGCATTTAAAAAGAGACAGCAAAGACATCCAATAAATTTAACTTTCCTGTTGATTTCTTAGCACACCTCATTGTGCTGCTATATGTCTGAAGAAGTGCACGTGTAGTCCACGAAACGTTACATAAAAATATGAAAGTTAGTCTTTAAGGTGCCAAATGTTTTGTGTCTTTTGTTTTGTTTTTCTTTGATTTTTGCCTGAAATTGTTGATTTTTTTTAATTGAAATGATCAAGAAGATGAAAAATTTCTTTTGTTTGGGAGTGGTTTCCAAGCCTGCTGATCCAGACTAGGCGCTACTCGCGAGCGATCAGGGATACCAAAAGATCTTTTATTCCTGAGAATTGGTGAGGCCTCGAACCGCCAGGCAGAACTTTTCGGGTGGTCCGAGACCTCACCAATCCTAGTCTGGCTAGGCCTCCTCCTACTGATTTCAGTAGTGAGAACTTTGCAGTCTTTTTAAGATCTAAAATTGAGGCCATCCATGCTGGCTTTGAATCCAGTGGCACTGGCCCCCTTGCCATCCCCAGCCCCCTCACCCCCGGTCTCCTCAACTGGTTGAGTTTGGGCCTGTTCTTCCTTTGGAAGCCTCCAGGGCTATTGCCCAGCAGGATGATAGCGCCAGTTGGCCATTCCAAAGGAACATTTACATCCTTTTGGCTCATCAAACATGAAATATATCCTAAACAAGGAAGGAAACAAAAAACCCTACACAAAACAAAATAAAAAGTACAGGAAAACGTCCTATATGGATAGGTGTGTGTGTGTGTGTGTGTGTGTGTGTGTGTGTGTGTGTGTGTGTGTTGCATCATTACAGTTGTGACCAACTCTTTGTGACCTATGTCCATGGAGTTTTCTTGGCAGGACTATTGGAGTGGTTTGCCAGTGACTTCGACCTTATAGTTTTGGATTGAATTGCTGCCAATCATTATTAATGAGAATGTCTGCAGAAATTTCTAAAGAGTTGAATTGCTATTTTATTAGTCAAGGAAGTTTTCCAAAATTAGGAGACTAGAAATTGGGGGCGCAAGATACTTATATGATTCAGTTGCAGTCCAGTGTAAGCCCCACAGTGAAATGAGTAGAGCAAAAGCTGGAAGTGTGGACCACTGTTTGCTCATTACAGCAGTTTAGTGTAGTTTAGCTTATAGCTGAAATCTTTGAATTCAAACCTTTGAATTAGGTCTGCCAGAGATCACTGTGACAAACATAAAATAATTTTTAAAAAAAACCCCCAAAAATAAAGGTTGCTTTGAAGTTAGGTTATCAGTGTAGAGATCTATAATGATCAAAATGAGGCACATGTGTTATGTTCTGCAAAGCTGTGATGTTTGTGAGTTAGGAAGAACTCTTTGAAATAAGGGCCATCTGGTAACCGGACAATTTTACTTCCAGAGTTTCTTGTTCTATTATAAAGCTTCCATATCTGAGCTGTGAGCACTGAAGGGTAATGTTATTTAATAAGCTTTTGGTATCTGATGCAGTTCCTTTGTTTCTTTTCACAAGTCTTAGAAGTCAGTAATATCAAGTTTCATGAACACTTAAAGTGACCTTCTAAGATGCTATAAAGTTTAACATGCAAATTAAACAGTAACACTGATATAAATAAAAATGGAAATCAGAGGCACAATAAGTGGTGCCTTAAAACTGGATTTATCTGTTTATGTCACTGTGCTGCTTTTAAGCTTGGAAAATATTTTGGGTCCTTCACTGAAATCATGAAATATTTCCCGGGGACAACAGCTTACTAAGTCTCTTGTGAGTGAATTAATGAAAAGATTTGTGCTTCTTCTTGACATGACAGATCTTAATAAATAAAATAAATGAATAAATCTTCTCCAAAGTAACCAAAATCTACTTGCCATCACAAGACCTTCTTAGTCCTTTAATGGTTCATTGACCAAGATCTATTCAACAGCATTTTACAAGCCAAATGTCTTCTCTAGAACGAACTTTGAACAATGTTCACAAATTGTCCAAAAAAAGAATTTACATCAAAATGTTAAGATTAATAAAATGGAAGTTATTATTCTGCCTGGAGTCAAAGAAAACTTTTCTTTAGACATAATAAAAGACATCGTATCAAAGATTATGGCTGGGTCTGAGAGGTCCACGCTAACATGCCACTCAGACACACTGCCAAAATTTTCCTTATCTGAGTAAATCCCAGGAGGGCCGGGTATATTGATGGCTGGGGAAAATCATCCTGCCTGATACCCTTCCCAACATCTTGAGACACTCTAACTACTCAGTGCTCTAGGTGTTTACCAAAAAATCACAATCCATTTCACTTTGTATACCAACCATTCCAGTTAGTAATATCAAAATACCCACAAAATATAAAGTATCCAGGAGGTGATGAAGGCGGGAGCCTTCTACTTTCCCAAACAACCAAACTGATGTAACCATCATGGCAAGAACAGTTTTTTCAGGGCATAACTGGAGTTTAATTTTTCCTTCTTTTCCTTCAAATAACCACTACTGTTATTTGGACAAAGACATGAATTGTGACACAGAAAAAGGCAACCTGATGATAAGACTACAGTACAAGAAAAAAACTACAATGGTGCAAAAGTTTGGGTTAAAGCTCACTCAAAGTTAAAAAAAAACTTTACTTCTCCCAGTTTTGTAATGAAACTTAAAAATATGTGCAGCATGTCACTCTGTATTTAAAAAGATATAGCAATGCATTTAAAAAGAGACAGCAAAGACATCCAATAAATTTAACTTTCCTGTTGATTTCTTAGCACACCTCATTGTGCTGCTATATGTCTGAAGAAGTGGATGTGTAGTCCACGAAACGTTACATAAAAATATGAAAGTTAGTCTTTAAGGTGCCAAATGTTTTGTGTCTTTTGTTTTGTTTTGTTTTTCTTTGATTTTTGCCTGAAATTGTTGATTTTTTTTAATTGAAATGATCAAGAAGATGAAAAATTCTTTTAAAAGAGTGGTTCCAATGCATATTACTAAAGTATGTGGCAAAATAACTATCTAAAGACTAAGACAGCCCTACAAAAACACTGCATATGTTAACAAAGACACCTGGATAAATGCAAGGATTATAAACCTCAAAGGGTGCTTCTAACCAATGGTTAGGAGATTAGGCAGTGTTATATCTATATTCTTTTATAATAAAAGTAGATCATGAAAAGACTGTAATAAGGATAAATCTGCAGTTTGGGAATTTTTTACCCATAATTTTTCCATCACCACAAAGTGATCACATTCCCTGCCTTCAATATTTTGCATAGAGCACTCTAGATGTCATATTCATGTAATTTTAAGTTTCTAATGCCATCCTTGCACTGTATTCACGTTTAAGTACTGTATATAACAAAGAACAAATACCATATTCAGAGCTTGGAATATTAAGTTTAACAAGGAACTCAATGTGCTGCTTTGCTAAAGCATCAGGTCCTTATTGTTTTGCAGTCCAGAAAAGTAGTTCAATACATTTCTCACTATAATTGCATTACCAACAAACATTATAGCTGCTTCTCTTCAAATCATGTATTACTATATAGAAAACATTTTCCAGTGCACACACACACACTCTTCTCTGGCAGACGTGCTGCGGACAGTTGTGTCCCTTTAAAAGCAAAAATATGTGTCCCAACTTAGCTGTCAAGTGAAGCAAGAGGCTTCACACCGCTTGGTCCTCCTTAAACCACTCAAGACAAGCAAATTAGCACATTAAGCCGATGTTACCATGGACACAATTCCTGACCCCTCTACTTGCACAAGCAATTAAAACCAAAGCCCTTGTTAGTACTCTAATATACTTTGAATGCATGCATTTTGCTCAATGGTTTCATGGGATTGATGGGCACTCCTTTTTAATAGCAATAGTTGCCTTTCACATCCCATTGGTGGAAGACGGCGGTAGAGAATGTAGGAGGAGTGGAGGCAGGGTCCAGGCTCGCGTCAAAAATTCTGAGGGGCCTGTAGAGCACTACGGGCATCAGCGAAAAACACGTTCAAAACCCTCCGTGCTCAAGAGACCTTGCCTTGACATGTTCTGCAGGAGCAAAACCAGACAGGAATCTTCTCAAGATGCCAAGGGATGGGAAAGATGTGCCTTGCAGCTGACTTGATCTTTGCTTGTGGGATGGGCAGGTACACATGAACAACACAGAGAGAAGATGGGGAGGCCTCTGCCATAATAAAGCCAATGTTCTTTCTCTGAGAAGGATGGGTTAGGAATGCCCCTGCTCAGGTGCTGCTTCCCTGAACAGAAACGGCTCTCTCAGTATTGTCGGTTGGGTAATTACAGCCAGGCAACCTGCCAGGGATCAGAGACTTCCAAGCATTCCTTTGAAATCTTTGGACTTTTCGAAAATAAGTTGTTAAAAGTCTTGGGGATGCTATGGTAACATCCCAACATAAGCCTGCCATTGACATGGTTGCCCTGGGCCTCCTGGGACTCTAGGCAGACAGAACCGAGTGTTCCAGGGAAGAGCAACAGACTTGGCAACAGCCACTAGACCCCTTCCCTCCGCAGGCGGTAGCTTTGGCTCTCAACATAAAGCACTAAATTAATTCACAGGATGTCTTCCTTTATACCAAAGGAGCAGCAGGGAATATGCACTGCTGCTCCCCGATTTGCTAGGCTTCTCATTCTACCGCACATCACCCCATCCATTACTTATTCCCTGGCGTGGAGATAACCTCCAAACAAGAAAACACTATGGCATTATGTCACCGTGCTTGAAGAATAGCAAGATGTTTTCCCAGACACGTCATTTCAACCGTCCATTCCATACAGGTGTAGTGGCAAAGTTTGGCAGTGGGGGGGGAGGGTAGGAGAGAATTTACACATATCTGTTGTGATGAATTGAAATAACATATGAAGTGGCCCCGAGAAGACAAGATGCTTCCTGGAGAGAAGAAATTAAATGCACAGCAACATGAAACACTAATGATGGCATGCTTTCACAAGAAGAGTCTGTAAATCTTGAAAGAAAGCAAAATTAAAGTGCTTGACATTGAAACTGGAACAAAAGAAGTAGAATAGAAAACACTTTCTTTTAACAGAATTGGTTAAGATGTCACATTATTTCAACAGTCACTGAAGAACTGCCACTAAAAAGTAAATCTTGGGATATGAAGATAACAACTGTATAGATATGCTGAATAAGCCCCAAAAAACCATCAATCACCTAACTGGCAAGTGATTAATAGAAAAATACAAATATATTTTCTCTCTCACACACATATGCCTTCATTAAATGACTGAGAAGACATGATATCTCTGTTCTCTTGTAGTGATGCTAATTGAGTCACACGGGTAAGGCAGGAATGGGCAACTGTGGCCCTCCACCTCCCATCAGCCCTAGCCAGCCGAGCTTGTGTTGAAAGATCATAGGGACTGCACTCCAAAAACATCTGGAGATGTTCACATTGCCCACCCCCTGCTCGCAGCCTTGCATGTATATAAGCCCTATTAGATCAAAGAGCTTGTCCCTCATTATGGCATCTCCACGTTCTCCAGCTTAACAAATGTTGTTATGACATCTCAGTAGTAGAAATATATCATACTGTATTTGTTTTCAAATCTCAGTGCTGCAAATGGTGTAGACTACTGTACGGGGCTGTCTTTTCAGTATTGGTCTTTTTTGCCATCTCTATATTACATCAGGAAATACAACTGGGAACTCACTCTGTTTAGTTAATACCCTGGTCTCTCCAATCCCAGCTTGCAAGATTTTACTGTGCTGAATTATTGGACCACTATGTTGAAAAACAAAAGAGAGAAAGAAACAAAGAAGGAGAAAAAAGAAAGAGACTTTAAAAAACAACAGAGGCCTTTTGATCAGAGCAGCATAGTACAGCTTGCTGTAATTCAAGCTGGCCATTCTTATGTGGCAGGAATTAAGGTTTCCCCCTGCCAGGCAGAGCCCTATTAAAAGACAATGGCTGTTTGAAAAGGATAAGCAAGCTGATATGGATATAATAGGCCACATATAGTGTATCCTTTCTACTCTCAAATAAAGCATTTTAGAGTTATGAGTTGGGAAATCCAGTATACTGGAAGATAGCTGGCCCATCATATAAAAGGCTAAGTAGCCATGGAGAAATGTTTGGAGGTAGCTCAAGAGAAGGGAATGGGGAGGTCACAGCAGCACAGGGAAAATTCAGAAATAGTGTTTTCTAAGTCCTAGGTCCTGTTCCATACAGGCCACATCACTGTAGCACTGTGTAACAAGCACAGACACCCAGTCTTCCATAAGAGTATCACAGCCAAAGGGGCATTGTGAAGAAGTCTGGAAGACTATTAGGCCACCTTATGATCCTTGATAGTTCTGGGAAAGCAGGGGCCAAAATAAATTACATCCCATTTCCCAAGAGTATCAACTTGCCCTTATTTTCTGAAAGTGCCACTGCAGCCCAAGTTACTAAGACATTTGACCCACCCCTGTATGGTTCAGTAAAACCCAATGAAGGGGAAAGGCTCTATTATATACTCTGCCTGGAAATGGAGGCACGCACATCTTCATGCCTCGGTTTTCCTCAATTAAAAAATGGAGATAACATTAACTTAGCTTTGGATGAAGTAGGAGAGGGTTTATTCCCTGCCAGGGCATTCTCTCTGGAGCCAGGAGAAAGGTAATTAACAGAGACACTAGACGATGTCTGTTTTCTCTCAGGGAAGTGACCCAGGGAGGAAGTAGTTTTGTGTTGTTTTACAGGTGCCAAAACAGTCCCTATGATAGGTTGCAATCTGTTATGATCCATCACCACAACCACCTTCTTGTAATAAACCACAGCTGGAGAGATCTCCCCAAGGGTAGATTCCTCCACAGATACATTTAAAAACATTATGCTGAAATGCAAAATCCATATGGGAGAAAGATCTACGAGAAAGAGCAAACTGAAATCCTCATGTTTATGGATTTTTTTCCTGCAAAACCCATGTGGATTCTTGCATTCCAAGGTGAGTTTTACAATTATTCATTCACAAGGAAAAGTATCACCCAACCACATGTTTTACACTTTAAAAGTAGCTACTATTTCAAGAGAATTCCCATTCTGATTTGGAGACATTCCTAAGTATTTGTTTGAGATGAAACAAAGAAAAAACAATTTTTCGTGTTGTTGTATTGTTGTATTATAACCTCCACCTAGTATGTGTGCTTTCCGAACTTAACATGGTATACACTAGTTAGAAAAAAGTCTTAGAAATTGTACACATTTAGTTAATTTTTAGAGCTCAAAGATCTGGAATATGCTGTTCAACAGTAACCTAATTGCTAACTGAATATAATTGTGGTGATACATATGAATGGCGCCCCTGAAAAAAAAAGGAAATATTTATTTATTTATTTATTTTTATTTTTGTACTTATTAACCCCCCGATTTTCCCATAGGGAACTCTGGGCGGTGTACAGCATGTCGCCAAGTGACTACCCAACTCCAAACCCAACATAACATAATCAAACAAACATCATAAAATACAAGGCGTGATAAAATACTAGCCAAACAGCCAGGGGATAAACCAAACAGCACCCACCGAAAAATAATAAAAAAATAGTAAGCTCCGGCAAGAGAGAAAGAGAGAGAGAGAGAGAGAGAGAGAGAGAGAGAGAGAGAGAGAGAGAGAGAAACTCACTATAACAGGATGCTCAGAGGGCCCCAAAGCATTGCCTGAAGAGCCAGGTCTTTAAGGCCCTTCTAAACACCGCCAATGCCTTGGCCTGCCTAATCTCCGGAGGCAGTTTATTCCACTGTGCCGGGCCCACCACCGAGAAGGTCCAATTCCGGGTCGAAGCCCTACGGGCCTCTCTCGGTGTGGCCACTTGGAGAGAAAGAGAGGACAAGGCTCTAGTAGGTCGGGACGAGATTGTAACAAGAACAGGAAATATTTTATGAAGTTTTGCCAAGGATACCAGTAAAGAATGAGAAAATCTGGGCAAGACAAAGAACTCCCCATAAATTATACAACAGTAAATCAGGCTTTGTTATCATGCAGTAGCAGCTAGTCCATTGGAGCAAATGAGGCACTGTCCCACCATTAAGTAGTAGTACTGAGTAAAGGGGTAAAGTAATTCATGTACTATATGTCCCACACAAAAGGTGTGAGCAATTATGATGAGCATAATGTGCTGAGTCTCCTTTACATTCTTCTCCAGATTTTTTAAAAATTGAAGGCCCAGATGCATTTATTAAGAGAAAGAAAAAACCTTCATTTTAAGTCTCTCTAACCATAATTCCATGATGCCACATGTACATACATACATACATACATACATACATACATACATACATACATACATACATACATACATACATACATACATACATACATACATACATACATACCCTGGTTTAGGAGCTTTTTGCAAGACAAGCAAACATTTCTTCCAAATTTTGCCTTGATCAACAAACAATGTCTTGCAATATGAGTAACTGGAGCAGGTCACATGATCACAAGTGAACCACTGGTTGCGCGCGCTCTCTCTCTCTCTCCCTCTGCTGGATTTTGGATGATTGTCTGGAATGTTCCATCTGAGGCAGCCTCCAAAGCAAAGGGAGGATATAGGATTGGAGGTTTCCCTCGCACCAGCCAGGAACGTTTTCAAAGGGAAGTACAGGTTAGGGGTTTGTTTATATATATATATATATATTCAAAATCCTTTCTTATTTTTCAAACCATTTCTAGTCATACTGTACAACAGCTAGTCAAGTGTGTTTATGGCTACAAATCACATTTTATTATTGCCATATTAAAAACCCAAAGTAAAATCCAGCTGCTAGTCCAAAGCAAAGCAGATTCCGTAGCCAGGTACCTAAATCATGGTGTGGACGTGGACTTCTAGCCAACTTCTTTTGTGAGTTTTGGCATTCTGTATTCACAGTCTGGGGTCCATGGGATGCCAGAACGAATCAACCGAATTTCCACTATTTCTTATGGGGAAATTTGCTTTGATTACAAGCAAATGCTTCTGGAATGAATTATGCTCATAAACCAAGGTATTACTGTAAATGTATGCCTGCATATATGCATACATAAATAGCATGCAAAGAGAGAGGAAGAGAAATTGTAGCACTCCAAATAATTTTCCCTTTTGCTGAAAATCTTAGCAGCTCATGTTTCTCAGATCCTATCCATTGGACTGTGTACATTATGCATAAAACATCATGTTTTAGAGAAGTTTGAAGAAGAGCTGCTGTTGAAATGGAAATCAGTTAAAATGTCCTTCATCTCTAAACGAGAACAGGGGCCTTGCAAGAATGAAGAAAAGGGACTTCAAAAAGCCCATTGCCCATTAAAAATCCAATAAATATTCAGAAGAATACCAATCCTGAAAGTGGAAGAATTGTGATTTTATTCTACTTTGATCATGTTGACATTCATGATGAACCTCTGTGCACTAGTTTACTTTCCTTGTTTTGAATCAATATGCTTGTTCAACAGATAACCTTCAGAATGAGGTGAAGATTCAGTCCTAAAATATTTTAGGATGACAAGCTTAAGATAGCATTAAGACCACCTTCAGCAGTCATGCTTTTAGCAGTTCGACATTTTCCTTGAAATTTTTTTAAAAAGATAATTGCTAGTACTGTATTCTTTCCACTACAAACATATTCATGTATGCATTTCTACTAAAGGAAGCTGTTAATAAATGGATACTAATACCCCAATGCACAGGGCATTTTAAAATGGGTGAGCCTCCCCCCACTGCTCAGATGACTGGTGCACTGGACATGCACAGGGCAGTTTAAAATGGGAAGGCCTCCCCACTCCCTCCCATGCTGCCCAGATGACTGGTGTGCCAGCTGTGCGTGGAGCAGTTTAAAATGGGAGGGCCTCCCCCGCTTCCCCCTGCCACCACCACAGCCACCACCACCTCTTGCCCCAAACCTCCCCCCTTGGTTCCCTCACCCCTCCACCACCATCGCTGCCACTGCTTGTCCCAACCCTCCCCCCTAGGTCCTTCAGCCCCACAGCCACCACCATCACCACCACTTGCCCCAACCCTCCCCCTCTCAGTTTCCTCACACACACACCATGGCTGCCACCACTGCCGCTTGTCCCAACCCTGTCCCCTTCAGTTCCCTGGCCCCCCACGGCTGCCACCACCACCACTTGCCTCAACCCTCCCCCCTTGGTTCCTTCAGCCCCCCCCATTGCCACTGCTGCTGCCTGGCCCCCAACAGTTCTGAGGGACAGTGAACTGGCCCCCTGTTTAAAAAGTTCGAGAACCCCTGCATTAAATCAACAGGACTTGCATTAGTATTACCTTACAAATCTCATTAATTTGCCAGATCTACTTTAGTTCAGACAAATCAGATTTATTAGATTTAACCTACAGGGTTAGCTATATTGGAATCCTTACAGTGAATTTCTAGTAAAATAAAGTTTTTGCAAGATATCACCTAATTTACAATACTTTTTACAGATAGCATCTATTCAGAGACAGAAGGATGAGGAATATAGTGCTCACAGGAAATCTCCATATTTACTGTTATGCAGTATTTTTCACTATTTGGGGAATGACTAGTTCACAAATAATATCTTAGCTCTCAAATCACCAGGCAACTTAGGGTACACACACATTAGCAAAAATGTGGGAAATGCTACAGGATTGAGACAGGCGCCCCCCCCCCATACGATGCAAACTGAAATGCAAATCAGCCAGGGATCCTACTCCCAATGAATAGTTTTTGCCTCCATTACTGGGGCTTCTACTTATTTAAAAATGGATTCATCCTTACCAGCTTAGGCAGTGTGACTGCTTGAAGTGATGCAGAAAGGCTACTGCACTGGTGCATACTTTGCATGTAAAATTGTAGGAGGAAAGCCAACTGCCCTATCAACAAAGCTTTAATTTTGGAAAACCAAAACATAGCAAATAAGGTTGCTCAGAAAGCATTGCCCTGGTTATATGTGTTAGAAAAATTAAGCCACTCTCTCTCTATTGGCAGGATCTTTCCCTTCCCTGGTCCATGGAATGGGGGCAGAATCACAGTGTGCTCAAGTACTTTTAGGCCCTGTCCAGACTGGCCATTTTGGATCAGGCTACATCAGGCTGCAAAGGATCAGATGAGTCCAAGAAGAGGAGTGAGTCCAAGAAGAGGAGTGATGTGTCAATTGATGTACTCATCCTATCCAACTGGCACATATACCTTTGTGTCAGTGAAATGCTTCCCCTGATCATTTGCAGATTCATCACAATTAATGTGATGAATCAATTTGATTACATTTTTTAAAAAATTAGCCTCTCTGTTAATTGCCTATCAAGAAACTGTCCCCAGCCAGGTTTGAATCAGCAATACATCAAGAGGAAAGAAAAAGTATTTATTTTAATTTAATAAAAGTGATTACTTGTATCAGTGATTAACTATAAGACACAATATAAATTCATTTCCCTTGACCCTCAGGAGGAAATCAGGGAAAGCTACACTGGAAGGAGCTGCTAAGCTCTAGTGTAGTCTGTTTCAAGTGACTATACCTATTGGCAACAGACTAAAGAGGAACCAAACCATCTGCATCAAAATAGAACCCAATTAATGCCTTCTTTGAATTCCTTTTAAGAGTTTCCAAAAAAAAAACCCTCTTTAATTCTACCACCTGAATCTGAGGAAAAATCAATGGGCTCAATACTCTCCTACAACCTTTAGGGGAACTATCAGAATAAAAGATTGGGTGAGGAAGATGAATGATGAATGATAGAGAGCAAGTAAGACATATATTGGGAGAAGAGGTGATTTCATGGTTAAATATACAGTGCTTCAACTGGAAAACTGCACAAAGGAATGGAAAACAAAGGAAGACGAGGGCAGACCAATGTCAAAATTTGAAGAGATCACTGAAAAATGAAAGGAAACAGATACAGTGGACCCTCATATAACAAATGGTTTGTATAACATAAAATCTGTACAACAGAGACCTTTGGGTAGTGGGCGGCATATAAGTTGTAAAAATAAATAAAAAATAAATAAAATAAAAAATTCCAGAGATAGGGGAAATTTGCTTAACAGAATCGTCTGTGGGGCGAATCTGTACAACATAAAAATGGTCATGATTAGGGATTATTCTGTTTTCAATGCATTCCTATGGAAAATTTGTATAACAGAATTTCATTTGGAACAAATTAATTCCTTTATACAGGGTACCACTGTACCAGTAAAAACAGAATGGAGACAATAAGCGTAATACAGAAAATGTTAATACAGGCAGAATATTAATCAACAGCTTTAAAAGAAGTGTGGCAAAGAGCCTTGGCTAAGGATTTCAAGGGGAAAGAATGTAATAAAATGTGGAATAAAAGAATAATGAAAATATGTCTGTAAGGTTTAAAGAAAATTGGTACAAAGTTGTGTGAAGATGGTAGCTTAACACTGATGAAACTTAATTTATTAAATAAAAATGTACCATCTTTATTCTGGAAATCTAAAAAACAAAAGGAGATGTATCTACATATGTGATACCCTTGTGAAATAAGGAAAAGGAATGGTCAATGATCTTTGAAGAGATTTCTGAAATAACAGGTATTAATGTATAAATGTCTGTAATGATTACTTTGTTGATTATGCTTAATAATCAATTAAAAGGAGAAGGAAATGAATTTATTATTATTATGGTAACTGTGGTAAGGCTAATATCTTCAAAGAATTAGAAAAATAACAATGAATTAAATATAGAGGAATGATATAATGAAATGTGAAATATGGCCATTAATGACATAGTAGTCTGTGAAACCAAGATTAGAAAAGGAATACCGAATATTAATAATTTTTTTAAAAACAATGGATTATTTGTATATGGCTTTGAAAAAGAGAAAGAATATATATCTGGAGACCAATCAATGCATTTCTGGAGCAAAATAAGGGAGTATAAAATATAATTAAAAATAAAAATAAATACTAGTCCAAAGGGTGGCGGGTAGCACAAACTCAATAGCTGTGTTTTTATTTATTCTTTTTTGTTGGTTTGTTAGTAGTGTTTTGTTTATTTGTTGTTGTTTTATTGAAAACTTCTAAAACACAATTTTTAAATAGTACAACTCCTACAGGGGTTCAAAAAAGTGTAGGTTAGGGCAAACTGGGTCTGCTCTTGTTATGTTCACATGTGGAGGCTGGAAAAAAGAGCACATCCAACAGCTGGACAGATGCCCATGTGAAGAGGTTCTGTGCTTCACAAGTCAGAATCTTACTCTAAAATCCCAACCCATAAGGCAGGGGATCCCAAACTATCTGCTGCAAGTTTCTGGGGCACCCAAGATCCAAACCAAGACTGCCATGGGAAAAGGGATGGAACACAGAGCTATGAAGGCTAGAGAGGGGGACAGTTTATTATTAATTTGCTTGTTTGCTTGCTTGCTTCCTTGCTTAAAATAATTCTGTCCTACCTTTCTCCATGAAAGGACCCAAGTTTTCTTCCTTTCTTTGATTGCAGACTGATGGAGTATTCTATAGGACACATACAATGCACTTTGGAAACACAACAGTTCCACTCCTTACAAAGCAAAAAGGGTCATACCAATAAACCATATCTTGCTATTTTCAGAGCAGGACAGATTATAAATCAGAGACTAAATATTTTTGTCATCATCGTGTACTAAAGATATATCCACTCATTCTTAGGCAACATTATTTTCCTGATGACACAGAACAGCTTTGGCTCAGTGAGCACAAATAAGTGGCTCCCAAGAGGAGGCTGTTGAGGAAACGTCAGTGTTCTGGCCTTTAGTCTGTACCGAAGGGAAGGAAGGCCACATTACACTTTGTCAGTACAATGGAAGGCGGCCCTATTCGTGGAACCACAGTTACGGTTTCAGTTCACTATCTCTGATACTGTACTAATTACCAGAAAGCACAAACATGGGATCTGAATAGAAAAAGAGAAGATATAAAGTTTCTACTAAATGTGACAGTTATCGGTAGACACTAACATAATTTCAGGACAAAGCATTGAAACAGATGAACAAATAAAACTAGTAGACGTGACACTCAAGACAAAGGATGAGAGCATGGTCAGCAAATACAACAGCCGGTCAGCACTAGGCCTTTTCACACGACCCCTAAGATCCGCTGGCCACTTAAATTCGGACCAGAGATCTTAGGGGTTTGTCGCTGTTCCTGCGTTCCCACCCCCTCCGCACTCCTGGCTGCTGGCTGCGTGAGGGGAGGGAGAAAAAAAGGAAGAAAAGAATGCCGCTCACCTCCGTTCTGCTGTCCCGGCACTGCATTCAGATCTCTTAAAGGGGCGGGGGGCAAAAAAAGAACAAACAGAAGCAAGGTGAGCCCGGCAGTCACTACTGTTATATCCGCATCAGGAATTTTCACCTCCGGAGAGCAGGTACCTGAAAAGTGCGCTGGGACGCGCTTAGGTGGGCGTGGTCGCACTTAATTATCTGTAAACTCCGGAGCTGGTGGGGAAACAATTTTAAGCTCCAGAGCTTGGAGCCATTTGCGGCGGAGTTTAGGGGTCGTGTACAAATACCCACTGCTGACTATCACCTTCCGTCAAGCTCTTCTATTTTGTCTGCATGCCATTCTCATCCCATATCTGCAAAGTACATCCTAAAGTAATCAGTATAAGCTGGTCAGTTCAGTAGCCTTCTGATGTCAGGTTACAGTGATTATTATTTGCCAACTGATGGATTTGCAAAACAGAAGGAAATGTTGCACACTGTGGCTGCGATTGACTCAACTGATGTGATACCACAGGATGGTAACAGGAACAGTCCTGTAAATCAAGGTCAAAAATATCAATATATAAGGCTGAACCCAAGTAAAAGGAAAAGGGTAAATGATGCAAAAGGGAGGTTCAGAAGGGGGTTGCACAGAATGAGACTGTAGCTGGTTCTCTTAATCCTGACCTGAACCAGGCCCAAAGTCTGGGGCTGGACTTCAGGTTGCACATGAAACAAGAACGCCTTCAGTTAATATGGTCAGAAGGGGCAGAACCCTGTAGGGTCTCACTGGGCTTTACATCTTTAATTTAGCAATGCTTGCCAGGCCAGCATTATACTTCTGAAATTCTGATGTAATCCTAAATAAATTACTATCTGGCATAGAAACAATTTCACACTGAAACTGGGGTTTATTATTATTAGCACTGTGCATGTTTCTTTTTCAAAGTGCACTTTCTAGAAATTTGTCTTTTTCTCTCTCTTTAGATAAGGATGAGCAAGTCAATACAGCATGAAGTATAAAAAAGAATAGAAGGATTCTTCTTTTGAGATAAATAGCCACCACAGGCGCAGTAGAGCTGCCCGGAACAGAATGATCCCTATCAATAAGTTGGAAGAAAAGAAATCTCAAAGACAAAATAAGGAAGGGATGGAAGGGGAAGCCCTTTTCAAGAAATTGCTCTTCCTCAAAATATTAATAATATTAAGGCACTGAGAATCAGTGTGTGCATGCCATATATACACAGGTGCACACTCTAGATTTATGACATCTCAGAGAATGCATGACCGAAAAACCTTGAGCAAACTGAAAGATCTGCTGAAAGACTCATTTTAAAATGTAAGTGCCATTCATGGTTTTTGGAGAGCAATGGCCCTTATTTGTTTCCATATATCATTGGGTAGAAAGTTATGCCCAAGGCCTTTTTGCTAGCTAGAGTTCCTTTCCAGTACTCCTGAGAAGAGGAACTCCTAGTTAGCATTGAAGGCCTGTCAGGAACCAGCAACACAAAGTCCCACCGGAAGCTTCTCTTTGAAAAGGTCACTTCACAGCCAGATCAGTGACAGCAGTGGCTTCACTCCTGTCACACCGTTTGCTGCAGCCAGCTGGTCTCTGGGAAACACCACTGTCATCTCCTCCCCAGAGCAGGAGGGAAAGCTGAGGCATGGAACAGAGAGAAACAAGTGACATATACAGTGGTACCTTGTATAAAGGAATTAATTCATTACCAACAAAATTATGTTAAACAAAAATTCCTTTATACAAATTTCCCATGGGAATGCATTGAAAACGGAGTAAACCCTGATTGCGACCAATTTTATGTTGTACGGATTCGCCCCATAGACAATTCTGTTAAGCAAATTTTCCCTATCTCTGGAATTTTTTATGTTGTACAGAGTTTATGCTATACAAATCGTTTGTTATATGAGGGTCCATTGTATTTTAAAAAAATAACACACACGCACACACACACACACAGACTGAGAGAGAGAGAGAGAGAGAGAGAGAGAGAGAGAGAGAGAGAGAGAGAGAGAGAGAGAGAGATTTATCTATGAGTTCTGGACAGAGAATGACAGAATAATGCAGGTATCAAGAAGGATACATGGAGAAGCTCACCAGATCATAAAAGTCTGAAACCAAACTTCCAGATCCTACCGAATACGATTGATGATGATAAAAAACAGATTGCCAAGCCTTGAGGCTTTCCTCTGGCTTCTGTCTGGTGGCTCAATCAGAGGCCGGAAGATTCTACTGTCACCACAATTATTATTTTCACTTTGAAATGATCCTGGATCCAACCAGCCTTGCAACAAAACCATCTAGGGGAAATCAAGAAGTCCCCAAACAAGTTTTGTCAACTGCCGGACACACATAACCCTCTCACTGTCCCTTCTGACGAGGAGATTCTTTAAGGCAATGGTTTTTATTGAGGATAAAGTAGGAGAAATTAAAATGAAGAACAAGTAGGGGAAATAAAAATGAATCTACCTTCTTTTCATCCAGGAACTGGAGCACCTCTTTTTTCTTTCTTTCTCTAGACAGACTGTTGCTTCCTCCTCTCTCGCCTCTATTGATGGAGGAGGTTACTACCGTGGTCCTTCTTGGCTTAGTCAGGTAGTGGCAGAGAATGCACCTCATCTCAAATCTCCAACTCTAAAAAGCCTATTATTGGCCACTTATCGCCTCCTACCACCCTGCTGAGCTAGAAGCTGTAGTACCACACCTTTGGGAAAAATGACAGTGGTAGTACCTAAAGCAAAAGTCTGGAAAAAGAACTTGTTTAGACATTAACTCCTAGAGTCTTCCATCCAGTAAGTCTAGCACATCAAGCCAAAAACAAATGAAAAATAAAAAAGAACATAAAATATTGTGGCACCTAAGGAATAACT
Organism: Phrynocephalus forsythii; assembly: GCA_029282475.1. Taxonomy (NCBI): domain Eukaryota; kingdom Metazoa; phylum Chordata; class Lepidosauria; order Squamata; family Agamidae; genus Phrynocephalus; species Phrynocephalus forsythii. The sequence goes on along the minus strand of JAPFRF010000001.1, from coordinate 137,360,528 downwards.
GCCATATTTTAATGTGAGCTTTCACAGACAAGTCCACTTTTTCAGACTTTATTTTTTGCCAAGGTTAGTACGACATGACTATTTGCCAGAGCCATAGGCTTACAATTCACGACCTTTAGGGCCTTAAAAAGATGCTGTATCTCAGACACATACTGGTCCCCTAACCTTGGAAAAACAACAGCATCTAAAAACATTCTTATCAAATCTCCAAGTTTGTAAAAGTAAAAGACGTTCCTTGAAATGAAACATTTAAGGCGGCGAGGGGGGGAGGCGTTTTCAACTGTTCTTCAGCTGCTTCCTCCCACTTTGGGTCCCTCTCCTGCAGGATAATGACACATCTTGCTACAAATGCCAAAAGGAAAATTATAGTACTGTAGCTGCATCTGAAAATATCCTCCTGTCCTGTTTCAGAGATTCCAGGGGGCATTCAGTTTGAGCAGAATACATTTCTGGATTTTCATACCCTCTCTTCAGGACAGTCAGAGAAATGTAACAATGTAAATCTGCAAATATAAATGTAGACAAGTGCAGGAAAGAAAAAGAGGGTCGGAGATGAATCTTTTAAAACATTTTTTAAAACTAGGAGAACATTGTATCATTCTTTGAATATACTGATCCTCTGATATCTTAAAGTATGACTCTTGATTGAAGTATATTGGATTCATGCTCGTAGTAAGGCTTGCTCTGAAGAGGTGTGCAACTGTTCAGCTCACCTGGGTCTTCAAGAACATATTTGCCATTTGACTGAGGCTCCAATGTAGGTGTGAAAATCAGTCAGTTTAATAGACATCACATTTCCCAGATTCCCATGAACACACTCAGCCTAGCTTCATTGTGTATGCAGTTGTAAGGCCTTTCCCCCTTCCTGCACAAATATGTGTGCATATTTAGATATGTACATTTCTGAATATATGCGTTTTTCATTAATGGTCCCATTGACTAAAACATATTTTTGCACCTTTTCCAAAACTACATTTTAGTGACATAAAATGTCTAAAAATATAGAAAAAAATGAACAGAAAATGTATATACTTTTACTAATAATCTTGCAGGTGCTAATTGGATAAATTAATTAAAATTCTGATTAATGCCACTTCCAAAGGTAGATGAAGAAAAGCTGCTTAAGCCTTTCTAGCTCAAAACAATATTCTCCAGTAGGTTTTTCAACCAGTTAAGTACAGCTCAGTGTGTTGGAGCACTTGGCTGGAGAAGCAAGGTTTGGGGATTTAAATATCTGCTCTACCTCCTGGGAGATTGGTCAGCTTGAGCAGCCTTATGCTGTCTGTACAGCTCCAGCACCCCACTAGAAGGACTGGCTAACAAACCTTTTCTGAATGTTATACAGCTGGGAAGTCCTGGGAGGGTCTCATTGACTTGAAAGCAGCATATAACTACTGTATTATGTAAGGTATTGGGTCCCTTTGGGGAGAATGGCGGCATAAAAATAAAGTTATTATTATTTAACCACACAGCTATCTACGCTGGATTTTATATTACCAATCACTAGTCGAACGCTTCCCAAGCGTTTAGGACTCAGTGATGTATCGGCGAATTATGTGAGCAGATCCCAGTAAGGTGGTTGTTGTTGTTGTTGTTGTTGTTGTTGTTGTTGTTGTTGTTGTTGTTGTTGTTGTTATTATTATTATTATTATTATTATTATTAAGAGACAAAGGGACCCAATACCTTCACCAGCGCTCTCCCTTCCCATCTTGGCAAGGTCAAAAATCAACATGGTTCTTCGTCCAGTAACTTTCTATTCAAATATATCACAAAAGTCTGTATAATTTATAGCTTGGTCCTCCTTCAAAGAAGGAAGTGATTTGGGGGCTTCTCTTTGTGTATTTGGTTAACAAGGGGTTCTAGTTAGAAGCGACGAGGAATGCTAAGCATTCCAGCAATGCTCACTATACAAACAGCCACCTGTGCCACACACCACATGGCACTTTCCCCACTCAGTCGTTTTCCCACAAGCGATGACCTCCCTTATCCTTGGTGACCTGAAGACAAACACTCAGTTCCTGCAGTCCTCTCTTATTCTAGGCCTTCTTTTGGGCACTTTTAATACTGTAACCTAGTCACCATTTTCTTCACATCACCTTGTCTATATAAAGGATTTGCGAGGCATAATAAAAACTCCTACACGTCTTCCCAAAAGGAAATTCTGCTTCATTAAAACTGCATGCTGCTTTTAAAAGAATGAAAGCTTATTTTCTTGAGTTTCTGACACAAGCAAAGGCTGTATGTGTATGTATTTGGGACATCATGTAGCACCAAATGCTCAAAACTAAAATCCACCTTATTATGCTAGAAGAAAGATATTTAACACCACACTTTGTAGGTCACTGATGTATGTCTGGGAGATGACTTAATTGTTCCGACTGCAGGGCTATTTTTAAAGGCAAGAAAATAACAGAAACGCCTGTGTGAAAACAAATGGGGCGGAATCAGAGGAACTTGGCACTATGGCGAACATCAGGTCTTCTTGTGAAAGGGCCTTATCACTGAAAAGCTTAACACCAGGAGTGGAGGATGTGTGGCTCTCCAGTTGTTGCTGGGATACAGCCCCATAGTCCCTCATTACTGGCTATGCCGACAAGGAATAAAGAGAGTTGACTTAAACATCTGGAAGGCCACACACATCCTGCTTGAGAATCCATTAACTAATTCACTCATATCTCACCTTTCTCCTTAAAATGGATTACATCAGGACAATGGACCCCATATTCACTGGGGATTGGTTCTAAGCCCCATCCCTACTGAAAACAAAGGAAAATAGTGAAAACCAGGCAGGCAGGCAGGCAGGCAGAATGGTAAAAGGGAAAACCAAAAGAAAAAAAAATCACATGTATTAACAGAACTGCTCCTAGATGCTATGTATTCCTCCCTAGCAAATCTTCATAGCACAGTGTCTGGCACAGATCTCGCAGATATGGGGATCCTACTACAGTATAGACAAATACTGGGAAAGATTTTTAAAAATGCAACCCTAAAAAACAGTTAACAAAAGCAACAGCCAAAACCCATACAAAGCAGTAACTCACAAGTTACAATTGGTTTTAAAAAGACACCCAGGCAGCTAATCTAACTGCCTGACATTTTTATAATGATTTCTTCTGTGTTAGGCCTGAAAATAAGATCTCTGGAAAAGAACTAAATCCAAAAACATGAAGAAACCATCTTAATTTCCCGATTCAAAAATTTCTATTTAAGAGTCTTCTTCCAAATGTACAACATGCTGGTGTATGAGGAAAAATATAAATGAAGATGAAATGTAATAAAACTATTATTTAAAGTATTACAAAATTCTGCTACTGATTTAAATAGTTCCAAACATCACCATCTTTTTTTCTTTTTGAAGGATGTTGCTAATTAAATATAATTTAACTAGATACAATATAAAATACACAAAATAGTTACAACCATTAAATCCCACATAGTAAACATATCAAATGGCATTACTAGTTACCATAATATTGTTCCATACAAAACCATGAGTAGCTGGGGGCGGGCTGTTAAGACAGTCAGGGTGATGATTACAATACTGTACTGACTAAAAGGAAACCAGGTTTTATAAAAGCAGTCTATACTGGAATGCTGGTAATTAGATGTGAGTGGGTGGTGAGTTTTTTATGCAAACTAATTTCCATCCCAAGATTCCCAAACATTAATTGAAAATTCTGCAGCTGCTTCGAGCAATTGTTTATCTAGATGCTACACACAAAGAAATACTTAGCTCTTTATGGTGAAGTGATGCATCGGAATCTAAGAATAAATTCATTAATCCCAATGCTGGACTTAAAACCAAAATTTGTACTGTTATATTTCTTTTTTTGTTTTGTTTTGTTTTCTTTTTCTTTTATTCTTTTCTTTTTTTAATACCTTAACCCAAAAATTATATATTCTAGGACAGTGCCACTAGGAATGTAATTATATATCGGTTTCTTTACAGTTTCACCAACAATTTGGGTCCAAATTTTTATTTATATGATTCAATTTCAATACCATTGGTGTGCCACATTGAGGTAATGCTCTTTCACCATAAATGAGATAGATTTGAAAGGTTTCCTATTCCACAACTTTTTCCAGTTTTCATCTATGATAGGAAGTAAATGTCTTTGAGCTCATTTGTATTACCATACAGAGTGTTAATTAAAACTGAAGAAATCTTAGTGTTTAAGCCTTGACAGCTAGAACTTCTGTAAAAATCAGAAGGCCATTTATTAGAGATGGGCATGAAACGAAAATATAGCTTTTTGTTTTGTTTTCTTTTGTTTCTCCTTTCGTTTCATTCGTAACAAATTTTAAAAGAAATTTTGGAACAAATGAAATGAAATTATTCATTAATGACTCCCCTGGGTCCTAGAGGCACCAAAATCACACGGTATCTTCTTTGGACTCTTCCCTGTAAGCCCCCAAATTTGGAGAGGTTTGGGGTTCAGGGGGCTGAATTATTAAACCCCAAAGGAGGTCCCCCAGGAGAAAATTTCTAACTGAGTTGAGCTAATTAGAAATTTGGTTATAGGGAAGAATCCAAAGAAGCTACCCTGCGATTCTGGTGCCTCTAGGACGAATTGTTTCATTCCTAGAGGGAAAAATTGTGTTTCATTTTGTAAAAAAATATGTCCTATTGTTTCATTTTGTAACAAAATGGCAAAACAGCATTTCATTTTTCGTTTCATGCCCATCTCTACCATTTATCAATCACTTCAAAGGTATAGCTACAAGTTTCTGAAACACCATTTAGGAAGAGGCAGCAAGAACTCTTTTCACTTCTTTTTTTTCTGGAACAAGAGCACAAGGGGAATATTAGGCCATGATTTTACAATGCCATGAAGTCAAAATAGGAGTCATTAGCTGCTGCCACTGAGACAGTCCATCACCACAGATTCCTGAGTTCATAAATCTCCCTTCCTCCAGTTACATGTCATAGTATAGCTAAAGAAGTTTAACAGTGATTGCAAATTCAAACAACTAAAAAAGCTACCAATTTATTCTCAGCAGGATCAGACCACTAAAACTTGGTAGTATATAAGAAAGGTATATCACTAGGAAGATACATGTCAAAGGCATGTCTGAAACTGCCACCAGGCTGTAGGAACTGTCATTAATCTCTTGGCCAAGGTCCTTGACTACATGGTGGGAAAGATCAGTTAGTTTCATACTATTCCTGTCATAAATTTGTGCTGCAGAAAATAAAACAATTCATGTCTACCATATATCCTATATAAAAAGGGGCAGAAAGAGGTTAATAAATCATACCATAGTAAGCCACTGAGGGATGAATTCAATAAATGTACACATCAAATACAAAATGAGTAAAAACCAACAATGCATCGAACAGCCAACAAACATGCATTTGTACTTTAAGTCCACTGTCAACTAGTGCTATTACCTTCCTAAATATCTGCTGGGATTGCTCCTAGCTTTGCTACTGTTTCCCCATGCCCAAGATTCTGACAGCTCCTACACCATGAACCTCCTGCTTCTTTGTTTGCACATTCCTGAACCCTGTCTCCTGCTGCTTTCCATTTGAGCATTCAGTCTGGCACGTGTTCTTCATTAGGTGCCCGTCATACACAGGGAAAATGGTGAAAAACAAGATCAGAATAATGATGACCATATATTGCTATTTTCACATCTGCATTTAAAGAAATATATCACACCGTGTCCTCTTCTGGGATATACACTTTTATGTGGTGAGCGGGACTCGGTGGAAGCTGGAAACAATTCTGCCAAACGACTAGACTTTGTTATGAGTTTAGACTCCAAGCAAGATCACCCAAGGCAGAACGATCAAAACTGCAACACCAAACTAAGATGCATTCCTCTGCAATATTATCCTAACAGCAGCAGATGATAATTTATAGCTCTAATGGTGATGGGAGTAGAGAAATTGTGGAAGGGGAAGTACTGGAAATCAGCAGTAAGTGAAAGGTAACCCTTGCAGGTGATCTTTAATGGAAAATGGCAGCCATACTCAAGATAACTTCTGTTTTTTTTTTAAAGCTAACTTCTGTTAATAGTGCACTGAAGAAGGTAATAGTAAATCAATTCTGATTGTACTGTACCTTGGAACTTCTGTATCAGCAATGAAACAAGCAACAACAAGCAACAATGAAACAAAATATAGTGCTCCCAATTCAGAAGGCACTCAGTCAAATATAGGGGAAGAACAAAGATTAAGAATAAACAGCATAGTTCTTAATGAAGCAACGAGATTAAAGATGAAAGGAATTTTACTTGCTGATGTGCACAGAGACTAAAAAGATATTTAGTTGGGAACACGGAATGCAAGTAGCACGAATCAAGATAAATTCAAATTTTACAACAAAAAAATGAAGCACTGTAACGCTGAAACTCTTGGAGTCAGCAAACAAAAATAGACTGAACCAAAATCAATATCAACAGAGGATATTCCTTTTTAAAAGTCCGCTGCTCATGGGAAAACGATTTTATGCTCTGCATCTGCAAGCACTTTGCAGTGGATTTTAGTGGTTGTGTGAAAGCAGCCATACTATACTGAAAGAAAGTTGCAACTGGAATCAATGTTACGAGGAGCTGACTCGCCAAAGCTCATTGATAAAATGAACCTACTGCAGTACAAGTTACTAAGCAACAGGATTACAGCCAATATGTGCAAAATGTGTACAGACCAAACCATAACAATTCATTCATCACTATGTAATACATTTATTAGCACCAAATTTACTTGCCTCCTTTGAAACCAATACAGTGGTACCTTGTATAAAGGAATTAATTTGTTCCAAATGATATTCTGTTAAGCAACATTTCCTTTGTACAAATTTCCCATAGCAATGCATTGAAAACGGATTAATCCCTAATCGTGGCAGTTTTTCTGTTGTACAGATTCACCCCATAGGCATTTCTGTTAAGCTATTTTCCGCTATCTCTGGAAATTTTTTTCCTTTAAGCAGATTTTCTGTTAAACAAACCACTTGTTATATGACGGTCCACTGTATAACCAAACTTGTTATTATTGTTGACTAGTGACAAAAATGGATAATTTTTACAGCAAGGCAGAAGTAAATAGCTGCATGCATTTCTTAAATAAATTGAGCATGGACTACTAAGGGACTTCATGGTTCACTTAAATCAAAGTGTATCTTGTATATGAATTAATGTGGTACTTCAGAACATCATTTACAGATATACTTACTATTCAGTGAAGAATCTGGCAATACCAAATTGACTAATATCTTCTTTACATTCCAGCAGCTGGTTCACTGCATCTTCCATATATGTGATTACATGTCTTTGAGCTAGAAGGAAGGAAGGAGAGAAAGAAAGGGGTGAAATTCAAGAACTAAAAAGTTCGGTATCGTGCAAGCCTCTTGATTTTTGAGCCTAGCACTCAGTCTTTTAACACATGATACAGAGCAGTTTCCCACCCCACAGTAATAAATGAGTTGGAGAACCTAGTTGCAAACTCAGGGTTTGGGAGCTTGATTTTCCTTTATGCCTCCTGGGAGAAGAGCCAGCCTGTATAGCCTTGGACAAGTTGCATGGTTCTAGAATTCCCCCAGAAGAAAGGGTTGGTAAACTACTTTTGTGTACTTTACACCTAGGAAATTCCCCTGGCAAGGGCTGCCATAAGTCAGGATCAGCTTGACAACACATAATGATTAATTAACAACAGAAGAGTCTTATGTACCTTACAAACTACAGTGTCTTCTTTGATGTAAAATTTAAGGGCTTGAAGATCACTTCATCAGATGCTTCTCATCCCAAAGAAAACTGGTTAGTGTATGAAGTATCAGCTGGTACAGATTAACAAAGCTAACATCTGCAAAATTCTATCATTGTTAAAATGGTTGTATATTTTTCCTATCACTTGCCTTTTTTCTCTAGTTTCTCAGTACAATTAAATACCTGCAGACTTGTCACCTTGCTTTATGTTATTTAGATTTTGTTTTTCTTTCTTGGACGATACAGGAGGCATGTCCTCTGGAAACATTTTAAATATGTATTTTTAAATAAAGATTATTAATAAATTAAAGTCAATAGATTACAACATAACATAATAGTTCAATCTATTTCCTGTTTTCAGGGAAAGATTGGCTTCTGTTTAACTTCCTTTGTATTGGTTTTCATTTGCTATTTTCTTTGCTCATATAACAACACCTTGGCTTAGTGTGTTTTACATTCCTAAAATTTACAATTCTTTTTAATAAATTCCTAAAATTTACAATTCTTTTTTAATAAAAAGAATAAGTCATTATATATTGCATCGCATATACATAACTGAGAGTAATTCTTATGCTTATTATAATATCATTTTGTTTATTTTAGATTTTAGTTTATTTTCCCCATCTTTCTTCTAAATACTAATTTATATCACCCCACTGGTTTTCAAATTCTGTTGCAGACTCTCCCTTTAATGATTTTGTCAGTTTATCCCATAAAATATATTCCTGTAATTTTATTAAACAGTCATCAACTGATGGTTCTTCACTTTTCCATTCTCTTTCTATTTGATTCCCAGATGCACCTAAAATATTCTAATCTCTTGTCTTGAATTTCTTCTCATCACATTTAACAAATAAATTTCTGGTGTTAATTCTATTTGAATCTTCAAGTTCTTGGTCAGTATATAGTCAGTTTCTCTCAAAAACTTCTTTATTACCTTACAGTTCCATCACATGAGATATAGTGAACCCTTTTCTGATTTACATTGCCAACTTTTATTTTTTATTTGATTTAGTTATTTATGCTAGATTCTCAGGTGTTATATACCATCTGTATAAGACTTTCATCTAATTCTCTTTCCTATCAGCACTTGTAATTAGTTTTTGGTTTTAATTCCATGCTCTATACAAGACATCAAACTGTATTGTTTTCCCTATGCCCTGCATCCATTTAACCATATTTTCGTCAATTACCTCTTGCTCCGTAGTTGCTCAGAGAGGGCAGCCATGTTAGTCTTTTCCTGAAACTCTTGCTCCATCTCTCTCTCTAACAACAATTTATATAATTTTGAAATTTGAAGGAAATATCTTAAAAACTGTATATATTTTGAAGGGCAAATGGGCATCTGTATAAGCTAGCAGATTAGACTTCAACAACTTCACAAACAGAACACATTTTTTTCAAGATTGCTAAGATAAGAGTTGCTAGTTATTGACAAAGACCTCCATTCATTAGCAATGGGGCTATGGAACACAGTAATTTGGTGAAATGCTTTTGCAAACTCTTGTTGTTTCACCAGGAGTAAATGCCAAGAGATAGTGTGGGGATATTCCAACCAGACTGATGCCAATCACAGACTGAGGGCTCTTATCACCATGTTTTCTGCTAGGCTTCTCAAGAAGTATCACCGTTCTATAAAAAGAAAATCAGGCAAAAACAGTGTTGCTGTACAGAGACAGCCTTGGTTTGTTTTAGGATTTAAATAGAAAAGGGTGAGCGCACAACCTCTAACGGAAAGAGCAGATGAAGTAGGGCGAGAGTTCCCCTCCAGTGGTTGCAGGTTTTTATAACAAATTGCCAGGCATAGTAGATTTGTAACAGTCATTCTGTTGATGTGACTATATTATGCAGTAACTACCTGTAAAAAAAAAAAACCACCGTATTCCACTCACAGGTAGACTTGCAGCCAGTCATATTTTCAGGTGGAGAGAAACACTATCAAAAGGAATTCTCATTACCCACATGGGTCCAGTTAAACATCATAAGATCATGCACTAATAGAATATAATTTAGCTGACACAGCCAGGACATGCACTTTCCCCATAATATCTGAAGCAACGAAAACAGACAAAAATCAGAAAAGATTGTACTGGGAACCTGAATGGGCAGTCTATTCTAATTCAGGGCTGTTGCTGGGTTGTGGTTTCTCTCATCTCTCACTACTGCACTAGCTAGGGCTCACTAGAACCATATAAAAGCAAAATGTGGAATATTATTCTTTCTTCTCCCCTGTTGGTAACAATTGGGACAGCAAAATAGGTGGGCACACTCACAAATCTAATCTCATATTACTGTTGAACAGTGACGAGGGAAGGACAAAGATTCCCTAAGAAAACAGCACAAGGAAAACACTTTTTGCTATGAATTGCTGAAGCTTTATTTGTTCCTTGCCAGTTTTATATAGAATACACCCTCCCTCTCTCCCTTCCTCCAGGATGAGGTCTGACTCAAAAGGACCACAGTTCTGCAACCCACTTGAGCTGTGGTTGGGAGAGATGATCATACACCTTTGACATCTACAACAGCTTTTATTTCAAGGACAGTTGACAGGGGCAAAAAGAAGGCCGACCCAAGAAAAGGCCTCAAGACATTGACTCACTAGTGGGCATTATGAGTCACATGAGTTCTTATTGCTATCAGGCTTTCTTCCTTTCTAGAACATGGTTTCGTACGATGACAGAATGGGTAAAGCACACCCTGGAAAATACCTTGCAGCTGATAACAAAACGGTGAGCCAGAAGTTCAAAGATATTATCTGGCAATAAAAGATACAGGGCGTAGCTTTATTTAATTATTTTAATGCTAAGGAATAGATCTTAATTTATGTGAGCGATTTAAAAAAAAATAACTCTGCGCACCTGTGTCGCCTCAGGGAGGAATAAGTCGTGCAACTCAGTCACACTCCTAGCAGCAACTAGGTTAATTTTTTTGTTCTCTATCGCTCTCTTTTCTCTACATGGCCAAGTTCTGTGCTCAGAGATCACTCTCCCTAAAATTATCTGAGCCAGCAACATTGCTCATGAGAAATTAAAGTTGAGGCAGAGCCACGGAGCGAGCAACCAGAGTGAGTGACCAGGGAGAGCAAAACAGGAGTTTTCCGGGGGAGGCCAAGGGGCAGCCCCCTAACAAATTTTAACCAATTTTATTTATTAAAAAGGGCAAAGGTAATTGCTAAGGAAAAACATAAAAGCCAGGCCTCCTTGACGCCAGCCCCCCAGATACTACCTGTCACCTCCTTTGCAAAGAGGGTTCACAAACCTCTCAATAACCTCCAGCATGCAGTCTGACAGCCAGCAGGGGGGTGGGGGATATGCAGTGTTTTGCACTGAATGCCATATGTATGATTATTTGCCACTTGGGCAAATGCCATGGGTGCATCCTCACTGCAAGGAGCTTCAAGAGCTCAGGAATAGATTCACTCTCTTGATGCCTTGGTTGCAGACCTGGAAAAGCAGAGGCAGGGAGAAAGGGACCTTCAGACATCATCCCACCCGCAGGCAGACAGCTCTGCAGCTGCTCAGAGTGGAAGTCTCCAGGCTGGAGAATGTCCTTCTGAGCAAGAGGGAAACCATCCCCTAGTGGGGACCCCTTCTTCAGGAGACGGGGCAGTATCCAGTCGCACTGAGGATACTCCTCAAGGGGAGGTGGGAAGGGGGCTTCTGATAGTGGGTGATTCGATTATCAGGAATACAGAGTGGGGGATCTGTGACAGATGTACTGTAAGGACCGCACAGTGACTTGCCTGCCTAGTGTGAAGGTTGCAGACATCACCTCTCATCTGGATAGGCTGGTAGAGAATACTGGGGACAAGGTAACAGTGGTGCTGCATGTTGGCACCAATCATGTCAGCAAATATTGCTGCACGGTCCTGGAGGAAACATTTAGGTTACTAGGGAGGAAGCTAAAAGCCAGGATCTCCAAGATCCATTCTCAGAAGTGCTACCTGTTTCACAAGCAAGACCAGCTAGGCAGGCAGAGCTCAGGGGTCTCAATGCGTGGATGAGAAGGGGGTTCTGTGGGGTTATATTCATAAGGCAATGGGGAACGTTTCGGGACAAGCTGGGCTTGTACAAGAGGGATGGGCTTCACTTGAACCAAGATGGAACCAGAATGCTGGTGTGTAATATGAAAAAGGTGGCAGAGCAGCTTTTAGACTGAATCTCAAGGAAAAGCTGACGGGAGCTGAGTGGCATCCAGTCCGGAACACCTCATCCCTGTGGAACGAGGTTGGAGAAGATAGAGAACCACAAAATGATGACGTGGTAAGTAGTATGACTGGGAGAATAATGGGATGTGATAGTTTGTCTACTGGAATGAGAAGCTGCAGCGGGGGGAGATGACACAAACAAGCAGCCCTTCTTGGGGAACCCACTGTACATGTGCTTTTACACAAATGCTCAAAGGCTTTTAGTTAAGATGGGAGAGCTTGAACATTTGACGGCTGAATATAACATTGATATAGTGGCCATAACAGAAACCTGGTGGAATGCGGAGAACTAGTGGGATACCAAAATCCCTGGCTACAAACTCTACAGGAGAGATAGAGATGGGCAGGTAGGAGGTGGAGTGGCCATCTATGACAAAGAAGGGGCAAAATCCAGCAGAATGGATATTGATGGTGAGTCTGACTCCATCATAAAATCACTGTGGGTAAACTACCAGGTCCAAGGAACGATGTGATAGTGTGTTGTGGGGTGCTATCATCTACCAGATCAAAAACTTCAGGGGGACCTTGAAAGGAGGAGACAAATCATGGAGGTGTCTAAGAGGGACAGGATAGTAATCATTGGGGACTTCAATTATCCCCACATTGACTGAGCCAATGCAAGCTTGGGGCAAGAAAGAGAAACCAGGCTTCTCAACATGCTGAATGACTGTGCCTTAGAGCAACTTATCATGGAGCCCATCAGAGAACAGGTAACTTTAGATCTAGTACTGTGTGACATGGTCACAGAGATGAATGTCACTGAGCCACTGGAGAACAGTGACCATGCTGCAATTTCCTTTGCCATGCATGTTGGGGGAAGAATGTCAAGCAAATCAAACACAAAAACACTTGATTTCTGAAGGGCGGACTTCCTTCAGATAATGAAACTAATTAGAAAGAAATTGAACGCGAAGGTTAAAAAGAATCCAGTCTCTCCAGAGTGCATGGAGCCTGTTTAAAACAACAGTAGTAGAGGCCCAGCAGTACAGCCACCAATGCAGCAAGGGGGGGGGGAGACACCACTGGCACACTTGTAACATGTGACCTGTTCTAGTACTTGTATTGAAAGACATTGCTCGTTGATCAAGGCAAAATCTAGAATAAATATTGCTTGTCTTGCAAAATACTCTTAAACTAAGTAACAGTAGGACAACCATAGAATCATAGAATCATAGAGTTGGAAGAGACCTCAAGGGCCCTCTAGTCCAACCCCCTGCCATGCAAGAACCCCATCACAATATTTCCGACAGATGGCCATCCAGCCTCTGCTTAAAAACCTCCAAAGAAGGAGACTCCACCACCCTTTGTGGCACCATATTCCACTGCCAAACAGCTCTAACTGTCATGAAGTTCTTCCTAATGTTCAAATGGAATCTCTTTTCCTGTAGTTGGAAACCATTGCCCCGAGTCCTAGTCTCTGAAGCCATGGAAAACAAACCTGTTCCCTCTTCAATATGACATCCTTTCAAATATTTAAACATAGCTATCATATCCCCCTCAGCCTTCTTTTAGAGAGGCTAAACATTCCCAGTTTCCTAAGCCGTTCCTCATAAAACATTTCCTCCAGACCCTCAACCATCCTGGTTGCCCTCCTCTGCACCTGCTCGAGGTTGTCAACATCCTTTTTAAATTGAGGTGCACAGAACTGGACACAGTACTCCAGGTGGGGTCTGACCAGAGCAGAATAGAGTGGTACTATCACTTCCCTTGATCCAGACACTATGCTTCTGTTGATGCAACCAAGAATCCCATTGGCTTTCCTGGCCGCTGCATCACACTGTTGACTCATGTTCAATTTGTGGTCCACCAAGACTCCCAGATCCCTTTCACAGGTACTATTCACCAGCCAAGTATCCCCCATCCTATATCTGTGCAATTCATTCTTTTTACCTAGATGTAGCACCCTACATTTCCCTCTGTTGAAATCCATTCCGTTAGCTTTGGCCCAGCACTCTAATCTGTCAAGGTCCTTTTGGATTTTCATCCTATCCTCTAGGGCAGTGGTTCTCAACCTGTGGGTCCCCAGATGTTTCTGGACTGCAACTCCCAGAAGCCTTCACCACTCGCTGTGCTGGAAGGGGTTTCTGGGAGTTGCAGTCCAGGAACATCTGGAGACCCACAGGTTGAGAACCACTGCTCTAGGGAATTAGCAACCCCTCCTAATTTGGTATCAACTGCAAATTTAATTAGCATACTCTCTATTCCTTCCTCCAAGTCATTAATAAAGATATTGAACAGCACTGGACCCAGAACAGAACCCTGGGACACCCCACTGGTCACGTCTCTCCAAGCTGAAGAGAGACCATTTATGATCACCCTTTGGGTGCAATCAGTCAACCAATTACAAATCCACCTAACAGTAGCACTATCTATCCCACTTTCTACTAACTTCTTAGCAAGAACACCATGGGGAACATTATCAAAGGCCTTACTAAAGTCCAGATAAGCAATATACACAGCATTCCCCTCATCCACCAAGCCTGTAATTTTATCAAAGAAAGAGATCAGATTAGTCTGGCATGACTTGTTTTTAAGAAACCCATGTTGACTTCTTGTAATGACAGCATTGTTTGTTAAATAATTGCATACTGACTGTTTAATAATCTGCTCTAGGATCTTTCTAGGAATTGGAGTCAAGCTGACTGGGCAGTAATTATTTGGGTCCTCTATTTTCCCCCTTTTGAAGATGGGGACAACATTAGCCCTCCTTCAATCAATGGGGACTTCTCCTGTTCTCCCGGACTTCTCAAATATTATCGCCAATGGTTCTGAAAGTTCCCCCCTTTCTCCTTGGCTGTGGGAAGGAGGGAAAAACTTTATTCCCTCCTTGCTGACACCAACACAGACCAGCCAGGCACCCTCCGGTGGGATGAAGCTCTGGAGGGTGCCTGCCTGGCCCACGATGGCAGCAGCAAGGAGGGGGAAAAATAAAAATGAAACTTACCACCCTGGTGCCTGATGCCCTTCTCCTCGCCGTCACCTCCTTGCTGCCCCCCTGCTGATCACCAACTGCAGATAACTGAATCTGCAGTTGGTGAATCAGTGGATGTGGGGGTTGTACTGTACTCCTAAACCAAGGTATTACTGTAATTAAAATTGTAAACCGCCCAGAGACTACTTGTAGTAGTATGGGGCGGTATATAAGCAGAACACTTTGAATCATGCAATTGTTATTAGAGCACCACAGAATCTCACTGCAAGATTAGACAACTTAATTTGGGTTTCAATGGGTTTTGATTCAGAATGCACCCTCCTAAAATCGTGACTTGCAATCTCATCATTCTCCTACATGAGCAGCTTTCAATATGGGACCATACTTCTCAGGCAATTATATTTGAAGGGGGAAACTTTCCCTTGCTCTTCAGCCAAAAAGACTCCCTGAGTTTATAAAAATATTAGGCAGGCCCTCTCTTCAGATTTACAATCCAAGTCACCACAGCAAAAGAAACTGCCCAGAGTGGTCTTGTGGCTAGATGGGTGGTACAGAAGTCTAACAAACAAACAGGACAGAGAAGGAAAAAAGCAAACTCAGAAACTAAATTAGTCACTGCATTCTTGTGATGGAAATAGCTCAAGGGCAGGAGCTTGCTGATTCCTCAATCAAGAAGATGGCAGTATTACTTCCCTTCCTTCCTTTTAGCTTCATGTAATGGCTTTCACTAGGGGGCAGCTGAGAAATCACAATTTTTACAAATCATCAACAAAAAATACATCTAATAGCTGCCTACAGTTTAAACAGATTCATTTGTTTTATACACTCTTTCTCCCTATAATTTGTTGCCCTCTTCTATTTCTATTTAGCTTTCCTTTTGTTTTCTCAGATACAGTGTTTTAATAGATAATAGATGGAATCAAGCTAAAAGCTAGGACCTGTCCAGAGAGGAAAATTTGGAGTTGGGACATCTGGTTTGCGCTTAAAAGGTTCTTGCCCTCAGTGTGATTTAGTTTATCCCACATTTGAGTGATCCTCCTGTTCACATTGGAGATGTTTATTCCCCTGCAAGAAAGATCCAGACAAGTTTTGGATCACTGAGCAAGGTTTACTCAGTTTGCGCATGAGTAAGAAGGCAGCAGCAACAGCAGCCAAAAGTGGTGGAGGGAGGGGAAAACATGGGGTGACAACTGGGGAGATGGAAGGAAGGTAGGTAGTCCCCCCCTTTTTTGCCTTTTATCTTCAGCTGCAGCTCTACTGGGGTGGTGTTGCTTTGTGGGGGCAGAGCCCATGGAGTTGGCATAGCACTCTTCCCCAACGTTTCTCATATTCAGTGGGCCACAATGACTTTTGCGGGGGTGATTGGTTGGTTTTGTTAAGTAAAGTAAGTGGCATATTCAAATCGCAATGCCTGAACCAAGCATGGTGTTAGAATTGTGCTATGTCAGTTATGGAAATACTGTACAATAAAAAGAAGATGGAAATAGAGGTGGGGGCTTCTCTGTCCACCCTTTTGACATCACAGCCCACCTAATATGTCACAGGGTTGTCTCCTCAGATATCACTGCCCACAGTTTATTTGGGTGGAAAATAACCATCCACACAGGTTACACGATGGGATAAATAGAAGTCTGATGAATAACATCAAAAAAATGGAAGCCCCTAATACTGTGCCAAAAAGGAACATGATGGCACTTAAAGGACCCAGATGGGTCAATATAAGTGGAAACACATGGGGACACCATAATTTGGTACAAACCGAATGGCACTAACAGCAATCCAAGCAAGGAATTATATGGCTGTCTGGATAGGCCCTTAGTCAACTATTGCAGATGATGTATTCAAGCATAGGTATTTAAAGGGAGAAGAGACTGCTGGCAAAATGGTAACACTATGGGAACTGCAAAGAAAACCTTATTTTAATGACAGATCATTAAAGCTACATGCTCGTATCTAACTTTGACAAAAAAAATTAAATGACAAGGGTGACTGGAACAACGGCTGGGCAAATCAACAGCCTCTTCTAATATTTTATCTGTATATCACTTCCTGCAGATTTCTCAAACAAAACCCAGATTTGTTAGCTGAAAGATAAACCTGTGTTCCAATCTAGGTAAATTCTAATTATGCTTTTATTCTTCAGTAGTACTTTATCCTAGATTGCTCCACAGAGAAATTTCAGTCATTTGGCGTACTGCTGTAACTGATTAAGCATCTGAGATACTTTAATTTTTAAGGGACTGATTTATATTTTTGTATTAATCTGTAGTTGTTGTAAAATATGTAATAATGAAGTAAATGGGGGAATTATCAATTTTATACTGCACTTTTACAATCAGTGATAAAAACTGGGAAATGAACCTGTTATAGTACAGTGCAACATATTAGGAGCATGTACTCTCCAACACTGAAGTACCAAAAGCGACTACATAATCTGTCCTGGAGCAAGTGTTATTATGCTTCAAATATGAAACAACAGAATTGACTGGAATGGTAACTTTCTGGACATTTTCCTTTAATCTTTGCATTAAAGGTCCAAGCTTCCCCAAAGATTGAATCTCACAGTATGAACTGGCTTGGGTGTTAAGGTCATCAGGAGAGGCCTTTCTCTCCATCTCACCACCCTCACAGGTGTGTCTCATAAGAACACATGAAAGGGCCTTCTCAACTGCTGCGCCCAGACTCTGGAACTCCCTCCCACTAGAGGCCAGGACTGCCCCATCTCTGCTGTCTTTCCAGAAACAGGCAAAGTTCTTTGTCTTCAGGCAAGCTTTCCTGAATGATGGACTACCTATTATGTGTCTTTTATATGAATCTACCATACATGTTCCCATAGACTTTGTGTTTATAACCACTTATAACCTTGTGTGATTGATTGCACTGACGCTATGTTTTCAATGTTTGTTTCCATCCCTCACAACTTTTACACAGAATTTTTTTCTCTCTTAAACTGTCTCTTTAACTTTAAAGTGTTCTCTTGTGGCTTTAATGTTGTCTTCTAATGCTGTAAGATGTCCCTCAATTCCCTGTTCTCGAACTTGAATATGTCTTAATTGTAGTGGACTGTATATTGTCCCTCATTACTGCAAGCCGCCTTGGGTTCTTTTCCAAGGAGAAAGGCAGAGTAAAAATACTCTAAATAAAATGAATTAATTAATTAAAAAGTAGCCAATCTGCTCTCAAGATCAGTGCCAGGTCAGCACTCTTATCTAAAAGCTAGGTGACAGATAATATTGCTAGCAAACATCTCAAATATTACACCTCGTATATTGCAAGCAGCTTCTTGTGGGCCGAAGGCAGTTTCAAATCTACCTGGGTGATAAGAAGCAGAATTAGGAGGAGGCAGGTCAGGCAACTCCCACATACACAAAGATGCTGAAATGGAAAATGCTGCGAAGAAATTTTGGAGTCCTTTTGTAAAGGAACGCACATTCATCGTTGGCCCTAAAATCTAATCCCTGCACTAATGTACCCGGTTTTGCAACACTCACTGAATCTTTTTTGCCCACCTCCCTTGTCCCTCTCCCAGCCACTATTTTCCATTCAAAGAAACACTACAACGTCTGAAACACAGAAGTCTGCCCATCATTTCCATGCGGCCATTTCATCTGTTTTCCCTTCAAAAATGGTGGGGCTGTGGCTGGGAGCAACTTCTGGTAAGTAAGGAGGGAAAGATGTGAATGCATTAAACTTTACTAAAAGAGAGGACAGAGGGGTTTTTAATAAATTCTTTTAAACATTGATCTTAGTACTATTTTAATATAATAATTATTTAATGCTTTTTTAATATTTGTATATATCTTGTTTTTAGCTTTTAAATACTGTTTTTTCTGATGTAATCTGCCTTGGGTCCTTTCAGAGAGAAAGGTTGGTTGGAAATATTTTTAAAAAATAAATAAATAAATTATTACCAGTTCAGTCCTGTACATGTCTGTTGAGAAGAAAACTTCACTGAGTAGAACAAGACTTCTTCCCCATGATAAGACTGCAGCAAGAGTGACTGGAATGTAAGACTGTGAGTACTTACTTCAAACAAATACAAAAGAAGTGTTCAGTGTGCTGCAATGGATGGAGTAAAGGAGACCTGCATTCTAAATCCTCCTCACCCACAGAAATTCAATTGAGGATGAACTGGTAAAATGGCTCCTTAAATATCTCATTTATCTTGGAAGCCCATTTGAAATCACCATAAGTAGCTTCTGAGTTTTCAGTATTGTTACGTAACAATAATTTTTCATTAGCAATGTCAGCCAAATAATGACAGAAACAACAATACATGCAATAGATTTATGTGTTCTCCATAGTTTATCCTGTTTCGGATACTGTTTATTCTTCAAGCTTATCATCTTACTGTAAGAATCTATTACATTTTGGAGCTTCTTTTGGGGAGGCAAAAAAAAGGAGTCTTATGGTTAAGTGTATTTAAATTTCATTTTTTCATAAATTCAATTCTGAAATTTTATTGTGCATAGGGGAAAAAACATTATAATGTCCATGCCTCTTCCTGAAGAAATGGACAGTGGCAAACTAGCCTCGTGGTGCAGTGGTTAAATGCCTGTACTGCAACTAAAACTGTGCTCACGACCTGGGGTTCAATCCCAGGTAGCAGGCTCATGGGCAATCTTTAGCCTGCATACTGTAATTAAAAACTATAAACTGTCCAGAGAGTGCTTTAAGTGCTATGGGGTGGTAAATAAGCAGAACACTTTGCTTTGCTTTTAGACTACAAGATGTAAAATGTTTAAACTTAACACTTCCCATGTTGTTTCCTATTTTAGACGTTGTAATCTATGGAGGTTCAGTTGCCGCTCTGTGAATGCTGAATAGTAATAAGCCAATAGTCCCTTTGTACACGTACAAAATGTAGAATGATACTCTTAGGGTAAGACCACCTTCTAAGAATAGTCATTTGAGAAAAGAAAATACAGTACATCTAAGTCTTTTGTTAACAAAGCAGCAATAAAAAGAACACAAGACTGATCTATACATTATACGGCTTTATGACTGCAAAAATATAAGATTACAAACCCACTAGGTAAAGGTGCTACTTCAATACTTTGACACATTTCATTTTTTCAAATGCAATACATGCAGATCTGTATTAAATCTTCAGTATATGAAGGCAGAAATGTATAAAAGTTTGAAAGCTGGACTGAATGGGAAGATCCCGTTTCAAACAGGCTCTTAGCCACAAAGCATACCATCTGACCTAAGTCCATCTAATAACTTCTACAGAGAGTTGCTGTGGAGATAAATTTGTGTGCCAGGCATCTGGTTTGACCAAAAGAAATTAAGGAACAACTTTCCTTACCAAAGATCAAGGATTGCATCAAAGAGCAACAGCAGCAGCATGAAAGGAGAAATACTGTAAGACATAGGGTAGCGGCATGTCATTTGTTTATTCTTTTCTGTTCAGTGGGTATTACTGCTTGTATCTGAGTGCAGATGGAGAAGACAACTGCACATTGGTCTGAAATACTGTATATGGGGTAAAATATGGACCACATTAATAAATCCACTTCTTCCTATCCTGCATTGAGCAGATGAAACTTATAGCACTGAACTATTCCAAGTTCTACAAAAGACGCTGTTCTTTTCATGATTAATTATGGTAGCCATGTTATAAACAGTGGAATCTTGATTTCTGAGTGTTTATCACATTATAACAATGTGTCTTTTCTCCTCCTTTAATATTTTGCAGTTTCTGTGTCAAGCTTTTGTTCCTTTGACAGTGTGGAAGTCAGTTGAGCGTTACTACTCTGCTGATGCAACATGCTACCATGCTCACATAACATTGGTTCCTTTTCTCTTTACTTTTCTCCCTCTGTCTCAAGGCTTCAAGACATCTTCCAAGGTGTGTAGCCAAGCTACTCTGGCTGACACTCAAAAAACATATCCTGCCATAACTGCTACAGTCCACTGAACAACTCAAACTGTCAGCTAAGAGATGGAGAGTGAGGGAGGCACGTGAGGGCAGGTCTCTCTTGGCAGATGATTCCATGCTGGCAAAGTCAAGGGTGCTGACAATCAAAAACAAGCTGCCCAGAATAATAAGGCTAATCCTTTGTTGGTTACAACCTCACTCAATAAGCCAGCCATTCTAGGCCACTCACCTGAGAAAACACCTTGAATCCAACAGAACATTCTGAGCAGAGGTTTATAGGGTTGTGCTACATAGTATTTATTAGATTTATCACGTTCTGTTTCAGTCACAGAGCTATGCCTAATATCAGATTTTTAAAAAACAAACCAGCATTAGAAAGAATATTGTTTTAAAGGCATAATGAAATGCACCCAGATGGGGCCTTTAAAGAGCACAGAACTTTTGTATTCCTGTTTGCTTTGAAATTGCTCCATGATTTTAAGAGAATTTAACCAAGAACTGTTATTGGCCATAAGTGAAAAATTAATTTTGTGGATTACAACTTCCAGAATGCTGGCTACAGGATTCTGATATTATACACAAACAAATAAAATAAAAAAAAACACCACTACCCCAAGAAAAACCCAAATCCCCAAATTCTTAAAGCTCTGTTCTTAGAACTGTAATTTTTAAATTAACAATTCTAAATAATCCTAAAAGCACTGACCCACTGCCTTAGATAGCAATACTCCAAAGCAGTTAATCCCAATCTTGGGTCCGCAGATGTTCTTGGACTGCAACTTCCAGAAATCCCAACTAGCAAAGCGAGCGGTGGAGGCTTCAGGGAGTTTTAGTCCAAGAACCTCTGGGGATCCAAGGCTGGGAACCACTGATCCAGAGCACAGCTGATTGGCACTTTTATTCACTCCGCTCTTTCTAGTCAGGTGCGTCATCACAGGAGGGTAAAGTCATACTGAAGATTCTGAATTCTAAACATCTCTTTATTCAAAGTTTTTTTTTAACATTCATTAAATACAACAAAGAATCGTGTAATTCCTTCATGACTAACAAGTGTTTTTAATCCTAAACTTTCACGGACTACACCCACTTCATAGAAAAAGATTATGCTGCATAGTACTTCATGCAAAATAAAACTTGTCTGATTTTAAGGTGCCACAAGACTTTTTGTTGTTTTTGTTGCAACAGATTAACCCAGCTTTCCTCTTTGAAATTAAACAACATATAGTAGGGGCGTGGTGGCTCAGTGGGCTAGAGCACTGAAACTGTTGACTGCAAAGTCGACAGCTTGACAGTTCGAATCCCGGGTGCCATGCAGTGGAGCGAGCTCCTGCTGTTAACCCCAGCTCCTGCCAACCTAGCAATTCAAAAGCATGTAAATGCAAGTAAATAGGTACCACCGTAAAAAGCGGTTAGGTAAACAGTGTTCTGTGTACAGAAATGCGTTCAGCAATGCTGGCCACATGTCCACAGACTTGCACAACACTGGCCCTTTGGCTTGAAAACGGAGATGAGCACCGCCCTTAGAGTCAGTCACGACTAGCACACATGTGCGGGGGGAACCTTTACCTTTTTACACAAAGATACCGTTAGACTTCTTCAACAGAACTAATTTTCAAATAACCTACATTCATGCCTAAGGCCCTTCAAACACAAGAAGTAAACAACAAAAAAGAAGAAAACCATGCTAAAATAGGGCAAAACTCTTCTCTATCTTGGAGAATTTACCTAGCTCCAAAACTATGTAAACTTTATCTCCACTATCATATTTTAAGAACCAATGTGTGGTTGAGATGGGGAACTCTTACACTCTTTCGCTAGACTGGCATGCCATTCTACATCTAGCATTAAAATACACAATACAGTGGCACCTCCGTTTATGAGTAGTACTTTGGTTACCTTGGTTTGTGAGTGTTTCGCAAAATGAGCAAATTTTAAATAAAAAAATTTGTGAGCAATGTCTTGCAAAATGAGCACTGGAGGCCTGGCTCACCTCTTCCTTCCTCCCCCTTACTGGAGATGGCCTCCGGGGATCAGCGTGGGCCCAGCAATGCATGGAAGAGGCCTCTGGGGTATCCAGTGGGCCCGCACCGAGCTCGGCACTGACCAGAAGTGACCTCGGGCAGATTGGAAGTGACCTCTGGTGGACTAGAATTTATTTATCAATTTATTTATTTATTTATTTATTTAGAATCGATTAGGATTCCAAAAGAGCACTACATCACATATATTTTCTTTTTTAAAAATTATTTATTTGCCAGGGACCGTTGAGAAATTATCTGTACCTGCAGCTGCCACCATGGATTTGGCTAGGAGCAGTTTCTCAACCACCCCTTTAAGACAAGGAAAAGAAGTATATTAACATGTGTATTAGGAATATGTGGGCCGGGGGCAGGCTTTCAACCAAACTTTAAGGAGTGATCTATTAGGTAAATGTATTAGGCATACACATATCTGATACACACGTTTAAAAATTGCAGGAACAATTGAGATTTCTAATGAAAAAATGTTTTAGATCTCCAGGCCCCTGGAAAAGAAGACTGTTTACAGATTGAGGGGAGGTGTGAACATATGATATAATTATAAATACAGGGAGATAAGACACAAATAAAGGAATTCAACTCATTGTAGCAAGGCAATTTCAGGCTACACCACAGACAATAATCCCAGATATGAACAGTAATTGTCATGGATTTCTGTCAAGGATACAAACCAGCACAAGGCTGGCTTAGCTTAATGAGAGCATTTGACAACTTTTCTCTGTGTGCTATTAATATGCATAGAGGATAAGAAAGTCATTTTCTTTACTGTATTTTTAATTCTTAACAATGCTGATATTTTATAGTTTTCCATGCTTTTTAAATGTGCCTTATTTGGCAATCAACATTTGCATTTTCCGAGTGTAAATAAGACATTCAATTTGATCCAGTATTTAATTTACTTTTTATGCTCCCTACATCTGGGAATGAATTCTGTCTTACTAAGTATTTGTCTGCAACCTAAGTTTAGTTTTCATATACAATATTTTAAGCATTTGTATATACAGTTTTCTATAGCTCTAAGACTTTTGCATTTTACAACTCTGAAATATTTGTGTGCTTATGGTGTGTTGAAGCAATGTGTAGATAAATAAAGCTTGTGGAATTAGAAAAGCTGGTGTTGTCTGGAATTATTGCAATAGTAAAAAGACTTGTGCCTTGATGCTCAGATTCTTTACAGATTCTTTTTTATGAATCAGTTTAATCAAAACTAAATTGGTTGTATTTAGTCCCAATGAAAACAGAGAATCAGTTTAGTCAAACAAGCTAGACTGAGTCCAGAACCTTGAACTGCAACAGTAATATTAATTATTCATTTTGTTTAACTAAAATATCTAACATTTCTACCATTTTCAGTTAATTGTGTGAAGACAGATTATCAGACACGAAGGGAGGGAGGGACGGAGGTGTAGGTGCAGCTGCTGAAATGATTCAAACACAGCAGTAATGCTCAAGGAGCTAGTTTTCATGAACTAGAAGTCAAAGACTCTGGTTGAAATGGCACAACGGCCTCATTCCTCAGCACCTCCCTTTAGCAAAAGACCATCAACATCTCTGGCATCAACAAGTCCCGGGCTTAAACAAAAAATAATACTGAGCTTCCATGGCCAAGGGGGAGGGGAAAGCTCATGTTCTCACTTGTCCGCAGCTGGCACAAGATGAAGGGGAAATGATTCAGGTAGACAGAGGAAGGATAAGAACTTAAGAGAGAAAATAATTAAAAGTTTCAAAACTGCTGTAAGAAAAGTAAGCCCTAATTACAGCTGGAATATGAAAAGAACTTAACCAAGAGGGCAGCATTTTGAGAAAGGAACCAAAAAATCAAAAATGAGCAGGAACATAATCAGACATGGTGTTGCTAAGAATGTGAGCTTTGACAATTAGAATGTTAACTAGGAAACTACGCCATGACCAATAACAGCCCTAAACAGCCAAAGTGGTATTGTGGGGGAAACCCACTATGTCTTAGCCTTGCATCTATAAAATGACCTAATGCTGACATATCTTTCAAATTGTTGTAAGGATTGTTAGAATTACATATGTAGAATATTTTGCACATACTAAATACTGTTTCACTAGTTATAGTTTCCATCTTTGCGATACTTGCTTGATTTCAAGAAGCAACCAAACAGGACATCATTTTTTTCAACTACATCTTTAGAATACTCCAAATTACTTCCATTTAAAAATAATCCATCTGTTTCAAGATTTGTATTCCTGTTTCCTTCTCCTTTTCCTCTGCTCTGATTCTTCTGTGAAGTTTCTCAGTCATCCAGGTTCGTTTAACTGGGAGTTGAGTCATGGCTACTGGACTTCTTTTTTGAGAGATAGAAACGTTTCGCTGTTCATCCAAACAGCTTCATCGGTCTGAATACAGCTAGTGCAAGAGACCTTCTTATAGTCAGCTTGACCTCTTGTCCCCTGGTCTGATTGGCTCATAAGATGAACAAAGCCTGAATAGGCTCCTTAGGGAGACATTAGTGTCCATGGCCTTAAGGTAAACAATGGCCTAAGGTGCCGAAACCCATCAAGAATGGGTCGTTAGCTGTGACCTGGTGGTGAAGGCTCCTTGATTTGCCTGGGTACTTTGGAAAGTACAGCCTGATAAGTAGCAGATAGACTATGCCAGAGCCCACCACCTCTGTTGAGGGAGGGATTTTCAATGCTAACATGAATGGCTTCCCTTACTCCTCTCTCAAACCACCTCTCTTCTTTGTCTAATATGTGTACATCCTCATCTTTGAAAGAGTGGCCTTTTTCCTTCAAATGGAGGTGTACTGCTGATTCTGGTCCTGAGCTGTTACCTCTCCTATGTTGGGCCATTCTTCTGTTTAATGGCTGTTTAGTTTCTCCAATGTAGAGGTCTGAACACTCTTCACTGCATTGGACTGCATATACTATATTGCTCCTTTTATGGTTTGGTATCGGATCCTTTGGGTGGACAAGTCTCTGCCTTAGTGTGTTCATGGGTTTGAAATAAACAGGGATGTGGTGTTTGCCAAAAATCCTTTTAAGCTTCTCCGACACTCCCGCCATGTAGGGAATGACCAGGTTCTTCCATCGGGTCTGGGTCTCAGACTGATCCCTTGTTCTTCTGGGATGGCCCACTGCTTTGTTGAAGGCCCACCTTGGATATCCACAGGCCTTAAGTGCTGTCTTCAGGTGCCTGTCTTCCTTCTTCTTGGCTTCTGAGGAGGTGGGGATGCTCTCTGCTCTGTGGCTTAGGGTCCTGATGACTCCTAGTTTGTGTTGTAATGGATGGTGGGAGTCAAACAGTAAGTATTGATCTGTGTGGGTGGGTTTCCTGTAAACTTCTACTCCTAGACCACGGTCAGGTCTGATGATGACTGCACAATCCAGGAAAGCCAGCCTGTTTTCTTGGGTGTCTTCCCTAGTGAACTTAATATTAGGATCCACTGCGTTGATGTGGTCTGTAAAGGCCTGTACTTCCTGCGTCTTTATTGATACCTGGGTTAAAATAAATACCTTATATGAGACCCCTTATATGAGAACCATAAAAGGAGCAATATAGTATATGCAGTCCAATGCAGTGAAGAGTGTTCAGACCTCTACATTGGAGAAACTAAACAGCCATTAAACAGAAGAATGGCCCAACATAGGAGAGGTAACAGCTCAGGACCAGAATCAGCAGTACACCTCCATTTGAAGGAAAAAGGCCACTCTTTCAAAGATGAGGATGTACACATATTAGACAAAGAAGAGAGGTGGTTTGAGAGAGGAGTAAGGGAAGCCATTCATGTTAGCATTGAAAATCCCTCCCTCAACAGAGGTGGTGGGCTCCGGCATAGTCTATCTGCTACTTATCAGGCTGTACTTTCCAAAGTACCCAGGCAAATCAAGGAGCCTTCACCACCAGGTCACAGCTAACTTTCGGCACCTTAGGCCATTGTTTACCTTAAGGCCATGGACACTAATGTCTCCCTAAGGAGCCTATTCAGGCTTTGTTCATCTTATGAGCCAATCAGACCAGGGGACAAGAGGTCAAGCTGACTATAAGAAGGTCTCTTGCACTAGCTGTATTCAGACCGATGAAGCTGTTTGGATGAACAGCGAAACGTTTCTATCTCTCAAAAAAGAAGTCCAGTAGCCATGACTCAACTCCCAGTTGCTCTGATTCTTGTATGCCATACTGACTCAACATTCATAGTCTACTACATTCTTAATAATCGCTCCATCCATCATGGGTACCTATATTCATAGCCTGGGGGAGAAGGTTCAGCAGAAGCACAAAGGCCAGTAATCTGCATGTACAGGGTGAAAAGAAAGGTTTTGCTTGCATTCTTAATCCATCCATGCAGCTGACTATTCAACTGTAGTAGTACTAAGTAGTAATCTTTAAAACAACATCTCCCTTAAAAGTAGTCAAACATTGATGTCATAAAATGACAAAAAGAAACCAGAATAGGTGTCTTACCATCCAAGCTTTTTTAATTCTAAATATAACCTTTCTTTTTCCTCAGAGAAATATGTCCCATTATTATCAATTCTCGTGTAGAAAATATTACATACAAACTGATGGTGGAGGATATTCATCAGGACATTGGGGTGGGGTGGGGGGAGGTTAAAAGCAACCATCTGGCATGCATGGCTCTTGTTTGTATGTCAAAACTTAAGATAGTTTGCCCATCCCAAAAGAGAAGAGGCTGTGCTTAGACTCTCTTCAAAGAACACCTGATACGACAGCCTGGGGCAACAAACAGACATTTGAATGAGATTAACATGATTCGGTTTCTCTGATCACAATTACCTGCAGCCTCATAGCCAGATACTCCTATTAATGAGACCTTGAGAGACACAATAAAGCACCTGGAGAAAGGCTGCTTTTTCTCATCAAAGAATTTTGTTTAAACAAACACAGGTCACTGCCAAAAGCGATTCAAATGTACTTTCCCAACCATCACTTATTTTTACTGGATTCATACTAGCCAAGCAAATCCTTAATCAACCCTTTTTATAGAAATTATCCAGGATACCTTCCCCTATACATAAGGTATCTTTTAAAATGTGTGCGCACAGTTGAACAGAACAGGTCTTCTGTATAGAAGAGAGACAGGACATTTTGTACCAGCCTTTCTCAACAAGGGCCATATGTTTCCCGAGGGGGGTGGCGGAACATTTTAAGGGGGCCACAGACTGGAAATAATTCTTCATACACCTTATAAGTTTCTATATGTAACTGATACCCAACTGAGTACCCAGCTTGCTGGGGGGGGGGCAATGTGTAGCCTGCACATTGTAATTAAAATTGTAAACCGCCCAGAGACTACTTGTAGTGGTATGGGGCGGTATATAAGCAGAACACTTTTTGATACAATTCCGATTCAGCCTGTGTTGGTTTGATATTGTGTCCACGGCTGTAGCCAAAGAAATTGCAAGAATACCTGATTTACACAACCAGGACAGTATTTTGCTTATCAGAACAGAAGATCAGTTTGGAGAACATAGATCTTTTGCAGTTACAAGACAAGAGAAGTAATATCAGGCAGGCTAAAATTAACAGACGGTTTTCAATCCATTGCTAAAAATGTGTGTACAGTATTTGAATGCAAGCATGTAAGGGGAAAAAGAAAACAATGCACCAACAGGTATGTAGGTTAAGTCAATCCTATCTCCATCCAAGCAATAAAAGTCTTTGGGGATGAGAAACCAAGACTTGTATTTATTTATACAGCTTATACGCCGCCCAATACATTGCTGGGAAGGCCTGGATTTCAATGTACAGTAGTGGCACAAAGTGGTTGCTTTTGTTCTGAAACTCCAGACAGAAAAGAGAAGTGTACAGATTTGTGGTTTTGGAACTTCCAGAATTCTTTAGGTAACATGGGAGAGCAGATGTGTTAATAGACCAGCTGTAACAGGCATACTTGCTGGTGTTGTTCTGAAGAGAAATAAGCAAAAGATAGCAGCTTTCTTGGAGTTAAGGACAGAAAATAAATTTGTTAGGTTTGTTTCTCCTAAGCAGATCCATTTCATATCCACAGAGACAGATAAACCCCATCTTGGCTTTAAAATCCATATATTCCCAAGGCACAGAATGAAGTCAAATGCAGAAAGTCATTGCACATCTTAAAAAAATAAGACAAAAGGCATCTATTTTAAAAATACATACAAACATGATTCAGGAAATGGCAGGGAACCATAAAAATTACACACAGGAAGAAAAACCAAGAATAATAATACTTGCATTAGCACAAATAGGTAAGAAAATACACATGGGTTTTAATTTGGGGTGGAAGAAAAGAATCTCATAAGCTGCAGAGAGCTAAAGCAGGACAATAGCATACGTGGATTTCTAAGAAACAAAGATGAAGTTGGCAATGTTTGTAACCTTACTTGGGCCTATTTAAGATCATTACGCCCTGAATGAAAACAAAAGTGAAGAACACATCAGTTTTTAATGAGATGTTCAACTATCCTAAAAGGACTCTGATGTTTTCCCCCCTATAATCATTCTGGATTAATGTTTTAAAACTGTAAACTGCCTTTGCAGAAATTTGGTATAATAAATACTTGAAATATATGAATAAAAGCAAAAGCC
Source organism: Phrynocephalus forsythii (assembly GCA_029282475.1). Classification (NCBI taxonomy): domain Eukaryota; kingdom Metazoa; phylum Chordata; class Lepidosauria; order Squamata; family Agamidae; genus Phrynocephalus; species Phrynocephalus forsythii. The sequence goes on along the minus strand of JAPFRF010000001.1, from coordinate 137,331,202 downwards.
TTGCAATTAGCACAGAAGGGACTCTAATTATGGGAATGTAGTCATGACATTTGTAAAGGCAAGGAGAAAAGAGGCTTACAAGAGCCAAATAACAGTATGTTGGGTTTGGCTATAGCAAAAGAGCAAAACCTCCCATAATTTATTTGAGCAATACTATATTATTGCTCCGATGGACTTCGGTATATTCTCCATTGTATCTTTCATCAAATCCACACCTTCACCCACCAAGATTTTGATGATATTCCCATAAAAACACAAGCCGCAGTAAACAACTAATACAGTATTGTACCTCAGAGTGACATGACTAACAATCCTAACATTCATGTGAAGAGTTGTGTACATTGTTGACTAAAGCACAACTCACTTCTGAGTGAGTATTATAGTGGTACTATAATGCAAAAATCCTATAGACATAACAAGGCTCAGCTGTGAGTAAACATGAGAAGTATTGTTCTACAAAAGTATAAACCAGAAAGCCCTTGACTCAAATCTCATCATTATATTGCCTCTTATTCACAATGTGGTATTATATTAATAATACCAGAATACCTAACAGGTATGTTGTACAAGATTTCAAAAGGGTTGTGGCTTCACATTTCCAGAGGTTCCTTCCTGGATGACATAAACTACCTGGATCCATTTCAATCTGGCTTCAGGCCTGGCTGTGGGACAGAGATGGCACTGGTTGCTTTGGTAGATGACTTATGCAGGGAAATGGGTAGGGGACCTTTTGGTTTTACTAGACCTCTCAGCTGCTTTTGACACTATAGACCATGGCATCCTCCTGACTTGATTCTCTGAAATGGGAATTGGGGGTACTGCATTAAAGTGGCTCTAATCATTCCTGCAGGAAAGAATACAGAAAGTGGTATTAGGTGATTCTTGTTCGATGCCATAGCCACTGACCTGTGGAGTTCCCCAGGGTATTGTTTTGTCTCCTATGCTATTTAACATTTATATGAAACCACTGGGGGAGATTATCAGAACTTTTGAGGTTGAATGCCACCAGTATGCTGATGACACCCAACTCTACCTCTCATCATCTCCAGATTCTGAGGGTGCTATTATCTCAACTTTTACATGAGAGTTTAGCTGCAGTAATGAACTGGATGAGGATGAACAAAATGAAACTAAACCCAGGCCAGACAGAGGTGCTTCTGACCAATTGAAAGGGAGAACAAAGGATAGGGATGCAAACCTGTTCTGGATGGGGTCTTTCTCCAATTAAAAAAAGAGGTTCACAGCTTGGGGGTGCTCTTGGACTCATCCTTGAACCTATATGCCCAGCTCATAGTTGTGGCCAGGAGTGCATTTGCACAATTAAAACTAGTACGCCATTTACACCCGTTTCTTGAGAAACCTGCTCTGGCCACTGTGACACATGCCTTAGTCACATCCCGGCTAGACTGCTGTAATGCACTCTATGTGGGACTACCAATGAAAACTCTCAGGAAACGTCAATGGGTTCAAAATGCAGCAGCCAGATTGCTGAATGGGGAAAGATACAGAGATCATATTACACCCATTTTAAAGCAGCTCCAATGGCTACCAATCAGCTATTGGGAACAATTAAAAGTGATGACCTTAACCTACACAGCACTGTATAACCTGGGTCCTAGCTACCTCAATGATCGAATCTCACAGTCTGACCCAGCTCAGGTGTTAAGGTCATCAGGAGCGGTCTTTCTCTCCATCCCACCACCCACACAGGTACGTCTTATGGGAACCCATGAAAGGGCTTTCTCAGCAGCTGCTCCCAGAGTCTGGAACTCCCTCCCACCAGAGGTGAGGGCAGCCCCATCTCTGATGTCTTTCCAGAAACAGTCAAAGACCTTTCTCTTCAGGCAAGCTTTCCCTGAATGATGGACTATTATGTGACCTTTATATGAATCTACGATACATGATCACATAGACATTGTGTTTATATATTTTGTGATTGCATTGGCAGTATGTTTTCAATTGTTAGTTTCCCTCACTCATAACTTTTCATGGAATTTTTCACTCTCTTTTTAACTGCTTCGTTCTCTTGTAGCTTTAATGTAATGTTGTCTTTTAATGCTGTAAGATGTCCCTCAATTCCCTGTTCTCAATTAACTGAATATATGTCTTAAGTGTATTGGACTGTATATTGTTCCTTATTACTGTAAGCCGCCTTTTATCCTTTTCCAAGGAGAAAGGCAGATTAAAAATACTCTAAAATAAATACTGTAAATAAATAAAGTCATTAAGGCACCCAGGAAGTATTGCATAAATTCTATAGCTTATTCTCAAAAGTACTAGAGCACATCTTGCTTTCAGAAGCATAAACAATCCAATCTGCATATGAAATCCATTCCTCTTATATTTTATCTAATTCTAGATAGCAAACACACAATTGAAAGAATGATGAAGTTGATTAATAAGTCAACCATTTTAGGATAGTGACAAATCAATCACTTCCTCTGCTCCTTGGGAGATGGGCAGGGGAAGCAAACCTTTTCAACTATATTTGTACTGTTGTTGATACTGTTGTTGATGTTGAATTTTTATTTATAATAATTTTATAACTATTTTTATTTCATTTAAAAATAAAAATAATTTTGCCTTGTCTTGAAAGAGCCAGTAGAAGAACTGCATACAGTAATATCCATGGCAGTAGCTTTAGCTGTGTGAAGTTTCTCAACAGATCCTTTAAGAGAGGGCATAGAAAGATTTTAAAATATTTTTAATTGATGTAGTGCATCAGCAATAAATTAACTTCCCCTGCTCCTCTTCTGAGAAGCAGAGGAAGTGATTAATTTACATTCTAAGTGGCTTGGTTACTAAGCCACTTCAGGACACTGAGAGGAATGATTTCTTTGTGAGCCATAGAGCTTGATTAGATTGTTTTAATTAAGACTGATCATTCCAAAATGGCCCATATTAGCTCACCCTGCTGCTAACACAGACACACTTGCAGTCTTTGCAGCTGGTCAGGACACACTAATGCTGGAATCCTAAACACATTTCCTCTGGCACAAGCTTCAATATAAACAGTGACAGTTACTTCTGGGCAAAGACACTTAATATTGTATTATAAAGTTCCTTCCTATGTCTTTTTTCCCTTTTCAGAAATACCTGATCCTGAAATGTCTTTAAGCCAAGATCATCCCTCTGTAATTTTACCTGGCCAAGGAACTAGATTTCAGCAACACTTGTACTGGGAATGTGAGGAGTATGAGAGCTACTTTAAAGGACTATACAGTGGAATCTTGACTTACGTCATTAATCCGTTCCAGTGGTCTAGACTTAAGTCAGACATGACTTAAGTCAAACGAACGTTTCCCATAGAAAGTAATGGGAAAGCGGATTAATCCGTTCCAGATGATGAAAAAGACCCCCGAAAACAGCAATTTAACACAAATTTGACTGGGATAGGAGATTCCTTCTGGGGATGTAAATGAAATGTCTCTTCAAAGAGAGGAGGAGGCAGTGGAATTATAGTCCACAAGTTATATGCCTCCACTTTTTAATGATCATAGCAACAATGTCTAACATTTAAGTTTTACTGATTTTTAACCTGACGTTCCAAGTTCTGAACAACTCTATGCTTACCATTAGAGTCCCACAACTTTACAGCTCCCCAACTAAAATGCTTCCATTGCGGACCAGACTTCTGCAGCCAGATTTTTTACAAGACTGAGCCGACTGTCTAACCAGCAAGGCCAGCCCCGAGCTCCCGGCCCTTCTTCTCCTCTGGCAGCAGCGGTGGCTTCAGTGAGGCCGAGGACCAGCTCCAGCTGCTCTGAGCTGGCCTCGCCGAAGCCGCCACTGCCGGAGGAGGGGAAGAAGGCAGGAGCAGTTTGGAGGCGGCAGCCGCGGTGCTGGGTTGTGGCTGCCGCCCAATTCCGGTGCCTTGCGCCGGGCTCCGAGAAAGTCAAAGCCTCCAAACAGGCCCCTTCTTGCTGCAAGTCAAATATGATGCAAGTCAAGCAGTATGTAAGTCAAGGTTCCACTGTATACAGTATAACATATTTCTGTGAAGATTCTCAGTCATTCAGGTGAGTTTACCTGGAAGTTGAGTCATGGCAACTGGACTTCATTTTCTTGAGAGATTGAAACATTTTGCTGCTCATCCAAATAGCTTCGTCAGTCGAAGCTGTCTGGATGAGCAGCGAAACGTTTCAGTCTCTCAAGAAAAAAGAAGTCCAGTTGCCATGAATCAACTTCCAGTATACCATATTCATTGTGAGGTATTTGGTTTTCATTTGAAGAACATGGGATTCTCTTGCTGTGAACCGCCCAGAGTTCCTTCGGAAAGTTGGGCGATTATAAATATAAATATAAATATAAATATAAATATAAATATAAATATAAATATGTGTTGTGTCGTTACAGTCGTGACTGACTCTTCATGACCCCATGTCCATGGAGTTTTCTTGACAGGAATACTGGAGTGGTTTGCCAGTTCCTACTCCGTGTGCCTACAGCACCTGGTATTCCCTGGTGGTCTCCCATCCAAGTACTAGCCAGGGCTGGCCCTACTTAGCTTCTGAAATTAGGTGAGATCAGAGGTGCTTAGGGAATATAAATATAAATATAAATATAAATAAATAAATATTTTTTAAAAAATGACAGACAAGATATTAAGTGGCACCAGTTGTCATCCAGAAAGAAGACACATCTCTGCTATCTAATCAAAGGGGGATGGGATGGGGTGGGGTGGGGAACCACCCTAAGTCGCCCCCTTCAAAGCTGGCTGGGAAACCTCGGATTCAAATGTTGCCCCCCCCCTTCTGTGGGAGGGTGTGTCGGGATAAAATACGCCGACCCACCCCTCTCAGGTAGGAAGAAAATGAAAGAGGCGGGGTGGGGGAGCCCTTTGAAGGGAGGCGGGCAGAACACCTGTGAGGGGCGCGCCCTTCTTTCTCTCCCTGCCCGGGCCCCGCATCGCCTCAGAGCCTCACCCAGATACTCCAGCCCGGACTGAGAGAGACGGTCGGCGCTCAGCATCTTATCCACCGAGTCGGCCGCCGCCGCCGCCGCTCTTCCTCCTCTTTTTTGCCTAGCCGTCTCCAGGACACCAGACGCCGAGGCGAATGAAATGATCTCCGGCTAGAAACAAAAACCCTTCATGGCAAGAATCCTGCATGGGGCGGGGGGGAGAGGAACGGGAACCATGGCGCACCCGGAAATTCTCCCTTCTCCCGGTTGCAGGAGGTCTCTTGCCGCGCCGCCCTTCATTCACAATCGCCTTTGCATTTCGATTCCAGAAACCGCCCCCACCCCACCCCCAGGAAAAGCTTCAAAGGCCAAAATGGCTGGCACGGAGTCCCTACACCAGACCTGTCTTTTTTTTTTTTTTTTTTTTTGAGATATGCGAGCGGCAGGTCATCTCCTCTATTCATTTCCTTTAAAAGCAAGGAACCATGTCTTCTCAAAAACAGAAAGTCAAAATTATCATCTTCAAGACCCTGCTGTCTATAATCGGATGATTATAAACGAAATAATCAAATGGACTAAAAACAATTGTCATTGTAGGAAAAGTCACCTTTTCAAAGTCTTGATCAAACTGTGATAAAAATAGGCAATTCCCCTCTGCTAAATTTCTATTCTAATTTCAGTAATCATTTTTATGATGGAGAAGTGTTATACTGTATTTGGTGTCATCAACCAAGTATGCAAAACTATCCAAGCCATTCTCCTCAATTTGGACGTTGTTAACTTGTCTACAGTATGAAGCAGCCATGTGAATGGCAATGTAAAATTATTGATTGCTCAAAATGGTCCCTTTATTTGCCTCCTACTTTGTACAGCTGTGCCCCCATTACTTTGCTGCCACAGTTGCAACATTGGCAACAGCAGTGGCTATCATTGCCCAGTGAAACATTCAGCAAGCTGTGAAACTTTACTTCCTAATTATAATATTCTACCATACTGTCAAAATCTTTCTAACTCCCCCCACAAATTGTACAAAATATGGACGTTTTCATTGATGCTATGAACAATTGTATTATCTCAGACTTTCAAAATTAGGCTTTGATTGTTATAAATAAAAGGTAACTTTCTGTTTGCAAAACCACAAACATGTCTGGGGATCTGCTTTTCATAACCAATATTTGTGACTGATTTAGCCATTTTTGTGGCTTTCTGAAAAGTGCAGATATGAGAGGAATGGCTATATTGTGGAGGGGCGTTTACTCACACTGACATCACAATAGTGTTGCAGAATTCTGAATTTCTGGTAAAATTCCTTACACAGTAGATGTACAGAGTCTCACATAGGAGATCAGCTATCTGGAAGTTGAGTCATGGCTACTGGACTTCTTTTTGGAGAGATAGAAACGTTTCGCTACTCATCCAGCTTCAGATGAAGCTGTTTGGATGAGCAGCGAAACGTTTCTATCTCTCAAAAAAAGAAGTCTAGTAGCCATGACTCAACTTCCAGATAAACTCACCTGGATGACTGAGAATCTTCACAGGCAGGAGAACAGGTACTAGTCCCCAACTCCTTTCTCATAATTTGGCACTTAAAGTCTCAATAACTCCTTCTAGGTGCATCAACTTGCATGAGTCTGCCTTTGGCTTCACAGGGTAGAGGAAGATAGGAGCTTTCAATTCCAAGTTCAACACAGGGGAAATACAAGAACAAAGGCAACAAAATAAACACTAGGATAAATATGATTCGAGCAAGATCCTCACATATATATGTATTTGCCTGGACCCTGATATCTTCAGAGGAACTGTGAATTAATGAGTGAAATAACTGGTTTTTCAAGATATCTTTTTCAGCGTTGGCATGGTACAGTATCCCACTTGGCATCTGTTTTATGGTCTTCCTGGCACCAAATAAAGACCTTAGTATTCTCTCAGGCATTCTAGTTCTTGTGCTTTTAAAGATGGTACTGCTACTTTGAATAACTTTCAGGCAAAAACCAAAGAAACAAAACAAAACACGTGGCACCTTAAAGACTACAGTATTATATTTTAATGTAAGCTTTCATGGACACATCCACTTCTTCAAAAATATAGTAGCAGAATGAGGTATACCATATAATATACAATATTCATTGGCTGTTGGATGACTCACTGCTTTTGTATGCAGTGATTTGGCTGTCTTGTTTAGGTCTTTGTGAAAATGTCTCAAGAGACAGGAATTTGTATGCAATAATTTGGCTGTACTTTAGGTCTTTGTTGTGAAGTTTTAAAAACTTGGCATCATGTTTGTCCTCTGCTGTTGATTTTACTTTATGTTGTATTTGTTTTATTTATTTTTAGTTTTACACCTGCTGTGTTCTGTTCTTATACTGTATTTTGTAATTTTACTCTATTCTGTGAGTATTCTAGATTAGCTGTTGAACAGAACTGAGAGTCCTTAGGGTGCTGACTTGTTCATGCGTCTAAACAAAAAAATAAAAACAAGATGTTGCTTCTGGAACTCTTCACACATTTACTCTGCTTTTGATCTCTTTCCCCTTGGTCTGCTGGAGTTGCAATCAGTTATTATAAAAACCACATCAGAAATCACCTGTTCTTCTGCAAGTACAGATGATTATCCAAGCTAAGAGACTCTTTTCCCTTAATGCTACAATGGATTTATTGGTGATTGAAGTTGTTGGGGGCTTTTTAAAATCATCCTAAATTTTAGATGGTGGTAATAGGGTATGTATGTATGTATGAGTCAAAACATTCATTTTCTGCTGACAGACCATTCATATTACATACCTTTGTAAGCACATTAGGATGAGTGTTGAAGCCATCTGGAGTGTCATTTCATATCATCAAGCATCTGACCATCAAACTCATGTTAAGTTAAGCCTAGGCTTATTTTAGTCACTTGACATGCACGAGTCCTCTTCTTATGTCCCCAAAGTCACAAATAGGATGAAATATTTTCCACACTGATATACATCTATACCAGTGATGGTGAACCTTTGGCACTCCAGATGTTTTGGACCACAACTCCCAGAATCGCAAGCCTAGTTTGTCAATGACAAAGGACTATGGGAGTTGTGGTCCAAAACATCTGGCGTGCCAAAGGTTTGCCACCACTGATCTATACTCTATAGTTTTTCAGAGTCTCATACAGAATGGTTCATCTTGGAAATAACAGCAGTACCATGGCGGCAACTGCACTTCACAAGGTAGCCAGACCACAAGTTCATCAGCTACTACCTAGGTGATTGCGTTATGCATTGCCTCTTTTTCCACAACAAGCATGGAATGCATGTCAATGTGTCATCACTAATTTTTCTGACAGAAAATTCAGCAACTGCATGCAGACTTGCAGTCTCTTCTCATTATGAAATCTGCAGACTACTGCTTCAACACATGCAAATGGCAGCCCAAGGCTCCACAGTTGACTTCACAACACCCCAAAGGATAGTGTGAACTGACCATAGATAAACATACTAAAACAAGGACATAATTAGTCTTGGAAGTTTCATAGAGCAGTGTTTTTCCAGACCAGTTTCATGGTGAGTAAAAAGAAAAATTACTTTATATATAGTCAATATAGGCAAGAGTTAAATTTTTTAACATTTTCTAATGGTGGTGTGCCTTTTTTTTCAACAAGTGTGCCTTTGCCCCAAAAAGGTTTCACTGTCATATCTAAGACTCATAACCCCATTTCTTATATCTACATAATAGGAGTACAGTAACAAGAAGCGCCAGGAACACAATGTTCCAATGTAGAGTAGGATTCTAGTCATGTCCATTGTATTTCCCATGTGGACAAACGGTCACTCCTAGAGTAATACTGTATAAAGACAGCAGCACCAAGTATAACAGTACAGTATTCAATGCATGCACAAAAACCTGTGCAGAATACCAGTAGGATTATATATTTGAAATTTGCTCAAATAGGTCATAGTGAAAATTTCATTCTTGAGAAGAACATATGTTCTGACTCCTTGATTTCCATCTTGCTATAGTTTGCCTTTCTCCCTGCTCTTTATTTTATAAGGGTACAATCTACGGAATCTTGGATCTGTTAATTTTCTCTTTTTGTGCCTTGCTGTTTGGCAGAGCTGAACACAAGCTGAAACCCTTTCATTCTTTAAATGAAGTTCTTTAAACAGCACCTCTCCACCCACAGTAGCAAATGCAAGTGACACATGCAGAATAATAAAAATAAATTAACATCATGCAACTATTCCAAGAGCAATGCCTTGTTTTTAAAAGTTTCAGTAACTGGAACGTTTTCATCTGGCTCACTGTACTTTCCAACAGATTAAAACATTTTATTTGCCCAGTTCTTTGGCAGATTTTACTGCTATAGTATCTAACAGAGCTGTGATTTAGGAAACAGCCTTTGAACTCTGCTATACTGATGCCAAATGCTTTTTAAACCATAAGAGCCATTGCTTTAAACTGTGCTTATACTTGTGTTGTTGTTCACTCGTTCAGTCATGTCCGACTCTTCGTGACCCCATGGACCAGAGCTCGCCAGGCCTTCCTATCTTCGCTTATACTTGTAAAATGACTCAAACCGATATTTTCAAGATCTTACATAAATTTTAACAACTGCAGTTCCTAATAGTAAGAGTGACAAACATACATTTTCTCATTTCAGCTGGAGAATCTAATAAAACATTCTATGACCGCAGGTAAGATGGATGCATTTTTGTGAGCTAGGCATGATCAAAATTGCTATATAAAATTATGACTAACATAAAACATTATGTGAGATTAAAAGTTAGAAACAGAAACAGAAACATGTTTCCCTCACATTGTATGTAACAGAAATACTGTTCCATGAAGGTGACACAATAAACCATGCTTTAGTTTACATGTTTACTGAGAACATCCTTCTAATGAGATAATTTAAAATAAAACAAGATAGAGCTGCATGATGAGATTCCCTTGTCAAAAGGCACTCAGCGCAACAACACACAAGATATGTACAAATAGTGCTGCTGCTAATGAAGTAATTGTATTAAAGCTAAAACGACGTCTAGTTGCTGTTGTGCATAGAAACAAAAGGAAGATCCAATGGGCAGAGTGGCAATTTGCTCCTCTATTACTTTTGATCATAGACTGAACAAACAGAATAGAGTGCTCAACTGAAAAAAAAATCCATGTGGAGACTTCAAGAATCCTTTTTTAATATGGCTGAGAAACACTATGTCTAGTTGCAACTTTTCTCTTGAAGAAAATGTCTCTTGTGGAGGGATGGTGGATCATATTCCCCTTTATCATATAAAGGGGAACCATTTTCCATTTTCATTAGTTTATTTAATCTGCAAACCCAGCCATTTTAGGAATGGTGAAAAGCAAATAATCATTCTACATTGGTTCAAGTAATCAGACCATCAGAATAAATGGATCTGATGCACAGAGGATTCAACTTTTTAAAGCCTCTGTGCTGGAGGCAAAATCTACAGATTTGTGGAAGGGAGACTCCTGACTGATTTGTATTCACTTTTGCAAAATGTGATCAGCAGGAAAAAATGTGAATTGGTCCATTCAAAGCATGTAGTCTTTTTTTTTTTTTTTGCATTTTTTCCAAAGTAGTCTCGCCTTAAAATGACTAAATAGAGGCTATAGTACTTTGAACACATCACAAAAAAATAAGATTCACTGGAACAGGCTAGTATTTATTTGTTTGTTTATTTATTTATTTATTTATTTTGTATGTCATAGCAGAAAATAGCATTATTGTGCAAGACTTTACAAAGCCAATATAAAATATGTATAAAATTAGCCAATAATTCTGGATGAAATTGGGAGGTAATAAGGAAAAAGGAAGATCACATATGAGATGATCGACTCTGAAAAAGGACCCATGACCTTTAGTTTGTAAGTATCCTTTGGAAATCTTTAATTCTTGGTTTCACCATAAATCAGAAATCACTTAATGATAGATAACATGAAATCCCATTGAGTTTAATGTGATGTTGTCTGTGTCTAAAATTCCAAAACAAGGTTGGGTGATACTATTATGGGAACATTAAAAGATTAGTAAACAGTGAGCTTTTAAATTCACCAGGGCCTTCTTCAGACATTGTACTGCAGAGCATGATGGCATGGGAGGAAAACAGGAAAATTTTTAAACATTATCATCTCAAGAAGGAGATGCCAGCCTTTTTGTATAAGAATTACCTAGTGTCTATCCAATCTCACTTGATTTTGGAAGCTAAGCAGGGTCGACCCTGGTTAGTACTTGGATGGGAGACCACCAGGGAATACGAGGTGCTGTAGGCGCCTGGAGTAGGAACTGGCAAACCACTCCAGTATTCTTGCCAAGAAAACTCCATGGACATGGAGTCACAAAGAGTCAGTCACGACTGTAATGACACAACACACACACACACACACACACACACACACATGCCTGTGCCACTGCTGATGCATCAGAGCAACTGACAAGCTAGAACAGTAGACAACTTTGCTGACCGAATCCCAAAAGCAGAGAGGGATATAGATGAGTTGTGGAAGAATTACTTACTTATGACTTTAGTAACACACTGATGAAAGAACTGATGTCAGGAAGTTGGCTCCCACTTGTTTTTTTTTTTTCAGTTTTGTTATATAGCAGTAAAAAAAAGTCCTGTCTCATCCCTGCCTCCTACTCTGCACATTTCAACATAGTGAGTTACATGAGTTACATAAGTGCATTGGGTCACAACACATCAGCCCACTCTCCATCCCATATAAAGCCACACAGAGATAACATCAGAAATGAAAAGACACCCACATGATTTAGCCCCTTCATGCACAAATTAGAAGTCTTATGTCAGGACTTTGAATAAACAGCCTGGCCTCATAGGAGCCTAAGCACATGGCTGAAACATCTATTAATAGCAAGATGGAGTAGCATGACATAGTCAGGTATTTAAATTAGCAACAGAAAATTCTGACTAAACACAAAGTTAATACGTTTTCATATATTTCTTAAGCAATCATGCAAAGCTGTCTCCTAAAACAAATTAGTCTGCATCTAAATGAAAGTGTAATTTATATGGTTTAATTAATGACTAGGTCTTACTTCACTTTATCATGTACAGCATTTACGCTGTTTTTTTCTAATAAGATTTTAAAACAAACAAACAAACAAAACCCAAACCCAAAGGATATGCCTTTAAAATATTCCCACACAGGATCTTTTTGAACCAACACCTATTGTGGTTTGTGAGGCTATCTTAGGGAGTGCAAGAATACATTGTTGTCTTTTTTTCTGCTTCACTCTGCCTTAGCCAAGTTCCACCTGCAGATAAACCAAGTAACAAATGGAAGTAAAATGCTCATGACTCATAGGTAAAAGTACAGTTTGATAAACCAGAGCAGACTATTTTTGTTGTATAAAAACAAAACGCCTTTGTTTGTAGGTAAAGTGTAAATATTTAATCTTAATATTAAAAATGTACAAATTAACACTTGGTTAATGTCAGAAAGCCTGCATTACCTTCCCTTCTTGTGGGTGAAAAAACATGCACAAAGTGAGTTCTCGGATATTTTCTCACCCCATGGGAATTTTCTTGTACTGTATTACAGAATGTAAACATGCTCTTTACATTCTATCTCAGAGGTTCCCAAAGTGAGCCTCGTGGCGCAGTGGTTAAATGCCTGTACTGCAAGTAAAACTGTGCTCACGACCTGGGTTCAATCCCTGGTAGCAGGCTCAAGGTTCACTCAGCCTTCCATACTTCCGAGGTCGGTAAAATGAGTACCCAGCTTGCTGGGGGGGGGCAATGTGTAGCCTGCACACTGTAATTAAAAATTTGTAAACCGCCCAGAGACTACTTAAAGTGGTATTGGGCGGTTTATAAGCAGAACACTTTGCTTTGCTTTGCTTTATATAGGATAGGAATAGGAATAGGAATAGGAATCGTTATTGTCATTGCCCCCTTGCAGGAACAACGAAATTTTGTGGCTGCTATATAAAACTCATTTAAAACATTTCACATAGATTTAAAAACAGGTACAACACATAATATGACATATAAATTGACTAAAATATGACATATAAAATAAGCTGACTTCAAAGTCCAGGATTTCCATTTAAGGCCAATATTGCTCTAAAAAAGAAGCTATTTTTGAGACGGTTTGTTCTTGCCCTAAGTACTCTATATCTCCGCCCCGATGGCAGCAACTCGAAGAGGTGATGACCAGGATGTGATGGATCTCTTAATATATCTAATGCTTTGCAGTGGCACCTGGTAGTATAAATTTGTTCTAGGGTGGGGAATGAACAGCCCATAATACTCTCTGCAATTCTTATGATTCTGTGCAACACTGTCTTATGGCCCCCTGGGGGACTGTTTTGACTTACAGAAGGTCCATGACAGCGAGGGGAAAATGGGAGTTTATAAAATGTAAATGGGGGTCCACATGAGCAGACCCCATTTAGAAAGGTCATTATCAATATTTAGGCATTCCATAAATGTCTTATTACACCTAAGTTTGTTTTGGCGCCATTTTCAGGGAGTTTTGAAGCCATGAAAGTTTTGGCAGTGATTTTTGGGGAAAAATTTTAAAATTGTGCGTTTCTCAAGTGATGCAATGTTGGGAACCTGATCTTTGTGGTGTGCATGCCTTTAAAGTCCATTTTGCTTTGTGTGGGTGGGGGGGGCTGCATTGTTTTTTGGAAACTTATCCTTGCCATGTGCATGTCTTAAAGTCCATTTTTCAAAGATTGGGGATTTGATATTTGTATCAAATCCCCAACAGATATTTGTACCTGAGTCATGGTCGTTTGAAGCTGCCTAGGTGTCCTAAGCACATCCATTCTTTCCTGATTGGAAGCTAAGCAGGGTCGGCCCTGTTTAGTACTTGGATGGGAGACCACCAGGGAATACCAGGTGCTGTAGGCACCTGGAGTAGGAAGTGCCAAACCATTCCAGTATTCCTGCCAAGAAAACTCCATGGACATGGGGTCATGATGAGTCAGTCACAATTGTAACGATACTACACACACACACACACACACACACACACACACACACACACACACACACACACACACACACACACACACACACACACACACACACACACGGTCATTTGAAATCAGCTGTAATTACGCGCATTTTCCCTAATGGGGTTCCCTTCACCATTTTAGCAATCGGTATTATGTACTTAAATCTTTATAGAAAATATTCATTGGTACATGGCACGGCTGTGATTTGAACCAGGGACCCAATCTTCTCAGTCCACAGCCTTTGAAATTTCAAGGTGCGAATTGGGTGCTACATGGTTGGGAAAGCCAGGCAGGCTTTTGAATTTCACCTGCCCACAACCCAAGGGGGTTATGGGCATCATGAAATTGAAAAGCCTTATCTTCCATCGTGGAAGCCAGGAAGGCTTTTGAGTTTTGCATGCCCACAACATAAAGGCGCAGAGACCTGGGCAAAGGGAAGAGCAGCAGCTTGTGGGCTTGTTCGTAGCCCTGCTCCGCCCTTTGCCTGGGTCTCTTCATCAAAATGGCTTGGGACAGAGAGCCAGGCAAAGGAGGGAGCAGCAGCGGCTTGTGAGCTCATTCATAGCCCCAGTTTATTCTGCAGCCATGCCGCTCTTGGGATGCGGCATGGCTGTAGAGAAAACTGGGGCTATGGATGAAGCCAAACAAGCAGCTGCTACTGCCCCTTTACCCAGGTCTCTGCATTGAGCCATTTTGGTGCAGAGACCCGGGCAAAGGGGAGAGCAATGGTGGCTTCAGTCCTGGCTTTCCCCCAAAGTATAGCACCCATGGATCAGGTACTACATGGCCGGGAAAGCCAGGTAGGCTTTTGAACTTCATGTGCCCACAACCGAAGGGGGTTATGGGCATGCTAAATTCAAAAGCCTGGTCTTCCATTCTGGCTTTTCTGACCATGCAGTACCTGATCCGTGGGTGCTACACCGCAGGGAAAGCCAGGATCGAAGCCAAATGCTGCTCCCGGCAGCCCGAGCTGCTCCTGGCAGTACATTGGCTTGATGATTAAACCAAGAGTCAGAAAATATTTAAACATTTCAAATTCTCCTTATAAGTTATGTAAATCTTCTGCATGTTATTATTTTTGCCTTTTTAAGTGCAACCGTAATTCTGCATTCTTTTTTTATTTTTTTTAACAGCGGTTTCAACCCACTGGTACTTTCTGATAGTAATGCGGTATCATCAGTATGCCTTAAATTACTGATGTTTCTTCTACAAAATTTCATAACTTCTTAATCTGAATCCAATCAGTTCATAATGAAGTAGTATTTACCTCAGTATTTAGACGTGTGACAACAGTGGTCAAAAATATTGGCCATTATTGATCTGGTTAACTTGTAAAGCATAAAGAAGATTGAAACATAGGTCATTGTTATTTTATCCTTCCTTTGGATAAGGACATCAAAATGATGTACAACAACTTATAAATATGCACAGTAAAGCAGAAATGAACATCACACACCCTTCTGGTGCTGTTGAACAGCAACTCTCATCCTCCTCTTCCATCAGTAGTGTTGGCTAAGATTGATGCAAGAGCTGTAATCCTATAACATTTTAAATGCAAATTGTTCTGTATCTGTGCCCTGCAATAAGAGGACAAAATTAGAGTTGAACCACATTCAACCCTACTTCTAGTCAACAGAGGTTTGCAAGATGGAGTAATGAAAATATGTTCAGATGCCACCTAGTTTGACATATCTTGGAACAAAAGAGATTATGCCCTTTTGACCTGACTCTGCTTTGCTTTCCATAACTGATTCTAGAAGAACCATAATTAAGGTTCTGGCCTCTTAAACTAATCGAGCCTTGGTAAACCTAACAGCCAGTGTTTGCTGTACCCGTGCTAACCACAATGATCTAAATTGAGCATGCAATTTCTAGTTCTTTTAAACTTCTGTGGTTCTTTAGAGAAATTTGGTAAGCACACATTACAACCTTAGTGACTCAGAACATCTAACCACAAACTATTGTTGCAAGATTTGTTGTAAGCAAGTTATAGCTGGGAAACAGCAGCATAGATAAATGTGGATGTTATGGAGAAGAATGGCAACAGGAGACACTAGGTTATTGGAAGACCCAATTAGCAAAAAATAAAAAATGGAAACAACTGCTTCAGTGATCACATGGATTTCTGTAAAAAAATTTTCTGGGGGCAGGGGTGAATTACAAGCATTTGTCAGAGATACTTTAAAGCCTTGGTGAGTGTATCCTTGAGGCAGAGTGATCAGATCTAGAATGCCTCCAATGAAGCAATGGCAGCCACCAAAGCTACCTGAGCAGCTTCTAGAATGTGTATCAAGAATTGTACATGATTTTAAAAAGTAAAGTATCCAAAAGAATGTCATCTCTTTTACTCAGATATGAAAATATGTTATATGATGTGTCCAGGATGTTAAAAAACATTACATTCAGAGGCAGACGAGTTCTGATCTATCTTGTGTCAAGTGGTAGCAATTATAATGAGAAATTCTTCAATAGGAATCAAGCCTTGTAACAAAGTACTGTACATGTTTCTCATGGTTGAAGGTCACTCAGTCAACCCCTTACATCTCCAGTTAAAAGGATTGGGTAGGGGATGAGGGGAAAAGTCTCTGCTTGAGACTGCTAATTAAAACAGATAATACCAGAGCTGACAGACAAGCAATTTGACACATACCATAAAGCATCTTTCTATGTAATGCTCCAAAAATTTTCAAAACATAATGAATGCATAATATAAAATATAATGCTTTAATTTCTGAGCATCACTCTGAGGCTTTACTGCTACGTTTCCCTTTTCTCCCTTCCTCCATTCAAAACAAAACAACAAACCAAACATGCCATGGAACTACATTTTAATCGCTAAGTGTATAATATTTTTGTGGGCTTTTAGAAAGTTAGCACAATTGTTAGTACAGTTATGTTAAATCACTGTCTCACCTAACTGGACAAACTCAGATTGCCATGCCTAGGAAATGTATGAGCAGTAAAATGTTGTGCTTCAGAAAGTAACTCATTCTTTATTTTATATTAACCAGATAAAACACTTGTGGGTCAAATCCCCACATGTAGCTTTTGCCATCACTTTCAGCAGTGTGATCTGGAATTTCAGCAGACGCTTTAACTAACACCGGCAATTAGAGTCTTTACTGCAGGCCATCACTGCACACGTTGGGTGATTTCACATGTGGAAGTGAGATCAATATTGGTGTTAATGTTTTTGTGTTATCTTGACTATTTCTTATTTTAAAATAAAACTAAAAACAATTAAGTACACTTCAGGGTGTCTGGAAATTGAGTCATGGCAACTGGACTTCTTTTCTTGAGAGACTGAAACGTTTCGCTGCTCATCCAAACAGCTTCGTCAGTCTGAGAAAAGCTAGTTGCGAGTCCTCCATTTTATAGTTCACTTTGACCTCTTGTCACCCTGGTCTGAAATACGCTCCTAAGATGAACAATGGCGTGAATAGGCTTTATGGGTTTCAGCACTTTAGGCCATTGTTCACCTTAAGGCTATTGAAACTGTTGCCTACCTAATGAGCCAAAGGTTCACCACCACTGATATAGGTGATCACTCGTGCCCATAGCTGGAATTGCTACAAAATAACACTCCCCTGCTGGCTGATCAAAAAAAGCAACTGATGCCTATGAAGAAAAGGCAGATTACTCACAACTAGCTCCATTGAAATAAAAATGGGGGCAGCAGCCTGGCCAATACAAAATACAAATGCAAGAATAGGCAAGAGGTGAGACCTTTATAAGCCACTGATGAAAAAATTAAAAAAAAATCATACAACATGTGGGGTTTCTTGGGTAAATTCCACTTCTTCAGGCCAAGTACCAAACGTCCAAACATGGCAAGATGGGGTTTGCCAGGAGGTCAATCTTAGATGTACAGTTCTGAGCAAGATGAATTTCACCAGGCATGTCTGTCTTAGGGCCTTTTTACACGACCCCTAAGATCCGCTGGCCACTTAAATTCGGACCAGAGATCTTAGGGGTTTGTCGCTCTTCCTCTGTCCCCACCCCCCTCCGCACTTCCTGGTTGCTGGCTGCGTGAGGGAGGGAGAAAAAAGAAAGAAAAGAATGCCGTCTTACCTCCGTTCTGTTCCCGGCAGCATTCTTAAAGGGGCGGGGGGGGCAGAAAAACAACAAACAGAAGCCAGGAGAGCCCCGCACTCACTATCCTTACACCAGATCAAATATTTTTCACATCCAAAAAGCAGGTACCTGAAAGCTGTGCTGGGATGCGCTAAAGTGGGTGGGGTTGCACTTAATTTCCTGTAAACTCCGGAGCTGGTGGATAAACATTTTTAATCTCCGGAGCTGGGAGCCATTTGCCCCAGAGTTTAGGGGTCGTGTATAAACACCCTTAGATAAAGCAAGAAGCAGCAGGGCTGTTGTTATAAAGCTGCATCGGAAGAGAGGATTGGGTTTCACACCCCAGTTTTTCAAAGGGGCATAGCTGTACAGTATATGGTGTAGTTCAGGCATGTCCAAACTTTGGCCCTCCTGGTGTTTTGGACCACAACTCCCAGAATTCTAAGCTTAGAATGCCAGTGGCAAAGGACTGTGGGAGTTGCTGTCTAAAATATCTGGAGGGCTGAAGTTTGGATATGCCTGGTGTAGTTGGAAAAAAATACATTGAATTTAACCAGTACAAAAAAACAGGGCAAATTGCAATGTAGTTGCACCTCTAGAAATATCTTGGGTCCCTTTTTGCTGGCATATCTGTCATCTTTCACTTCTACCTCACTTGTATTTTGGGGGCAGGAAAGATGTTAGTAGAATCCAAGTAACAAAATGGAGCAACAGGTTCAGTGAAAGAAGAAGGCAAGTTCAGTGTTCGGGAAAGCTGTGGGGTTCCTACTAAGTTTTTCAAGAATGCAAAGGCCAAGGTTTTGAACAAAGTGTCAAGGAACAATATAGAACCAGTACTGAGACTTGGATCTTAGAAAATGACATGAGATAGAGAATTTTTACAAACTTTTAAGGCTATAAAAACCTTAACACTCTGAATTAATAACTGCTGAGTAGATTTTTTAAAATACATTTTTGTATCTTACTGCATTGAATGTGTTTTGGTGTTGTTTATTTTTTTGTATGGTATTCATTGATCCTTTTAGTATTGTGTACTCATTATTACTAAATTAAATACTGTATTTTGATTGTTGTAAACCACCTTGGATCCTTTTAAAGGAAAAAGGGTGGGTTAAATATATTTTAAGAAATGCATAATAAGGAGCAAACTAATGCAAAATAAGGAATAACATCCCAGATTATGGAATGCCCTCTCATTTGAGACCCGCCTGGCTCCGATGTTGATTTCATTCCGGCCCAGGTAAAAAACGTCCCATTCCAGAAGGTTTTTAACTGATTATTGTGGCCCCTGATGGCAATTTTAGTGTAGTGTTTTAATTTATTGTATTTATATGTTTTTATTGTTTTAATTTTATTGCAATTTTTATGTTTTAATTGTCTGAATTGGTTATTTTGATTGTGAGCCGCCCAGAGACCTTTGGGTAGTGGGCGGCATACAAGCTATATAAACAAACAAACAAACAAACAAACAAGTTCTACCGAATTCTGTTTAATTGATTTATGAGAAAACTCATCCAGATCATTTAAAAATACTGTATACAGTATATCTGAAGACTGGGACTGCTTGTAAAGACTGTCTTATATTTATAGTTTACTTCCATAAAAAGCTATAATCTTGGTACCTCTTGGTAGTGGGGTGGCTAATTTTTTTGTAAATGAATAAATAAATAGCCCCTTGAAACTCAGAAGCTGAAGGATGTTTGGACGTGTATGTTACAGGAACTGGGGGCACCAGTCAGCCTCAAGCATTACAGAAACTGAACACCACACGTGAGCTGATTCTGTAGCAAATACAGAGGTTTCAGTGACAAGAGGTTTTGAAATTACCGACAATCTTCCCTCACAAAATAGTTCATCCGTTACACTTCCTCCAGAGATAATATACTGAAAAGCAAACAGATATTCTTTTTATTGATGTGTAGAGTGTAAGTGTTTTCTTCAGCTGTGTTCAGAATCGGAAGATGTCGGATGCCAAGTCCTGTAAATCTTGTACAGGGCTGCATCTTCGGAACAAGCCTGAGATGGCTGCTGATTACATTAAACTCAGGGGAGGTCATATTTTGGCTGTCTTGAGCTCAAGCCATGGCAAATAAAAGCTGGATTTTTAGAGGAAGAAACTGAAGGAAAAGTCTCTTGACAGTTTCTGTTCAAATTATCTCTTCAGCAAGGAAAAGGAAACATCTTTAAAACTACTTATGTACCAAGTGACTGACCCTTCACTGTTGGAAGGCTGCCTCGCTAATGATGCGGAGAAGAAAAACAGCCCTTTCTGTCAGACAGAAAGGTTTTAAGATACTTGGTCAAAATGAATATTGCTGGGAAATCCTGGCATGGGAAGCTTAACTGACAGCCAAGCCTTAGCTCATCCTGTGGGGTGGGGTGGGGGGCAACCTAGACATCTTGCCCTTCTCACCCAGTTTTCTGAATGGACCCTTAAATTCAGCACCATGTTTGGCCACTTGTCCAGCTCTGTGAATGTGTCTTCTGTGCACAGGGTATGCAGAGCAAACAGTAGGAATAGGAAAGAATATTTATTTATTTATTTATTTATTTGACTTTTATACTGCCCATCTAGACCTAGGGTTACTCTGGGCAATTTACAACATGGAATCATATGATAATCAACAAAGGAATACATTTTAAAAACCAAAATACAAGGAGCGTAATAAAACAAAATATACATAAACCAACAACAAAAAACTAAAATGAAGCTAAAACGAAGATAAACATGGCAAGAGATTGATAAAACGGTTTTTTTTGGGGGGGAGAAAAGATAAGCAGTAAAAGAATAGTGTCTTACTGAATGTTTGAGAAATCAGGGAAGGCCATTCTATACAACCAGGTCTTCAATAGTTCTTAAAAATTTTGAAGCGAGGGTGCCAGATGAATTTAAGGGGGTGGATGGTTCCATAACTGGGGAGCAACCACCGAGAAGGGCCTATTCCTTGTTACAACTTTCCAGGCCTCCCTTGGGGTTGGGACTCCCAGGTGTCCTGCCTGGTTAGCATGGGTGATCCTGGCAGTTCTTGGGAGGAGCCGCTCTGTCAGGTACTGAGGTCCCAAACCATTTAGGCTTTTGTATGTTAACATCAAAACCTTGAAGTCAATGTGGTAGCGTACCAGCAACCAGTGCAGAGCTGCCAGCACAGGGGTAATATGTTGATGCCTTTTTTGACCTGTTAGAAGTCTGGCAGTTATATCCTCTTGGGCCACAATGGTGGTCCCTGGAGAACTGAATCAGAAGCATGTGTTCAACTTCAATATGCAGCATGAAACCTTAAAAATTAGTTATGTCCCAAATTGTGCTGTGTTGCTGTGACATCTATAGAAGAAAACAATTAAAACCAGAGAAGCAATGAAAGTGAATATTGCACTGTGAGTGAAAAGGGTGCATGTTAGTGGTGCAGATCCCATTATTTCATTTAAACACCTTAATAACCAACTAAGATCCTTTTTCATTTGTTCTAAAATGCCAGTCTGTCATCATTGCTTGTCTTCATCAGTGATGAAGTTAAGTGATTACTTAACTACTAAAATATTACTTTAGGGAAGATAAAGAAAAGCCCTCTCCCTTTCCTTGTATCTTGAGTTGCAGCTGTGGACCCTTTCAAGAATGTTTATAGTGTGATTGGGACAAAAAAAATGCAGACGCTGGATGGCCTGGAAAAGATGAGAAGCAGATGAGGCAAAAAGGTTGGAATGGGAATCAATAACACTGAGGAGGAAACAAAGAAAATGAGCAAAACATTTTAAATCCATTTGGGGACTGAAAGATATGAGAACCCCAGAAAATGATAAGCAATTAGAGATTTTCAAGATTCCTCCCTCCCCTGTCTCCATGAAAAATAAAATATTTGGGATTTTATTTTATTTTAGTTCAGTGTTTTCATTTTTATTACAGTATAAGTTATGTTTACCTGCACCTAGAAATTGTCCTTAAACTCAATAACACCAACCTGATTCCATCTAGATATGGATACCATCAGTATCTATTGGAGAGTCTTCTCTCATCGAGAATTGCCTGAGTCACTTGCTCTTCTCAGGCTGGGTAACTGAAGGTTCTGACCCTGAAGAAGGTATGAACACTAACAACTAAAAACCAGGCAATGATGTCTGGGATAATGGGACTTGTAGTGTGGTGCCTGTAGGTAGGAGAAGGCTGTCTTAAGATAATCAGCCGAGTTGCTTTCATTAAACCCACATTATGTACTGAAAAACCATGAAATAACAAAGCACAGAACAACAGAGTGTGCCCAGAATTTTAAAATATCACAAACTTCCCAAAATGTTAATGACAGTTATAAATGTTTTTCCGTTAATTATGAGCTCTCAGCTTTGGTGAGAGATCAAATACAAATCTAAACTGTGTGACTTGAGACCATATTTATTATTAACCAGCACACAGATATGCTCTGCATAGAACAAAGCAAACGTAGCACCACCTCTTCACAGAGATCAGACAATCTGCTTCCTTAAAAATACAATGGATGTGTACAGTGTCCTATAAGTTTAGAATAATCTCTGTCCTAAATATGCTGTTTCAAGCACATACAATTTAATGCGTAGCGTGTTTTTAAAATCTAGCTTCTCTTCCTTTTCTGTTTTATTTACCATCCTCTTTTTCAAAAGTAGCCAGGATGTTTGTACTATAAACTCATCCTTAAAATGAATACGAGATGTCAGCAATTATTCCAATGCAAACGCCACATAACCTGCAGGAAGCAAATTACCATTGATGCTGAAACTGGGGGACCACAAAGCTGATGAGTACAGTAAAAAGATAACCACATGCAAATGTCCTCTCAAGCAAATAAACCACCCAACTGTTCTTAAGGCAGGTCTGAACTACACCAGTGGGATTAAAAACTGCACCACTCCACTGCATATATAAGAATGCTGAATAATATCATAATACTGTGGAGAAAGGTTATATGTTGCTATTGTAGACATACATAAATGGTCAAAGAGAACTGATGTCAGGAGCAGGGCTACAACCAGGCAGCACTACAAGAGCTGCTCCAAGAGCCATTGTCATCCTATCTTTTCCATAACAATTAAATTTATATTCCCCAAAAATGTTTTCCTCAACTAAAAAAAGTGTCTTTGCCCACATAGACATACTACTGAAAAAAAGGGAACAGCTGCTATAACATCTTTTCCCTGTGGCGTGTACAGGGTAGAGTGACAGACTAGGATTCAGCAGAACCGAGTTTGAATCCCTGCTCAGCCATGGAAACTGACTGAGGGAGTGGAACTGGAAAAACCACTCTTTAAATAACTCACTTACCTTGAAAACCTTGTTAGGGTCAGTTTTGACTTGAAAGCAATGTAAAACAAAACTTATTTCAATCAGCATCTTATTTCAATCAGCATCTCTCTCTCTCTCTCCCTCTCTCTCTCTCTCTCTCTCACACACACACACACACACACACACACACACACACACACACACACACACACACACACACACACACACACACACACACCACAGGAGGGAGGGTTTTTTTTTTTACACAAAAGCTTTTAACTTATAAAAATATATAAGACTCATCCATTTTACCCAAAATACAATGTTCCTGTACAAAATGTGGGATGTTTTGCAGAAGAACCTAATAACTTTTCCCCAAAGGAATGAAGAAATGCAAAATATGCACAAAAATTGTCACAGTCCTGCCCAGCTGAGAAGAATTTCAAAAACTTTTCCAAATTTCAGTCTCTCCTCCCCACCCCACCCCCAATGATCAGGGGGAAACAGCCACGCCTCAACTATTTTCTTAGATGATAAATCTAAAGAATTATCACAAACTAGACCAGTGGTTCTCAACCTGTGGGTCCCCAGATGTTCCTGGACAGCAACTCCCAGAAGCCTCCACCACTCACTGTGCTGGAAGGGGTTTCTGGGAGTTGCAGTCCAGGAACATCTGGGGACACACAGGTTGAGAACCACTGAACTAGATGAAGTCCCTTCAAAAATGAACAAATGCCAGTATACTGTAACTATTATATATATATTTACGTGTATCTTAACGGACTAGAGCCCACTTCCTGAGATATAAGAAATGTTATATACTGTATTAGATTCCTATGGCTCTATGCCAGTGATGGCGAACCTATGGCATGGGTGCCAAAGGTAGCACTCGGAGCCCTTTCTGTGGGCACCCGACCTTCATAGCCACCTGTATACAGGTTGAATTACTGTATTGGCACTTTGCAAAAAAATTAGTGGGTTCTAAATTGCAGTTTGGGCACTCGGTCTCTAAGAGGTTCGCCATCACTGCTCTATGCCAATTCAGGATAACACTTTGTGCTTTTGATGAACTCTATTCTGGTCCAATAAAACTTACACAAGCCCACAATAAATGTCTTATTATTTAAAATTACAGAAAAATATATATTGCCCCACTTTATATTGTCACATGCTACATGTTAGGCATGTAAATTCTATTTAGAATCATCTGGTATTTGACTAGATGTGAAATAAACTTTTCTGCAGCTTTCCCAAACGAGACCACTGGGAAGCAATTTTTGGATATGAAATAATCACCCCTTCTACATAAGGCTTCATGTGGGCATCCTCAGATTCAAAGGGATCCCTTGGGAACCTCAGAACCTGGGTGGAGAGATGGGAAAATTTAAAATGCAGATTAAAGGCATTTTAATTAGGGGATCAGCCTTTAAAGGCATGAAGCTTGTACAATATGATTCAGCTGCATATGTAACAAATCTCGGCCATTAATTTTTACTAACCTAAGCATTCTCAAAAATGTTAACTGGTACAATTGCAGAATTAGTGTTCCTGGAATCTCAAACTTTCCTAAATGACAATAAAAAGGAACCTAATATTTGAATAGGCTCCACAGGTGATAAGGCCACTTCAGTAGCAGGCCACTTCAATAGCAGCTGGAGTCAAGGGCAAATTAACAAAACCCATAGGTAAACACTGAGTTAGAACAGAGTCAACATGGATTTTGTGAAAGGAGATCATGCCAAACAAAGCCTTCAGGCCTTTGTTCATTCAGCAGGTGACTAAAGGAAGATCCAATCCATATAACACAAAAATGTTGGAAGCCTTTGTCATGTTTCCTCAGTTTAAAAAAAAAGCCCTGTTAATTTCACTTTTATAATCACATTATAATTATGGCATATAAAAAGAAGCAGCCACTGGTTAAAAGAAGGCAGGAATAAATGGATACTTACACAGTGGATCTAAGCACTGTATAGATATGAACAATTAGAGGTTTCCGAGTTATCTGCTCACAGAAACAAATGGTGGAGATGGCTTTTTCTCCTTTCTGCTAACCTTTTCTTCATAGCTACTCTTCATTGATGCTGCAGATTTGCTTGTCATCCTGACTGCCTAACTGCCCCTTTGCCCACCCAGTTACCCCTTCTTGCTTTCCCAACTATCCCCTCAGTTTACCACCCCCTGCCCCCATGCTTGTCTCACACCCTCCAATCATCACCCCTTGCCCCTTTTCCCTCTTGCCTCCTACCCCTCCCCTCCCTTCCCTCTCATCCTGGCCAAGTGGACACCTGATAGGAGATGACAGTGGTGGTAATAGTTGCAGTGAGGAGCCCACAGCCAGATATATAACTCACTGAGCTGTCCTGGTCCTGTCATTAGCAATACGTCTCAGGACTTGGAAAGTATAGGCCATATCTTCCAATATCGAATCAATCCATCTTACACTTAATCTTTCTCTTTTCCTTATGCTTTTCACATTTCCTAACTTTACTGCCTTGTCATTGTGTCTTGTCTTCTTATACACATCCCAAGTATGCTTGTTCTTTCTACTTCGCTCATTTCCATTTCTAGAGTGGAAGAATAGATGGTTGAATCAAGGTTTAGAACATTTTTAACAATTTCAGTTTCTTTTTCTGTCAACACAAATCTATGGAATTCTTCTCTAATAATCATTCTTCTCTTCTTGTTGTTTTGCACATTCCTGTTTTTAACCTTCAGCAATGCAGTAGTTATTTCAAGTTACAGAGGTAATCCAAAACTTTGCGATGAGCCAAGCCCCCTTTTTAATCCATTGGTAATATCCACATTTTCATGTGGACCATGTGCTTTATGTAGTTTCTCCATGATAATGACTTTTATTTCAACTCATCAGTATCTGATGTCAGTAGACAATAGAGATCTGCTAGCAAAACCTTTTATGTTTAGGTTGCTACCCATAGGGCAGAAACAGAACATATTAGGACAGATTGCAGGATTATTCCATTTCCCTTGAACAGTGTTAACAAGGTAGAAAAATTATACTTATTCTAAAGTTGTCATAGCTATGTTTCCCACCTCTCTGGAACCTATGGGAAGAAAAATACAAAGTGTAAGTCATGAAGAAGAAAACAAATAATTATATTCTTCTGCAATAACAACTTCTTTGAATTCAACAGGGTTTTAGATTCGGAAATTGTTCCATCAAGGTTTCAACATTCCCCTTTCATTATAGCAATGGTCTTCACAGTTATCAGCACCATGCTATGTTTTTCATTTTTTGAGAAATGGTTTTGTTTTACCATCAGTTTTTTACCATGGTTAGACCACCTTTTTCAGAAAAAAAAACTGCATTTGTTTTAAATAAACTTTAAAAAGTACAAAAACTTAATAGAAATGGAAAATAAGCACTAATAATTTCATTGATAATTCCTACACTCGAGTAGGGATTTTTATATCACAAAAATCTGCTTGTTTTTTTCCCCCCTCACACTCTCAGAAATCTGACAAATGCATGTCCTCCTTGAATTTCTCCACATACACCCTAGGCAGCATATCCCCATGTTTTGGAACCAATGGTTTATAGGATTTCTCTGCCCAGCTGCAAACCTATGCAACTACGAAAGAAAAAAGTACAGTATCCCATTTAATCTCAAAGAACTGACACATGTGTCAGGTGACCAAGTAAGATGCTTGATCACCTTCATCAGAGCTCTATAGCATTTTACAGACCTCTAGGGGGGAAATCGGAATCCTGTGTTCATCACAAATGGCATTTATCCCTGAAAAGGTTGATTCTGGTATGAAACCAGATAATCTATTCCCAGTCATATCAAAATTCATCTGGATATAAAGACATAATTATATGACTGGATACAGGCTATCTGGTTTCATACTGGAATAAATCCTTTCAGGGGGAAATGCAGCTGTATCACACTGATTTTCCGCAGATGTCTATAAAGTTCTGTAGAGGTCTATAAAGGTCAAGGGGAAGAAATGGAGGCAATGACAGAGTTTATTTTCTTGGGCTCCTTGATCACTGCAGATGGCGACTGCAGCAATGAAATTAAAAGACGCCTGCTTCTTGGGAGGAAAGCAATGGCAAACCTAGGTAGCATCCTAAAGAGCACAGACATCACTTTGCCAACTAAGGTCAGGATAGTCAAAGATATGGTTTTCCCAGTAGTGATGTATGGAAGTGAGAGCTGGACTATAAAGAAGGCTGATCGCCACAGAATTGATGCTTTTGAGCTGTGGTGCTGGAGGAGAGTCTTGAGAGTCCCCTGGACTGCAAGGAGATCAAACCTATCCATTCTGAAAGAAATCTGGAAGTTGAGTCATGGCTACTGGACTTCTTTTTGAGAGATATAAATGTTTCGCTGCTCATCCAAGCAGCTTCTTCAGTCTGAATACAGCTAGTGCGAGTCCTCTATCTTATAGTCAGTCAGCTTTGACCTCTTGTCACCCTGGTCTGAATTAGGCTCATAAGATGAACAATGGCCTGAATAGGCTCGTTAGGGAGACAATAGTATCCATAGCCTTAAGGTGAACAATGGCCTAAGGTGCTGAAACCTATCAAGAATGGGTTGTTAGCTATGGCCTTGGTGGTGAAGGCTTTTTGATTTGTCTGGGTACTTTGGAAAGCACACCCTGATAAGTAGCAGATAGACTATGCCTGAGGCTGCCACCTCTGTTGAGGGAGGGGGTTTCGATGCTTACATGAATGACTTTCCTTACTCCTCTCTCAAACCACCTATCTTCTTTGTCTAATATGTGTACATCCTCATCTTTGAAAGAGTGCCCTTTGTCCTTCAAATGGAGGTGTACTGCTGATTCTGGTCCTGAGCTGTTACCCCTCCTATGTTGGGTCATCCTTCTGTTTAATGGCTGTTTAGTTTCTCCAATGTAGAGGTCTGAACACTCCTCACTGCATTGGACCACATATGCTGCTGTCTTCAGGTGCCTGTCTTCCTTCTTCTTGGCTTCTGAAGAAGGAAGGGGATGCTCTCTGCTCTGTGGCTTAGGGTCCTGACCGTGGCCTGGGAATAGAAGTTTACAGGAAACCCACCAACACAGATCAGTACTTACTGTTTGACTCCCAGCATCCATTACAGCACAAACTAGGAGTCATCAGGACCCTAAGCTACAGAGCAGAGAGCATCCCCACCTCCACAGATGTACACATATTACACAAAGAAGATAGGTGGTTTGAGAGAGGAGTAAAGAAAGCCATTCATGTGAACACCGAAACCCCTCCCTTAACAGAGATGGCGGCCTCAGGCATAGTCTATCTGCTACTTATCAGGGTGTGCTTTCCAAAGTACCCAGACAAATCAAAAAGCCTTCACCACGAAGACCATAGCTAACAACCCATTCTTGATAGGTTTCAGCACCTTAGGCCATTGTTCACCTTAAGGCTATGGATACTATTGTCTCCCTAACAAGCCTATTCAGGCCATTGTTCATCTTATGAGCCTAATTCAGACCAGGGTGACAAGAGGTCAAAGCTGACTGACTATAAGATAGAGGACTCGCACTAGCTGTATTCAGACTGAAGAAGCTGCTTGGATGAGCAGTGAAACGTTTCTATCTCTCAAAAAGAAGTCCAGTAGCTATGACTCAACTTCCAGATAAACTCACCTGGATGACTGAGAATCTTCACACAGACATCCTGAAAGAAATCAACCCCAAATGTTCACCGGAAGGACAGTTTTGAAGCTGAGGCTCCACTACTTTGGCCATCTCATGAGGATCCTTGGAAAAGACCCTGATGTTGGGAAAGATTGAAGGCAAAAGGAAAAGAGGATGGCAGAGAATGAGATGGTTGGATGGTGTCATCGATGCAACCAACATGAATTTGACCAAACTCCAGGAGGCAGTGGAAGATAGGAAGGCCTGGCGAGCTCTGGTCCATGGGGTCATGAAGAGTTGGACACGACTGAACGACTGAACAACAACAACTATAAAGGTCTACAGAGTTCCTGGAAAGGTGATCAAGCATCAGACTTTCTGACCTGACACATGCTTGCAAATACAAAAACATAAAAGCTTATATTTAAGAAAAGTGTTTGATGGCTTGAAAGACATTATATCTCTATGGGATCTATTTTAGTAGCACATTGGAAAAGTAACAGGGTTGTTAAATTGCTTTTCCCAGTTTTATTGGTGGAGTCGTGATTTAATGCCAGCAAGAAGCAATTAACTTTAAAAACAAACAGGCACTAATATATATAAAAAAATAAGATAAGTGTGAAGAGATGTCTTTGATTCAGTCACTTGAGAGCAAAAGCCAGACACTTGCCACACAGTTTTTTGGGTGCTGATACTGCTTCCTTCCCTCAACATGCCAAGAGTGGTTGTGTTCTGAATCAACAGAGACAAAAGGACTGCATGCCATATCCACTTGTCCATTTTCACGAGGCTCCAGTTCCCAGTAGAAATTGCTGATAGCAGCCTGTTGTTTCCCGTTCTGCAAACCGTTTTTATCTGAAATGTGAACTTGATGCAGTTGAGTAGCATGGTTTTTTTTTAAAAAGGGGGGAAATATAATGTTGCTGACTTTCTCAGTACTAGGGGAAAGTAAATTGTTCTGTCGTTTATAGAAAATAAATGATGTAACTTTAGAAACAGACAGTCCAGAGGTTCCACTGATTGTGAAATAAGGCTTGGAGCACAGTTCTATAAAAGGCTCCTTTGAAGGAAGGTTCACTGGAGCCAGTACAACTTAACTTGCAGGGAAGCCTTCATTACATATGCCTTGACTGTATGACAGTAAAAACAGAATCTGCAGCTTGACCCTTTTAAGAGAGGGACAAATTCAGCTCCACTTTTAATACAAATTGGTAACTGTGGATCTTTCTTATCATCACTTACCTTCCTTTCCTTTTAAATTAGATGATATATGGACAAACCTATGGTTAAGGTGAGCCTAACTTGCAGTACTTGGTGTAAACAATATATGGGATGTAGTTTAAAGTGCCACAATACTTGGGGAAACTGCATTATCAAAGGATCAATTGCAGAGGACCTTAAAATTCAAAAAGAAAGAAAGAAAGCTCCTGCAATGTTTCTGAGTGCAGTGTTTAACATGAGCTAACACTCATATTAAAAACCAACAAACGTATCAGAAAACAAGGAGCCAAACCTATGTTTACACAATTAATAACATCATTTCCCAGAAAATGATATACAGCAAGACTGTTATTAATAGAACAGTGATATTAATAGGATTTTATGCATTGAAGAAAATAATTGTTCTTTCCTGGACTCAAAGGTTTAGTGCTTCCAATTTATTGAATTACACAATTCAAATTTTGTAGTATCAGAATAATTTAGGAATTCAGTCCAAGGTATATGAAGAAGCATACCTATCTGGCAGAAAGTCCCTCTGAAATCAATAGCACATCTTTATGAGAAAGCATAACTACAGTACTAATCTGAAAGTAACAATTGTATGCATAACTAAAGCCCTTTGAATAATCTAACTTATTTATAAGCAGCAGGTGTGCTAACTGGCAGTTTTGGACCAGCCAGAACCCCAGTGCTCATTGGGCTACAATGAAGACAAAAACCCACTGGTGCCTTACAAACCCTGTGGATTTTTGCCTTCAGAGTTGACAGGGAGGCAACATGATACAGTATAGCTCAAGAAAACATATTAGGTTTTGTACTAGATGAAGACAGAGATAAGCAAAGACAACATAATAACGATGGAAAAATATTAGAACATTAATGTAAAAATATTAGGTAAATGTGGTTATATGAAAATAATCTTGTTTGAGATGAGAAGAGAATTATGAAACAACTAGGCCGATTTATTGGGGAAAACTTCTGATATATGTAACACGGCAGGAGATGAGCAATGTATTTGTTTTTACTTTTTTTAGTTTTAAAAATAAAAAATTTTTTCAAAAAAGGAAACCTATAAGGGAGCCCACCTGAGTCATTCTGGGTGCAGTCCTTTGACATCTGCTGCCATGCAGATGACCACTTCCTCCTTTCGATGGAAGAAAAGCTACTTGACCCAGGCAATCCAAAGAGTCATTATAGTCTAGCCTTCCTATGTTAAAACTGACTGGAGGAAATGAAGGATAAGAACTAGCCACCTCTTGCCCAGTGGTGGACTCCTGAGTGGCATAAACTTCTTCTCTGACCAGGTAACCTTGGTAATATAAGCTCTTATCAGAACAATAGGGTTGTAAGTTCTAGATCCCTTGTTCCATTTTTTTTTCTATGCCTATGGCTAAGCTGGTGAGATGACATTAACTAAATACTGTATTGTGTAAATGTGTTTTATATGATAAGTTTCTAATGCAGTACAGCAGGACCTGCAAGTGATGTCAACAAGCCATTGAGGAGACATAACAAGGCAACTAAACCCCAGAATGTAGAATGATGGACTGCCCTAGAGCAGCAATTTTGAGGAGTGCACTCAAGATGGAAACACTTTTCTCACTTGCTGCTGCAGGAAGTGACATCTGATTGGGTATATAAGAGCAGATGAATGGGATGGTGAAAGGCAGGGAGTCTGAAAGATAGAGGTTGGCACAGTTGCTTGGCCATTTTGCTTCTCATACACAAAAAAAGCTAGCTTCATCAACTAAGATAAGCTTCTCCCTAAATGTTTATTCACTCTTTATTAGCATTTTGTTTCTAATATATATATATATTTTTATAAGTTATTCAAAGAAGGATTCACATTAGACATTTGGGGAACTAAACTCGCCACATTGATAATGTTTCAAGTGAGAAATTAAGTGTAGCATTTCCAAAATTTTCTACTTACTGACAGACACAAAAGGAGACATAAGGATGACTAGATATATTGCACAGAGAAAGGAGGAAGTACTGTATGTTTGTGAGGTACATTCCCAGGACTGGGAGAGATAAAATCTTTGGGGCTTGAATGTCTGGACTGCCTGATTCCACCAAGATGTACAGAAGCTGAGTCATGGAAATTGAACATCTTTTCTTGTGAGATTGAAACATTTCACTACTGCTCATTTAAGTAGCTTCATAGGCTCATTAGGTGGACAGTGGCCTGAATAGGCTTGTTAGATGTCCAGTTACCATAGATGTCCAATGTCCAAGAAAAGAAGTCCAGTTGCCATGACTCAGCTTCTGGATAACCTCACCTGGGTGACTGAGAATATTCACAAACAAGATGTTGTGTTGCATGACATGTTCCCTCATGACAGAATATGTTAAAGCTATACTTTCCTCCACTCTTGCACTATAAATGTTCCCGCTACCTTTTAATATCCACATTGGAACACAAAACTGTTTGTGGAAGAAGCTTAGGTATGTGAAGGAAAAACTTAGTTTTCTGACCAGGGTTGACAGGCCTGATCATGAGGCTGACAGAAGCAATTACCTCTCAAACTGCAGATGCTGGGAAGCAACAGTGGCAGCCTGCTAGCTGTTACTCATTGGAGCCCACAGCTGTTCCCCTTGGATGCACAACTCACCCTAAGCTTCCTAAAATAACCCAGCACCTTAGTTGTTTGAGAGAATGTTCTCCCATGACCAAAATTAAAATAAGATCAAATCTCCAGTACAGCTGGCTTCTTTATATCGGAGGGGATAGAGCACCCTGCATTGTCATAGACATCCTGCTAGATTAGGAGACCTGGAGGGTTCAACTTATTTGTCCACTATATTCTGGTTATTTAAATGATTCTAAACTTCTGATCTCGGAATACTTTGCATCATTTATATCTTCCCCTGGGAGACCAGCAGGGCATGCCCCTTCTCCTATATTTATCCCCCCTCCCCCACCTCAAAACATCAGCTGCTTTCTTCTTTGCCCTTTCTCATATAACACTGAGGCACCCACCTTTTGTAAATGAACCCCAGGTGCTCCAACTCAGGTTTTCAGCTGAATAACACAATGGGGGCAAAACAGATGCTATAGATAGCTCTATGGCTAGAAAAGGAGAATCCTTAACTAATGAAAGCATCTAAGTGTCGCAACAGAAGCTTTTATCACTTCCAGAGTATGCGCCAATTAGCTTCCTTTGTTTGATGACTGATTTTTTTCCAAATTCAGCACAGTATTCCTTTGAAGTCTGGTTTCCCAAACCTGAAAGATGTCTCCGTCATCAACCTTAACATGCTTTCAGATGGAATGATGGGCTATCTATAGCATGTGCTTTTTCTCTTAGGAAACACAGTGAATCCCATCACTGTACCACTGGGCTGACAGGTTACTGGCTGAAGAAGTTTTAGGGAATTGCTATGCTTCTCGGCTGGGGGGACGACGACAAATATTAGAAAAAACAGAGCTGGAGGAACAGCATGTTTCCTTTATTAGCAAAAGATGACTATATATTGTGACCAACTGGGCTCCACCCATTCTCAGTTGATACCAGCTCTCACTGGTTCAGCATTAAGGTCTATACTGCTACCTGCTACTCCAAATTGCATGATAGACCCAAGCACATGGACCCAAAGGCTATCTGTCTAGCCTATTTCCATTGCTCCTGACTTTCTGGCATATTATTTTTTTAAAGTAAATTTTATTATAAAACCAATCACCAACACCCCAGACAAAAACAGTGATCCCCAGGCATCCGAAACATTGGATATACATTAATAAAAAAACAAATTCAAATTAACAATATGTACAATTCTATATAAATTAACAATTAACAATCCGCAAGGTTTACTCAGCTTTTAACTTTTAAATTACCCCAAATTGGTCAAACATAGTCATATAATTCAGTATCTTCTCAAACCATTCCTCCTCTTTCTCATTGACCTTAAACCCTTTCATTCTGCGTATCTTCATAGTTAGGTATTCTAAAATTATAATATTATTTAATCCCCCCCCCCATTGGTTCACCGCTAGCTCTTCTGCATTTTTCCAATTACTTGCTATGACCTGTCTGGCTGCAATTACCATCAGGTTTACCCATTTACATTTCTCTTTTGTTTTTAACTCTGTGCTACCCAGGCTAATGAGAACTATTAATTTAGATATTTCCACTTTCCTTCCCACAATTTTCGATATTTCTCTACCAATCTGTATCCAAAAATTATTAACTACAGGACAATCCCACCACATATGACTGTACGTTCCCATTACTCCACACTTCCTCCAACAATTTTTGCTTCCTAACTTTGTAATATGATACAACCTTACTGGTGTGTAATACCATTTTTGTATCAGCTTCAACCCTTGCTCCTGGATTATCCTAGAGGTCGTAACAAAGGGCGGTTGCTGAAAGATTCTATCCCAATCTTCATCTAAAATTTGTTCCTGAATATCTAGCTCCCAATATTCTTTTAAGCTTTCCTTTAGTGATTTCCCCATATTTAATAAAACCTTGTACAATTTTGAAACTATTTTGGTCCTATCTATCCTGTATCCTTTCACTAATTCCTCGAAGGGGGTAATAATTCTTTTACCACAATTTTTAACTTCTTTCTCCTTCAACAAGGAGGAGATTTGTTTTTGTTTTTTGTAACCAATTAATTTTATTCCAAATTCCACTTTCCTCTTCCATCATATTTTCTGTTTCCCAAATTTTATCCATATTCTGGATTGAAATCTCCTTTAATTTATCCCCTACCTCTTTTGGGATGAGCTTCCTTAATGGGGCAAATTTATCATAATACCATATTTTTGTAAGTGGAGAGAGGTCAGGAAAAAGCTTTTTCCCCACTTCTCCCATACCCAAAGAGGCCCCGTAAATGTTGATAATTTTTCTTCTTTTCTTTTCTTTATCCTTCTTTCGAAGATTCTTATTTTCCCTCCTACTGCTTCCAAATTCTCCCGCTCTATACATCCCAAATCTTCCCCCTGTTCTCCCTCAACTAAATCATAAGATGTCTCAAGTGATAAGCTTCATAATATAAAATCAAATTGGGAATCCCCCATCCTCCATCTTGGATCCTATGGTACCTATATCTACCAGCTATCCTTGGTTTCTTGGATGCAAAAACAAATCTATCTATTGACCTTTGCCACCCCTTCAGAATCCGTTCCGGTATGTGCCAAGGCAATACATAAAAAGGTAAGTTAATCTGGGTAGCAGAAACATTTTAACTAAAGCAATTCTTGTGCTGATTGAGTCCTTCCTTTTCTCCCATGTTCTCAGCTTTGATTGAATACTACTCCAAATTTTTTATAATTATATTCAAATATTTTCTTTACATTTTTAGTTATCATTGCCCCTAAATACTTTGCCTTCTTATTTCCTATAGGAATACCCAATGATTTAGAGGCTTCTAACTAAGTTTTAGTTTTCACATTTAAGCACATCATTGATGATTTAGAAAAATTAACTATTAACCCTGATACTTTTTCAAATCCTTGAAATTTTTTTCTGGCATATTAATATGAGTACTGTTGGAAATCCTCAGAGCACATGCACAACCATTGACTTATGATGTCCAAACTTCGGCCCTCCTGATGTTTTGGACCACAACTCCCAGAATTCCAAGCCTGTATTTCCAATGGCAAAGAACTGTGGGAGTTGTGGTCCAAAACATCTGGAGGGCCAAAGTTTGGACATGCCTGACTTATGAGGTCTACCTATCCCGGAACAGATTTTACTCTTTGCCAACTTCCTTTTCATTTTCAATGTTACAAGTTGCAGATCAAGAGCTATAGCTGTTGTATTCTGGTATTTCTATTCCTAGCATGATTCCTGAAGAGAGATAGGCATGGACTGGTTTGTCCCAGTTAATAAAGGCAGCAGCACAACTGCTGCTGCTCCCCTGCCCCACTTCCTCTGGCCCAATCAGCCAATCACCAGGTCTCCCAATGCCATCTACATACCCTTTAGCTTCTCCGCCCCACCCTCTTGGCTGATCTCCCACTCAGACTAAAGGGTGGGGCAGAGAAGTCTGTGCTCTTGCTTCTGACTGAGAGATTAGCTGAGGAAGGGGGGAAAGCAAACAAGCTAGCCCTGGTAAGTGGCTAATCAGCTGAGGAAGCAAGGAAGCAAGCAGCACCTGTGCTGCTGCCTTTAGGAACCAGCACAGTCTGATCTCTATTCCTGAAACATATTGAAGAGGGAGCTTCAAAAGTGGACAGGAATTGTGATCATGGATGCCCTTGGGAAGTGGGGAGGCTGGGCTTGTCTATCTCAAAATTATAAATTTGTTCAATATTTGAACAATATGAAAAGACAAACTATGCATGGCTTATGCTAACATACTACTAGGCAGCTTTGTGCTGCAATTAAAAAAAATCCTGGGGGTGTCTTTCTTTTGCTATAATTTTAATGAAATCTGGTTCTGAGCCAGATGTGGCCTATGGACTAGTGAGTGGCAGGTTCTTTTTCAAGATCTATTGCCATGACCTATATCAGTGGTTCCCATCCTTGGACTGCAGTTATCAGAAACCCTGACAAGCACAGTTGGTGGTGAAGCCATATGGGAATTGCAATCCAAGAACACCTGGGTTAACCAAGACTGGAACTACTGCCCTATATAACTATGTTGGTCTACAGACAGGGGACTCACTTAAAGGATTCACATGATCCATTCATAAAACTATGGAACCTACTCAATCAAGTGAAGAAACAGATCAACAAAGCCAGACTGGCAGGCTGGTACTATCCTCAGCAGCCTTCTAATGTAACATGTGTATTTACTAGCAATAGCACTTAATTTGTAGTCCTTGGCATAGGAACTAGGCCCTGTAGTAAATCTTGATGCCTAGTATGCATCATACATTCAAGGAATACTTTTATAGGATTTACTAAACTCAGCCTCACCCTCTTAAGTTCACTGCCTGCTCATTCTTTCATGAGTAGGTTTAGATGTAGACTCAAGCATATGTCAAACATTAAATGTGTAATGAGTGAACCCTATGCTTGCATACAAATTCTTGTTCACTCTGCCACATCTGAGTTACTGCCAAACAGAATTTGTTATTATATTTAAAGGAGATCAGGAAACAATGTGCTTATATATATCACATCCAGTTGAATCTAGTTTCCCTTCCTCTGGACAAACTTGCAAAAATAAAATTTTGGATTGAGATTTGCCACTAAATTGCATGTGAAGGAAAGAAACAGGATTTGAAGGGGAAGGACAGAGTATATGAATACAGAGCTCAGCAACATAGGACTGATCAGTATTTTAATGGTATTGTCCCAATATGCCATCATCTGTCATCAATGATCTTATGACATCTACATGGGATATACAGAGCAGTCACTGCACAAAAGAATAAATAAATACAGGCATGTCATTTAAAGAGGTACAACATTAAAAGACTAGTAAGAAATCATTTCACTTTCCCTGGTGAAATGGTTTCTCATTAACTTTTTTAAAATTCCCACTAACCTCAGTGTTGTTACACATCAATAAAAAAAAACTCAAAGTAAAACTACTGAACTAGAATTTATCTGGAGTTGTGAATATATATCATTAAAATGTAATAGTGGCTATTTGTTTTGAGATGTGGTGTTAAAAATTCACACAGCATAGCTAGAAAGATAGCAATATTTACAGCCATTGTGTTTGGGACAGCATGTTCTTATCTTGTGTACATTAGCACAGATATTTCACAGAGAGATTACTACCTTGATTTCATGCCCCTTTGAACCCACTGTTCATCCCCAGGATAAACCTATCAATTGAAGATAACATTTCCTGTTTCTGATTAAGCCAGCTCTAGTCCATAAATATTATTTCACAATACATTTGTCAGACTCTAAGGTGGCACAAGATCCTTTGCTGGCTTTAATGTGAGGTTTTGTTTTCCACAACAACAATGTACTTTTATGTGTGCAGGGAATGCTTATGGAATAAGAGTTAGTGAGAGTCACTCGGAAATGGCTCCTGACAATGTCCTGAAGTGGCTTAATAAGCAAGCCACTTCAGGATATTGGCAAATTAATAACTTTCCCTGCTCAGCAGAATGCAGGGGAAGTGAAATAAAAAAAAACTGTATATAGATTATT
Organism: Phrynocephalus forsythii; assembly: GCA_029282475.1. Taxonomy (NCBI): domain Eukaryota; kingdom Metazoa; phylum Chordata; class Lepidosauria; order Squamata; family Agamidae; genus Phrynocephalus; species Phrynocephalus forsythii. The sequence continues at coordinate 137,293,107 of JAPFRF010000001.1, read as the reverse complement.
CTTGAAGTGCTGCATTATGTTTTTTTAAAAAATCTGAAGGAAATAAAGCTTTGCCTTCTCTTAAAGGTCTGGTTAAGAAGCTGCATAGCCACTGCCATGACTTCCCATAATTGTGCAAGGTTAACAGGTTTCAGATGTTAGGTCTGCTAATGAGTTTATGAAGTTCATTCACTGGGTCTCATGTTTTAGTTCCTTCTGCCCCTTCCCTATTTTCCCCATTAACACTGTATTTTCTAGAAGCTCTTGTCTTCACAGTGAATGTGGAAGGTATAATAGGCTCAGTTTACTCAACAATTGATTCTCCCACAGATGCTGTTATTTCTTTTCTTCCTTTTTTGTGTATGAGCTTTAGACCTCTACCTGCAAATCCCCATATAATTGGATGTCTTGTTATGTGGCGTCTTGTGGGGGTTTAAATTTTAATCTGCACGCTGCCTATACTGTATTAGTGCTTGCACTAAAGGGGGCAGGATATAAATAAAATCAATAAATAAGTAACATATGGAATGGGGCGGTACTCATACTGCCCTGGTTCGGAGGTTCTGTTAGCACACATTACGGATCACCCAGTCCCGCTTTTTGTTAAGAAAACTGGGCTTCTTTAAATAACGCGCCAGTAGCTCCTTGTGTATTACAGTATTTGCTTTTGCCGCAGCAAACCTCTCAAGGAACTGCAGGAGGCAGACCCCTTGATACCACTCCTCTGTCAGTTACACATGCCATTTTGCCCCTGTTGCTGAAGGCGGTGACATCCTAAGGGCCACGCAGCCCCTGAAACCCCCCCTCCCTCAAATGGGATGCTAGTGAACTGGCTACTTTGGGAGGCTTTGTGGGGTGTGTGTGTGTGGGGGGGCGCCGCCAAAAAAAGGAGAAATCTTTTTAACTGATCATTGTGGGTCCTGATGGCGATTTTTAGTGCAGTGTTTTAATATATTGTATTTATTGTATTTAAATGTTTTATTGTTTTGATTTTATTGCAACTTGATGTTTTAATTGTTTTAATTGCTGACTTTGATTGTGAGCCGCCCAGAGACCTTGGGTAGTGGGCGGCATACAAGCTAAACAAACAAACAAACAAACAAACAAACAAATAAATAAATAAATAAAATCCTTTCCTCAACCCTTTCTGGGGGGGGGTTGAGAGCCGTCCGTCCAGGCTACGACGTCAATGGTGGGGAAAGAAAGACCCCCGCAGAAGCAACGTTGCTCCGGTCATGCACGGCCGTCCCTGTTTCTGGGAAACTTTTGTGAAGCCCGCCAGGCTCCGGAGCAGCCCCAGCGGCAGCTCTCGGGCGAGAAGCGAGGGCGGAGGTTGCCCCAGCGGGACTCCTCCTCTGAGGGCAGGGCCGAGGGAGGGCAGGCGGAGCAAAGCCGCCGCCGCCGCCGCAACTCTCTCAATGTTCGCCGTTGCCTCCGCTGTATGGCGGGGTTGAGGGCGAAGAGACCTGGGCGGCGGCGCGGAGCAAAACAGCCGCTGCGCGGTTGAGGGGAAGAAGAGCCCAGACGCTCCGCCAACCACCCGGGCCAGTCTCGGCACCTGGGGGGGGCGGCGGCGGCGGCCAGAGCGAGGTCGCCCAGCGCCGCAGAGGGAGGGAGGGAGGGAGGGAAGCAAAAGACGAGCCCCGCCGCCCCTCCAGACGAGCCGAAGACCTCGAGTTTCTTCTCGTGCAAGCTGCCAACGGAGGGGAGAGCGAGAGTCTGCCTAGCCTTGGGGGCTCGAGCTGCGGCGGCGGGGGGTCGCCACCATGAGGCGCCTCGGGCGCGCCCGCCTGCCGCCGCCGCCGCCGCCACCGTCGCCGCTCTGGCTGCTGCTGGTGCTTCCGTTGGGAGCCCTTTCCTACGTGCGAGGTAAGCGCTTCCCAGGGACATCTCCCCCCCTTTTCCCGCGCTTCCAACCGCCAGGCGCCGAGATGGGGCCGCTCCGGGGCAGAGGGAAATCCCCCCTTTCCCCGGCTTCTCTCCCTCTTCCCCGCCCCGCGCCCGCCCCCAATTCCCACTCCAGTCGGGGAAACGAGCGGGGCGATTTCGAGTCGTGCCTGCAAGACTTGCGGCGGTGGACCCTGGGCGCCTGGCTCAAAGCTGCCTCACCGACGCTTCACACATGCTCAGAGGCGCGCCGCCCTCGTCTCCTGGTTCTCGTCGAGAAGCCTCCACGGCATCGAGCAGTGACTTTGTTTCCCTCTCAATCTCTGGAACGGAGGCATCGTATCCGCCGCCTGGAGCCAAGGCTGTAAATAGAAATGCAGCCTTGGCGACGCTTACCTGGGAGACCCAAGGCTTGCACCCAAAGCAGGGGTTCCCCTTAGGACAGCGTTTGCTTGGGGCGGCGGCGGCGGTGGTGGTGGAGGCCCTTTTCCTACTTCCTTGGCTCTTGTGGTTTAAGGCTCTCCAGTAGCAGCTTCCCTCACGCCCCCAACCCCGAGATCCGGATACTTCTCCCTTCCCTTCTCAACCCCCTGCGTTTTCTAGCCCGAGAGAGGAGCCCTCTCCCAGTGGAAGGCGCGTTTTGTGTGGGACGGGGGAAAACACTTTGCACGTGCTCAGCAACTTCAAGACAGCGGCGGCTGCATGCCTGATGGAACCGAGCCCTAGAAACACACGCACATGCACACGCGCACGCACACACCGCAATTCAAGTGGCCTGCTACAACTGTTGGACAAAAAAAAAAAAAAAGGGGGGAGGACAGGGGCAAGGAAGGCACTGATGAACTCCGGCTTAATTTTAGCCCTTTCTTCTCCTGCCGGAGGGCGGAGCGGCGGCGGCGGCGGCGGCGGCTAATTAGCCGGAGGTACTTGAGTGTTTTCTGGCGCCAGCGCGCGGGGCATCCCGCCGTGCTAACTACCTGCTTTCTTCCCTTCCTTGGCCTCGTCTTCCTTCGAACACACGCCTCGTTCTTAGGGGAATTCTTGCCCTCCATCTCTCTTTTTAGTTTCCGGATCCCACAGATCAACTTTCCTGGCACCACCACCGCCTTCAAACCTTTCTTTAGGCAACCAAGCCGGATCCTTAGAAAACCCCCGCAAAGGGATCGCGGCTTTCTTCATGCATTCTCGCCTAGAAATGTGTCCCATCCTCGCCCCGCCGCCGCGCCCCCCCGAAAAAAAAAGACCATACTCTTTCAGTGCGTTTGCATCTATTCCCCCCCCCCAACAGAGCTAATAAATGTGGGCTTAAAAAAACCCCGATCCCCTCCCCTTTTTTAAAAAAAATATCGGTTCCTTTCCCTCCCTTTGTGCCTCTTTCTTTGCTGTGGGTGCGCGGCAAAGGGTTTGGCATTGTCGAATACAGTGCTGGAAGGTTGTAAGCGTGCAGGTTATTTCTAGCCTCTGTTGCGTGTTGGGGCAGCAGCCCTTCTCTCAGCAGGAATGCAGCTGCTCTTCCTACTAGACGAGCCCCTTAAAGGCACAGTCCAGAGTTGGTGAAATCGGGGACTCCCATTTACTTCTTGATCAGATTATATGCACGTGTAGGTGTGCCGCCCTATACCTATATAGCAGTGATGTGTAGCCTGCACACTGTAATTAAAATTGTAAACCGCCCAGAGACTACTTGTAGTGGTATGGGGCGGTATACAAGCAGAACACTTTGCTTTTGCTTTGATGGCGAACCTTTTAGAGACCAAGTGCCAAAACTGCAAACCCATTAATTTTTTTTTGCAAAGTGCCAATTTAACCTGTATACAGGTGGCTATGAAGGGGTGATGTCGGGTGCCCAAAGAAAGGGCTCAGAGTGCCACCTTTGGCACCCGTGCCATAGGTTCGCCTTCACTGCTATATAGCCACACTGGACACATAACGTCAGTATTGTGGAGTCAGCAAGTCGCAAGGGACATGCTTTTCCTCCTTGTTTCAATATTTTGCAGTGCTGGGTTTAAAAATTAGTTGTAGGAAATTGTTCACAGATTGGTGCAGAGTAGACTGTTGGTGCTTAATAAATTATGGCACAGTAATACTCTCAGTATGACTCTTGAGGGGAAGTGTGGTATTGTTTCTATTGAGAGAAGTCAGAACAATAGCAGAAGAAATGTTTCTTCCGGCATTGTTTGCCCTCTTCAGTTGGCTGCTGCCGCCATGTAATTTCATCCACCTGCCTCTCCAGATGCTGACTTGAAGGTGCTGGAAGTTTCTGTTGAAGAAACATGTAGGTTCCCAGCCTCACAAGGGTTGTCCTTGGGGCACAGCAAGGTTGTGTGTCACTTAAATAAGTTTCATTCAAATCCGTGTTTTGGAAAGAGTGGCATTTTTGAAAAAGCAAGGTAGAGCAGGGCGAGCTTTTATTTCTTTCATCGGCATGTGGAGCTTACATTTCCCTTCCACATTCTATATACAGGAGGATGTGGAGGAAGAATTTAAAGGCCGGAGCTGCTAGCGCATTGCCTGCCTGGGTGGAATTTTATTTTGGCTCTTACCCAGGTGCTTCTAGTTAATGTGTTCTGGCAGTTAATGACTGGGTGGGGGATGGTTTGCTGTAAAGTGTAGGTCATTTGTCATGCTTGCTTGTAAGTGGTGGCGGGTTGATGTCTACGGGAGGTGTTTTATGCCAGGTTGACTCCAGAAAAACAACATCTATGACTGAAGATGTGTTCCAGCTTTATTTTCCTGGGTCTGTACAACTGAAAGCTAGACACTCTTTATTTAGACAGTGGCATCTCTCTGCTTACATTTAGGATCTGTTTGGTATAATTAAATGGGAGGATGTCTGTTTTTAAATTAAAAAAAAACCCTGTGATCTTGAGTACATTTACTTGGAAGTAAACCTTGCTAAACTCAATGAGCTTTGGCAGCAAACTGATTGGATCAGGCTACATCTTTATTTGTCCAAACATTTAGTCTGCATTAGAAAAGCCCATTTTCCTCTTTTTACTGCTCACAGTGTTTACATGATGTCACTCGTGTACGCGACCCTGCACTGCAATTGTTGAGAAGATTTGGGTTTCAGTACAGTATCAACTCTCAATCTTGTATAGTGTGGCTATAGCTTGAACAACTGTCTATGGACTTGTGTTTGGTTCAGCACTTTACATTTTGTCCTAGAAAGTAGACAGCCATTCATTTAAGTGAAGGTAATTAAAAAGATGATGTATTATCTGGAAACAGCCATTAGAATGGTTGCTGAATGTATTGCTACCCCTGGCAATTCCAGCTGTGAACAATCAAACTGGTTCCAGTCTTTACGGCTGAAAACTAGAGGTTTTTGTTATATAAGAACGTGACAATCTCAGGCACTGTCGTGTGTCTCTTTATGTATGTGTCTCTCTCACATTGTAGAGTTTTTTGCAGCCAAGAAAACTCCATGTGCATGGAGTCACGAAGAGTTGGTCACTACTGTAAAAACACACACACACACACACACACACACACACACACACACACACACACACACACACACACACACACACACACACACACACACACACACACACACACACAAGCTTATGGTGGGCCACAGTTCCCCTAAGGTCTAAGATGATGATGATTCCCTTTTGGCAAAAAAAAAAACCCAGACAAATTGCAATCCCTGGAAGCTACAACTCCTTTTTTGTAGACCCTGTTTAACATGACAAAATGGTTATTAGCTGGAACATGTTGGTCTAATTAATTGAATTATAATATTTTAATTACCGAGACTTAGTCTCTCTGTGCAATATTGTTGTGCTAACAATATTGGAGTCAGAGTAAGGCAACTATGAAAGAGGAACACTTCATGTTCTTTTTTTAAAAGGTACGTTAACTGGCAAACTAGCTCTGAACAACATACAGGTAATATCCTCAGTAGATCTGGGATGTCTGAGAAAAAAAATTGAAATGGAGGTGGGCAAACAGGAGGGTGTATTCTGTGAACATTTAACAGATTTATAAGATGCTGAAAATATATTGCAACATTTTCTTGCACGTTGTATGCACATCTATATAGTATAGTTATGTTGAGTCTGTACTGGGTATTCTCACTTTCCCATAGAAACTTAGGCAGAGATCTTTACCATCTTACTTAGGTAGAGACCAACTGGATTTTTCTACAAGATAGGAACGGAGATATTGCTTAGCCAACACATGTGCTGTAATTTCAGAGTACAATATGGTTCTTTTCCTACCAACTGGGCATATTTCTGCACATACATGAAAGAGGTCGTCCAGCCTAACGGGTAATTCATGTTGCCTAATGTTATTCCATGGGCCAGAAAATCTTTCATAGTAAGCTATGGCAAAACCTGTGTTAAAAATATTTGTAAACTTCCCGGGTTTTGGGCATATTTTGTTGGTGATAAAAGGGGAAGAGTCTTATATGTTCACTTGCTCTAATGTAAGTATTATCTGTAGTGTGTATTGAGAAAGGCAACACAAAGAACAGGACAGAAGAAAGTTGTGTGTTGTTTTTGAATTGCAGAATGCCAGATTTTTTCTTAAAGGAAAGTACAGTAGGAGATAAAGTATTCCAAAAAATCAAATTAAAATGCCTTTTCTGTTGATTGGACTCATATATATTTCCCCCTTCAATGAAGAAAATACAGTATTTATAACAGAAATGATGATAGCTAGATTCTGTTGTATGTCTTTGTTAATAGCTGCATGACACAGGGAAAAGCCTCGTAGTTCTTTGAGCCTCTGATTTCTCATTTGTGGCTCCTAAAATCATTATTGTTTATGCTGGCTTAGAAGTTGGGTTTATTTGATCTATTGTAGAGAAACAAATGTGATGGCCTGGGCTGAATGCTTTGAAATGTATGTAGAATTTACACCTTAACTTGGATTGGTTTAAGTAGTGGAAAAATTTTCTTGCTCTGGGAACTGGAGGACATTGTTTATTAGTACTATAAAAAGGGGCACTTTGCAGAAGGGAACTTTTCTAATCTTTAAAGTTCTTTGTAGAGGCTGAAAGGATGCTATCAGGTCAATTTGAGTTCATACTTATATCTTTAGAAAGATGAAGAGCTAGTAATCTCAAGTTAATACATTTTTCCTCATTATTCCTCCAACACCCTTTAGAGTTTTTAAATCTTTGAAAGGTGTTAGAAGATGATTCTTTATATACTGACAAAATGTGGAATGTTTAGGGAAATGCAGAAGTTGGAGTAAAGGCAACTGGTATACTCTACTAGTTTGAGAAGTATTTTTAGGCTAAAAGAAGTATGCTGTTGCTATAAAAGTGGTACATGCCTTTGTATATCTTCAGTAGTGTCTTCTCACAAAGGCAGAAAATTATCTTGATGCTTATGAAAACAAAGCAGACATATGAACTACAGAGGCATCCACATATGGCGAAGTCTAAATCCAGATACAGTAGGACCCCCGTATCCACTGATTCATTATCTACTGATTCAGTTATCCACGGTTGGCAGAGGAAAAAATAAAAAATTCAGCAGCCGCAAAGCAAGCTACTGTCACAAAGAGCAGCTGTAAAGCAAGCTACTGCCATAAAACAGCAGCCGTATAGCAAGCTACCCGTCACAAACAGCAGCTGTAAAGCAAGCTACTGTCGTAAAACAGCAGCCATAAAGCAAGTTACTATCACAAAACAGTTTTGGGGACATTTTATCGTTCTCTCTTATCCACGGTTTTCATTATCCATGGGAAGGCCTGGAACCAATCTCCAGCGGCTACTGGGGTCCTACTGTACAGTACTAGTCTCAACTGGAGTAGACCAATTGAATCAGTAGGATTTACGTAAGTTTTGACTTAGTATTCAGCCATCAGTTAATTTATTTTAAGTAGAACTAGAATTTAGATTTAGACCTTAGAATACAAACTGCAGGATTGTTGTTTTTTTTTTTAAGTTATCCACAGATGTGCTATAGGAATTTCCTATAGGAGTGAACTTGCCTGGAACAGAACCTTTTTTCAATCCTATCTAGACACATCTCTGCCTATCTTTGTGTTGACAAGGAGAAGAAACCGCCCTTTTGGGTCTTCCCTCCCACATCCCTGCCACCTCTGTTAAATTTGCAGTGTTGCTGTTTTACCAGTGTAGGAACAGGTCTATTGCTGTGCTAGAGGTAAGGGAGAAAGTGTTGTTATCACTCCAGAGAAATATTATTCTGAACACAGTCTGATTTTACAAAAGAAATGTAATGAAAACCTGTTAATGGAAATGCCTGTCAACTGCAGCAGCTGAAAAGATTACCCAGGCAAAGCTGCTTACTTAATTTCTTTTCCATTGCCAGTTTTTTGAGGGTGTTACTTCAATATTACCAAAGGAAACCTTTTCAGGATGTGATTAATCTTCCCTTTCTGCAAGATATGAAAGTGCCTCTTTAAAATATGCTGGCTTCACCTGATGGAGCCTTTGAGCTGGGTTTCTTTTGGCATACAACATGCTCACGCTGCATTAATTGGCATACTGTATTTAGTGGCTGTCTGCATTTCACACAGATCTTGACAAAGAACACTAATCGCAGCTGTCATCCATGGAGTTAATGTGCGTAATGATTCAGCCTCTTTACCATTGGGCTTCCAGTATGTTTAGTTCACTGTCAGGGCTGTTAATGCTAGACTCAGGTCTTCTGTATGATTGTGTTCTCCAAATGTCCAAAGATGAGAGCTAAACTCTCTTCTCCATCTTTACATAACAACATTTGTTAATGCAAGAAGCAAAAATAAAATATATTCCACTCTATAATCACTGCAAAATTCTAATCTCAATAGTTATGGTGTGTGTTCATGTTGTGTGTAAAAATATACAAAACAAAGTAGTGCCTTTTGCTTGCTTGCACATATTTAGCTTTTCAGTGATTTACACAGCACTTTGTGTGTAGTAGTGACATGGCTTGCTTCATATACAGAATTGCCAAGCTGTGGGGACACTTGTATTCCTCTCTAGCATAACTTATTCAGTGGTTCAAATTCATGTAAGAGGAACACTGACACATGTAGAAGGATAATCAACCAAAGTCTAAATCCAGTTTAAATAAATTGGAACGAATTTTTAGTTGATCTATGAATGTAGCAACTGGGGAAAGGTTAGATGAGTCTTGTAGTTGATTATAAATAGTATTCTTTCATTTAATCATGCAAGTCTGTTAGATAACTGGAATTGCCAATGGGTGAACTCGGCCAGAATAATTTTGCATCCAAAACATATGATTTACTGAGCTTTTGCAAAGCAATTTTCATTCATTGCCATTACTGTAGAACTGTGATGGAGGATACTAGGTATATACTTTTTTGTAGTAAGGTTGTTCTTCTTACAGAACACTTCACTTACTGTATATTGAAATTATGCATTTAGTTTTAATAGCTGTAATGATGTCTAGCACATCATCCGCCACTTTAAATATTATGGACATGTGCATTTTTCCTCCTTGAAATGTCATCATAGCCTCTTCAGTTGCTCTGTTAGAAGATCCTCCCCAATTTGTCAGTCCTAGATGGTGATCCAGCTGCCTAGATGCCCTAACCTGGGTCGGCCCTGGTTAGTACTTGAATGGGAGACCACCAGGGAATACCAGGTGCTGTAGGCACCTGGAGTAGGAACTGGCAAACCACTCCGTATTCCTTCCAAGAAAATTCCATGGACTTTGAGTCATGAAGAGTCAGTCGGTCATGACTGTAACGACACAACACACAGATGGTGATCCATACTGCTGTCTGCTTAACTTGCCTGGGATCCAGCTCTTGTTAAAATTTGCACTGTCAAGGGAAAGCCATGCCTGTTCATGGTCCTATTTCAAAGTTCTTAAATACTGTACTGAGGTTTACTGTATCATCTGGCATTGAGACTGGGAGTTCAGTTCCCCACTGTGTGTCCTTGACAGGAGGTTGATTTTATGAACCATAGGGTTCTTTCCCGTATGCACACACACACACACACACACACACACACACACACACACACACACACACACACACACACACACACACACAGAGAGAGAGAGAGAGAGAGAGAGAGAGAGAGAGAGAGAGAGAGAGAGAGAGAGAGAGAGAGAGAGTGTGAAATGATATATGTAGGTTGTGTAGCAAATCTTAGTTTGTTGTTGAGGTACTGGTTACATCCCTGGTTGAGTACCAAGTCATATGATCTGATGGATGCCCAGGAACACAACCACCATTTTGTCAATAATGTACAATGTGCTGCCAGATTGATTTCCATTATGTAAGTCGGTGGTGGTGAGAAGCAGTATATAGGCCCTGATCACTGACATACCAGTTGTAATCATCATGATAAGGGAAAAGCTCCACTAATGGCACACTGTTGTAATTAATTTGTTGTTGTTGTTGTTGTTCAGTCATTCAGTCATGTCCGACTCTTCGTGACCCCATGGACCAGAGCTCGCCAGGCCTTCCTGTCTTCCACTGCCTCCCGGAGTTTGGTCAAATCCATACTGGTTGCATCTATGAGACCGTCCAACCATCTCATTCTCTAACGTCCTCTTGTCATTTTGCCTTCAGTCTTTCCCAACATCAGGGACTTTTCCAACGACTCCTCTCTCCTCATGAGGTGGCCAAAGTACTGGAGCCTCAGCTTCAAAATCTGTTGTAATTAATGCTGGATGGTAATTTCAGCATTCATCTTCTAGGTCTTGGCTTGTGAAATGGAAGTGATGCCATGGGGGCAGCAGATGGCAGCTTACTAAAGGTTTCCTTTTTCAATTTTGAGGTGCACATGGCTTGTACGCAAGGCAGCAAAGTCATGTGTACCCCGACATTGTAAAAGGAAGCCTTTTATGAAGGCCGTCGGCTTCTGCAGTTTGATGTCATTCCAGTTCCACAGGGTGCTCCTTCCCTGCAGGGGATTTTACCACTGAGTAGTTTAAGGTGGGTTTTAACTTTTTTTTAAAATGCCGATTGCTGACTTTGAAACTATGTTTAAAACAATGCCTCCTGGCCAGGAGATTCTTTGAGAGATGCTGGCCAAAAGAGGAACTTTCCAGGCTCTCCCCCACAACTGGCTGGCAGCCAGTTCTCATTTAACAGTGACAGGTTTCTTTCTTTCTTTCTTTTTTGTTTTCTTGTATTGCACATTTTTTTAAAGTGTCCGGGCACAATTGAGCTAGTTTTCTGATAGGTGTTGATGACCTAGCTTTTCGTCCGTCTCTTTCTTACCACTTCCATACGATCTCCGTTGTCTTTTTGTTTTGGCCTGTTAAATATGTGCTAGCCATGTGGCATTTGTCCTGTTTTTCCAAATAGCCCGAAGTTGGCTGTAACCAAGAGAGGTGGTTAAATAGTGCCCAATTTCCTTGCTTCCTGGCGTTCAATTGTTTAACTCGATTTTTCTGGTTTTCTGCTGTTTTGATTTACAGAGAAGCAAACCTCTGTGGTGCCTCTGGGCATCTCTTAACGCTGTTAGAACAGGGTCCATTATTCCCCTGTGCTTAGAAATTCTTATTTTCTATCCAAACCATACATCAAAACAATGTATTCCCTACAAAGGCTTCTGAAAAATGTTTCACCTTTTCACACTTGGGGACAGTTCCAGTTTGGAAGAGAGACTCCTGGAGGAAGAAAGGCAGTCTCGGGGAGGGTCTGACTCTAACTTGCATCCAGCATTGATCTGTACTGTCTTTACCTCTATGCAGAGGGAGTGGTGTGAACAGAGCAGTACCAAAGCTGGCCATGAAAAGCGCTGGGAGGAAAAAAAATTACTGTTGACAAAGAGGCAACCGCACAAAAGTGTTGTATAATTTATCGCCAGGACTTTATTTCTAGTGGCTTTTCTTGGAAAGGCCAAAAAAGTGCTTTCTTCGGCTGACTGTTGCCTTCTACAAGGAATAAACTAGAGAAAAAAAGGGAAAGACTCATCCCTCTTCCCCTCTCTTCCTCTCCTGTTTCTGCTTTTCCCCACTCCACTGGAAAGGGCAATGCCTTTAGCAGGATGGCCACTTTTGTCCTTGTTTGCCAAATGGCCCTCGTTTGCCTCTTTCTTACTTCTGCTCTTTAACGTGAGCTTGTTCTTGGACAAATGGCTACTGGATAACTCCTTGGTCTCTCTTTAGGGTCATGGGAATGTTATTCCAATTGAGATAGATAAATCTATAGATGAGATATTTGCTTTCATTACACATACTATCAGATATATACAAAGTAAGATAAAAGTATTGACATTTATATATACTATAGTTCATCCTGACATAAGACATGAGGTGGCGTTATGCAAGCATGGGGACATAGACCAGGCATGTTCAAACTTCGGCCCTCTAGATGCCCCTTGTCATTGGCAATCTAAGCTTAGAATTCTGGGAGTAGTGGTCTAAAACATCAAGAGGGCTGAAGTTTGGTTATATATTTTGTGACTGCATTGACACTGTGTTTTCAATTGTTAGTTTCCCTCACTCGTAACTTTTCATGAAATTTTTCACTCTCTTTTTCACTGCTTTGTTCTCTTGTAGCTTTAATGTAGTGTTCTCTTTTAATGCTGTAAGATGTCCTTCCATTCCCTGCTCTCAATTGCTTGAATATACAGTACGTCTTAAGTGTATTGGACTGCATATTGTCCTTCATTACTGTAAGCTGCCTTAGGTCCTTTTCCAAGGTGAACGGTGGGGTAAAAATACAATAAAATAAATAAAATAAAAATGTTAGGGGTTTGTATCTTTTCTCTTTTCATATAGGTGCTCACTCATAAATTTCAAGACATAAGTGGATTCAGAAGAGCCCAGAGAGGAAGAAGAAAGTTGTTCCAACATAAGAAATAGCGTAGAAGAAAATAAAAACTTGGATGTGGGGGAGAATATTAGAGCTGCTTCATCAATAGTGAGAGGGAGAAGGAGCAGAAGCCAGTTTGATCTTCCTTAGGGACAGAAGCATTTGAAACTGAAGAGGAGGACTGAAGCTGTACATTGCGAAAGGCAAATGAAAGGTGGGCTTTGTTGGTCATGCGTTGAAGCACTAAATGGAGGAAGTAAGGCAAACGAGGGGAAAAGAGAGGGGAATGCTAGTGTTTTAGATTGAGGACAGATGCTCATAGAGAGGATTAATTGGAGAAGGAAGAATCTGGAAACATTCTTGAAATAGAAACCATATCTGTATGGCCATTAGCAGGGTAGCAAGAGGAATGAACATCCTGTGTAGGGCTTTAAAAATATTAACAAAATAGTTCCTCTTGCAAGAGAAAGTGACTGAAGGTTGGCGTTAAATTGGCTGGGGAAGTAGAAAGAGAAATGGTGGAGAGATACAGTACTGATTTTTTTGGAATAAGGACTGGAATCTAAAAACTCACTATATGAGACAGGATCAACTACAGGTATATCAGCAGTGCCACAAAATTAGAAGATGTCTGTTTCATGATTGTGAACGTTATATCTTCAGGTTTTCATTCATAGTTTATGTATTCAAGATTCAGGGCTGCGATTTTAAATGGATCTTGCTGTCCTGGCAAGCTTTATGATTAGGAAATGGCTAATATTTTTCATCTCCATAGTGGTGTCTTGCCTTGATGTTGGATAGGATATGAATTAAAATGATTGTTACTCTCAGTGACAGCCATTGAAAAGTATGGACAGAATTGCATTTAAAAGGGATCCTCGCAGATCAGCTCATACTTATCTCTCCTTTCAAAGCCTTACCCTGGTTTAAATCTGGTAGCAAAACCATCCACATGTATTGTTCTCCATGAATAGAAAACTTCTAAATATTTTTGCATCCCCATCGCCTTTGCTTGGACACCCCTCTTTTAAATTAGAGAGAATAGGAAAATGGGGATTAGCAAAACAGGAAATTTAGGGAAACAGTGTCCATTCACTCTGAAAATGAGAAACAACACGCATAATTCTGAAAGCTGGGGAGCGACTAGGAACAACATTAAGAAGCAAACTACGTAAGACCAGTTAGGCCATCTATTCAGATGTGATGAAGAATATGTTAAAGTTATTTGTGTTACCCCAGCAGTACCCATACATGCGTACTGGGTGATTTTGATGAGTAGAGTGTGATTACAATAAAAACATTCCCTCCATGATTTGAGTGCATGGAGGAGGACATAGTGTTATCTGAATCAAGTCTAAGCCTTTTATTGAAGGAAATAAATGTTTATTCCTTTTGCTCTTGAAAACCTGGTGACAAGCAAAAAACATTTCAAGACTATCAAGACAGTCGGGCACAGAAGAGCAGATGTCTGAGATTCCCTAGGCGAGTTGTGTGTTTTGGCCAATACTTAGAACTATGTGTGCCTGTTGTGATTTGAACATCAGCTATGCCAGATGAAAGTAGAAATGGTACCTGATATTTATTAATATGCTCTGATATAATAAATAAAATAAAATAAGTGGTCATAGCCAGTTTAGATAAGCACCATAAGCCCTAACGGGGCTCTTATTTGCCACATAGAGTGAAATGTACAAGTAGTGAGTAAGTTGGGGAAGATGAGAGTACCTGAGTACCATCAAGAAACAAGAATGCAAATCCGCGGTGTTCCTTGCTGTGGTGTGCCAATGCCACCTATTCACCCTTGGCAGCTTTGAGGGTTGAACAATATAGGCTCAAGGATCATTCTCGGGATTGTCTGACACATTTCCCCATCCGAGTTGTACAAAGAAGATATGGTGCAAGGTATAATGGTGGTTGAAACAACATGTATGACACAGCCCTGTTTCCTCTTCGGTGCTTTTGAATGATACGTCTCCCCCTTCCTCTGGAAGAGAATTCTAGCGATCAAAAAACACTGTGCAGCTGTTCCATATTTTCTTCTTCAATGGATCTTGTTTTCTTTTCTGGAATGGAAAAACATACTAGAGAAAGGGTAAGTGAACACAAAAGACAAAGGGTTCAACTAGACAGGGGAAGCCACCTCATGTTAAATTGGCCTCTGCTGGGGTGATGGAGCTATTTGATTATTATTTGGACTGATGTTTCTGTTCACATGGAAATATACATTTATCCCAACTTGTTTAGAACCATATACATGTCAAAGGGCTGCACCCTCTTCTGTTTGTACATTTTGCCCACTCCTCTATTCATCACCTTGTTTCCTTGCAAGTGAGGTTTAGTATTTGTAGAGTGTGGTGATTATCTTAACAGATCTGATGCAGTGTTTATCAGAATAAATTCTTATCTGACAGCACTGCTGCTGATACTTCGTTTTTTAAAAAAGTTTGGGGCAGAGTTTGTAGAAGACAATACTGTGTTTGCCCTGTACACTGCAAGAGGTGAGTAGCTGACCGGTGATCTCAGGTTGTGAATTGTATGGAGCGGTAGTTCATCTGACCAGACTGGAAAAGGGAAACAATTTGAATGGTTGTGGGCTTGCTGTATGGTGGTTCTTAAAAATGAAGTCTGGAATATCTTATAAATGGGGCACATTTCTACTTTTGTGTCCCAGTTGATCAGTGAGGCTACAAAATAAAACAGGCTGAACTGTGCTTTCATCATTGTAAGGCTAATTACACTGCTGACAATGAGGCCTGTAATAAGACTTCCTGGGGTAGGAACTGGCAAGCCACCCCGGTATCCCTGCCAAGAACATCCCATGGTCAGAAACAAAAGGCTAAAAGATATGACGCTGGAAGATGAGCCCCTCAGGTCGGAAGGTGTCCAACATGCTACTGAGGAAGAGCGGAGGAGAAGTACAAGTAGCTCCAGAGCTAATGAAGTGGCTGGGCCAAAGCCGAAAGGACGCTCAGCTGCAGACGTGCCTGGAAGAGAAAGGAAAGTCCAATGCTGCAAAGAAATATACTGCATAGGAACCTGGAATGTGAGATCTATGAACCAGGGTAAGCTGGATGTGGTCAAACGTGAGATGGAAAGAATAAACATTGACATCCTGGGTATCAGTGAACTTAAATGGACAGGAATGGGTGAATTCAGTTCAGATGACTATCACATCTACTACTGTGGGCAAGAATCCCAAAGAAGAAATGGAGTAGCCTTCATAGTCAACAATAGAGTGAGAAAAGCAGTACTGGGATACAACCTAAAAAATGATCGAATGATCTCGTTTGAACATCACAGTAATCCAAGTTTATGCACCAACTACCGGTGCTGAAGAGTCTGAGATTGACCAATTTTACGAAGACTTACAAGAACTTCTAGAACTGACACCAAAGAAAGATGTTCTTCTCATCATAGGGGATTGGAATGCTAAAGTAGGGAGTCAAGTGATAAAAGGAATAACTGGCAAGTTTGGCCTTGGAGTTCCAAATGAAGCAGGGCAAAGGCTAATTGAGTTTTGTCAAGAGAACAAGCTGGTCATTGCAAACACTCTTTTCCAACAACACAAAAGGCGACTCTACACATGGACATCACCAGATGGACAATACCGAATCAGATTGACTATGTTCTCTGCAGCCAAAGATGGAGGAGCTCTATACAGTCAGCAAAAACAAGACCTGGTGCTGACTGTGGCTCAGATCATCAGCTTCTTATTTCAAAATTCAAACTTAAACTGAAGAAAGTAGGGAAGATCACTGGGCCAGTTAGGTATAACCTAAGTCAAATCCCATATGAATACACAGTGGAAGTGAAGAATAGATTCAAGGAACTAGATTTGGTGGACAGAACACCTGAAGAATTATGGATGGAGGCTTGTAACATTGTACAGGAGGCTGCAATGAAAAATATTCCAAAGAAAAGAAAATGCAAGAAAGCAAAGTGGTTGTCCAACGAGGCCCTACAAATAGCGGAGGAGAGAAGGGATGCAAAATGCAAGGGAGAAAGGGAAAGATACAGAAAATTGAATGCAGACTTCCAAAGAATAGCAAGGAGAGACAGGGCGGCCTTCTTGAATGAACAGTGCAAAGAAATAGAGGAAAACAACAGAAAAGGGAAAACCAGAGATCTGTTCAAGAAAATTGGAGATATTAAAGGGGTATTTCGTGCAAAGATGGATATGATAAAGGACAAAAATGGTAGGGACCTAACTGAAGCAGAAGAGATCAAGAAGAGATGGCAAGAATATACAGAAGAATTATATCAGAAAGATCTGGATGTCCCTGATAACCAAGATAGCGTAATTGCTGACTTGGAGCTAGACATCCTGGAAAGTGAAGTCAAGTGGGCCTTAGAAAGCATTGCAAACAACAAGGCCAGTGGAGGTGACGGCATTCCAATTGAACTCTTTAAAATCTTAAAAGAGGATGCTGTAAAGGTGCTGCATAAGATATGCCAGCAAATTTGGAAAACCCAGCAGTGGCCAGAGGACTGGAAAAGATCGGTCTACATCCCAATCCCAAAGAAAGGAAATGCCAAAGAATGCTCCATCTATCGCACAATTGCACTCATTTCACATGCTAGCAAGGTTATGCTCAAAATTCTACAAGGCAGGCTTCAGCAGTATGTGGAAAGAGAACTTCCAGAACTACAAGCTGGATTTCGAAGGGGCAGAGGAACTAGAGATCAAATCGCCAACATGCGCTGGATTATGGAGAAAGCCAGAGAGTTCCAGAAAAACATCTACTTCTGCTTCATTGACTATGCCAAAGCCTTCGACTGTGTAGACCACAACAAACTATGGCAAGTCCTTAAAGGAATGGGAGTGCCTGACCACCTTATCTGTCTCCTAAGAAATCTATATGTGGGACAAGCAGCAACCGTCAGAACTGGATATGGAACAACTGACTGGTTTAGAATTGGGAAAGGAGTACGACAAGGCTGTATACTGTCACCTTGCCTATTTAACTTATATGCAGAGTACATCATGAGAAAGGCCGGTCTGGATGAATCACAAGCCGGAATTAAGATTGCCGGACGAAATATCAACAACCTCAGATACGCAGATGATACTACTCTAATAGCAGAGAGTGAGGAAGAATTAAAGAACCTCTTAATGAGGGTGAAAGAGGAGAGTGGAAAAAAATGGGCTGAAGCTCAACATCAAAAAAACTAAGATCATGGCCACTGGTCCCATCACCTCCTGGCAAATAGAAGGGGAAGAAATGGAGGCAATGACAGAGTTTATTTTCTTGGGCTCCTTGATCACTTCAGATGGCGACTGCAGCAATGAAATAAAAAGACGCCTGCTTCTTGGGAGGAAAGCAATGGCAAACCTAGATAGCATACTAAAGAGCAGAGACATCAGTTTGCCAACTAAGGTCAGGATGGTTAAAGCTATGGTTTTTCCAGTAGTGATGTATGGAAGTGAGAGCTGGACTATAAAGAAGGCTGATCGCCGCAGAATTGATGCTTTTGAGCTGTGGTGCTGGAGGAGAGTCTTGAGAGTCCCCTGGACTGCAAAGAGATCAAACCTATCCATTCTGAAAGAAATCAACCCCGAATGTTCACTGGAAGGACAGATTTTGAAGCTGAGGCTCCAGTACTTTGGCCACCTCATGAGAAGAGAGGACTCCCTGGAAAAGTCCCTGATGCTGGGAAAAATCGAAGGCAAAAGGAAAAGAGGACGACAGAGAATGAGATGGTTGGACAGTGTCATCGATGCAACCAAAATGAATTTGACAAAACTCCGGGAGGCAGTGGAGGATAGGAAGGCCTGGCGAGCTCTGGTCCATGGGGTCACGAAGAGTCGGACACGACTGAACGACTGAACAACAACAACAACAAAAATGATGTGACCATCCTAGCTAAAGGAGTGAGTTGTATTTATTTTTTGAATTTTCATACTGCCTGATTCATATGAGGCACACTAACAGTCAAATCTGTAGAAGTAATATAATAATGTAAATCAAGCCAAATCAACAACAGCACAAAACTAGCAAAATAATCACTGTAGACTGCCATGTCATACCCTGCTGAGGATGTCACTCTCAGCATCACCTGCCACAAATCCTGGAAGCCCACAATGAGATGTGATCCCCAAAACTGGCCCTTCCAATGAACCAGAAGGCTCTGAATGGCAGTAGGAAAAGATAGTTTGTGAGTAGCTGTATGTCATATGTCCCCTGGAAAATAAATCAAACTTAACCATGTGGGATAAAATGGGGGAGAAAACGTAACGTAATCACACCTTAAGGGCAGAGCAGTTGTGCCATAACAGCCTCATCTGGCAGCATTATGTTAACTGATGTGACAGACATTATTAACTCTAGGTTTGTCCTAGAAGAAAGGGAATGTGGAAGTGCAGCAGTTCTCATCTGCTAAGTCATGACTCTTTAGGATCCAGTCTGGGTGTTGTATGGATTATGCAGATTCCTTTGTGCAAGACAAGAAAATCAAAGGTGTGTCTCATTGAAGCCAAACTTCTTGGTACCATTTAGATGAGGGCCCGTTAAGTGATGCTGACAGCATAATTTTCACCTTGGTTGCTTGTGGCTTGTATTAGGCTCTTTCTTGTGCTGGTTTTATACGAAGTGTGGAACATGTGAAAATTCTTTTAACTCATGCAAGGTTACTAGAGCTGAGAAGGAAGCCAGTATGGTCTGTGAATGCAGCATGTAGGGCAGTGATGGTGAACCTTTTAGAGACTTGAGTGCCCAAACTGTGATTCAAAACCCACTAATCTTTCGCAAAGTGCCAACACAGCGATTTAACCTGAATACAGGTGGCTGTGAAGGGGCGATGTTGGGTGCTCACATAAAGGGCTCCAAGTGCCACCTTTGGCACCTGTGCCATAGGTTCACAAACACTGATGTAGGGACTCCAAGGCCTCTGCTCTCCCTATGGTAAGTGCCCCCTTCTAATTGCAAGTCAGGGCACACCGTTTTGAGATGTCTCTGGATTATATGTACTTGCAAGTTTACGCTTCCCCCATCCCATTTTTTCATAATTTTTGGAAACTCAGCCTCTTGATGCTGTCTAGAGACAAAAATCATCATGGACTTTCATGATAAAATTGCACCCATAGAGAGCACAAAAGGACATTGCAAACAAACGTAAAAATAAAAAGAATACAAATCTTAAATTTAAAAAGGGGAAGCTGAAAAGGGCCACACAGGCTGCACTTTGCCCACTCATGCTCCTGCTCAAGAACTGTTTAAATAAGGTGCCAGGATAAAGAGAACTTCACACGAGAAACTTTCTAATGTGTTCTGCCTCTCTTGCATAAATTGGGACCCATCACAGCAGAGGAGAAGTCTGAAGTTTGAACTGTCATAGCTTATTACCTCTCTAGCCAGCTTTTGAAGGTGTCCTTTTTTCGCTTTTTGTCATGAACTGATGATTTTAAAACTAGGTTACCGTGGAAGGACAAAGTACAGGATATGGAGATAGGAAACATAAGCATGAAATACTGGAGCTGAAATTAATGATGTTGAACTTACATAATCAGAATGGCTGTTCTGATTGATTCAGAGGTGTGATCCTGAATGAATAGCTTGTGTTTACATAAGCAAGATCTGTTCCAAGATGTGTTAGCTATGTACCTTTTATCTTTGCTCATTGTTTGGGTCTTGCCTGTGCTTGACTTGAAATCTCCAATCCACCTTCTGTTTGTTCACCTGTAAAGAGTATTGGGCATAGTCCCTGTTTTGAAGATGAAAAAGGACGCTTGCTTCTTTATTTTCAGTCTGGTTCAGCCTTGGGTTTAACCCATTTGGTAGTGTAAACAGATTAAAGAGAGTTAAAGCAACCCGGGTTTGTTATGCTACAATAACTGATCATGTAAACAACGCTGCGAACAGGTGGGAAACATGGCCTTTGGCAAGTAGGCAGAATGCCGGACTAACTCGGCACTGAATGTGGCAGCTTATCCCAAGCCAAGTACTGAATGTCTAGAGCTCCTGGGGAGTGTTTAGAGGGGGTCACTGGGGAGATTATTCAGATTTTGAAGTGGTCTTCATTGAGTACTGGCTGACTCCCACACCCTTTTGAGCTGCCTGTCTGAATGGACAAGAGCACTCAGAAGCAATTGCTACTTAGCAGACAAAAGGTGCTGTGCACGCTTCCCCCCCACCCCACCCCCCCTTATCCTTGCCATGGTATTGGGGCTCTTGTGATTGGTGCCCTTTCTCGGCATTGATTGGGTGCTCTTCCAGTGATTTGCTCAGGGAACAACAGGCTCTCTTAAATAAACAATACTGACTATGCTGCAGCTCTCTGCTGTGGTGGAGGGAAATACTCCAAAGTAATAAAATCATGGAGCTTCTTGATATTATGTGACAGGTCATTAGTTTTATAGATCTCATTAAGGGGTGATACTTTTCTAATTTAGGAGCACACCAACTTGAGATAATGCATTCTATTGAGAACCCTTCTTTGATCTTTGACAAAACCAAAGATCTGTTTAGGACAACAAGGTAACTGTTTCGCATGAACCCCATGGCATGCACCAAATTCCTTGAGATAAAGGGGAAATCCATGGAAAATATTTATTGGAGAACTGATAGTTTGGCCTAATAATATTGCAGCCCCCTTCAATCAAGACATGGTATCATTGAACTGAAGGGGTTAAAACATCATGTGCAACCTGTTGCTTGTTCTTCATGGTTTTGTGGAATATTCAAGATGTCCTGAAGCGCTTCATGTTGATTATGTGCCATGTGATGTTGAGTCACATATGACTTAGGGCAACCACAATAGGGTTCTCAAGGCACTCATTTAAGGACTGATGGTTTCACTACTACCTCTTAGTGAATTTTGAACCCTGGTCTTCTGAGTCTTAGTCTGTCATACGCCTGGAAAACCGTGAATTTGTGCTCCATGGAACTCAGAAGATATACAGTATGCAGAATTGAGTTGATAAGGGCTAGAAAGAAAAATAGTGCTTATTAGGGCAGGATTTCCTTTGCTTTTAGTGAAGTTTGGTTCTGTCTTGTGAGGATGCCTGAGATTTGCTTCCAGTTTTTTTTTGTTTAGTATTAACATCTTAAAACTGGTTTCTTCCTGAGATTTCAGTATTTTAATTGCTCCCTCTTGTCATCACTCAGCTTTATTTAACATTTTGTTTTTCAAAATGTATTTTGGAAGACTTGGCTATACAGTATTCTTAAGTACATGCAAAACTTAGATGTTCATGTACTGTCTGAAAAATAAATCTATTTTAAACCTCTCCTGTCATCTGAGATACAGCATTTCAACACCAGATTCATGATTTAATTTAAACTGTCAGTAGTTATGTTCAAATGTCTCCCAGAGACCAGCCACGTGTTGGAGTGGTGTTACAGTCCATGGCCACTATAATTCAGTTGCTGTAACTAAACAGATTTTCTTGCTACATCACACATGATGTGTGTGTTAGAACCACATTATATTGTCACTTTATAGCTGTCTCTTGGAGATAAAGACCAGAGTGTTATCCTTCTGTTTGTCACAATTTTCTTCACTATCTTTGTCTCCATATACTTCTACCTGCCCTTGTAAGACAGGTATATACTGGGTCCGTCTTCCTTGTTGCTATGTACATACAGTGGGAGTTTATGAATAGGCATAGGTTGTTTCTTGTACTACAGCAGATTTGTTGTAGATATGTATGCAGGGCCACCACATTTGACTGGAGATACACAATGGCTCATTTTTCCAAGAGGTGCAGGAAAACAAAGAGAAGGAAAGGAGGATTTGCAAAAATGGTGAAATTGCAAACACACATTATACATCCCTAGGGATCATCAGATGATGGCTGCACATTGCCACCCCCGCCACCCCCGCGCACACGAGCTGGGTGCCCATTTTACCAGCCTCGGAAGGATAGAAGGCTGAGTCAGCTATGAGCCGGCTACCTGGGATTGAACCCCAGGTCAAGACCACAGTTTTGACCACAGTACATTTTAACCGTGAGGAGAGCAGAGACATCACTTTGCCAACTAAGGTCAGGATAGTCAAAGTTATGGTTTTTCCAGTAGTGATGTATGGAAGTGAGAGCTGGACTATAAAGAAGGCTGATCGCCGCAGAATCGATGCTTTTGAGCTGTGGTGCTGGAGGAAAGTCTTGAGAGTCCCCTGGACTGCAAGAAGATCAAACCTATCCATCCTGAAAGAAATCAACCCTGAATGTTCACTGGAAGGACAGATTTTGAAGCTGAGGCTCCAGTACTTTGGCCACCTCATGAGAAGAGAGGATTCCTTGGAAAAGTCCCTGATGCTGGGAAAAATCGAAGGCAAAAGGAAAAGAGGACGACAGAGAATGAGATGGTTGGACGGTGTCATCAATGCAACCAAAATGAATTTGACAAAACTCCGGGAGGCAGTGGAGGATAGGAAGGCCTGGTGAGCTCTGGTCCATGGGGTCACGAAGAGTCGGACACGACTGAACGACTGAACAACAACAAAACATTTTAACCACTGTGCCATCAGGCTCCTCAAATACACTGCACTGGCTGTTATGATCAGAAAGACAAACCTCCTTTTAACCAGCATAAATATGAACTTGTTAGTTATTAAAATGCAATCATTGGTAATCAACAACTTTTGATAGGTGCATTGCTTTCTTAATTATTGTCTGTAGTGAGATTTGTAATTTTTGCAAGTGTTCATATTTCCCTGAGCAAACTGCTGTCTTTCTTTTTTTCCTCATTGGCTCCCTTTCAGCTCTCTTTGCACCCAACCATATGGTATTCACTTAATATCTATAACAGTGGTGGTGAACCTTAGACACGCCAGATCTTTTGGACCACAACATAGAGAATTCCAAGCCTGTATTGTCAAAAAAGAAATGAATGTGGGAGCTGTGGTCCAAAACATCTGGAGTGCCACAGGTTCGCCACCACTGATCTATGATTTGTGAGAGGCTTGGATGATTTTTTTATTTTTTACTTTTTTTGGTTTTGTGAAAGGGGAGAAGCAGATTTGCTCACATACTCAAAATCTGGAGCAGTGGTTCTTGGACTAAAATTCCCAGAAGCCCTCAGCTCTAGCTGTGATGGCCAGGATTTCTGGGAGCTTTAGTCCAGGAACATCTGGAGACCCAGTGTTGGGAAACACTGATCTAGAGTCTGTAAACATCTCATATTAAAGTAAAAGTGGTTGCTAACTATTATTCATCATTGAAAAATAAATGGGCATTTAAATTTATTAAATGTAGCATTTTAGCTATTTTATACTAGAGCTGGCAGTGGTTTTCAAAATTGGTCATTATGCATAATCATAGCAAGATTACATTATCTGTTGCTATTAAGTAATCCATTTGGATTACGCAGTGTGCACAACTTTATTTATTTATTTATTTATTTATTTGGCTTTTATGCTGCCCATCTAGCAAACAGCTACTCTGGATGGTGTACAGGCAGGTCAATGCAACAAAACAGAACAAACGATGAAAAAAATAAATCGCACATATAATACGTGGAATAACATCACAATTTAAGTAAATCAAATCTCATTACATTATAGGTTGTTAACAGTCAAGGAAGAGGCAGGAAATTAATGTGGAGAAAAATATAAGAATGCAAACCAGTCTCAAAAAGAGATCATAGTCTGGGGAAAGCTTGTTGGAATAGCCAGGTTTTTAATGGGTGCTTTAAAGACTCCTAGGGAGGGGGCCACTGGGAGGGGGCAGCCACTGAGATGGCTCAGTTCCTTGTTGTGGTTCTCCGGGCCTCTTTTGGGACAGGCACCCTTAGATGCCTCACCTGGGAAGAACAAGTGACACGGCAGTTCTGTGTGGGAGAAGCCGCTCTTCCAAGTATGGAGGTCCTAAATTCTTGAGGGCTTTGTATGAAGTTTTTGTCATTTGAATCTTAGGAATACAGTGGGGAGAGGGGTGTGTGTTAAGTTTTTAATCCAGGTGGCCTCACAATTCTTCGTTGAGATTGTGGAACTCCCTGTTTCTGACAATCTGTCTGCATACAGTAATATTTTCAGAATGCTGGATTTTGGAGAGACAGGTCTGGGTGGCCCAGAATCATTTCTTGCACAAAAGAAATATGCTGCATGATAGGTAGATTGTTTTATTTTTTCATATTCTAATTCATTTTTTTACTGTTGGTGGAATCCTGAGGCTAGGGATTATATAAATAAATTATATAAATAACACCATTTATTTGTGTAGTATGTAAGTATAAATGTAAAATTTGAAACACAAATATTATTATTGGATCCAATGGTGTAAAAGGAAAAAAAGTAGGCCACTGGGTAAGATACTTTGGAAATCGGTGGATTTCATATTGTGGAACGAAGCAGATACAGTGGACCCTCATATAACAAACGGTTTGTATAACATAAAATCTGTACAGCATAAAAAATTCCGGAGATAGGGGAAATTTGCTTAACAGAATAGTCTGGGGTGAATCTGTACAACATAAAATGGTCGCAATTAGGGATTGCAGTAACCCCCCGCCTATTGCGGGGGTTAGGGACCCACCCCACCCACGATGCATGAAAATCCGCGATATGCGGAAGTGGGTGGGTGGGGGGCTGGGGCGGGGGAGGGCACTTGCGCGCGCCGCGATCGTACAAAGGTGCTTCCGCGGCCGAAGCGCCTTTGCAATCGCGCACCGCTTGCTCCAACCTCCCAGGAGGTCGGGGCGGGCGGCACGCGATTGGACAAAGGCTCTTCGGCCGCAGAGTCCAGCGCTGGGGCTCCGCAGCTGGAAGCGCCTTTGTAATCGCATGCCTCTTGCCCAGACCTCCTAGGAGGCGCGGGCGGGCGGTGTGCGATCCCCCCCTCTCAAGCCCTTTCCTGGTACCATGGTCCTGCGATATAGCGGGACCGCGGGTCCAGAACCGTGAAAGGGCAGGGGACCACTGTACTCTGTTTTCAATGCATTCCTTTGGGAAATTTGTATAAAGGAAATTTTGCTTAACATAATTTCATTTAGAACTAATTAATTCTTTATACAAGGTACCACTGTATATGTAGATGTAGACTTATACAGTATGTAGTCAGTTTCTGAAAGGTATCTCCCTGTTTCAGCCATATTCCTAGGCCTCTAGGCACTCAGTGAAGTCAGCTGAGCAATTTATGGCACTCTTATCTCATCGTGTGCAGAAGTTTTGACATTCCCAAACAAATCTGGACAGAAAGAGTGTCTTCCAGAGACCATCCTTAATGGCTCCTTATAACAAACATGTGTTGATCCATTCACATTCAACTGTGGTACAACAGTGTATGCTATCCTTTCCCAGGAATAGTTGACATTCCGGGGTCATTTTACAAATTAGAAGCTAAAAGTAATGAATCATAAATAAGACATTACTTGTAACTATTATCATTTTCTTAGTTAGAGAGACACAATAAGTTACAATTGTAGGTTGCTGAGGATGAACTTCATTACTTTACTGTGTAACTAGCTTCTACGTTTATTTTTTAGTTGTAGGATGTGGATGTAAGAGGAATATTACAAGATTCAAGTGCTGTATTTCTGTCTGAGTTGTGCCCCAGGAGGCTTTTAAAAAGGTAATTAAAGGCAACTATTGTTAGTTTTTGAGAATCAAGAAAGTAAAAGTTATTTCCAGAACACTGTAACTGTAACAATCTGTCTGGAAAATAGGTACTGGTAAATGCCTTCTGAAAGTAACTTCCTAAATTGAATACAGACAAATGGACATAGATTCTTGCAGTCCTTTGAATGTGCACATGTATTTAGTATAATGTGTGAACACTCCAATAACATACTTATTTCTTTGATTGCTAGGCCTTCTGGACTTCTTGCCAAACAGACTGAAATCCCTTGCTTTGTTATAAATGCAGAAGGCCTTTAACTGGTAATTAATCAATTCCAACTTGACTTCTCAAGCCTGCTCCAAGCCACCAGGCAGGAAAATCCCACGTAGAAGCAACTGGATGTTACACTGTTTGCCTTCTGCTTTCATAGCAGAGGAAGAGCAGTTTAGCCATTGCATACTATATGCGTGCTTTACTATTCAGCATATGTCAGTTGAGGATAACATGTTGTATATTTGAAAACATGATCACTGACTGCCAAGCCATATACAGTAACACATTGGTTTTTGACTGTGAAGATTCTCAGTCATCCAGGTGAGTTTATCTGGAAGTTGAGTCATGGCTACTGGACTTCTTTTTTGAGAGATAGAAATGTTTTGCTGTTCATCCAAACAGCTTCATAATTTGTTCCAGAAACATGCTTGTATACCAAAACACTCTTATATCAAAGCAGATTTCCCATAAGAAATAATGGAAACTCAGATTATTTGTTGTGGGGTCCCATAGTCCACATACTATATACACAAAATGGCAACACTCACAAAAGAAGTTGGCTAGACGTCCACATCCATACCATGTTTTAGGTACCTGGCTGCAGACTCTGCTCTGCTTGGGACTAACAAAAGGATTTTACTCTTCGAGATTTGTGAGAGGTAGCCGTGTTAGTCTGTGCAAGAATTCCAGGCAAAATAAAATAAAAGACAAAAACATGCACCACCTTAATGACTAACTATTCTATTTTAATGAAGTGGGTCCCAACCTTTGGGGGGACCCCTTTGGGGGTCGAATGAGCATTTCACAGGGATCGCCATGAGCCAGTGAAGAAAAAGGCACAAACGGCTTGGGTGTGGAGGAGGAGGGGGAGGAAGGGGGGAAAGAGTGAGTTACAGCTTGATAGGTTGGAGGGGATGTCAGTCAATGGCACCGGAGGCTGTAATTGTCCGAGGGTGCCTGTGGAGGGAAGTTCTCTATTGCATCTGCGGCAGTGGATTGCCTGCCAAAGGGTGCTTGTGGTCTCTTCTGAGCAGGGCAAAAGGGGTCAATGAGGACCTGTATTAAAGGGTTGCACCATTAAGAAGGTTGGGAACCACTGTTTCAATGTAAGCTTTCGTGAACACGTCCACTTCCATGTCTATTTTTTTTTCCAATTTAAGTAATTTTATTGGGTTTTGGGGGGGGACGAAGGGGGGAGGGGGAGGGGGGGGAGGGGGAGGGGGAGGGGGAGGGAATACACTATAAAAATTACATTAAGTATATCAAGCCAAAATAATGGTTTAACATATTAACAAATCACCAAATAATATCACAATACTAATAAGTTTGTTACTTCTTGCCATCTTTTCCGGGAAATCTCATCGTAGTCTCCCTTTAGAAAACCGGAGAGTCTGTCGATTTCAATACATTCTCTTATCTTTTTGTGGAAGTTTCTCTCTGTTGGCACTTCTGGTTGTTTCCAAAATTTTGCCTACAATATCCTTGCTGCAACTATTACATGATGAAGTACATATTTCTGGTCATATGAGATATTAATATCTACTATATTTAATAGAAAAAATTCTGGTCTAAGCTCTAACTTAATCTTCAAATATCTTTCTAAAAATAATTTTACCATTATCCAATATGCCTTTGCCACTTTACATGTCCACCACATATGGTAAAAGGTACCACTGTCATGTTTACATTTCCAACATTTGGGTGAGCAATTATACATCTTAGATAAACGGTGGTGGTGGTGGGAAATGCCATCTATAAAACATCTTGTAACAATTTTCCTTAAAGGCTATAGATTTAAAGAGTTTAACAGTATTCCACAAAGAGTCCCGTTTTTCCATTTCCATGTCTATATGTCTGTATGTCTACTATATGTCTGAAGAAGTGGACATGTCCATGAAAATGTTCATTAAAATATAATAGTCTTTAAGGTGCCACATGTTTTTGTCTTTTATTTGTCTTTGTTTTGATTTTTGCCAGGATTTTACTCTGTGTTGTTAATGTGACAATAATAAAATGCAATTTGTAGCTATAGACACACTTGACTAGCTACTGCATGAATAGAAATGGTTTGAAAAATAAAAAAGGATGCTGAAAACAAAATACTGTAAATAAAAATATAAAGAAAAATAAAACAAACCCCTAACCTGCACTCCCCTGGTGCAAGGCAAACCTTAGTTCCTCTCTCCTCCCTCTACTGAGATGGAACATTCCAGACAATTGCCCACAATCCAGCAGGGGGTGCCACCATTGGCTCCCTTGTGATCATGTGACCTGCTCCTGTTACTTGTATTGCAAGTCATTGCTTGTTGATCAAGGCAAAAATTAGAAGAAATGTTTGCTTGCCTTGCAAAATGCTATTGCATCAAGTTGCTCTTAAACCAAGGTATTCCATGTACTTCAATAGTAGAACAAAATCATGTTGAATTTTTATGCTGGAGCTATGCAGTTGCCATAAATCTTGGTGCTGATTCTCCAGGTTAAGTCACATGACTCCATGTACAACAGGACATTCTTAAATATGTGGCAATTTGCAAACAAGCTCTCTTGGAATTACACTATGGTCAGTGGATATGAATAGCTGCCTAGATGCCTTAAGTACATCCGATCTCGACTGATTTCGGAAGCTAAGCAGGGTCGGTCCTGGTTAGTACAGTGGAACCTTGACTTACATACTGCTTGACTTACATCATATTTGACTTGCAGCAAGAAGGGGCCTGTTTGACTTGAGTTGCAGGCTTTGACTTACATCTCGGAGCCCGGGCACAAGGCACCGGAATTGGCCGGCAGCCACAACCCAGCATCGCGGCTGCCGCCTCCCAACTGCTCCTGCCTTCTTCCCCTCCTCCGGCAGCGGCAGCAGCAGCGGCGGCTTCGGCAAGGCCAGCTCAGAGCACCTGGAGCTGGTCCTCGGCCTCACCGAAGCCGCCGCTGCTGCCGGAGGAGAAGAAGGGCGGGGAGCTCGGGGCTGGCCTCGCTGGTTAGACAGTCGACTCAGTCTTGTAAAAAATCTGGCTGCAGAAGTCTGGTCCACAATGGAAGCATTTTAGTTGGGGAGCTGTACAGTTATGGGACTCTAATGGTAAGCATAGGGTTGTTCAGAACTTGGAATGTCAGGTTAAAAATCAGTAAAACTTAAATGTTAGACATTGTTGCTATGAACATTAAAAAGTGGAGGCATATAACTTGTGGACTATAATTCCACCGCCTCCTCCTCTCTTTGAAGAGACATTTCATTTACATCCCCAGAAGGAATCTCCTATCCCAGTCAAATTTGTGTTAAATTGCTGTTTTCGGGGGTCTTTTTCATCATCTGGAACGGATTAATCCGCTTTCCCATTACTTTCTATGGGAAACGTTCGTTTGACTTAAGTCATGTTTGACTTAAGTCTAGACCACTGGAACGGATTAATGACGTAAGTCAAGGTTCCACTGTACTTGGATGGGGGACCACAAGGGAATACCAGGTGCTGTAGGCGCCTGGAGTAGGAACTTGCAAATCACTCCAGTATTCCTGCCAAGAAAACTCCATGGACATGGAGTCACGAAGAGTCGGTCACGACTGTTACGATGCAACACACGCACAGTGGATATAAATAATAGGTCTCATGGCCATAGTAGCTTTAAAAGTGCCAGCAGACTGGTGGTGATTCCTGTTGCAACAGACTGGCATAGTTACCTTTTGGAAAGTTCAGTGAGGTATGTCTCCAGTCAGAGATGAGTTGTTGTGTTTGCTAGGATTTTTCATAGAATTGTAGATTTGAAAGGCATTAAATCCCTGCCTTGAAGCAAGATTATCCATCCAAAGATGAATTGTAGTGTGCCACAAGCAGAAGGCATAGATAAAGTGGCTTCCAGAGCAAATGGCATGAAGTGAGCCAAGCCACACTTGTTAAGGTTTAATCAGTTGAATACATCTGGAAAAAATATTTGTGGATTATGAAAGAAGAATCTGGCATTGCCCATGGTGCCTGGAGTCAATTCAAGGTAGTGTTCTCAAAGCAAGAGATGACACTGATTTTGGCTGCTGTTTGCAGTCAGGTTTTCAAAGTAGTTGACCAATTCTCCTAACATTCTGTTGTTGGGTGCTTTTGATACATGTTTAAAAAAGAAATAACAAGAAAAATCCTTGTTATACTGTACTTAAGCTGTAATATGTTGCTATGCATCTATCGCTCTTGTACATGTTGATGGGGGTGAACCAGCTTGCTGCATTCAATCTGTGGCATGCTAGTTTTATAAGCTAAGTAGTCTACTCCCCCGGCCTGTATGCACCCTATGCATATTGCTGGAGCTTTTGCTATTACTGTATTACTGTCTAGGTCACTACTAAGTTTTCAACCAAGATGCCTTGTTGATGTAATTGCGGTATGCATATATGTTGCAGCAATAGGGAATCAGCTTCAGTGTGATAATGGATAAATGGTGAAGAGGTCCTCCTCAGATGTAGTAGCTTCTCAGAGTATCTGGCCCCATATCCTCCATGTGGGTTGTACAGAAGCATGATGATAGAGTACCATAGAGAAGATGGCTAGGAGGCCTGCGTCACAGCTTTTTTGGATAAGAAAGTCTAGGAAGAATGTGTTTGGCTGATGATGATCTGTAAATTTTTTCCTTCCTGTGTACTTTACTGAAAATTGGTGTTCCGTGATGGTTTCTTGTTTTAAGGTCAAAATTCATAAGTTTTTTTCCTGCTGACTTGAGTGCTGTACTGAAAAAGTATTTTAAAAATTATTTTTGCTTTAGGTTTTCTTGTGTTTCTGCTGTTCTTTGATTTCCCTCTTTTCCTATTGTAGGGTTGTACAGTCTGCCCTTTGTATGCATTTTATTTTGCTCTTTCAATGAATCTTACAGGCTTCTGTTGATATATACCTTTGATCAGTTTTCCAGGAAAAAAACACTGCATACAGCTATCCTCCATCAACATCTGCCTGGCGGGGGGGGGGGTGGACTGCCCTGTGCAAATAAAGTGCATTTAAAAGACTCTACGTTTCAGAACTTTGCAAATTGATACAGGAATATTGTTGTACAGAGTTGGCACACAGAAGCTCAGTGGATGCAGGGATATTGTAGAAATTCAGCGTGTTGCTCCCTTACAGAGAGGGGACATGGAGAAATTCCCATTAGCTGCTGTGTTGTCCTTTTCAACCATTGTCTCCTTCCTGCCTGAATTGAAGAATGGTCACTTAGTACTTTGTTAGGGAAAAAAAAGAAACATTTCAGATTTTTTGACCTCCATGTTTGATGTTCCTTTTCTTCTCCTCTTTCTCTGGGGGAAAAATGTTTCTTTCCTTGGGCATTGTGGGAGAATCTTCCCCTCTGCAGGGGATTGTGGGAACCATTCTGGCCTCACTTATCACCAGTGACAAATCAATGGCAGGCTTCAGAAAGCAGGGCCCCAGGATTCCAGCTCAGTCCAGCCTGGGAGCAGTGGGAGGCTTCCCTGATGGATAAAAGGCTCCTTGCAGCTCTGACTTGTTGCCTTAAATCTTAATGGGGGAAACCTTTTCACTCCCTTTAAAAGCAGTACTCCCCTCCCATCTCAATTTGTCTTGAGAAGGGTGGTGGTTCTGGGGGTAGTGCACTAAAGAGGGAGAATGGAAATGGTAGATGTGTGTGGTGATGTGGGGGAGGGTTTAGGTTTGTAATGTGTGGTGTTTTTTTCCTGTATCTTTTTCACAATGGTCTGGCCAGTCCATGCAGAGCCAGACTCACAAAGCCTCCCTGAAGCAGCTGGAATCCCGCAGGGCTACCCACAGGGCCTGTTTTCCTGTGTGTACTCTAATCAACAATACAGTGAGACTCAGCAACAAACTCCAGCTTTGGGCAAATATTTCTACAGTTTTTCCGTAATGGCTCTTTTGTGGGGAGTACGGTAGTGCTGGTAATGAGGAAGGGTGTGTGTGTGTGTGTGTGTGTGTGTGTGTGTGTGTGTGTGTGTGTGTGTGTGTGTGTGTGTGTGTGTGTGTGTGTGTTCAGGGAAAAAGATAAATAGTTGAAATGGAGTGCTGTTCCTTCCCTCGCAACAATATTTGGGCTTTGACACTGTTTAATTTTGATAGCCTAAATTTTGGACTACCTACTGTGCCTTTTTATGAATCTGCCATAGATGGCTACACAGACTTTGTGTTTATAACCACATATAACTTTGTGTTTATATCTCTCCTTGTGTGAGTGCATTGACTCTATGTTATCAACTGTTAGATTTAATGTTGCTTTATAATGCTTTAAGATGCTCCTCAATACCCTGTTTCTCAAACTGATTGTGTCCTAATTGTAATGGACTGTACAGTCTCCAGGTAGTCCTCCCAAGCCATGGAGGGTTTTACCCAGGACCTAAGCTGCCTTGGGTCCTTTTCCAAGGAGAAAGGCGCCGGAGAAGATTCAAGGGCAACCCCATGTAGAGAGCGTAAAAATACTCAAAAATAAATAAATAATAAATAGTCCTTAATTCTGAATACAAGAAACTGTCATGTTTGAAAGCTAGGAGAACTATATTGAGAATTGTAGCCTGCAATGCTTTCCTAAGCATTCCTTAGCACATGTACAGAGGAATTCTTGAGTAAAAGCAAAGCAAAGTGTTCTGCTTATATACCACCCCTACCACTTCAAGTAGTCTCTGGGCGGTTTACAGTTTTAATTACAGTGTGCAGGCTACACATCCCCCCCCCAAGCAAGCTGGGTACTCATTTTACCGATCTCGGAAGGATGGAAGGCTGAGTCAACCATCAGCCTGCTACCTGGGATTGAACCCCAGCTCATGAGCACAGTTTTACCTGCAGTACAGGCATTTAACCACTGTGCCACGAAGACTACACCGTATGGACTACACGTGGTCAGTGTAAAACTCTTGTTTTGGTTTCTGAAGTTGTGTTCAAAAGAATCTTGTACAACAGTGACATACATACATTTTTATTTGCCCCCCGGGGTGGTGGTTAAGAAGCTGGAAATCAAAGCACAAACCACTGCAGGAGTTTTTCTGTATTTTCAAAATGATTGTAGATGGCTGGCACAAGATAATTCTGGTTTCTCTTGCATTTCAAGAAAATCATAAATGGGGACTGGGTGTCTGCTCATTGCACATAGTGTGTCCTGAAGGGTGATGTGTTTTGTTTTCTAAGTACTGTAGTGAGTTGAAGATGCAAACTAAAGAGTGTCTTTTGTAACAGATAAAGAAAGCAGGAAAAAGTCAAAGTCACAATTGTAGAAAAGTTCTGCTTCCTTTTTTAATTTGGTGTCTCAGCTCTAGAAGTTAAAGCAAGTCTGTGTTGCTTAGAGAATGCACACACACACACACACACACACACAATATAACAAATAATTATGTTAGCAAGAACTCTTAGATATGAGTATGGAGACTGGGGTTGGATAGCTAAGGCTGCAGATCCAGATTTTGGGAGTTCGATTCCCTGCTGTGCCTTCTTGATGATCTATAACAGTGGTGGTGAACCTTCGGCACTACCTGGTGTTTTGGACCATAACTCCTAGAATTCCAAGCCTAGATTGCCAATGACAAAGGACTGTGGAAGTTGTGGTTCAAAACCATTTGGAGTGCCGAAGGTTCACCACCACTGATCTATTGGGTCCCTTCCGTCTGCATTTCTAAGATTGTTGTCAGTGAAGAAATGGAAGATGGCGCAAACAAAGGATTAAAAATAGTGTACAGTTATGTTTAACTGGACATGGACATGGGGTCATAGAGAGTCGGTCACAAGTGTAATGACACAACACATGTTTAACTTTAAACTCACAGGATGTTATGTGGAGCACTTCTGAATTCATAGATTAAGAGGCATACATGGTTCTGCTGCCACCATGGGATTCGTTTTACTGTTACAACTAATTTTTAGATGGCTTCAGTATTGCAGAATAGTAGAGAGCATAGCTTACATCTTTGTTAATGGCTTCTCTGAAAATAACATTAAAGAAAAAAAAATTATCAAAGGAGTGCCATACATCCAAATAAGGCCATATAATTTGGTTCAGATGTGTGGTTGACTTAAGGCAATTCAGGCTTTGTTTTTAAAGGCTGAAACTTGGAAGCTTTCCATTTAAAAAGTAATTCATTGTGTAACGTTGAGATCAAAAATGTATTTTCTTTGGCAAACAAAAGAAAAAATGGAGCAAAGTATCTCTGTACAGCTTTTGGATGAGTGGCACATTGATATATGTCATATTTTCTTATTCTATTTGTTAGATAAACAAATGCAACCCTAAGTGGTAAGTCACTCTAGTGGTTCAGAAACCCTTTTTAGAAATTAAAAGGGAATTTTCCTGCTTTGACTCCCATCTGTAAAATCAGATGAAGCAGCTTCTCCTTAGAAGCCCTTGAACACAGTTTCCACTGCAACACATAGCTAGAAATTTGGCAGTCTCTTTATAAGTTCACTGAAGGCTGCCATTTGGAAAGCTTATGCTTGCAAAACAGAAGGATTGATATTTTAAGATGATGACTTCTATTTTTATAATTCAAAACAAATAAAACAATATCTTTTTGCAGTTCTTATTCCAAGAAATTGCACATGTATGGGATATCAGTGTCCTATTTGCCAGTCTGGTTCCAAGGAGATCTGGTGGGCTAAACACTGTGAGTTTATATAGGCAGCTAGCCACTTTGTTCCATCTGTATATGTTGAAAGCAGAGGGAAGCACAACTCATTTATTTTTATCATAGTGTGTGTAGGGGTCAGGCTAGCATACATACAGAGTTTACCTGAATTACACCAATAAATCCTAGAGGGAGATTAATTTAAGAAAACCATTTTGAAAAAGGAATTGGACAATTAATATGTTGGGATGGAAAAAAGTTCTCTCTGCCTGTCCTATTGTTTTCTCTTGGGATTCCCTGCATATGTACTGCTCACCTATTTTGACATAATTCCTATAGCTATCTGTAGGCTAGGCTTACTTTATTTCTAAAATATTTGATGGTAGCAGATGGACACAGAGACAATTGCAAATGATAACTGCCTTGGCACATTGGTATAGTACAGTGATGGCGAACCTTTTAGAGACCGAGTGCCCAAACTGCGATTCAAAACCCACTAATTTTTTTGCAAAGGGCCAATTCAGCAATTTAACCTGACTACAGGTGGCTGTGAAGGGGAGATGTCGGGTGCCCACAGAAAGGGTCCCGAGTGCCACCTTTGGCACCCGTGCCATAGGTTCGCCAACACTGGTGTAGTATATTACTTTATCTTAATTTTAATGTTTCTTGTTTTAATAGTATTGTATTTTAAGCTTCTAAGTCCTCCAGAAACTGCTGCCATGGCCAGTACTGCTCCTGTAAGAAACTTGGCAGAATTTTCCATCTCAGGTTCTAAGATAATGCTATTATATGCTCTGAGGTTGCCAGCAAACCTGTGTGACTTCAAATCTATACCGCTCAAGACCTTTCTCACCTTCAGATTTCTGGATTTATGTCAGACGAGTAATTTCCACTTGGGTATTGCTAATTAATGGTATGTCAGTTTCTAAGAAATCCGTCAGCATCTACGGTTCAATTTTAGAGGAGAGCTAGCCTATCTGGATTAGGTTAACAGCAGGAGGAAGAAGATCAGGTGGGGAGTTTGACAGTGATTTAGTGTTTCCCTCCCAGCTTCCCCATTTGCCAAGCTTCCCCATTTGTCAAAGTCCTCTACTTGAGACGTATGTACCTAAGTGTTGAACCCCTGGGAATACTTGGGAGACATGTGCTCCAGCCACCATACAGACTACCTATTTCTGATGGAGCCAGTTGAGTGTTACCATTTTTTATTCTGGGGTCTTGGGATCTTTGAAAACGTATTTAGCATTTCAATATTTATGAGAAAGCACCCCCCCCCAGTTTTGGAGCTCAGTGGCTGTCATCACAAGAGTGGGCCTATTTTGATTAGTGTCTGAGCCAGTGTAATAAGGATTATACTGGTGATGGTCCAAAGATGGGAGAGGTTATTACGACTTCTTTTGTCGTGGCCTGACCAGTATGTAGGTAGGTTTACACCTCTATGGTTCAAGCTGCCACAGAGGTAGGAGGCTTATCTCAAGGTTTTATCCCTGAAGAAGGATGAATGTCTTAGAATGTTTTATAGGGTTCATCAAATTTATTTCCTGCGATTGGCCTGGGGAAGGTGACAAAATTTTCTCTTAAACCTTTTCCCAAGACCTAAAGGCAAAATATCAAATTCTTCCCTTGAGAATTTTAGCACCACACAGAAACCTTGCGAGGCAGCTTTGGAAGAGAGATAGCAGCTGTTTCCAAATCAAAATTTGAGTTTTATGGTTGAATATGGATTTAGACCTTGGTCTCACAGGATGTAATCCTATTCTGACCATTTATCTGTCATGGACAGATGAGGAATCAGGGAACTTTTAAGTTGTTGGTCTGCATCTTGCAACACCTAGATCGCAGGCTCCATGGCCTGCAGATCGCGCGCCTGGTCACAGTCCTCCCCACTGGAGGGAAATGCGTTTTAATTTTGCTTAAATCATAAAAATCATTTCTGATTTTCTATCTTGGACATACATTAGCAGATGCAGCCTGAAGCAGAGCAGTGCCTTCTTCTTCTGCTCTCCTTTTTCGTGATGCATGCGTGCCTGTTGTGCACATTGTAACACAATAGTGGTGCTATTTTTTTCCTGTCTAGGCCATCAATTCAAATAAAAATAAAAACTTGAAGGCTCATCATCTGGGGTTCTTTTCTCCCCCCCTCCCCCACTTCCTGCCATTACCAAGGCCTTTCCAACCTTATCTTATTTACAGGATCTCTCGCTACCACACTAGCCTTCTTTTTTCCTACTATCCCTCTAGGGAGGAGAAGCACTACCACGGGTTATCTAACCTGGCACATAGGTGATCCTCCTCCTGACTACAGGACATCCGTTTTCCTGCTGTAAGAAAACGAAGACAATGAAGTTGCAGAAAATAATTTGATCAAATGGAGACTTGAGCTCATAGAAAGGCCTTCTGAAGTGGGGATGATGGTGGCAAAGTGTTGATATTTTGCTGGCAATGTTATTTTAAGACAGCGTCATCCAATGCAAGTTTTTCTGGCGAGAGGGTTTTGTTGGATTTCAAGAAGAGGGTGCAGAGTACTTGGGCTGGCAGTGACACACTTGGGAAGCAGTTCTGTGGTGAAATTGCTTGCATATGCTTCAGCTTAGCTACGGCTTTGAATATATTTCCTGTCCAAGGAGTGGTGATATCCTGTTTTGTGTGAATTTCAGCTGCACACATCTCCCTGTTGCTTTGAGTTCCCTTCAGCTATTCAGCATACAGCCCGTACTCTTTCTTGATCCTTGTCCGGCTTGGCTTTGCAAGCCTAGGATAATGGCTTGGTTTTGTAAGCACAGTAAACGCTGTCATTTAGAGGGGACTGTTGCCTGCCCTCTTAAAACGCTGTGGTTAGACCACTCCTAAAATACAGGTGAAACTTGAAATATTAGAATATCATGCAAATGTTCATTTATTTCAGTACGTCAGCTCAAAGGGTGAAACTGATATATGAGATAGACTCATCACATGTGTGCCCGAATCATCACAATTATACCAAAATAAGGCTTGATATATCTCGCTTTGCACATAATTTGGAACAAGCCTTCTCTGGACTATCTCTCTACACCTGGGAAATCTCAGAGCAGTTTCAGATATTGTCACTTAACAAGTACTGTTATCAGGCCAGATTATGTTGATTGTGAACTATTCAGGTGCAGTATTGCCTCAGGAGATTCTCTGTCATTCTGGTGAGGTTATCAGGGAGTTGAGTCATGGCAACTGGACTTCTTTTCTGGATCAAAACATTTTCCTACTAATCCAGGTAGCTTCTTTGGTCTGAGTAAAGTTGGAAGCCTCCCACCAGCTTTTGTCAGACTGAAGAAGCTACTTGCATGAGTAGACTCTGTGGTTGGCATCTTCAGAGGGCAACAAGCCCAGGGAACCGGGAGTTATCGCTGTGCTCTGGGGTACAGAGTGAGTGAGACTAGGTTTTTTCAGTTGTGGGAAAGAGGAAACTTGTTATATGCAGGAAAATAGGTGTTAGTCTTTGTGATGAAGGGATCAAGAAGTTTCAATGCAATCAGGAATACCAACTGTCCTTGATGGGTGTCATTACCTGTTCTATTGTGGAAACTGATCACTTTTGCTTGTGGCTGGGTGGGAATCAATGAGCTTTGACCTTTTGCACTCTGCAGCTTTTAATACTGGAAGCCAGGTGTTGTTGATTTTTAGATTTTCTTCTTTTTTGTTAAAATTGTGCTTATGTTTGTGGATTTCAATGGCTTCCCTGTATAGTCTGACATAGTGATTGGTAGTACGCTCTGAAGATGCCAGCCACAGTCTGGCAAAACCTCAGGAGGAAAAACTTCCAGAACATGGCCAAACAGCCCGAAAAACTCACAACAACGATCAGATCCCGGCCATGAAAGCCTTCGAGAATACACCAGGGTTTTTGATTATTTGAATAAACCACTTTTTATTTAAAATGTGATGTAAATCAATTTGATTTTTTAAAAAAAAATCAATAATTTTATCCACTTTTAAAAGCAGGAAGTGTAGAAACAAGATTATAGATGAATATTATGAAGAGAAAAAAATATTTTCCAAAGAAGAATATACATTTAATATTAACAACAAAGAAGTAAAAGACAAAGAAGGACCTTGCCAGTGCACAAAGCCCACTAAGTGGACTGGACAGCTGGAGAGAGGGAGGAGGGGGGATTGGAAACATCTGGGCAGTGGTGACTCATATGAAGCACAAAATGCCCATCTCTAGTTTTGAACTAAGGTTTGTGAACGAGTCACCATTGGAAACCATGATCTGGTGGCTTAGTTTAGTTAGATCATAGTTGGTCCTTGTCCAGTGTATATATAATTATTGGTCATTTTAAAAATAGAAATGGAGGGTTCTAAGCTCATGGCTACACAGAGAGGTTTGATAACTTAGCTTGATGATCACAGACTGATCTGTGTGGTGCTAAATAGAGGCTTAGTATTGTCTGAAATATCTCTTAAATTTTCTTGCAGCCGATCTTCTTGAAATCTGCTGCAATATTGTTTTTCTTGTGTAATGAATAGGAACCTGCCCACTTCTCTACCATATGATGGACATATATACCGCATATACTCGAGTATAAGTTGACCCGACTATAAGTTGGGGCCCCTAATTTAAACCCAAAAAACTGGGAAATGCAGCAGGGCCTGGCAACTCCTCCTCTGTGAGCTGTGTGTGTGTGTGTGTGATGTTTAAAATGACTTTTAGACACCAAGGCAAGTGCTTGAGTTGGTGGCTAAAAGTCATTTTAAACATGGGGGGGGGTCAGGAGAAGTGGCGCACAATGTTTAAAATGACTTTTAGCCAGCAACCCAAACTTGCCTCAGTGGCTAAAAGTATTGACCCAAATATAAGCCGAGGACCCCTTTTTTCAGCCCAAAATTAGGGCTGAAAAACAAGGCTTATATTCAAGTATATACAGTAATACAGTATTAGAATGGTGTCTTCAATATCTGTTGCCTTCATTGCTTGTCTGTATATAGCAGTGGTGGGTACCTTCGGCACTCCAGATGTTTTGGACCACAACTCCCACAGTCCTTTGTCACTGGCAGTCTAGGCTTGGAATTCTGGAAGTTGTGGTCCAAAACATCTGGAGTGCTGAAGGTTCACCACCACTGGTATAAAATGTCTTCCCAGCCCTGAAAGGCATCTAGACAGACATCAAAACTTGGACATAGCTGTGAGGCACCCAAACAAGCTGCAGTGACAGTGCTTAAAAACAATTATAGGAGGAAAATACCTCTAATCTATAATAATAATCTAAGAAATCATTTCTTGGTCCTAGACTAAGGATGTGTGTGTGTGTGTGTTGTGTCGTTACAGTCGTGACCGACTCTACGTGACTCTATGTCCATATCCTGTTTGAATTTACAGAAGCAACAGGCTTTTGAGGGTAGGGAAATCTTGATAAAATGAGTTGTTGTGACAAGGAAAGATAATTTTATGCTAATATTCTCTCCTATTTTTCCTTTGCATCTTCTCTCAGCTGCTTTATTCATTTGTGTAGTCTGCTGTTCATTAAAAATAAGGCAGGATGCCTTGAAGAAATCCGTGATTATATATTTATTTCCCCTTTTTTAAAATCACATGCAAAGCTGCCCAAGTTTTTAATCCCTCTACATTTCAGATACTAGAGGTAGGACTTTTTGCTCTCTATAGTAATTAGGTATTTGTATTATATTATTAAACAGATGCCAAACATACAGATAAAATGTTGTGTGAACAGTATGTTTGTGTGCCGCTGACAGTGTGAGCATCCAAATTTTTTAAATTATTTTCAACAACTTTAATAGATTCAGAAGCATCAATATATATAAATATTTATATTTTTATGTTTAAAATATCAATATAAATGTTGCAGTGTTACAATTATGGATGTTTCATGTCAATGGTGAGCATGTGAGATAGTCAGCACATTTGAGTTCAGGTGATATTTGTTTCTAGAACCATAATGTTGGAAAACTGACTGAGTAGCGTAGGTGATTAAGGATCAATTGGCAGAGCCAGCAGTCAGGAGTTTGATTCCCCACTGAACCAGCCTGCATTGCCTTGGGCAAGCTACACAAAGAAAGGAATGGTAAACCACTTCTGAGTATTTTCTGGCAAGGCTCAAAGTAACTCTGAAAGGGGTTAATGACACATTTATAATAATAATAATAATAATAATAATAATAATAATAATAATAATAATAATAATAATAATAATAATAATAATAATAATAATAATAATAATAAACAACCAATACATCACATAGTCCTAAACGCTTGGGAAGCGTTTGACTACTGTTTTGTAATACAAATTCCAGCGTAGTTATCTTGTTTGCCGAATGATGATGATGATGATAATAATAATAGTCATTTCCATCATCAAATCATTAGTTATTGTTGCTGGCGGTTGAAAAGATCAAAAGACAAGGATTATTTTCATATCAAGTGCCCATGGTTTTTCTCTTGTGTTCTCTTCTGTAAATAACAGCAGATATATAAATGTCTTCTCTTAGCCTACTTGTCTACCCTTACGATTGCTCCCCTAGTAAATATATGAGCTGCTTAGCATTCTCCATCTTTGCACTTTCTGGATCTTTGGGGGAAGAAGCCCCACAGCCAGTAGTCTTGAGGCTGGGAGCCGTGCAACTAACACGGAGTAAGTCTCCGTAAAATAAAATAAAATAAAACTTTATTACTTTCAGAAGCAGGAGATCCTAAGGCATTACAACTAGTACAGAGGGAGGGACTCCCAGAACAACGGCAAATATGCCCTTCTGTAAGGCCTATAGTGGAAGATTCCAAAGTAAGCATCTCCTTATGTGCAAAAATATGGTACATACATTAACTGGGGATACCATGTGAACAAGATATCCTTACCCGATAGGTCATAAGGAGCATTGCATGTCTCTCTGCTAGGGTCTCAGAGTGTAGGAATCACTCGCTATCAGGAATATATCTGTGAAGATTCTCAGTCATCCAGGTGAGTTTATCTGGAAGTTGAGTCATGGCAACTTGATTTATTTTTCTTCAAGAAGATCATGACCAGGAAGTGTTTATCAGTTGATAAACCTTGGTGTACATGACCTCCTAGAAAGAGGCGGTATCTCTGCACTCAGTACAACTCTCATTCTGGATTACTCAGTGGTTTAGACATCAGGCTGTGAGGCCAGAGGTTTGGATGAGAATTTGATTGTCTGCTTTGCCTCCTTGACCAGGATTGGACATGGTGATCTCATGTCTAATCGAGCTCTGCAGTTCTAAGATTATAGGGAAGATTATACAGTAGTTGTAGTTCCATCCTAATCAGTGGCCAGGATGATGGCAGTGGCGTTCAAAAACATCTTGGAGGGTGCTAAGTCAGGGGGTGCTGCTCTGGTAGTGTTTGAAGGGTGCTGGTGGAGAGGATCTGTGAGGATCTGTTACCCAGATTTGCACACATAATGTCTGTTTAGATTTTATATATAGATTAATCTATATACAGTGGTACCTTGTATAAAGGAATTAATTCATTCCAAATGAAATTATGTTAAGCAAATTTGCCTTTATACAAATTCCCATAGGAATGCATTGAAAACAGAGTAATCCCATTTTTATGTTGTACGGATTCTCCCCATAGGCGATTATGTTAAGCAAATTTCCGCTATCTCCGGAATTTTTTATGTTGTACAGATTTTATGTTATACAAACTGTTTGTTATACAAGGGTCCACTGTACTATATTGAAGCTGCAACCAGCAGTCTTCTTTCCTTCAAGCAGTTTTTGTTTTTCTATACTGCAACTTTTGCTGTTTTAAATAATCCGCTTAATAAGGCCTTTCTTTCTTGAAGGACTAATCACTGCTCATAACCACAAGAGGACATCTCCTTGTGGCTGCAGGCCGAGTCATTCTTGCTCCCTCCCACTTTTCCTGTTTAGTGCCGTTTTAGCTGAGCCCCTTGGTTGGAGGAGAGGACCACTGAACTGTTGGTCACTTGGTGCTTGTGTCCTACTTCCCTCTCCATTATCCAAAATGA
Source organism: Phrynocephalus forsythii (assembly GCA_029282475.1). Lineage (NCBI taxonomy): Eukaryota > Metazoa > Chordata > Lepidosauria > Squamata > Agamidae > Phrynocephalus > Phrynocephalus forsythii. The sequence continues at coordinate 137,250,235 of JAPFRF010000001.1, read as the reverse complement.
ATGGGAGGGAAAGGATGAAAGGCCACATGCCTCCAGACAAGGCAGCGCCAAGTATGATTTGGGATCCATGTTGATTTCCTCCAGGAAGCTGCCTCTCGGCAATTATAGTCCAAACTTCCTAAAGAAGAAAAGAGTTTTGTTCCCCCACGACCTTCACTCTTCAGCAAATTCTACACTCCCTCAAACAGGCGAACCAGTTGTGGAATGGAGCAGGTCAGCTGGGGCCTGAGAACTTGAGGGGGTTTCTTTCTAGGTTTTCTCCCTTCTGCTGCCCGTGGAGTGCAAGGAGGCGGGTTCTTGTTTCTTTCTTATTCTTATTAACGATAATAGTCATAGTAATAATAAGTAACAACAATAAAGAACCATGGAGAATATTTAAGAGCCTTGTTTTTGTTTTTGTGCATGTTGTATTCCTGCCAAGCTATTGGGCTCCTGCAAAACCCCTTCCCTATAAGGTGAAAGGGGAGAAGAAAGAACAAAACAAGTCTGGCAACAGGAGGAGATGAATAACACTGGCAGAGGCTATTGTTCGTTTTAATGCTGCGGCAGGGGCAGAGGGAAATGTTCACACGCCATTTTTGGGCATCCTGCTGGGCAAGCAAGGAAAGGGGCATTCCAGCTGGTCATGAGATTTGGCTGGCCAGATTGAGTTGGGCTGAATAGATAGATTTCTGTCCATTTAGTTCACGCTCTGTGTGGGTGGTTGTATGTGTGGGTGTGCGTTTAATAGTAAGCTCCTGATTCAGTCTATAGGAATCCAGTTAAAGAAGAATCTGAGGCCAACACAGATCACTGCGGACACAAAGCTGTCAGGCTATTAGGTGTATGATAACCAGGTTTTATCTCCTTGTAAGCTGTGTGGCTTGCTGTTGCCATATGCAACATTCTGTCACTCCCTGACTTATCAGTTCAAGCAGCTCTAGGATATTCCGAAAGACAGTGATGTTGTTAATTTTTGAAGAACCTTAATGGACAAGCAGCTGAGAGCAAAGCCTGGGACAGCCACGTCATCATTTAAAATCTATACCAGATTACCTAAATGTCCACAGTTGCTATCACTGCTGCACAGAGCATGGCCCTATTACTCTAGCTAAGCTAAAATGGTGGCTCTTTTTCCATTTGCTTTCATACTCTACCATCTTGAACAGATATATATGTAGTGCCCTCCAGATGTTTTGGACTACAGGTTCTACAATTCTGACTGTTGACCAAGCTGACTTGGGGGTGGAAGTGGTAGTCTGAAGCATCAAGCCCAAAGCAAGTTACCTTACTAGACATTGCCTAACTAGAATAAAACCATGGAGATTGGTCCTCATCAGCAAGTACTGGCCATTCCATCTCAAAGGAACTTCCTTATTCAGAAGCCTGTATACCTCTGGATATCAAATGCTAGGAACAAAAGAGAAGGCCACCACTAAAATGCTTTTGTCTGTGGACATACCTAGAAGAACGGGCAGTCCAGTGTTAGAAATGGAGCACTAGATTAGATAGAGTTAACCACATCCAGCAAGGGCATTCTTTTGAGGAACTAGGGAGAGTCTCTTGGGTTTGGGGAAGTCAGTGCAGGTCTCAAAAGTCTCAAATGCTTCCTTGATCATAGAAGCATAAGTTGGAAGGGGCCTACAAGGTCATCAAGTCCAACCTGTTGCTCGACAGACCAAGCAAAGCCAGGGGCGGGATTTGTTCAAAGTCTTTAAGCTGCCACATTTTTTGTCTTTTGTTTTGTATTATCTTCCTTGAATGTAAAGACTACTTGAAGAGTCATCACATTGAAATTTCCTTTGTAGGACAGGAATGTAACTAAATGTAAATGTAAATGTAAATGTAAATAAATAAATAAATAAATAAATAAATAAATAAATAAATAAATAAATAAATAAATAAATAAATAAATAAAATACAGAACAGAATTAGACTAGTGTTTATCAATTGAAAAACAAAAAAGATAACATAACTCCAAGCGGGAAGGAGAAAGGTTTGTTTGTTTGCTACCCTTCAGGAAGTGCCCAGATCTGCAGATGTCACCTGCAATGTGGGCATTTTTGCAAGCTAGGGAATGAATAGCTATGGTTGATTAATCTCCATTGTTCTTTCCTAGAATAAGAAAAATAACCAGCAGCTTGAATAAAGATGAGGAGCTTGCTTTTCCATGTCTTTCCTGTTTGTCTTATTTGTCTTTCTGTTCTGTCAGAGCAGCTTGTTAGTGAAGTGTCTGAAGGCTGCCAGATTCACGCCCTCTGCTTCTTCTGTCACTTGTTTAATGTGCTTTGCTTTAGCTTGTGTTTTTGAGAGGTACAGAGGATGATTTCATTGAAGTAGCAGGAGCTTTGTGAAAAGGCAATAGTGTGCTGCATAGACAGGGCAAGGGACAAAGGATGTTGACCCATCTCCTCTTTTGCTAATACTTACCAGCTTTTGAGATGGGAGTATGTGTAGGTGAAGGACAGAATCAAGGAAACACACTAAGCAATTTCTCTGGTCATTTTGTACTCCTTTGGGTCTTGCAAAAGACATCTCTTCCCACTGGCTTGAAAATATTTTCTGTTGAGAGGTGAAAAGAGCAGGACACAATTGAGAGGGAACAAAGGTTCTTTGTAGGTCTTTGGGAGAACTCTTAGTGGGGGTTTTCAATATCCAGTAAACATTTGGGAAAGGTGGGAAATTGCGGGGACAAACACTTGCTTTTCAAGTAAATGATGTTGCTTGTCTATGCTAGAAGCAGTTGGACTGCCGATTACTTCCCCACATGATAGGTCCTTCATCTGGTAATGAATGACCTTTTACATGTAGGAGGAGAAGTGAATGTTTAAGAGGTGTCTTGATCATGATCCCCATGATCGTCTCTTATACTTTATGAGAGGTTGCAGGCCTCCAGTGTGCAAATTTCTAAAGACCCGTGATGGCATAGCAATTATAATTTATTAATCTTAAAACCGCAAGGGACCTTATGGATCACCAAATCCAGTCCCTGTCAAGGAAGCAAACTGGGGAAGTCAAACTCATGATCTCTAGCACTGAAGCCAGATAGCTAAACTACCAAGCTATTCAGATTCTGGACAGATGATCCATCTGGGTTGGACTTTCAGAATGGAGGTTTTTTCAGGATGGATTTGTGTGATACAGAACTAATGGTTGAGATGGATGTTCGGGAGCATGAAGTTCACATGGCTACATGAATGATAACCCATTGAAATTTAAGGCTGTTCCACTTGGAGTAAAAGCTTTGTGCTTGAACAGGCAGGCACTGTCCAGTAAAAATCCATCGTAATAATTAAGACAATTTAATTAAAGCCATAGATCTAGCATGCAGGGTGAGAACATAAGTGAAAGTTTCTGACTATCGGTAGTCTCAGAAACTATTATGTTTAACATTGAGATGAAACTTCTAGTTCCTGTTGAAAGAATTATTGTTCAAAGATGTGCACTTGGAGCAGTCCGGACTTGAAGGGAGTACAAAATAGCTAGAGAACTTTTATGTATTTTAAGCATCACAAAAACCATGACATATACACACACATTGTTTTGTTTGCATGGGCTCTCTTGGAGACCATGACTTATTAGGGGAATCTGGCAGGCTTGGCCATTCCTTTGACCACTACTTCAATAGCTGGCCCCCTAAAAGAGAAATTGTAGTGGCTCCTTCTGCTCCTATTCCGCTCTCATGAAAGTCAATAACATGTGTTAGGCAGAAGGAAAGAACCCATTTTGTAAGCTGCAAGAAAATGCTACTTGACGACTTCATCACCACCTGGCAGTAATTTTTGAAATTGCTGCCCGGCAGCAGTTCCCCTTTTCGCCCTTCAGAGGACGGTCGGATGGATGGGTGTGTAAAGCTAATTGCTGTGCTTACCCCCTACCTCTCTGTACCATATGACATGCATCCTCTCCTTCTCTCCTTCTGCTTGTCTCTTAATTGCCATTTTAGGGCATTGACTCTAAATCCACCAACTCCAAAAACAGGTTGCAGTAAGACTCAAGAACCATCCTGCCGAGTCTCTAAAATGAAGTACTGTAAACTCAGTGTTACTGGTTGGCTAATGTAAGAGTGGTATGCAAATACTTTAGGTCAGGCATGTCCAAACTTCGGCCCTCCAGATGTTTTGGACTGCAATTCCCACAGTCCTTTGCCATTGGCAGGCTAAGCTTAAAATTCTGGGAGTTGTGGTCCAAAACATTAGGAGGGCTTTGGCCTGTTTTAGTTGTTTATCGTAACATGCACAGGCGTAAACAGCCTCATTTTAAGAGGGAAATTTTAGGGAAAAAATTAAATTTCACCCAGGGCGCGCTCTCCGGGCAAAGTTCACCAACTCCGGGCACTGCGAGGGGGAGACAGGAAGGGGGGCAGGGGGGCAGCCGTGGGGCGGGACACGGGCACAGAAGAGACAGAGGCTGAGCGAAGCCGCGGAGAGCATGAGGGAACCTCGGAGGAGGGGATGGGGGGGATCGAACCGGGTGTCCTCGCTCAGCTCCATCCATTCTTGGCCCGTTGGCAAGGCAAGGGAAGTGCGTGGGGGAGAATCTCCACCACGAAACTTTTGTTCCCCTTCTTCCCCATCATGGGACTGGCTGGCTGGCTGTGCTTTGGGACGGGGGGGTGGGGTGACTCCTGGTGGACATGACACAACATTCTCCGTCGGGTCCGCTGCGCCGAGGAGGAGCATGACTGGCGAGTGGAGTCACTTTCGCATATCCAGCCTCCCGACCGAGAACAGCCCGAGCCCAACACGAGACCCCCCACAACACCCCACCCCCCACGTCCCCGTGGGGAGCTCCCTCTAAGGCCCTGAGAAAGAAGAAAGGCGGGGATGCCCTTTGCCTGGCCGAGCCTCCCACGGTGCGCCCCCCCAACACCAACACCGCCGCCGCCGCCGCGCCGGCCTGAGTTCCAAACAAGGAGCAGGCGAGCGGGCAGCGCTGGTAACTGCGGAAAGCGGTGGCGGCGGCGGCGGCGGCAGCTCTCCGCCGCAGCCCCCTTGCATGTAGCAGCAGCAACAGCAGCAGCAGCAGCAGGAATCAGCAGGAGCCACGCACGCACCCCGCGGTCTCCCTTCCTCCTGGCTCGGTTCGGCTCTGCTCTGCTGCAGTTCCCGCCCGCCCACGCCCCCCTCCATCCCCGCCTTCCTCGATTGCTTTCCCTACCTTCTCCCTCGGACGAGGAGGCATGGTGTGTGGAGGAGGCGAGCGCTCCTGGGAAGATGAAGAAGACGCGCCCGCCCGCCCGCCATCCCTCCCTTCCTCGCTCTCGCTCTCGCTCTCTCTCCCACTGGCGCGCGCACACCCGGAGCCTCTGCTCAGGCAACGGAGGAGGATCGGCGGCACACTGGGGAGCATGGGGGAGCTTTTCAAGAAACTGCTCTCCTCCTCCTCCTCCTCCTCCCTCCCCTCCCCAGCCCAGCCCAGCCCAGCCCGCGACGGTACTTGTTAATAATGTAAAAACATGGCTTCTTAACATTATATCGGCGTATAACACGCATACATAATTTGCCCCCTATTTTCAGGGGGCAAAAGTGCGTGTTATACGCCAATAAATACGGTATTCTCTTCCCAGCACCTTCAGCACGTTACCAAGATTGTGTATTGTCCAAGTATACAGTCGTCCCCTGCCATTTCACGTTTCATATATTGCGATCCCGGTATATCTGGGGACCGCAGTACAGTAGGCCCCCTGGGGTAAGATGCTTGGACCTGTTTGAGGCCTCCTGCACTTACCCCAGGGCTGGCGCTGCCCCGAACGGGCCTCTGACGGGCTTCTCGGACCTGCCAGAGGCCCCAGAAGTGGTTTCGGCGAACCAGAAGTGACTTCTGGAAAACCCAATTATTTAATGATTGTATATGGCAATTTAGTTAGTTCTTTGTTCTGACTATGAAAATCCTGTGGATTTTTGTCTGTGGATTTTTTGTTTTTGCATTTTCCTTGCTAGAAATTGCACCTACATTCGTTCACTAGTTCAGGGCTAGAAAATCTTTCTGTAGTCTAAATCAAGTTGTCTGACTAGTGGAAAGGAGTATAATCATTGGTGTGTATGTTCTGTAGATTAATACACAAACAGTATTTTATTCAAAGGTGACTCTACATTTGTGACAAAAAAAGAAACAGAATTTTGTGCCCTGCACGTATCATGCCAATATCTTCACTTAGCAGACGTATTATTTATTTATAAATATGTGTGTGTGTAGCATTTAAAAGAAGGCATGCTGCCCCTGTTATCACATTTTGTGCTGCTTGAGTTTCAAAACAGAAAAGGCACATTATGGGCAAAAGCCACAACAGTGGTTCAGGCTCCAGTTGACAGATATGTTGGTCTTAAAGTTGCAGTGAAGTTTGTTTTTGCTGCCACCGAGTAACATGCAGTTTACTGTCTGGGAAGTTGCTACATAATGAGCATTGTTACTGGAAAAGAGGTTAGAATTGGGGGTGTGCATTTGGGTTTGGAAATGTTCTGAATTCACAGAACAATGCCAAATTTGTATAGTTCCAAATAGATCGAAATCTAAGTGTGATAGTTCTTAATATCTGAATTAATAATTCTTAGAGTTTGGAATCCAATTTACTCCTATAGATTAGAAAGCAAAAGGCTAGGTTTTGGCTTGCTAGAGGAAGAAGCGAGAGTGAAACCTGTTTCTCAGGCACCTTGGTGTAATTTCTTGAGAAATGAAACAGAAAGACAGTCTACCACCAAAGATAGTGTGGGCTGAAAACTTGGTGCCCTCTTAGGGGGATGGCCATGGATTTCCTTGGAGGCGGGCTAGGTTGGGAGCTAAATCTGTAAATGATGTCTGCACTAGAGATGGGCACGACTTAGCGGTATTCCCGTTTCCGTTACTCGTATCCGTTACTCTACGGAAACAGTAACGGGAATTACTCCGCCAGAATTCGAGCTCGAACCGACGAACGAACAATTTGGTCTGATTTGTCGTGCTCGTTACTTGCATCGCGGTGATCGCGCAATGCCAAGCGGCACAGAAAAAAAGTTTTTAAAAGTTAAAAAAAACCCCCGATTCCCGGCCCTAAAAGTAGGCGAAAACTGTCTGAGGGCACCTACCAGGCCAGAAGGGTGTTTTATTTGGGGGGGTTTCCCCGCCCCCCTCTCCTTGGCTATTGCTACTGCTGCGCTGCTGGTACCAGGCTGGGAGGGCGCATCCATTTGCCATGCAGTGTGGGGGATCCAAAATGGCGACTGCAATATTTTTTTTGAAATCGTTGCCCAAAAACCCACCAAAGCACCACAGAAACATGCGAAAATTAGCTATTTTAAATGCTTGAATTTTTACAGTAGCAGCAGTGGGTTTTTCTTGCAAAAAAAAAAAGTCTCTGTTGATTTTATTTTATTTTATTTTATTTTATTTTATTTTTTTACACCTGCACATTTGCAATGATGGGCTCGCCCATGGGAGTGGACCATGCAAATTTTCCACCAATCGCATGGCCACTTGGCCAGGTTGACCACAGAGACTTCTGGGATGTGCCAATCGGGCATAAACAGCCCACTAATCGTAGCCCAAACCCGAACCCTAAGCCTAAGCCTAACCCATACGCCAGTACACTGTCCTTCTAAGTGGGTCAGAGAGGCACCCAGAGGTGCACCCCAATACTCACCCTAACCTCACCCGTAACTAGCCTAACCCTAGCCCTTGCGCTAACCCATCTTAAGCCTAAGCCAGATCTACTTGCATTGCACTACATGCAAGTACGTGAGACACAGCGGGTGCAAAGAGTCTGCCAGTCCGTCACTTGTGGCTCTGGCTGACTCCTGCAGCTCCCTCCAGGAGCCCGCTACCCCCAAACCAGTACTAACGACAACGAAAAAACGAACCGACTAATTTTTGCGAAATTTCGCAAAAAACGGAAACGAGCCGAAACGGACTGCCTCCGACACACGACAACTCGAAAACGTCATTTTCCCTAGTCGTGCCCATCTCTAGTCTGCACCTGTGAAATATGAAGCAGGCACAAACACCATAATGCTTTTTTAATCCCCCCCCCATTTTAAAGGTATCTGCTTATAAATCCCCTGAGCTGTTAGAATATGCTCTGGTGCAGGCCTGCACAGCAGCAGTCTTATCTAGGTCCTTTTCTGTGCCTTCAACTTAGATTTACATTCTCTACATCTCATTGCATATTAGGGATATGGTTTAGGATTAGTAGATTCTAAAATTAAAATGTTATAAATCAATGGCAATATATCAATTATGTTTAAGCCCCTTTGAGCTGTATCAAACAGGGGAACTCAATTTTGTTATAGAGAGACATATCAATGAATAGATTTTGTGTTTGTTTGTGTGTGTTGATTCTCTCTGGTTGTGTTGTGCCATAGCAAAACCCAGTCTTGTTCTTTGTTTAGAGTCTGCAGGCGATATGAAATATGGGTGTGGTAGAAGTAGGCACTTGGCGAAGTCTAGAGGAGTTCTGTCTGCATCCACTGCAGCAGCATCGGCGGAGCGGGAAAAAACACCCTACAACTACTGAGCCTCTGGTTTAGTGTGGGACAGATATGAATGAACTCGGGCATATCCCAGTGATATCTAGCTAGGGCAGGGGTCAAATAAGATGATAAAGAAGATATTTTTTCTCTCCCAAAGAGCCAATGTGCTTGGTTGGCATGTCTTAGGGCATAGTGAGGGGACAGTCTAGTTCAGTGGTGGCGAACCTTCGGCACTCCAGATGTTTTGGACCACAACTCTCAGAATTCCGAGCCTAGACTACCAATGACAAAGGACTGTGGGAGTTGTGGTCCAAAACATCTGGAGTGCCGAAGGTTCGCCACCACTGGTCTAAGTGTGGATGCGGGATTCAATAGACTAGAGGGAGAACAGCATATTTTCTGGCCAGCAAGCTAAAGGACCTGTTGCCTTACAGATGGGCCTTCTTCAGAATGTCCCTTTTTCTCTTCTGCCTGTTTCTCATGATCTTCCACTCGGATGAGGATGGCCACAGAGCTTCCCACAGAGCAGACAGTCATGCTGAGAAAGCAGAGGAGGGAAGCACACTGCAGCCAGTGAGTGGACAAGTGCACAGAGAAGGCAAGAGATTAATGCACTGCAGCCAGTGAATGGGCGACTGCAAAGAGGAGGCAGGAGATGGAAGTGTGTGGTGCCCACAAAACACCAAATGAAGTCGAACCACCAAAGCATGATTTGTGCCCATCTCTAATATTAAGCAATAGCAAGAAGGTGAAAGAAAAATGCTAGCTAACTTTCCATCACATGCAGTAGCAGCAGTCAGTGAAGATAGCCTGGCTAAGTTGCAGAGGTTGCACAGAGCAGGAAGAAACTAGCAATCTTGATAACACCCCAAACAACAGTGCCAGTGGTTATAGTCTAAAATCCAAGCCCCTCACCCCCGTAACATCTTTCTATCTTGATAACATGACAGTGGGCATCATCCCAAAGGAAGGACATGGCAGAAGCAGAAGTGTACAATCTGGAGCCCTGTAAACCAATAGAGACCAATCACTTGTCCTACTGAGAAGGAGCCTGTTTGGGCAGCTTTGGCTAAGGGGGGCAGCGAGATGGCTATCTTGCCCATCAACTAGTGTGCCCAGTGAGAGATGTAGCTCGCTGGCAGATAGGTGGTATAAAAATCCAGATAGATAGATAGATAGATAGATAGATAGATAGTTGCTTTTTCTCACACAATTTGAAAGTTTTGGTCTAACAAATCTGTTACAGTTCTTTCTGGGTGGGAATAACACTTCTCACATGCAAGTTTTTTTTCTCTCTCTCTCAAGTTCCCTGTTTTCCTTCCTTTGTTATGTGTGTGTGAGTGTGAATGCATCTGTTTAATATGTGTTTCCTATCTCTTGGTATTTCTTGGTAGCTTTACTGAAGTTTCCCTCCTGTGCCTCTGTGAACATTTAACAAAATTCACTCTAGTTTTCATGTTTCATTTGGCTCTGGATCAAAACAAACTCCCAAAATCCAAAACTAATTCAGGGCTCTGAGTAACAGTAGCTTTTACATGTTGGAATGGTGCCAGTCAGCTGGGCAGCCCTTCATGGAGGAGTCATCTAATTCCAGTGTCAACAATTGTGTTGAAGCTGGCCTTTCCTTTCTAAGGTTAGCTTCTTAGTAATTTAACAGCTAGTCCAGTATTCTTGCCAAGAAAACTCCGTGGACATGGGGTCACAAAGAATCGGTCACAACTATAATGACGCAACAGAGAGAGAGAGAGAGAGAGAGAGAGAGAGAGATGGAGACCTGCATCAGAGTGTCTGGAGCCAAACTGGGCGTCTTCCAGTGTCACAGTATGCTGAATGGACATCTTCCAGGTCAGAGGCTGAAGTGGGGAAATACAGCCTGTACTTTGATTGCTGAAATGGAGCAGGAGCCTTGATTTTTATTTTCTGAGCTGAAGTGTACACACATGCTGAGGAAAAAGTGTAACGTGGTGTTGGTTTCCATAGGGTTTGCTTAATGATGTGTTTAGTTGCAGGTTAGATTAAAAGGGGATTGGACAGCTTTCTGGAGGATAAGTCTGCTGTAGGATACAAGCCATGATGGGGATAGTGTTATTTCCAGGCTTAAAATGAGGGTACCTCAAAATGCCAGATGCAGTGGTATCAAGAGATTGGTGTCTAGTTGTCTCAGGTGCTCCCAGAGGCATTTGGCGGGGCCACTGTGAGATACAGGAAGTTGGACTAGATGGGCCCTTGGCCTGATCCAGCAGGACTCTTCTTATGTTCTTATTAGTGAGAAGTAAGGAGATAAAAGAATGATTTCTTTGGCTTAAACTTAAGTTCAGTTTCAGTGTCATGCTAGTCCAGATGGATCTACCATGATGTCACTGTTGGGTGAGTTTTTGAGGTTCACTGTTGAAAAAGAACCAAAACAGTGGCAGGTATGTTGTCATTAAGCAAGCTTGAAAACCCTGATTGTACCAGACATAGGCCCAAATATGGTTCATTTCTTCTGTAATATAATGTAATGTAATGTAATGGGCAGTAATATGCATAGACAACATTTTTTTACGCCAGGTACACAAGGGGCATTAATTCCCCTTTGCACATACTTAACCCCCATTGTTTTCAGTGGCACAGTCTCTAGCTTAGTGGAACAGGTTTTTGCTTATATGTTTGTAGAGTTCTTGGGCTAGTTTCTCCTTGCTTTCCCTTTCTTTTTTTCCTGCCTGTTACTCTCCTGACGTGGAAGATGAAAACCTCCGTGTAGTAATTGAATTGTTACTGAGGATTATGGAACTTGCCAGGGCATAGATTCAAAGATCTGATCTTGTTGAAGGCTAAGGGAAGTGTTTGTTCCTGAACTTGAAAGTGAAAGAATACTTCCATAAATCCTTTCTAAATTAGGTACATGGAGCTGGAGCCTGAGAGCAGCAAGTGCTGAATGATGATGGGTTCATGAGCTGTTTAGAAAGCAGGCAAGATGTGGGTGGGCTGAAGAAGGTCAGTCTTGCCTGGTTCAATGGCTGCTCTGTAGTAACATTGCAGCTGAACTTTTTGGCCCTCCCCCCTGCCCTTTTTTGGCAACACTACTGGAAATGTCTAGCCCCATGTGAACCTATAGAAACTATTTATCACTGTTGGTTTCCCCCTCCTCCCACAAAATAATAGCCACGGTTCTTTTTTACTTTCAAGTCTTAATGTCTTCCAGTTTTCTGGTAAGCAGTGGGAGATCTGTGATGACATTGTGGTGATGTGGTAGCCCTGATTCAGTGAGCCTGGCCTCGTTCTGCTGTAGTCAGCTCCCAGTCTGGGCAGTTCATAACTCTCCCCGTTCTGCTGTTTCTCTGAGGGAAACGTTGTGTGATGTGTGTGAGTTGCATATTTTGACAAATGCTAAGAGAACCATTCTTGCTCCCAAGATAGTTGCATTTATCTTGTGGTTCTGCGTTTGAAGTCCCCTGCCTGTGGGATTGCAGAGCAGAAGTTGCTGCCTCAATTTTTGCCACAAAACCACAGTCACCATATTTTTTTTTCTTGCAGGAAGAAGTCTTTTTTTTTTTTTACGAAGCTGGCTCATGTGGTTTGCTGTCCCAGTTCCTGTGTAAACAGAGAGTAGCAGGCAGCAAGGGAGCTGAATTTCAGAGGTGCTCCACTCTTAAAAGGGATGGCTTCTTAACGTCCTAGTTCATGCCATAGTAATAGAAAGAGACAGATCACAGCTTTTGAGTCCTCAAAAATGTCACTCTGAGGCTAAGCTGTTTCCTTCTTTTCATCACTGTGGGTACTTGGCAATTAGAGTCCCATTGGCAAAAAGGGGGTTTCCTTGTAACAGAGAAGAAATGCTGTGATGTGTGTGGTATAAGGACATGCTGTGAGTGCATGGCAGTGCAAAAGTGTAAGTACTCTGGTTGTGTCTCATATGTCCGTTGGAATAAAATGATGGCAAGAATCCTATGTAGGTGCCACATGATCCTAGGCCTCCATAAATGTGCCAGGTGTTCTGCCCAGACAGCTAGCCATTCAGTTGTGTGATCTGCCATGTGGTCTCTTGTCATTCAACTGCACAGTGTGTCAGCAGAAGTGCTTCTGGAATAGTGTCCTGGCTTGATGAGTGCTCCCTCTTGTGTAATGTTGAATTACGCAATCATAATTATTATATAGGAAAATCAAACTCCTAGCCTCGGGCTCTGCAACCAGATAACTAAACCACCGAGCTGAATGGAATGAAGTTAGAGCACCTCTCTTCTCATTAAGGGTCAGAGGCTAGGAATTTGATTCCCCTGTGTCTCCTTAACAAGGGCTGCACTAAATGACCCATAGGGTTCTTTTCAGCTCTTCAGTTCTAGGGGATGATAAGATTGCATGGCTTATGATATATAGTAGGCAATGAGTAATCAAGTAGAGAAGTCTTGCAAATTGACTTTACTGGGAGGTCTCAGTGCAGGTGAGTACCTGGAAATCATTTTTTGTTTGTTTTGGTTTTGAAGATGCTCTCCACTTGGTTGATTGATAATACCACCTTTCTTCTGATAGAGGAGGGCCAAAAGTGGTTCATAATAATTAAAACTGTACAATAATTAGCAGTCTTGAAACATTGTAGAAAATATATTTTAAAAGCAATGACACATATATCTATATTAAAATATTTTAATAAACATTTTAAAATCTCTTAAATTTAATTTTAAAAGGCCCTTATTGCTTAAAGCCTGCCTGAAAAGCAAAGGTCTGTTTAGTGATAGACACACAAGAGGAAAGGGGCCAAGCTGGCTTCTCTGAACGGTACCTCCCAAAGCCTGGGAGCAACCATTGAGACAGTTTCCAAGTGGGATTCATTTAATGGGAAATGATTAATATAAAAAGAAATAGTAAATATTTAATATTTATTTTACAGTATTTTACATATCCCTGCATATTGGAAACTGGATGTTATCTGTATCTTCCCAATATCATTTTTCTTTCTGTATAACATTTTTGGGGTGTTTAGATTTTTGCATTTTGCCATGTATGCTTGCACTTGCAGTAAGAAGTAGCACAGACCAGATCTGTAAACTAGAACCAGAGCTACCTCGAATCAGAGCTTTACATGGCCAAAGAAAAGACTGGGTGAAGGCCAGCCAGACCGTGGTGTAGGGCTAGGATAGAGGATGAATTTCCTTACTTATGGATTTCTCCTTGAGCCTCACCTCCAAAGAGAATTACTAATGTGCTGGCTGGCAGCGCCTCTGCACCCTCCTGAGGGGCTCCTGCCTGCGTCCAAGCCAGTTGGTGCCCGTGGCAAAGGTGGCTGCCAGCACCAGGAACCTTGGGTGTGTGTGGCAGATTAGTGGCAAGGAGTGCTCTCATGCTCCGCTGCCTCTGCCCCCAGTGCAGGGGACCTTGGAGGGTGGGTGGGCAGTCAGCCAAGGCTCCGCCATTGCCAGCGCCAAGGACCTGGGGAGGGGGGAACAGAACAGCAGCAAGGAGTGCTTGCGCACTCTGCTGCCTCTGTTGCCAGCCCGGGGGACCTTGGAGGGTGGGTGGGCGGTCAAGGCTCCACTGCCATTGCTGCCAGCGCCAAGGACCTTGGGGAGGGGCGGAGCAGCAGTAAGGAGTGCGCGCATGTGCTCACTTCAGAAAGGAGCCCGCGGGCTGTTCAAGTTGGACAGCTTTGGCATATCCCATTTTAGAGGTCACGGTATTTCTGGCCCTTAGGCATGCTTGGAATTAAATGTTGCACTGAAAAGTTGTAGGACCTTGAATTTTTTTTATTAAGAGCACATATATGAACGTGAATTTGCATCTGTGTAGTTTCCTTGAAGAGATTTTATATAGGTTGCAATTTTATGTTGTAACACAGAAGTTAATAATTATAACATCAAATTTTAAAGTGTTTTGATATGTAATGTCTGACAGCAGGAAATGTACTTGACAGTGTCCTTATTGCCCAGGACTCTGTATCCTGTGTGCAATAAATAGAGCAACCAGATGAATTTGACCTCTGTGAGGTAGGACAGATATGTGGTGATGGGAGATCTGACTACAAGGCTGGACTGAAGCCATTGTCTTGGATATAATTATCAAAATATTATTGCTGAGTCTAATCTTTGTGCCTTGAGATCAAAGGAAGAGACAGCTTGGAGGCCAAGGCCCATTTTGAAATCAGAATCTTAATGATTATTGAAATGAGCACATTTTTGTATGAGCTTGGCGAATGCCAGACCACTCGAAAGAGGAAAGACTTCCTTTTACCAGCTGAATCTTTCAATATGTTGAGTTAACCCAGATATATAAACATAGGTCTTCTAAATCTTTGAAAACTTGCTTCATTCATAAAGCAAGTTTAAAAGAGCTGCAATTTAATACACTATTTGTAATGAGTGTGTGGTGTAGTGGGCAGAGTATTGGATTAGTACTCAGGAGAATTTAAGATTGATTCCCTGCTCACTGAGGGATGAAACTAGTAAAGCCACTCCTTAAGTACTTTACTTACTTTGAAAACCTATTAGGTTGCTATAAGTCAGTTCTGACTGGATGGCGTGTGGCAACAGCAGGTATGAATGTGACATCATTTGAAACAAGAGTTTTTGAGGCTTATCTCCAGGGATGAAATGAGAGATCCAGATGACCATGCTTGAAGCTTTCCTTTTGAATGCATATATTGTATATTCCTACGGAACATCATGTCACAAATTCTAATAAGTAACCCTTGCCAATCGCAGGGGTTAGGGACTCACCCCACCCGCAATCCATGAAAATCCATGGGGGGGCAGGGGGGCGATCGCGCGCCTGTTGGAGAAGTCTTGGGGCAGCACGCGCCGGCAGCGGCAGGCGGATCTGACCTCCCACGGCTCCGTGAAGCCTCAGAGGGGCGGGGAGCCATGCGATGGCTCCCGTGACCCTCCCGGGTGGCTCCAAGACTTCCCGGAGGGGCCCAGGGGGGTGGCGGGCAGCCATGCGATGGCTCCCCGCGACCCTCCCGGGCGGCTCTGTAAAGCCTCGGAGGAGGCGGAAGTGGTGGGGAGCGACCTGATCGCCCCCGAGTGGTGCAGGTACTGTGATCCCGTGATGTAGCGGTACCGCGGTACCTGAACCACGAAATGGCGGGGGTGACTGTAACATTCATCTGTGGATGACTACTTTTGATGGACCAGCTTTCCCCAACCTGATCTCTTCAAATGTATTGGACTTTAACTCCCACCACATTCATAAAACATGCACAGTGCTGGCTGGAGGTGGTAGAAGTTACAATCTGACATGTTTTGAGGGAACACACTTGAGGAAAGATGAAATATAGACCTCAATGTGTGATCAGTCCATGCATCATTCATGCCTACAAGCTATTCTGACTAGCCCATTTACTACTGTTAAGCAGTTTGTCTGTAAAACAGATTGAGGGGTCCGAAATCTTGATTTCAACATGCCTTCTTTTGCATTTCGCCTAAGCATTAATTAAGCTTATTCAGAGACCCTTTGATTTCATTATTTTTCACATTTAAGTAATGTTATTATCTGGTGCTCATTAGTTTGAGAGAAGCCCAGCTGAATTCAGTAGAAATTAACTTTGGTGAACAAGTCTGGATCAGACTAAAATGCAAGATTTCAGATGCTAGATGCAAATATATAGATATGTCTTCATATGTTGACATTAGGTTGCTTTCTACCAAATATTCATATACTTGATTCATAATTTCCCTCCTCTTATCTTATTTTGCTTTCTTGTGAGCTTTCATTCCCAGTTTCAGTGTTGGCTGAGATTCTCTCTGTGTACGCATTCCCTCTTGCCATGTCCCGGATAAAGATGTTTAAAAAGAATGAATCTAAACACAGATTCCTTTCATTTGTCATAGCTGCTTCCTTGGTGTAGTTTTGGCATGTTGAGATTCCTTATTACACTTTGTTTATAGTTATTCAGCCACCATTTGACTTGTGTGTTCATATTAGAGCCAATTATAATAACTTTTCTGAATAGCATGCAATAAATTTACATCCTGCAAAGCTGTCTCTAAGATGCACAGAGCTTTCAGAAATATAACAATGTTTCCATTTTAAAGATTTTAAAGATTGGGTTTCCAAGAGATTTAAAGACATGTTCTCCAAGGTATCATAGTGGTTAAGTAGGATAGGGTAGGTATGGTAAATGGATTAGCTCCATTTATTTTCCACTTTTCCTCTAGTGTTTAGAAGGGAACATATCTGGTCCTTTTCCCCACTTGACAGCTGAGGGCCTCTGTCTTTTTAACTGCAAGAACTGTCAATGCATTCTTATTTATGATACTGTAAGAGGAAAAGTCATGTTTCTTTCTGTGTAGCTAGTTGTTTACTTTCTGCAGGATGGGGTGTACTTGAATATGCATTTCAAATAACTGCTGCCTTATCAGGATATAATACAACCTGATCCCACCTGGGGCTCTCCAGATGTGTGAGACCTTAAGGCTAAAGGCTGTGCCAGCTGGAGATGGGAGTTTATAACTCAATGCCTCAAAGATACCAAGTTGGCAAAGGCTGATTTAGCCTCTAGCTCTAGTTCTCCTGAAGCTGGCAGTTGCTTTTCAGTTTTTTGTGAAGTGGTTATGTCCTTTTAAACTGCCGTTATTTGCTTCAGGGCAGCTTGTTAGAAGTGCTCCTTTCTTTCATCCCCTTTACTTTTCTCAAGTTTATTGCCACAGTGAGATTTATTGCCTTCGGTGCCTATTCTTTTATCATGGAACACGACTTTCCTCGGATTCCAGATAATCTTTATAGTATGTGTGATTGCTGCCATTTAGGGCTTATCCAAGTCATAAACCTTATCTGACCTGTATAGACTTGCTGTGTTTCTTTTTCCTCTTATGAATAAATGAAACCTGCTGGGTTTGCCTGGCACGTTTTAGTAAACTTTTAAGGAAGAAAAGAAAAATTGAGAATGTGGAAATGTTGAGCATTATAGTGTCAAATTGATGCATTGAAGGTGAGATGGCTCTGACCTTCCTGGGGCTTTAAGAGAGGCAATGTGTGTGTAGTCAGAAGTGTGTGTAACGTGTTGAGAGGATGTTCCCAATAGGATATTCTAGACATGGGAAATAGTTAAAGAATGGTTTTACCAGTGCCATCCCCAGTGAGTTTTCATGGCCAAGTGGGGACTTGAACCAGATTCTCTCATTGTATCCACTTCACCGCATTGGCTCCTTTAATTCAAAGGTACTTCCCACTTTTTATTTCCCATGACTTTATGTGCACAATATGTTTTTATATAGCTTTAACAGTCTTTATGGGTTGAACAATGCCTGCATTTGCAGAAAGGTTATTGCCATTGGCCTTAGAACTGAGGAAGGGAAAGTAGCATTATAGTCTTTTTTAATGCCACCTAACATGTTTTATGATTCAGAAATGGTCTTAACCTCATCCTTATTTACACATTAAGATAAATCAGTTGTATCTGGTAGTAAAACAGTACTTTTGCTAGAATAGTTTACACTTTGGAACTTAATGAAACGTTATGTAGGACATACAGAGAAGTGATAGTACCACTCTATTCTGCTCTGGTCAGACCCCACCTGGAGTACTGTGTCCAGTTCTGTGCGCCACAATTTTAAAAGGATGTTGACAACCTCGAGCGGGTGCAGAGGAGGGCGACCAGGATGGTTGAGGGTCTGGAGGAAATGTCTTATGAGGAACGGCTTAGGGAACTGGGAATGTTTAGCCTCTCTAAAAGAAGCTGAGGGTGAATATAATAGCTATGTTTAAATATTTGAAAGGATGTCATATTGAAGAGGGAACAGGTTTGTTTTCCATGGCTTCAGAGACTAGGACTCGGGGCAATGGTTTCAAACTACAGGAAAAGAGATTCCATTTGAACATTAGGAAGAACTTCATGACAGTTAGAGCTGTTTGGCAGTGGAATATGCTGCCACGGAGGGTGGTTGAGTCTCCTTCTTTGGAGGTTTTTAAGCAGAGGCTGGATGGCCATCTGTCGGAAATATTGTGATAGGGTTCCTGCATGGCAAGGGGTTGGACTAGATGGCCCTTGAGGTCTCTTCCAACTCTATGATTCTATGATTCTATGAATCATTTCCAAGAGCCAGAGTAGACCCACTAACTGAGTGGTTTATGTCAACATTTTTGTAAATCCAAATGAGTCGGGGGTCTGTTACAGTTGGGAGTAGCAATAAGATAGTGACTAGAAGGTTTAGCTGTTTTCTTAGATGAGCAACACTTACTAAATTGCTCACAAAGAACATTTAGCACTTTTCCAACGCTGCTCTTAAAGTTGAGTCTTTAAATTGAACATATAAAAAGCACAGAGGCATCAGGTAGTTTCCTTTAAGTTTTTTCTTTAAATCCACCACATACAAAGAGCAGAAAGGCATAAAATATTTTTCCACAAGAAGGCAATAGGCAGGAAGGACAGTTCATGAAATAAATGTGAAAACAATCACTTCTGTGCTTGTCTTTTGAAAACATTCGCCCCTTCTTTGCTAGAAGTCGCTTCCTCAGAGAAAGGGGATTTAGTGCTTGTTTGAAGGAAAGATTTCCAAATACCAAGGAGAAGCTTCGCATAGAGAGAGAGATAAAAGCATTCTACTCGCAACATGCTAAGTATTTACAAGCTTTAATGTCCGGCACCAACAGTTCCGCCTTCGCCATAGCGAAGGTCTTCTTCCGGTGGGAGATGAAGGAT
The DNA here is from genome assembly GCA_029282475.1 of Phrynocephalus forsythii. NCBI lineage: Eukaryota > Metazoa > Chordata > Lepidosauria > Squamata > Agamidae > Phrynocephalus > Phrynocephalus forsythii. The sequence goes on along the minus strand of JAPFRF010000001.1, from coordinate 137,231,200 downwards.
TTTTCTGCTTCCACAAAGTTTGCCCCTGCTCCATTCATGGTCTGCAGTTTCTGCCTCTTCTTCGTTTCCCCTCCAAGGAAACTTTACCCTTATTAGGGTCCCTTTATCCAGAGGAATTCAACTTGATAAGCTGGAACACTTATCAAGTTGTCTTGCTGCGGTGTAGCCGGAACCGGAAGTCCCTAGAGAAGAAATGTTATAGCCATTCCCGATTTAGAGTCTGCAGCAACACAAATAGCACCAGAAATATTCCAGCACAGGTGTGGGAAGAGTGCATTTTATCCCCTTAATTGCTTTACTTATCCAGTGAGCAGATTTCCTGGCTTCAGTTCATTTCCGGATCTCCTCAGCTCACTTGGAGCAAACATGAAACAGCAAAGGTGTCATATTCAGACACATGGATCCTGTCCTCAAATTTCCAGTATACTTAAGTGATCTATTGCACATGCTCTATTTTTAGAGGTAGAACTCACTTGCCAAAAAATTGTCATGATGTAATCTATGAAATAATCTCATTTCCTTGCATTTTTCCTCACTTCTTTTCTTTGTTGATGGTTATCATACAAAGGAAACTTTTGATATTACTAAAAAAATTGTGTTTTACTGCAAACCACCTTGCTAATCTAAATTAAAATGTAGATGTTTTTAAAACAGTGTTCATGTTTGTAGGCTTTTACTTTGTCTTTTAAATACAAACCTCAAAGGCTTGTATTAAACCATTATGTTACTAACAAGGACTTGGGGATTGACTTCATATGGTGTCCATCTGGGTGGAATAAAGTATTCTGTTTATGGAGGAATAAAGAGTTGGAGGTGTTTGGACACCAAGATACTGAGCAACATTGTCCCATACACTTTGTCATGTTACCAATTCCTAGATTTTTCTCTCCTAAACAGTTGGCATTCAGTTGTTGCTTCCAGTCAGTTGCATCTCAGGAATCTTAAGACACAGTAGCAGGGAGTGTGTTAGATGATGTGTGATATGTATGGGGACATGTTTGCACTGTCGCCCTTTACTCTGTTCTTATGCTTTTTAAAGGAAATTGATAGTCTTTTTCTTGCCAAAGTTCTAAGACCTGCTGATTATTTTATTCCAATAGGTGCAGCTAGCAGCAGCACAGAATGTTCTTGCGGACGCAACCACTTCACGTGTGCAGTGAGTGCCTTTGTGGAATGCACTTGTATCCCTGCTCAGTGGCAATGTGATGGCGACAATGACTGTGGAGACCACAGCGATGAAGACGGCTGCAGTAAGGCAACTATCTATTATTGAGAGGGAGGGATTGGCAGTGTAGTATTAGGTGCTGTAAAGGACAGAGGTCACTCTTTCATACTACTAAGTTGTGCAGAAGTAATTCTTGCAGGAATTTCTTCCACTGTTAAGAGTCCAAATGAGGCAGGGATATCTTGAGAACATGATACATGTTGAAACACCGCTCTTCTTCCAAGCATTTGCTTCCTTTGTGTTCTTACAAGAAGTAATTTCTTGTTTAATCGGTTTGTTTGCCCTGGGCATTTAGTGGAGGTAAAACAAAATAGTATTTTCATTTGGGATATTTGGGTACGTTCCTATCAGGAACTTTAGGTCTCAGGGTGTGGCACCTGTGAGTGGGGGAGGGGTTGAACTCTGATGTCATCCAGGATTGCTGCTTCCTCACTGGCCACCCTAGTTGCCAGCAAAAGTCACAACAACTATGAGAAGAGAAGGGATGTGTAGCTGGCAGATACTGCAGAAGACTTTAAACAGGGCAGTGTTAAATATTATGTCCCATCAAGTCACGTCTTATAGTAGCCCTAGTAGGGTTTTCAAGGTAAGTGAGATAGTTATGGCATGGGATGACTAGTGCCACACACACCTCTGCTAATGATTTTTGATGGATTCAAGCCCAGTTCTAGACCATCACTGTATCCAATACATCACACTGGACTAAGGGTTTAGTGGTCAAGCAGGAAGCAAAGCAAAGTGTTCTGCTTACATACCACCCCATACCACTTCAAATAGTCTCTGGATGGTTTATACTAGTTTTAATTACAGTATGCAGGCTACACATTGCCCCCCACCCCCCGCAAGCTGGGTACTCATTTTACCAACCTCGGAAGGATAAAAGCCTGAGTGAACCTTGAGCCGGCTACCTTGGATTGAGGCCCAGATCGTGAGCAGAGTTTTAGCTGCAGTACAGGCATTTAACCACTGCGCCACGAGGCTCCTAAGGAAGTTGGAGACAGAATGAGAAAAGAGAACATTATGAAGACACACAAAGGATACAGCATAGATCATTAGGAGGCCCAAGGAGACTCTAAGTGGCTATAGAGGTGAAGTGTCCCTTAAAGCAGACAACTGGCATTTGGAAGGAGCCACAAGGAATTTTGATCTAGAACCAGGAGTATCCCTTTATATTTTAAATATGAAAATATTTTGAATAAACACATTTATGTATTCTTGAAAGCTTTCATGGCTGGGATCTGATTGCTGTTGTGAGTTTTTTGGGCTGTTTGGCTGTGTTCTGGAAGTTTTTCTTCCTGATGTTTCACAAGTCTCGGTGGCCGGCATCTTCACAGGGCAAGGAGCTCAGGGAACTATTAATACAAGGTAAACACAAGGTAATATAAAGAGAACAGGTTGTCATCCCCTTCCCTCAGTCCAATTTTCTGCCCATGGGATGTTTCTTTCTCCTCTTTGATTTCCAGTCATGGGTAAATGGATTGCTTTTACATTACTGGGTGGGGAACCAATAAACCGGGTTGGTTTTGAAGGTGAAAGCTCAATCTTGTGTGCAGAAATGTTAACAGGAAATGGTGCTTTGAAAGGAAGGACCTAAAAGGAGGGGCAAATAATTTGTGTAGTTAAAGGATCCAGAACTAGCTGGATGTGGTCAAATAGCAAAAAGGAAGCATGTAGGAAAGGATAGAGCAAAGGTGGGTTTAAGTTATTTCTGGACAAAGCATTATCGTTGTACACAAAAGTTGTAAAAGGATATATCTCTAGTTGTCGAATGCGCTGAGTGTTTGTCGCTGTGTCTCTGGGGGACAAGTGTTATGTGAGATTTATGTAGCTATTCGTTTTCTTAATAAATCTTGCGTGTTACTTGGTCACTTTCTTTTTAAACTTGTGTACAGCATGTGTCTCACTCAAACCATGGCACCTCATTTACAATTGTTGGTTTCTCTTATAAATTCTTTTGGTAGTCTCCTTTACAGAATCTCACTTCCTATTAAAAGCAATGAACTCATTCTCACATAACTGTCTTGTTTCTTTTTGTTCATGTGAATTTGCCCTTATTTGACCGGCTGCTTCCACCAAAGCCCTATGTTGTGCCCTAATTTTTAATTGAATTGGGGCCATGCAAAGAGAGAAGGAAGCACACTGGCCTTGTAGGAGGTTAAAGGGAAAATAATTTATACGCAGGTGAGATGGGGAATAACAAAAAAAAATTAGTCCCTTTAATTGGGAAAGGTATGAAGAAGAGCAGACATATATTTGAATATCTTCTGTGGCTAACTTTGCCATTGTTTGACATCTCATCCTTATACAACTTCCCTCTCCTTTAAACAAAAAAGAGTATTTTTGACTAATTAAAGACCGACAGCTTTTATGGAGCATACGCTTTCATGATCTGTAGCTTATTTCATAAAATGTGATGGCTATAATTAATGAAAGCTCATCTCCAGATTTTAAATCTTTAAAGTGTTATGAGTCTTGCTAATGTTGTTGCTGTAAGAGACCATAAGGATTACTGTCCTGGAAATCTCTGTTACTTTTTTCATTCAGGGAAAAGTGAAAGGACTGTTTGCATTTGGCAGAAAGAAGTGAACACTGATTGGACTTTAAGATCTGGCTACAAAGTTATTTTTATTAAAATGATTACCTAGGATCAGTGAACATGGATTTAGAGGTACCTGAGCCTGAGACTTCCAGGTGAGGCCTTAGGTCCAGGCATACTGTACTACCTAGTAGCCAGTCATTTCTCCATCATGCAGGAGTTCAGTCATGGCAACTTATCTTCTTTTCTTGTGAGATCGAAACATTTTGCTACTCATCCAAGTAGATTGTTCAGTCTGAGGAAATTTGGCGGGAGCATCCAGTTTATAGTTCACCTTGGTTTCACTGTTAAATGGATAATGGACTAGAGTGTGTGAAAGTCTATGCAAGCCTTCCCAACACGCATTAAGTATGGGTTGATAGCAGTGGCCTACTTGTTGGAGGTATGAAGTCCTTCTGATTTGTCTGGGGATGGATGAAAGGGCAACATGATAAATGGGACACAGATTGTGCCTAACTCCTCCATCTCTGTTAAATGACAGATTTTTCTCTACACATTAATGGCTTCCCTGACTTCCCTTTCAAACCACCTATTGTAGTGTTGCAGCCAGGCTACATCTGAAATCAATGAGAGGCATGAAGCCTCATAAAAGACAGGTTCTGAGGCACAGGTTCTTTGCAGAAAACAACTATGGATTCTAGGGCCTACTAGATTCCAGCTCATGGTGATTTCTTGCGGCTTGTCTTGACCTTGGACTGAACTCGATTTACGTTTGAACTCTCATAGGCTGGCTTGTTTACCTGGCTCTGACCTTGGACTGTGTATCTGGTGCTGCCTTTAAAAACTCATTCACGACACCTATGATCTCTGTCTAATACCATATATACTCGAGTATAAGTCGACCCGAGTATAAGCCGGGGCTCCTAATTTAAACCCCAAAAACTGGGAAAATTAATTGACTCAAGTATAAGCCTAGGGTGGGAAATGCAGCAGGGCCTGGCAACTCCTCCTTTGTGAGCTGGGTGTGTGTGTGATGTTTAAAATGACTTTTAGCCACCGAGGCAAGTGCTTGAGTTGGTGGCTAAAAGTCATTTTAAACATGGGGGGGGCAGGAGAAGTGGCGCACATTGTTTAAAATGACTTTTAGCCACTGACCCAAACTTGCCTCAGTGGCTAAAAGTATTGTCCCGAATATAAGCCGAGGACCCCTTTTTTCAGCCCAAAATTAGGGTTGAAAAACTAGGCTTATACTCGAGTATATACAGTATGTGGTTTTTCTGTCTGTGTACATTTTCGTCTTTGGATAAGTGTCCTTTGTCTTTCAAATGAAGGTACACTGCTGATTCTGGTCCTGAGCTGTTGCCCTTCATGTGCTGGGGCATCTTCCCATTTAGTGACAGTTTAATTTCTCCAATGTAGAGCTCTGTGCATTCCTCACTGCATTGGTCCACATGTACTATATTGCTCCTTTTGTGTTTTGGTGTCTGGATTTTGGGTGGATGAGTCTCTGTCTTACTGTGTTTGTGGGTTTGAAGTGAACATGTCTGAAGAAACTACTTGGATGCGTAGGGAACATTTTGATCCCACAAGAAAAGAACTCCAGTTGTCATGACTCAGTTCCTTGATAACTTCACTTGGATGACTGAGAATCTCCATAGACATTTTTCCAGCATCTGGCATTCCTGTTGAGTAGTCTCTATATCAACATACCATGAAACCACCAATTAAGATGCATTTTCTAGCAAGTGGTGGAAGGTAACTATCCTGTGCTGATAACACAGATATGTAGCATCACGGAATATGGACCTAATTCTCCGTGGCTGACATGTCACAGCTTTACACCATTCATTTTCCCCAGAATCAGATCTGACAATTTTGTCTTCAGTTTAAAGAAAAATTATATGCAAGCAACCAGTAACAGTTTATGATAATTAAATCTGTAAAGCAGTAGTTCTCAAACTTGAGCCCTCAAAAATCCTGGCTGCTATATCTTCTGGGAGTTTTAGGCCAGGACCATCTGAAGATGCAAGACTGGAAACAACTGCTCTAGTCTAGAGTCTTCTTCTCATGTTGGCGATAAAGGCTCTCATTGAATGAGCTTGTTGGTTTTCGGTTTTCCACATCCTTGCCTGTTTGTAGTAGTTGCTCACATTTTCATTTTTCCTTTGACAGAATTCCTTCCTCATAGTTTTGCTCCTTGTATTATTTGATTTCACTGCTTCAGAGGGTTTGAGCAATCTAGCTTCTGAAGGATTTTCTCATGTCTTTGGAGGAAGCTAGGCTGCTCACTGAAGGTTGTCTTTTAGGGATGGGCATTTTGTTTTGCATCAGAGGAAGTGAAACCACGCTGTCCAGGTGATGTTGAACCGTCTGATTTCAAGCCAATTGCTTTAACTTGTCTCTGTGGGCACAAGAGCTGAGTTGGAATGAGGAAGCATGGTCTCATTGCAGTGTCATCTTTCCTCCTCTGTGTGCTGGATAACATATCTGTGCAGGGACGGGGTTCCTGCCTCCCTGAAATTGGAGGGGCTTGAGAGGAAAATAAATTTATATTGAATGTCCTGTATTCCCAGAGAAAGGTACTTGGCAACAAGTTCTTGCTGTCTTAAATTTCAGAGTTTCAGGAGGATATGTTCATCCCTATTGTCTTTCCTTTATTAACTGCCAAGTTTTCTGTCTCATCAGACTTTCTGTTGATGTTTGCTTTCTCTTCATTATGCTACAAACTTAGAGGCTGTCATGCTAATAGCAAAGGGCCGTCTGAGAAACGTCAGTGCCAGATTTGTGTCAATCAAGCCACACTTACCTATTAAGTTCATTTCCACATGATGTCAAGAAGAACTCAGTCATTGGGTGCTTGTTTCCTTATCAGAACTGAAGACAAAAAAGTCTCCTCTGGTACTTTAAAAAGTAGCACATTTTGTTTGGCATTGGTTTTTAATATTGGTTTTTCATATTTTCATTTGTCTTTTCATATTGTTTGCTTATTACTTGTTATTATTGATTGTCTTTGTATTGTAAGTCTTTATTGCTTTCTGGCGCTTCCATTGCCCTGTTTGTGTGATCACTCTCTAGGTCTGCCCAGAAGAAAGTATATAATAAAACCAACAATAAATAAAATAAATAAATACATACGTTTTTATATCTTCCTTGTGCATCAGAGGAAGTGAGCTGTCTGATCATGAAATTTCAAGCTACATTAAATTAACTTGTCTTAAAAGAGTGATTCGACTTTTCATTGCTTTTGCTTTTGCGCGCGCTTTATCTTCCACAACAATTGTCCCCTTGTTGATAATATATCACAAATGGGTTCCCCCTAGGAGAAATGGGAGGGGCTTGAGAGTTTAATAAATTTATATTGAATGTCCTGTATTCAAGACTTGCAACAAGTTCTTGCTGTCTTAAATTTCAGAGTTTCAGGAGGATATGTGGCAGTGGCTGTTTCTGCAGCTGCTGCTATTTTCCTTTTCACCTTCCCCATGTAGGAATCCTTCATGGGATTTATAGTTACTGATGTAATTACTGGCTGCCTTTTAAACTACTTACTTTTAAAGCCAGAAACAAGTGTTAGCTGGGTGCAATTTCTCCATTTTAAAGATGGATATTTTGCACACTAGAAGTTACAAATTGCATCTTTCTTTCTTTCTTTCTTTCTTTCTTTCTTTCTTTCTTTCTTTCTTTCTTTCTTTCTTTCGTTCTTTCTTTCTTTCTTTCTTTCTTTCTTTCTTTCTTTCTTTCTTTCCATTTCCATTGCCCTATTAGTGTGATCACTTTCTAGGTAGTATGCAGTATATAATAAAACCATACAGTGAAACTGTATATAAAAATATACAACCCCCAAAAAAAAAAAAACTGTTGGTATCTAAAACTATCTAAAAATACACAAACAAAAACCTATTTGAACATTTCAGGACAACAGTTACAATTGATAAAGGGCTGCTTTATAGAATTCAATCTTAATATCCTTCCTAAAAACAGAAGGGTGGTACCGGGAGAGCATTTGTACAAATCTTCTCCTAGAGGGCCATGGCAAAGAAAGCTCAGTTCCTCGTACTGGCTCTTTTGGCTTCCTTAAGTGTTACAGTTCTTAACATCCAGGACTGAAAGGAGCATGTGGAATGGCTGTATAGCAAAACAGCTACTGTACATATACCTCCGATGCCGCCAGTTTCTCCAGGGTTTTGAAGGTGGAGGCGGGATCTGAACATGTTCCTATCAGAATGCTACTTTGATGGAGTTCAGATGAGCCCCGGGCTCCCCCGCCCGTGCACGCGGGAGCGCACGTCCGACGCCCCAGCCAGCAAGCGCGCGCCACCGCCGCCGCCGCTCCCGTGGCCCCCCAAGGTACACACGCCAAGCCCCCCTGCCTCCTCCTCCCTCCTCCCTCCCCCATCCCCCCCCCCCCACACCCCCCCCTGCCCCCCACACCCCCCCTCTCCCCCTCCTCCCCCCCCCCCGGGCCACGGGAAAATAATCAAACAAATACCGGTCCGTGGAGACAAAAAGGTTGGGGAGCACTGTCCTAGAGGGCCATGGCAAAGAAAGCTCAGTTCCTCGTACTGGCTCTTTTGGCTTCCTTAAGTGTTACAGTTCTTAACATTCAGGACTGAAAGGAGCATGTGGAATGGCTGTATAGAAAACAGCTACTGTACATATACCTGAGATGCGCCCCCAGTTTCTCCAGGGTTTTGAATTGTGGAGGCAAAATAAGATCTGAACATGTTCACTATCAGAATGCTACTTTGATGGAGTTCAATTTGATGAAGCTTGTTTGGTTAAGTCTAGGAACTTGCTGAAAGTTTTTCATAGAAAATATACACAGCAGAAGGCCAACATCTGCAGATGTTTAAGAGGATACAAATTATGCAATGTCTAAAAAGAGACTCTTAATCTTGTTAGGCTCCTAGGAAGTTTGCTAAATAGCTAATAAATGTTCAAGCAGATGCTCCAGCTTGCCCAGAGGCCATTCTTTGTTCATGTCAGAAGCACTACAGGATGATTAATAAAAATATCAGATAATTGTCTCCCAGTGAGAGGCAACATCAAGAGTATTTATGGCAGATAACATCAAGTCTTCAATAGTACATGTAGTTGGGGCATAGGATATATTGATGTAGATATGAAGTTGTCTGTTTTTCCCCTTTGCACTTGTATGGATATGAAATCACATATTTCCTTAGGTTCACTTTAGTTCTGCCAACTCCACTCTGTTGCCCATTAAGTGACATCCATATAATCCACTTGTCCATTTTGTAATTATGATCTGATCAGACACTTCCTCCTTTTTTCCAATGCCTTATTTTGCATAGCAGGGAGAGATGGGCTTGCTTTTATTATGCTGTTGACTTTCCAGACATATAGGAAGTAGTTTGCAAGTGTATGGGAAAAATGAACTTGACTTCAGTGACAATCAAGCCTGATGCAGGAATTTAGTATGAAAGACCCATGTGAAGGGAGATATTTGATTTTTTGCATAGATTTTTTTCTACCTGCTATGAAAGTGCAATCTGCTTAGCTGTGCCCGAGCTAAAGACATACCTGGCATGTCTAATCATAGGGGAAGGCTAGATGACTTTTTGTGTAAATCAAAACATGCACTGATTTTAGTTTTGGTATTTTCTGTTTTGGGTCTTAGTCTGAAGTGGTTTAGTCTGTGATTTTTAAAGTGCTTCAAACTGGCATGTACTGTAGTTAGGTACTGTAGCTGGTTGTCTCTGGTGGAAGGGTTGTTGGCTATAATGAGTGCCTGTACATCTTTCTCCACCCCCAAAACTCAGGTGGACTTGGATGCAAGAAGAGATCTCAGTAGCAGTCAAGCTCTCACAAGGGAACATGAGTGACTGTTCAAGAGTCTTCGGCTACTGCAATCTTTTAAAACTACCTTTCCTTGTACATGCAAAAGGGATCATGTGAACAAACCTTTGGGCAGAGGGAGATGGCTGCCTTAGGCAACAGTGATGGCAGCTCCTGTCTATTCTGTCTGAACTTCCCTCTGTTGGAGGGTAGAGCTATGTGTGCTATACAGCAGGTCCTGTGTCCTCCAAGTAAGCCTGCTGTCTCAGGCTGAAGTGGGAGGCACCTACTGCCAATGCTCAGCAAGATTCAACTTCCAGTACAGTTCGCTGCTGTGTGTGTACTGTGCAGGGAATACCACCTTGTCATTTAGCTCAGGCAGCGAAAGATCCTGTGCCTTCCTTTAATATGAACTACTGTTAGATGTGAATTTAATTTCCTGGAGTCCTGTGAGAATCCACATTAAGAGGGAGGACTTTTTATTCAGGTTTTCCTTCTCTCATTGGTAAGGGTTAGGAGTCCCAGAGGAGGAAGTGTAAAAATATGTGGTTCTCCACTCTGATTTTTTTTTCCTGTGGGGAAAAAATAATGACCCAGTTTTAATTAACTAGCAACTACAGTATTGGTGTTACATGTACCTTACCTAGTGGAATTGTAACTCTCAGTGAATGACAGAGAACAAGATCAGTAGAGGTTAAATTATATATGGCAATTAAAGGCTAAAATATCCTGGGGAACCTAGAATGGGGAGCACTTTGTAGCATAATGGCAGTTTTCAAATAGCCTAGTAACACACTAGGCTAATATCAAAACCTCAGGGACTAATGCAAACAGATCAAATTGTTCAAATTCAGGGAGAACTCTTTTGCAAAGGAAAGAAGAATGGAGGCTAACAAGGTAACAGTAGATGAATTTCCTTGTGCATCTGTTGTTAGTAGGAAACTGAGAGTGAGTGATGAATGAATGAATGAAACGGGGGAGAGATGTTCCTTCAAGTAGTTGGGACCCATCTGCATTTGTTCACTAATTTTCCTTTAGTGACATAGGAATGTCAGGCATTCCTATCTGCACCTATCAATAGGAAATAGTCTTGGTACTAGGCTTGAGGGACTGTGAGCTAAGGACTTAATGGGCGCTGGCTAACAATGCAAGACCTGAAGTTAGCAATCTTAAATGCCATATTCAGTTCAGACAAACCCCTATATATAATTATAGTAAGTATTGCAGAGTACCTTATATCTAAATAATGTAAATTATAACATGGACAATTCAAAAAGCATGATCCAGTTCTCAGATACGACAGTGATACAGAGACATCTCAGTTCTGTGTGATCTTTGTCAAGCCTACATAAGATGGGCCTGATCCTTGGAGGGAAAAACTAATTTCTGTTCAATTTCAAATGAGTTATTGGGAGGCTGAAACCACTTTAATAGTTATTGTTTTGGATTCAGCGGTACTGTATTAATTATTCCCATGCCTTTGGAAAACATTCATAAATTGCAGTGTCAAAATAAGCATCCAGGCTTATATGTTAGCTAACACCTGTAGAGTAAAAAACATATTGTAAGTAAACTTAATTCAGGCTACTGAACATATTGGCGGCAAGTGATAATTCAACAGTTTATATCTGTTTGTTGTTTGTACTGTAACAACGCTTTCTTTCTGGAAAGTGTTGTATTAACTGTATCAGGATACTGTGAATGAGGCCTTTCAATACAAGGAAAGATGCTTGTAGATACCGGTTGCGTGAGAGAGTTCATCATGCAATTAAGGCTACATAGGCCGAAGCCTGCTTCCATACATTCATTGCCTCGACTGGGTTCTTCTTTGTTTGAAGTCATAAAAAGAGCCCTGTTTGATCATATCAAAGGCTTGCCTAGTCTAGCATCTTGTTTCCCACAGTGCCCAGTCAGATATCTGTGGGAAGCCCATCAGCAGAACATCATTGGAATCCCACCCTTCCACCTGTGTTCTCCAGCAACTAGTACTCAGAATCATAATGCTCCTGGTTTCTAAAGAAGTCATCTTGAAACCTTTGTTGACCTAATCATCCCTAAAGGCGTCTGATCTCTCTTTGAAGACACTTAAATAGATTGTCTTTGCCACATCTAATGGAAGCATACTTGAAGTGTACACTAGATGAAAAAATTACTTTCTGTCATCTTGTCCTGAATCTTGCGGCATTCGGCTACATTGGATAACCCTTTAGTTTCTGGTATTGAGAGAGAAGGAGAAAAATCAGCCCCCCCCTCCCCGGTCCAGTTTCCCACACCATGCATTATTTTGTATCATAGCTTATGCCGTAATGTGTTTCTGTTTATGGTGGTAGGCATTTCTCAGTATTTGCTACATGACACAGAAGCCACATTTGTTTTGAAAACTAGCCAAATAATCAAACAACTCATGGGGTGTCTACTTGAGGTTTCCACACTATATATGGTGTGACTGTGGATTTTAGCAATTGATTAGATCTTGTGCTGGTAGATTATTTTACAGGTGCCAAATATATGTGTATATCCTTGCTGTTGGGATATTTCACTGCGACAGACTCTGAGAATCACGCTATGTTCTGAAATAACACTCTTCTTTCTTTTCTTATCCTCTGATGATTTAGCCCTAATTCCTTTCTTAACATAGTAGTTCCTGATAAATTAATCAATGTTCATTCTCCATGTTTTCCTATAGAAGTCTATACTTAGGGGCTTTGGACAAAGTTCCTCTTTAGAGTGGCATATGACAAAGGTGGTAAAGCATCTTCTTCCAAGGGCCATATCCCCTGAAGAGTTTTCTTTTGTCATGTAGGAGATCCTCAAGAATTTTTGCCCAGGTAGTTTGTGGACAAAAGGAGTGCACTGTTTCCACACAAACCCAAGACAATTCTGTTTCTCTTGCAGTAAATAAGGACACATGGATGATCCTGCATTTCATTCCAGTATTCATGATAATTATATCTACCTCTTTTTCAAAATACCCAATTTTCCCCTGTATAAGACTATTTTTTTTCTAAAACTGATAGACTAAAAATAGAGGGTCACCTTATACTCAGAAGTAAGCCGAGGGAAGAACCATGTGGTTGGGGAACTGCAAACATTTGTCTTATACATGGGTTGTCTTATAGACAGGAAAGTAGCTTAAAGGTTATCTATGTAATCCCCTCCCTATCACACTTTCAGACTCAGCAACATTGTGCAATGAGTTGGTCTGAGAAACAGGAGAAATAGGAAATGTGTTTAGAGTAAAACTCCCAGAACCCCACGGATAACATGGTGGTGGCCTCACTGGCAGTCGGATTCTGGGAGCTGTTATCCTAAAGGACTACTGTACTTCTATCTCTGGCAGATTGCCGCCATCCTATGGTGAGCTAGCAGTCTTTTTAAGACTGAATAGCAATGTGAATGAATCTCTTATCTCATTAGTCTGTGTTCAGTTCTGTCCTGATTCTATACTGGAGGATAGTGACAATCTGCTGTTTAAAAAAAAAGGGCTCTCTACGGTGTCCTTTTCCTTATGTCTTTTTGCAGCTTTTGAAATTATTATGGGGTCTTCCTGCAATGATCATCTTGGGTTTTAAGACGAAAATGACATTCATGAAGTGGTGAACTCGGCCTTAATAGGAAGGAGTATTTCTCATTTTAGCTGTAAGCTGAGGGCAAAAATACAGTGGCCTGGTTGGAACATTTTGGTTCTGGCTGAATTGGCAGACATGCCTGTTTGCTGCAGAAGAAGGGAATATGGGGCCCCTGTTGTGGGCAACTGTTTCTCTGTGTCATTTTCCCTCCCACCCTTCTCATTTTCCCTAACCTAAACCTCATTTTTCATATTTAAAGGGAGTATTAAATTGGGAGGAACCGCTCCCTGTAGGGTTGGAATTTTCATTTTGAGCAGTTGCCTTGTGAGAGCAGCAGCAGTTCAATGGGATAATGGTCTCTGCTCTGAACCAGCGCTAATGGCCTAACCCTGTGGGAGCCTGAAGAATTCTCCCCCAGAGAGACGGCATGCAAATTTCCTTCCAGGCGGCTACTGCAGGGGCCTTTGGTGATTAGTCACGCTGGGGCTCAAGGCTGCATATGTTGCGAAGGGAGGGGTTTTTATTATGGGAGGGGGTTGGCTGCCTTGAAGCTGCCACTGAGGCCTGGGAGAGTCTGGTCAGGAGTAGCTGCTTTGATGGGAAAGACACAGGCAAGTGCAAGCTGCTCCCTCTGTCGTTCTGAGATTGTTTTTATGAGCTGGAGAACCCTCTTCTATCTAGCACTTAGTGGATCTGAAAAAGGATGTTGCCATTTAGGGAAAAACAGCATTTCTAGTCTGACATAACTCCTTGTTGGTCAGAAAGGAAAGGTGGCTTTTGTATGAGATGAAAGAAGCACATGGTCGATAAGCATGTTTTTTTCAAGGTCTTGTGGAAGTGGCCAAAGTGTTTTTCACTTCCTGTTCTGCAAGAGTTTATAATTTTATCATAACTGACTTGGAAACTAAAACTTATTGATGTACCATTTTGGATAGTGAGCCAGCAGGATTGTGATCTTTTTCAGCCTATATATAGTGCTTAAATACCAGGAATAAATAGGCTGTTTTTATTTCTGCAACTGATGTGAGGCAAAGCAAGAAATCAACTTCTTTTTTTTTTTTTTAGAAAAATATTGGTTTCTTATATACAGAGGGTACACTGGGGAAGGGGTTAAGCTGAAAGCAAATCGGTTGAATACAATTTTAAAGATATAAATGTTTTGAAACTTTCCATCACCCAATGCCTAGCCCACCGTTATAGAGTGATTTATTTATTTGTTTGTTTATTTCATTTATATACCGCGCTATCTTCCTACAGGAACTCTAGGTGGTTCACAAGATAAAAGCAAAAGTTAAGGAACGGTATAGTCAAAAAGCGGGGAAAAACCCTCGGCAGGATAGGGCAAGGACATGCTGGGGGGGGGGGGAGAGAAAAGAGGAAAAGAAAAGAAAAGAAAAAGAAATTAAATTAAATTAAATTAGAGGTCGCCATATGACTCCTTAAAAAGCATAGTTTTAAAGCCTTTTTGATTTATCAGATTTTCTTTCAGTAGTCCATGAAGAGTAGTTCCAAATCGGATTCCGAAAGGTCCACCTTCATCCACAGTCCGAAATACCATTTTGAATAAGTCCTAAAAATCAAAGCCACAGACCAGCAAACAGTTGTTTCCTTTTTTAAAAACACAAAATCTAGTAGAGATTTTCAAATATTTGTAAATTTGGTCATTGATCTGTCCTCAAATAATGCTGACAGTTTTGCTATCTCAGTCAATTCCAACACCTTAGGTAGTCAGTCTTCTGCTGAGGGTACTTTATCCGCCTTCCAATAGTGTGCATAGAGGAGCCTAGCAGCTGTTGTGAAATATCTAATAAGAATCACTTTATTCTTTTCTATCTGATTGTCTGCCAAACAAGACATCAACTTCTCATGAACATAACTGAAAGGAAGGCAAAGTTCCGCTAGAGAAATATCCCTGTGAACATTTGTAGTTATGCTTTAAGATGGGAAGTGCTTGTGAGACATACAGTAGGTGCACTTTCCTCTTCGGATTTCTTGAGCACTGAGTTGCTTCATTGTGAGCACTGGTTGCCATGATGAGTTGAATGAAATCACTCATGTGAATGGTTCCTAATTGCTGTAGCGGATAAACTAATCTGCACATTTCAAAAACACATGGCACAACCCCTCTGGAATTCATAACACTTCAGAATGTAAATAGAGATCTCATGGTTGAATGTTTCTTCATATCGTATCCAGTAGCGTAGCTGCACAATCAGAAGTACAGGTCGCTACATGAAATGTACACATCTACATGCACCCTTGCTTCCTGAACACACACATGCATCTTCACGTGCTCCAAGTTACGATGCAGCTGCATCTCCCTGAGAATAAGGAAATAGAAATCCACGTGAAAGTGAGGGAGAAGCTGCCATCTGGAGACCAGCCACCACTTTCCCTATGCAGCTTGTGATATGCAGAGGCAGCTGTTGCTGCTGGGTCTTTCCTTGTATGCTCTCCTGTATTTTTAGCCTGCCCCCCCTCCTTCCCCGAGGCTCAGCAGTGGGACAGTAGAGATGCACATGCACAAAAGAGAGTTTAGGGAGGAAGAAGGAGAGAAGAAAGTTTTCTTGGGGCTACTCCAGTATTGACTTACAGGATAGCTGTTTTTCTGAGTTTTAGCTGACATCTTGTGTGCTTGTTCACAGACAAAGATTGCAGTGCAGGCGGCCAAGAAGCACCCAAGCCATCCTTATGAGGCCAGGCAAGGAAGTGAGAGTTCCCTTGCACAGAGCATGGGAAGGAACAAGATTCTTTCCCTAACCAAAGAAGAAAAAATGTCCCTGTGGGATGCAAAAGGATAGTGGTTTGAAGGAGGGGCCAGTCCCAGGATCTGGTGGCTGCTTGGTGAGGGAGATGGAGGTGGTGATCCGACAAGAAAAGTGCTGGGTCTTCAACCAACCACAGGGCAGAATCTTCCCATAGGGAAGATTTAATTCAGGGCTAGCAAACCAGTTTTCACCCAAGGATTAAATTAATTCTGTGCAAAGCACATTGAGGAGATCCAAGGGAGGAGATGCTAAAAAAGGAAATGGCAAATGTTACAACTCAAGTTTTTTTTAAATGCTAGAATTCAATATATCTCTCATAATTTGGTGTCCTGATCTTAAATTTCGAGAGAGAGTTATGGACTTAAAAAAAATCTGCCAGAAGACTGTGTGTAAAAGAATGAGACTGCCTGTCTCCCTGGTTCCAATTAAGTAAACCTCGTTTTGCCCGTTTCTCCTCTCTTGAAGGCTCAAGCAGGATCATAGTGTATTTACCAGCCTGCTGGATCTGAGCATGGGCCCAATACTATGTAGCTTCAGCTGTTTTGGAGTTGGGAGAAGCCACTGTTGCATTTTCATCTGGTGTTTGATGGATGAAATTAGCTTGAAAGTGAATCTTTATAAGACCGAGAGTATTTACACACTTAAAATGATGGGGTTATCAGTCTGGGATTTTTTCATCTTATTTTACTTTCTTTGTGAGTCTGTTTCATCCTGTTAATTCGCTAATTTGTGGTTTTAAAAAAATATGCATGAACATATGCATTCCCTGAAATGCTGTTGTGGTGTTTTGTAAAAGAAATAATAGGAATCTCTGTAGACATTATCTGTTGCACACTGAGTCATGCAGCTCAATTTGCAAGAGATGTCTATGGAGATTTCTTACAATAATTTGCCTGTAAAAATTACATTTTGTGTAACAACATAGTATTTTACCCAATGAAATACATTTTGGGTGCATGTATGCATACATTTAGAATTATATTATGCCTTCAGATCCATAGTTTAAATAGTCTAATCAACAGCACCAAACTGAAAGAACTGCCAAAATGTAAATAGAAGTTATGCTTCAAATAGCACGCTAGCACAATGTAAATCTAACAAGTTCTCATTGAAATTCACAAATACTGTACAGTACTGTGTTCCAGAAACATTATTATTTTTAAGACAAATCTGGAGAAAGGAGCAAACTTGCGAAATATCTATGAATAAGATTGGTTAAGCCCAACTTATATTGAAAATTATTAATAAAACATATAGTCATTTTAATCCTATGGAATGAAGCAAGGGAATGGTGGTATGTGTGAATAAGAGCAGACTCATTAAATATGAACCCATGCCTGTGGCCAATAAATGATTTCCATGAGGTGAGCCAGCATATGGGCCCTTTTTGGAGGGGGTGGGAAGTCTGCCCAGCAGTATTCCGAGTATTATAATTGGCAGGGCTGACAGAGAAGAAAGCAGAACCCTTTCACAAGGTAGAAAACTCGTTTTAAGAAGGAGAAAACAGGGAGCTGCTAATGTTTAGAAAGAGTAACATGTCTCCTTGAAAGACTGATCAGATGCTGAGTTTCTTGTGCTTTTGTACTGTCCTTTCCAGCAAACGTAAAAAAGATGGGTCTTAACATGGATAACAATAGTGCATTGGAATGACAAGCAAATTGATGCCAAAATAGGGGGAATGTCTGGGAGAAGCTTCAATGAGCCTACAGAGCCCACCAGAACAGTTGAAGGATCTGTTTCAAGCAGAGCTTCAAATAGTAGCCATACTGACTGCAGACTTGCGGTAAAAGAGAATTATTTTTTCCAACTTTGTTTATTTTATCCAGTGTTGTGGATAAATAACATTCTCTTTGAATAGCAGTTGTTAGATTCCCAAATCACAAAGCCACAGGCCATGAGCCTGGGTTTTGTTTCCAAACGTCACATATTTACGCGTGTATTGCCCCTTAACATGGGCTGTGGTGGTAAGTATATAATGTTCTTTTCATTAAAGTCATTTTAACTAGTGGCCTTCAACACATTTTGTAGTAATGAAAATTGCAGGAGTTAATTTTATGTTATGTGTAGAGAACTAATGACTTCTTTCATGCCTCTTTTGTTCTCAAGAGATTTCATCAAACAACTTCCCCAGTTCTAGTTTTATATGAGAGGGCAAAAATGTTTCACAGTCCTCATTATACAGGAGACATTTGTGATACTGCTTCTACATGGAAAAGGCCCAGGCATTTACCGTAATTTTCATCTATAAGACACATCCATGTATAAGACGAGCCCCACTTTTCAAACCCAGAATTACAGTTTTGCATCCTTGCTGTTCTCTCCTCAGCTTAAGTTCCGTGTACTGTATAAGGCGATCCTCAATTTTTAGTCTTAACAATTTTAGACAAAAATATAGTCTTGTACATGGAAAAATACTGTAACTCTCTTTCCGCATCCTGTAGAAAGGGAGCAAGAAAAGATGCATCCACAAACCCTTGTCCCCAGCCGTCATTCATGAAGTCAAAGGTGAAGACTGGGTTTCTGTGGCCCAATAAGCACATGCTCAAACCCTTGTGTACATGGATATTTTTCAGTTCATCAGTTTGTCCCTATGGTCCCAGGGGTTGCAGGTACAAGACATCTATAGGGGACCATGTTGTTTTTTTAGATTATTGTGGGGTTTCCCAGTCTTTGGTAGCAATTCCAGGTGACAAACATTTGGGGGATAGGAAAGGTTGGCCGTCAGATGTCTCATTCTTGGCCTGCAAGGGAACTCCTTTTCCTCTTCTTTCTTGTGTTACTGTGGCATTTCCCCCTCCTCCCATTCCCTGTGTTTGGTGGTAGGGCGGAAGCCTAGCCGATGACAGTTAGCAGATATCATCAGTCGAATGGGCAGGGATGAAAAGGCTGCACAATCACTGCCTTTTTCTTACTCTCTTTTATTTTCTTTCCCCCCTTCCTTTTCTTCTTTTAAATAGTTGAAGTAATGCTTCTCTCTTCAAGAACACACCTGTCAGGAACAAAATAATAATAATAAAAAAATCCTGTGTTACTCCCTTCTAGTCATAGTTGGCAGCCCTTGAAAGCATAGTCCTCACAAGACTGAGAATTTCTTTCATCCCTGAGAAAGAGGGTGGGGTGTGATTGATTTATGCTGTCCTTTTGAATCCTATCCTTTATGGATGGTGGCCTCACTTTTTCTAAGGGATTTGGGGAGGGGCGCATACCCCAGAATTTGAAGGGCAAAAAAAAAAGCATACTCCTGAGAATTTAAAAAGTTTTCAAAATGTAGTTTCAAAAAGTAATTTTGCCAAGATCTGTCACAAGATGATACTACTCACATTGTTTGATAAGTAACACATTGTCGCTGTTTCTTACAGCGTCTTGGGGTTCTTTCTAGATCAACAATTTATAGAGAAACATGTTTGTCCTTATCTCTCATTTGCCACACAGGAAGGATCCGCACACTTTCTTTCACTTAAGGAGTGGCATTTCTCTTTTTAGTGAGCTGCAGCAGAGGAGGATCTCCAGATTGGTTCCCCCCCCCCATATCATTTCATTTACTCACATATTATGCTAGAATTGCAGAAGCTTTGCCTATTGTACTACCTCAAAAATTTGAAGAAGCTGAGGGGGATATGGTCTCCCTTGATATTTAGACAAGGGTCTAAGGCACGGCTGTTCAACTTTGAAGAGGCCAAGGTCTACTTTTTCTGGCCTAAAGTGCCTGAGGGCTACTACATTAAAACCTCTACTTACGAATTTTATCTGTTCCAAGCATGTGCTCATAACTAAAAACTTTTGTAAGTAGAGCAGCGGTTTCCCATAGGAATGCATTGAAAACCAATTAATCTGTTCTGGAGGGAACAGAGTTCAATGCACCATGGCCCTTGAAATGCCCCGCTCGGCTGAGACAGTGGGCTGGCAGACCCAGAACTTTGCTGGGGCAGTGGTTGTCCTTGGGGTGGGGGAGGGAGGGATGGAGAACTTATCCCCTCACTGTTTTTATTGATGGCCAGCGGGTTACTTTTGAACCCTTCGCGGGCTACCAGTAGCGCATGGTCTACCTGTTGAGCAGGCAGGCCTGGTCTAAGGCAAGTAAATGCATAGAAGGGAAACATATGCATAGAAGGGATTGCTTCTCCATCTCTTGGACTTGGAAAAACTGGCTTGCCTACAGTTTATGTTCAAGATGTAGCTTTTCCTTTCAAAAATAAGTACGTTCTACAGGTAGCCAGGTGTGCCTCAAGTAGCAATGCATTTTTCTTAGAAAGTCAGTCATAGGAAAATAAATACAGTAGTTCCAGTTCTGTAAAGGTGTTTTCAGAAATCGGGGACTCGTTTTGATTTGATTTGCTCTTATAAATAAAAGACAATAGAGTAAATGCTTAGAATATTTTTTGTGTGTCTTTGCAAATATTTTATGAGGTTTGAGAGTGCTGTTTATGAGTTAGATGTAAGACTTTTGGTGGTTTTTGTTCAGTTTTGCATGTCAGGTTTATTTGTTTGGGAGTATTTGAGGGACATCTATTAAGATACTTCTAATAACCTTGGCACTGAATAACCTGTTACCATACAGCAAGACCTGTAGAAGTGGAGTTAGATTTCTCGATATAGGGAGAGTAAAGTACTGACTGGCGCTGGGAGTCTAATGAGTGCCAGCACTGTACTGGGGCAGATTTTTAAATGTAAGGGTGCCTGTTTATATGGAGTGAGTGGTAATGAGGGAGCCTTGAGGGTCTCAGTGATAGAAATTGTGTGTCCTTGAGTCTACCACAGCTTGAAATGAGCAGCGTATGGATAGTGAATATTTCCTCTAATGAAAGAGGTCAGATAATGCCTACTCTGCTGCTCCATTCCAGTCATCTCTTGAGGAGTATTGCTGAATCTGTGGGAAGTGTTTTCTCTTTTTAGCACAATTTACTATAAGTTGAAAGGAATCACTGTGTTATGTTTTGAGGAGTAAAAACTGAGTTTAGGAAGAACCAGATTGGTTATTATATGGGAAGATTTATGATGAGGTGTTCCTCAAGAGCAAATGTGTAGGATTTTTAGAAGAACAAATATTAGTGTAAATATTAGTGAAACATCATGGCTTTTCCTTAGTGTAAATATTAGTGAAACATCATGGCTTTTCCTCTAATTCTTGCATTCCAGTGCTTCCCACGTGTTCCACGTTAGATTTTCACTGTGACAATGGCAAATGTATCCGCCGTTCATGGGTCTGCGATGGAGACAATGACTGCGAGGATGATTCGGATGAACAGGACTGTCGTAAGTTAACTCAAGACAAGTCTTTCATGCAAAATTATTTTATCAGATCAGACAGTGTCCTGCCAGCATTACCCCCACATTTGTTGACTCTTATTGGGAGTGTATATGTGATTAAATATTTGAGAGACTGTTAGCAATGGTGGTAACAGATAGGAGTGGCTACTTGCAGGTTCTCTTGGATTGTCAGCTATGAAAATAGCTTGGTCACAGTAACCCATGCCTTATCAAGTTTTTATTTGTATGACTGTAGTAAGCTATATGTGAGCCTGCCCTTTGAGTTGGTTCAGAGGCTTCAGGTGATTGATTCAAAACAGCTCAGTTATTGAACAGCATGCAACTCTGAGGTCAGATAACAATTTTCCACAATCTGTTGCCTTATAAGTCCCTAAAACAGCCCAGGATCCAAATACAGAATTTGTTGGAGTGCCTTACCCAATAAATATCTACCTGGCACACTAATTATGAGGTGTCTGTAGAGATCCATTAGATATCTTAATCTGTAGAGATCCATTAGATAACATTTTGTGGGTTACTTGACATGCAACTCTTTGCCCATGCTGCTGGGCCTTCTGAGAAGACCTTTTAATATTTTGTTTCTTGAATGCTGTTTTGTATGTATTCATTACTGAAATGTGTGAGTAAAGTTTTAATAGTGTTTTGTTACATTTTGTTAACAGCCTTGAGATTTGTAATGAAGAACGGTATGTCAATGTATTAAGTAATACATGGGAATTATTTGCTAGAAGCTGAGTATTCACACACACACACACACACACACACACACACACACACACACACACACACACACACACACACACACACACACGGAAATTACTGCAGTTAAGTGATGATGTGCTATTTGTATATCTATCACTCGCCTATATTCTACATGCATTTGATCATGCTCCTGGAACACATCTGACAAGTGCATTTATCTTCAGAAGCCTCCACGATTGCCCTTTTGCAGATCAGGAAATAACCCATATGATTTAGGTCACTGTGTGTTGTTTCTGACTTCATCTACTCTAGACATTTAGCAGTCTTGTTTTAACATATTGCAAACCTTGCCCTTTGTTAGATGGGATGCACTTCCTCCAATGATCTAGGGTGATGATTTTCTACTGCTTCTGTTGGTGCAGCATCTTCATAACAAAGTTTTTCCCCACATTGAAAAAGGGTCTAATTCCAAGAGTACTGTGTGGCACACAGAGGTCTTTGGGCACAGTAATTACTCTGTGCTACTTTATCTTGCTTCTTTGTGATACCGTGTTTCTGTACAGCTCCACGGGAATGTGAAGAAGATGAGTTTTCATGTCAGAATGGATACTGCATACGCAGCCTGTGGCACTGTGATGGAGACAATGACTGTGGGGACAACAGTGATGAACAGTGCGGTTAGTATTTTGACAGTAATAAGTACCAGGTTGTTAGGTATTTGGACAGCTATCTTTTATTCCACAGTTGTTTTGGGGATGGTTTATTGGAAGATTTTGGACGGATTTCTGTCCTGTGGTCATGGCATAGATTACTCCCCAAGTGGGGCAGATGGAAAGTTCTCCTGAAATTTCGACTAAGAGACTCTTCTGTCATGGTCCATAAGTCCTGTTGGTCATGCTATGAATGGCACATTTAGAGCCATGTTGCCAATTATGGCTGATTGGTTAATGCAACAGAGTTCAAAACAAAGACAAATGTCTGAAGTTAGGTCTGTACAGTGTGACATAAAAAAAGGTTAGCATTACTATCCTAGCAGATAGGAACAATTTTAGAGGATATGTTGTATAGTCAGCTCCGTGAATTGAGCAACTGCAGCTATGCTGCTTGTTTCTACCACCATCACTGTTTCTAGATAGTTTAGGTCAGGGGTGACCAAACTTTTTGTAAGGAGGGCTAGATTTGGTGGCTGAGAATGTGTCAGGGGCCGGTTGCTCCCCGACCCTGCCACCCCACTGCAAGCCCCACCCACTGACCCATAAGCCCCACCCACTGACCCCTTGCAACCCCACAGCAGGAAGGAAGGCGGGGACCAAGGGAGGGAGGGAGGAAGGTGGAAACCAAGAGAGGAAGGAAGGAAGGTGGGAAACAAGGAATGGAGGGAGGTGGGGACCAAGGGAAGAAGGAAAGAAGGGAGGTGGGGACCAAAGGAAGCACAGGGAGCCGTGGCCACAGGTCGCCCCTTGGAAGAGGCAATCTGTGCGACCTTGCACCCCCACACCCGAGCTCCCCAGTGGTGGCGACGGCTCGCCCGCCAGCCCACCCCAGTGGCGGAGGCCCGCTGGCCTGCCCACCCTCATACATTCCCCTTCGGTGCCGGTGGTGGCAGACCGTCCAGCCACCCAAGCTTCCCAGCGGTGCCGGTGGCGTAGCCCGCCCGATCATTGCCCCACGCGTGCACCCCACCTCACAATGTTCCCGGCTATGTCGATGGCGGTGGCCTGCCCACGCGCGCCCAGCCCCACAAGCTTCCCGGCGGTGCTGATGGTGGTGGCCCGCCCCCTCGCCTGCCCACCCAGCCCCACAAGCTTCTGCTCACTGGCCGGCTGGCCTGCCCAGCCCCTCAAGCTTCCCGGCAGTGTCAGTGTTGGTGGAAGATTTTTTTTTTAAATGGGGCGAAGGAGGGGGAGGGAGGGAATGGCCTGACGGGCTGGATTTGGCCCCCGGCCCAGACTTTGGGCAGGCCTGGTTTAGGTTGTATGGTCATTCTTGCAAGTCAAACAATATTACCTTGTAGAGGATCACCAGCTTGCTGTCACTTTGTTGTGCATTTATATCTGTTCAGCATTTCTTTTAAAAGGCTTTAAAAAGGAAAATCCATTTCCTACATCAAAAAAAATAGAAAAGGGAATAATCACCTGATCATGTGGGGAGCAGAATTTTGAACTGGAGGAAGAGGTGGGTTAAACAGAGTTTGGAAGAGATTGTGAGATTATGGGAGTTGTAGTCCAAAAAAAGGTATTGCCTAGGTTTCTGTTTTAAAGTACCCCTGAGTGTTGAATGAATGGAATCTAGATCCCAAGAAGGTGTGTAAGAGTGATCATTGAAACAAGCTATTCTTTGTTTTGTCTTGCAGATATGAGGAAGTGTTCAGAGAAAGAATTCCGCTGCAGTGATGGCAGCTGCATAGCAGAACACTGGTTTTGTGATGGGGATACAGATTGCAAGGATGGTTCGGATGAGGAAAACTGCCGTAAGTAGTCTTGTCTTTCTTCAGTGCCGGTAGCATCCATAGTCTCCATTCTGCTGCCATGCAGAGGTTCTATAACGAATCTCAGCCGTTCTTCAATATCTTCAATCTTTCTGTAGGTCTTATTGTGAATTCAGCTTTGCTCAGCTGTAGAACATACATAGATTAGTAGTGCAAATCTGTCTAGGCGGTTTGCCAAAAATCATACTCCTAAATCTAAATCCTTCTTGCGTAAATGACATCACCCCTTCTCTCTTTGATAACAGCGGGTGTCTCTGAGCTTTGAAATGATAATAGCTATCAGTTACTGTAGCTGTAGCCTCCCAGAACTCTTTGAGTCTTGAATGCATTCTCCCACCGCAGTGCCTTTCATTTGGAATGTTTGCATTTCCCATACAAATGGGGATAGTTATTTTAGAGTGAAAAATCCTTGTAAATGTTTCATGTATTGGTAGAAAAGTTCAAGAATCGAGTATTTTGCTGAAAGAGAAATCAATATTCACAATTTCAGTGTCTCTTCATGCTCTTCTGTGCCTGCAACTGCATAAACATGGGGAAGCAGGAGAGTCATGCTGGAACTGTATTTTTGTTCAAATAGTGGACGTGGCCATATACCGTATATACTCGAGTATAAGTCGACCCGCGTATAAGTTGGGGCTCCTAATTTAAACCCAAAAACTGGGAAAATTTATTGACTCAAGTACAGTGGAACCTTGACTTACAAGCTGCTTGACTTGCAGCATATTTGACGCAGCAAGAAGGGGCCTGTTTGACTTGAGTCACACGCAGGCTTTGACTTACAGCTCGGAACCCCGGCGCAAGGGACCAGAATCGGGCAGCAGCCACGACCCAGCATCGCGGCTGTCGCCTCCAAACTGCTCCTGCCTTCTTCCCCGACTTCGGTGAGGACAGCTCAGAGCACCTGGAGTTGGTCCTCGGCCTTACCGAAGCCGCCGCTGCTGCCGGAGGAGAAGAAGCCTTGGGAGCTCGGGGCTGGCCTCGCTGGTTAGATAGCCGGCTCAGTCTTGTAAAAAATCTGGCTGCAGAAGTCTGGTCCTGTACAGTTGTGGGACTCATTTTAGTTGGGGTTCAGCTGGAACAGTTAAAAATCAGACTCTTAAATGTTAGTTGTTGCTAAGCATTAAAAAGTGGGGTCTTTTTTCATCATCTGGAAGAGACATTTCAATCCACTTTCCCATTACTTTTTCATCAACTGGGAAAATCCACTTTCCCATTACTTAATTCATTGACTTAAGTCATGTTTGACTTATGTCTAGATCTCTAGAATGGATTAATGACGTAAGTCAAGGTTCCACTGTATAAGCCTCGGGTGGTAAATGCAGCAGGGCCTGGCAACTCCTCCTTTGTGAGCTGGGTTTATGTGTGATGTTTAAAATGACTTTTAGTCACTGAGGCAAGTGCTTGAGTTGGTGGCAAAAAGTCACTTTAAACATTGTTTTAAAATGACGTTTTAAAAAGTCATTTTAAACATGGGGGGGGTCATGAGAAGCGGCACACAATGTTTAAAATGACTTTTAGCTGCCGACCCAAACTTGCCTCAGTGGCTAAAAGTATTGACCCGAATATAAGCCGAGGCCCCTTTTTTCAACCCAAAATTAGGGCTGAAAAAGTAGGCTTATATTCGAGTATATTCAGTACCTGACTCCCATCCTTCTACATAAATGCTCCTGTTTGGTAGAAAGCAAGTATCCTAATTATTTTCATCATCCGCAGCCAGTCCAAACCACCAGTGTTGTCTGTTTCTAATTTTGAGTCTACCATGGCAGCCACTCCGAACCTTGTTGGTCCCTTTAAGTTTGTCGGTTTGTTGCTGTAATCTAATAGAACTCAGCCTGCAAGGCATTTTTGTATGTCCCTGGTATCTTTCATTGGGCTGTGTGTCCGTCTCTGTGTCTCTGCTTCCTGATAACGAGGCCTCTTAACTAGACCTTGAGCAAAGATTCTGGGAAAGTGGCTGTAATAAAGTCAACTTTTATTGTCGTTTAGTTTGTGCCTTGCAGTTCTGAGGAAACACTGTTGATAAATGATTTCCCAGGACCATTCCCTCTCGCTCTCCCTCCCTTTGCTCGCTAGTGTCATCCCATTCAAACTTCCCTGGATTTGTTGCTGAAGAAGTTATCACGAGTGAATTAGTGAATGAGTTTGGAGTTAATTGATGAAGTCCTTGGGGAGCCACTCCTTGGGGGAATGTTCCCTTCTGCATGTCATCTAATACATTTATCAGGTTTCTGTTTCTACCCAACCTAAGCAGTTGCTAGATTCTATGCAAACATGCCGAACTCCCTTGTCCCTCCCTTGTTTCTGTCTCAAGGGCATCTGACAGAATTTGTTCTAGATAGGGTGAAACTTCAAAAGGTTGGGTTTGGAGTGGGGTGGAGAAGACAATCAGAGCTGCCAGCTCCTGAAGGGCAAGGGTGGGGAACAGTGGATTGTGTGTATGAGGGGGGGTGTCTTTTATCATTCCGGATAATGAGAGATAGGCACAGCACCAAAGCTGCCAAGTTTTCTGAGTCAGGGAAAGGCTCAGCAAAGAAGCCAACTTAGCTTTCTCCTCTCCACTGGCTGTGCCTTCTCTGCCATATCATCAAATCACATACCTTATTGGGAGGAGAAATCTTACTGAAATCTTGCCATATTTAGTGGCAGCTTGGAATGCAGTGAATAAGCTGAGTTCTGCATAAAAGCCTGTATCTTACCTTGGGAGTGTGTGTGTTATTTTTCTTTCTCATTTTAAAAGAGCAGGTCAGTAGTGTTTTTGTTCTTCTTTGGTCACTAGCCTGCCTGCTGATTGTCTGTGGGCAGTGCATGGCCAGCAAGGAAGTCTCAGGCTGAGTTGTCCCAGGTGAACTGTGCTATGGACTTTCCCCAGTTGGCTTGCTGTCTTCTCTGAAATGCTACTTGTTAAATGCTACTCATACCTGGACACATCTCAATCAGTGTGCTGTTGCAATGCTGCTCAGCCCACTTCTCAAAGTCTCCTTTCTGTTTCTGCTTTGTGGATCTCAATCTCGCCATCCTACCAGTGGGTTCCTGGCTGTACTCTCAGATGGAGAGAATTCTGTTCTCCTGTACAGTTCTCCAGGGAGGGCTTTTAACTATGCTATAAATAATTGCCTTGGAGAAGGGTGGCATTGTAAAATCTTTGTTGTGGATTATCCTGGGTCCTGCACAGGGTCAGATTGTGTCTGGGAAGAAGTCTTATGCCAGAGGAAGAAAGAGAGGGTTGTTGTTGTGGCCTCTGCTTGAGAAGAATGTTACTCTTCAAAGGCCTGGCGCTATTCATGATGTCTTCTGCTCAACAGATTTGGAAAGATTAAACCCTCAATCCAGCAACCCTGTTTTTCTATTTTAACAGGCTTGGCTAATACAAACCTATGCATAGTTAGGTGTATATGGGTGTGACTCCAGAGAAGTGGAAAATTATAAACACACTGATGCCCTGGAGCTCTCAAACAGGTTAGCTGGCTCTTTGAGCCCTTAGAGAACAAACAGAAGGCCCTCGTGCTCTGAGCACATTATAAATGCTAGAACTCTTGTGGTTCATTGCAAGTGAGTTCATGCATAATTTTTTGTACATGATAATCTCTGATAGTACGTGCTAAGTCGATTGTGGTTTTGTTCATGTGCTAAACACGCCAGAGTTTTTAATGTGCACAATGTTTTACATATAGGTGTCTCCATGGGGAGGCCAGTGCTTGATGGTAGCATTTATAAAAGGCACGACACCCCTGCAAAATGCTGGAGGATTCCTCCTTAGTGGCATGATGCTCCTGTTGTGCCAGGACCCATGGAGTGAAGGCTGTGCTCCTCTTGCACTGTCCATTCAACACGAGAAGCCTGTGCACAGACTGTGAACTGTGACAAGCCGTCTCTGTTCAGGCACCATTTGATCACAGAACTTCATACCTGTTACAAATAGCACCTTTGTGGGCACTCATAAGCAGTGAGGTTTTTGTTAGTTGTGAGTGGTATATGTGAGTGGTATACTTGTTTTTATATTGTTGGTACATGACATAGAGAAATGGGCAGAAATTTCCAAAGGGATATCTTTATGCCAGCTGCATTAGTCTGTAGTATATTGCAGGTAAACCATCCAAGATTCTTGTGACATGAAAACTAGCAAGCTTTGTTTGTGTAATATTTGTGAACTACAAGCCTACTTCATCAGATGTGTGAATTACAACCTTAGTAGACAGATTCATGGCATGTCTCATTGCCATGGCAAACAGTCTCTCTCTCTCTCTCTCTCTCTCTCTCTCTCTCACACACACACACACACACACACACACACACACACACACACACACACACACAGAGAGAGAGAGAGAGAGAGAGAGAGAGAGAGAGAGAGAGAGAGAGACTTCTCTTAATCACCATGTCCAGAGACCTACAAAAGTATGGCAAATTCATCTTAGCTTCCCTTGTTTCTTCTTCAGCATCAGATATTCCAGCAGCAACATGTAGCCTGGAAGAGTTCCAGTGTGCATATGGGCGTTGTATCCTAGACATCTACCACTGTGATGGAGATGATGACTGTGGAGACTGGTCTGATGAATCCGACTGCTGTAAGTTACCTAGGGAGGGCACACAGATGATTTGATCAGCACGCAGGATAGAACCATTTCATTTTCATATGGAAGAAAATGCTGCTGAGAGAAAAATTTTCTGTTTTTGTGCTTTAATCATCAATTAATCACCTGCCAATTGTGGCATCACTCTAAAATCAGGATTGTGTGACTAGAATCAACAGTTTCTAACATGTTGCTCATAGTATTTATTACCTTGAGCCCTTGGATTTGTTAACTCTTTTCATTTGGTCTCCATTGAGTGTGGCGATTACAATTTGCTGTCCTCTCTGTGTAGCTTCACATCAACCATGCCGTTCTGGAGAGTTCATGTGCAACAGTGGGTTGTGCATTAATGCTGGATGGAGATGCGATGGTGACTTGGACTGTGATGACCAGTCAGATGAGAAGAACTGCAGTGAGTAACTTCAGGTTTGAATATAGGGGCCATGAGAAGGGCATTGCTGAACATATGGGAAAATAAGAAACAAACATGTAAAGCCGTGAAGTCAGATTTGTTAATCTTTCCCACTTTTATTGACACAGCGACATCTATGTGCACAGCTGACCAGTTCCGCTGTAAATCAGGCCGCTGTGTCCGCCTTTCCTGGCGCTGTGATGGAGAAGATGATTGCTCTGATAACAGTGATGAAGAAAACTGTGAGGATACAGGTGAACAACTCCTTCCTTCCATTCACCTTGCCTGTGCCAGGCACAGACGTGAAATATTATGCTATCTGGAATTAGCAAGGGCATTGCAGATTTTGTTTCATCCTACCAACCTGAACCTCTAGCTTATAAAAACCACAGATACTGTGTATGTGCATATCTCTGAGTATAAGAACAGAGTCCCATCTAATGATTTGGGTTGGGAAAGACTAGTAAAAGTTCATAAAAATGAAGTTGCAAACATATTATATACAGTATTTCTGTTTCTGATCTGGGTTCAAATTAACAAATGTACAAGAAACAGAGAAGTCTGATGACAGAAACTTGTCAAAAAACAGCCCTGACAATTGCTTTGCATTTGGATGAGAAATGGCTAACTGGTGAAAAAAAGATCTGGAATTGAGTCATGGCAACTGGACTTCATTTCTTGAGAGGCTGAAACGTTTTGCTACTCATCCAAGTAGCATCCTCAGACTGACAAAGCTGCTTGAATGAGCAGCAAAAAGTTTCAATTTCTCAAGAAAAGAAGTCCAGTTGTCATGATTCAACTTCCAGATAAAATCACCTGTATGACTGAAAATCTTCACAGACATGAAGAAAAAAAGAGTTGGTTTCTCAGATTTTCCTTTGCTTTGTGATACTTTGTGGAAGAATAGTAGTGAGCACAAGAGGGTATCCTGTAGATCAGTGGTTTTCAACCTGTGGGTCCTCAGATGTTCCTGGACTGCAACTCCCAGAAATCCTGGCCAGCTCAGCTAGTGATGAAGACTTCTGGGAGTTGCAGTCTAGGAACATCTGGGGACCCACAGGTTGAGAACCAGTGCTGTAGACCATCTTGACTGCTGTCATTGGTGTTGTCAACAGTCAATCTGACCTTTGCTATTTAAAGTTTGCCATCCTTTTTCCTGCTGGTTGTGTAGACATGGTATTGTGTAGCAATATTGGGCCATTTCCTAGCATTTTAACTTGTGGATACAGAAGCACAGTATCCCGTTTTCATAAACCATGGGGGTATTTTTTGTCCCTTCCTTCCTTCCTTCCTTCCTTCCTTCCTTCCTTCCTTCCTTCCTTCCTTCCTTCCTTCCTTCCTTCCTTCCTTCCTTCCTTCCTTCAAGAATCGGATTTAATAATGTGTCCATTTAAAATGCAATCTTTGTGGCAAAACAAATCCTTGTGTATTTAATGTTAAGTAGAAAAAGAAGAAAAATCCTGTTGCTCAGTAGTGTAGGTGCAGCAGAGATCAATGGCAAATCACTGCTGATTAAAGGGGTGTACATGCCTTGTGTACAATTCCACAAAGTTATCTATACCCCCAAATCCTCAAGGGAAGTCTTTAATCAGTGAATTGACACTGGTGATGGTGTCACCACCACCGTGCAAACAGAATTTCAACTCATAAGTGTCTGAAAATGTTTACAAGGGAACTGAATGTTTATAGGAACTGAAATCCATGCTAAATTGGGATCTTTAGAAATACAGCTTCAAATTGAAGCAAACTAGTTTATCAGCTCTCACTGTAACAAGCTTTCTTATCTTCTCCTTTAGGAAGCCCACAATGTGCCCCAGATCAGTTTCTTTGTGGGAATGGGCGTTGCATCGGTCAAAGAAAGCTGTGTAATGGCGCCAATGACTGTGGAGATGGTAGTGATGAAAGTCCTGAACAAAACTGTCGTGAGTTCTCCCTGCAGTCTTACTAAAATTTCAGTAGAAGGCATTTGATTTGGGAGCTGTTACCAGAGACGCAAGTGCGGCTGCAGAGAACTGGGAAGGGCGAATGTTGGGAAAAGATCTGGAAAGCAGCAGATACGGGAAATTCCAAATAGAGAAAGGTAGAATGTTGCTGAAGGAACATGAATCAAGGACCCTTACCCTGTAACATTCTCCAAACATGGTCCTGTGATTACAAGAGAACTGGTGGTGTGTGGGAGGAAGCTTCCCTAGCATAAATACTGAAGAATCCTAGGTACGTTTGTGCTACACAA
This sequence comes from Phrynocephalus forsythii, assembly GCA_029282475.1. Classification (NCBI taxonomy): domain Eukaryota; kingdom Metazoa; phylum Chordata; class Lepidosauria; order Squamata; family Agamidae; genus Phrynocephalus; species Phrynocephalus forsythii. The sequence continues at coordinate 137,199,635 of JAPFRF010000001.1, read as the reverse complement.
GTAGCATTATTCCTTCCATGAAGAAGCAAGGAGCAATTTAAGAAGCAAGGAGCAATTATCTGAAGTATGGCAGACTTCTTCTCTTTAAAACACCTTAACAGTGCAGGGATCTGTAGCCTTTAAAATGGCAGTTTAACACAGTAGCGGCTCTTTCCCGAGTTGCCTTCAAACAAAAGAAGTTTCACATGTCTGTCTTTTCCACAGGTCCTCGGACCGGAGAGGAAAACTGTAATCTGAATAATGGAGGCTGTGCCCAGAAGTGCCAGATGACTCGAGGAACAGTGCAGTGTACCTGCCACACTGGGTATAGGCTTCTGGAGGATGGCAGGTCGTGTCATGGTAAGCAAGCATGAGGATTCGCATATCTATTGGTAGAATCATTAGTGGCTGTTGTCCAAATGGCCGTATAATTGAGATTGGTGCTCTGGAGCTGGCCTGCCCTGTCTCGTACCCTCGCACTGCCAAGAAATTGAAAATAATCCACTTCAAAGCCAATGACACAGTTACTGGGATGGGGTGGAGCAGCATGAATGTACGTTCCTCATCCAATGCATCAGGGACACTTCAGTGAGAGGGGATTGTGCAATTATGCCATTTATCTCCTTTAACTGATTGGCTGTGCTAAGAAAGAAAGGGAGAAGAAGTGAAGAGAAATAAGCAGGTAAAATGGAAAACTGTATGTAGATCCTGTGTAAAAAAAATTGAAAATGGGGTAGTGCTTGCACAATAAAAGCCTTTTCTGGAAGTACTCAAATTGGGGTGGACATTGTGGTCTACCAGTGTTTAGTGTGTTTTCTTTCACTAATGAAATTCATTTCAATCCCTTGGGCCAGTTCCACTGTCAGCTGGACCTGCCTCACAGGTTTTATTGTGTACATAAACCAAGGAGGAGTCACACTCTTGTCTCTCATTAATTGTAGAAAAAATGGGGCAGATAGGTAGCAAATTAAATAAATAAACAGATACATGATTTTTCAGAAGATACAGAATAGAATGTCCATAGGAGTGTAGAATCCAGTGCTGAAGGCAAGCTCTATTGTTTTCCCTATATCCTGCATTTCTCTAACAACAATTTATATAGTTTTGAGATTTGATGTTCTTCTTCTCCCCTCATTAGCTTATCAAATCCCATTAGTTTATTTCCCATACACATCCTTTCCAGTAGTTGTCTGTGAGGGAACCAATAACATACGATTCCCTCCTGAGCTAATTCTTCTCTTGTTTTTAATCTTAATTAATTTGCTTTAATTCATTTTTAATTTGTTTAAAATTTTTTTTTACAAACGGGCACCATTTTCCTTGTTTCCAGATGTGAACGAATGTGCAGAAGAAGGGTATTGCAGCCAAGGCTGCACTAACAGTGAAGGAGGCTTCCAGTGCTGGTGCGAACAGGGCTACGAGCTTCGCCCAGACAAGCGCAGCTGTAAAGCTCTGGGTAAGGAGGAACTCCCTGGCGTCCTGAAGACCTTTCCTGCTATTGTGTGTACACTGACATCATGGTGGAGTCCAATGCAATATGGCTTATTTGGCTTAAGGCTGTAGTTTCCACAGCTTGGAAATCCCCCTTTTTCTGGATGAAAACTCCCAGAATCCCTCTCCTTCTGCTCCTTTACACAATACCCATGTTCTCGGGAGGGAGGGGATGCTGGGAGTTGTAGTCTGAAAAAGGAACTTTTGAAAGCGCTGCCAGTTTCTGTGTGGCACTGAATCCCTCACTGCTGCTTTCACCATAGGCCTAGACCCATGCTCCTTTTTTTTGCCTCTTCCCTATCTGCATGTATCTGAATGATACAGAAATGATGACTTTGGGTGTGATGGTGGTGACTCTGAATGTGCTTTCAAGATTTTAGCAGGCAATTATGCCGCAGTTAAGACAGAGTGGAGCAGATGGTAACCTGGAACGCAGTGTGTGATTAAGCTGATGTTTGTTTGTTAAAGGCTTTGAGGCTTTTGCAGGCTGAGCCAAGAGATTTACCTGTTCGAACAAGAGTTGTTGTTGTTGGTGGTGTTGGTGGTGGTGGTGGTGGTGGTGGTGCTTGCATATTCTGATTCATCCAAATCCTGAGAAGCTGCAGGGTGGCTGGGACATTTCCCAGTACTTATCCCATCCCAGTGGTAAGGGATTTTGACTTGAGCACAACACGGGCAAGTGTTTGGTTTGTGCAGCCAGTGTAGTGCATGTCTAGAGACCACTTTTTGGGAGTTTGGTTCCTATGATTCTGAATGTTTCCAAGTAAGATTGAAACAGGGCAAATGATGTGGATATGTTCTTGGGTGTTGTTAGCATGTTTTTTTCTCTCCTATCCACAAAATAACTGTGTTTTCATTAAGAGTGGCATTGGTGTCTCGCCTGACGGAGCCCTCGTTTTTTACCTTTTGATGTCCTCCAGGGCCAGAGCCTGTGTTACTCTTTGCCAATCGGATTGATATTCGACAAGTCTTACCTCACCGCTCAGAGTATACCTTGCTGCTGAACAATCTGGAAAATGCCATTGCGCTCGATTTCCACCACAGCAAAGAGTTGGTCTTCTGGTCGGATGTCACGTTGGACCGTATAATGAGGGCCAACCTGAATGGCAGCAATGTGGAAGAAGTCGTGTCCACAGGCCTGGAGAGCCCAGGTGAGAGCCAGTCGCTCGAATTATTAGTCTGTCTAGGGCCGCGAACCAAAAGCTTTGCCCTCGAGGCTTGCTTTGGTTGGACAAAGGACTTTTAAAGTCCCATTTTTGTGGCCATGTAGTGATGTGTAAGTGTGGCCATCCACCTTGAGTTGGATTATAGCTCCCACTAACCATATGGATAGCGTATGTTGAGGGAATGTGGGAGTTATACATCAACAACAGTTGGAGGGACACAGCCCCCCACCCCCAAGTTTTCAGCAAAGAGAAAACATAAACTGTTTTAGTGTGGTATTTGTTTGATCCTTTTAAGTATTTGTAGACTTACTATCTTTAGCTTTATTGTTGCCTCTTAATGTAGTAAACAGCCTTAGCTGCTTTTAAGTAAACAAGCAAATGCTGATTACTTAATGGGACTGTCTTTGTCGTAGGCTATGTCAGGCTTTTTCAGCTGGTGTCCTTCAAATGTTTTGGAGTACAGTTGTAATCAGTCCAGCATGGTCAGCGATCCGGAAATATAGGAGTTACAGTCCTACACATCTGAAGACTTCCAGACTTAGGAAATCTAGCCTATCTTAATCACAGACATTATGTTTCTCTCCCCCGCCCCCCGGCCCCAATTTGGGTCTCAGGTGGTTTGGCTGTTGACTGGATCCATGACAAGTTGTATTGGACAGACTCGGGAACATCTCGCATCGAAGTTGCAAACTTGGATGGCACCCACAGGAAGGTGCTTCTGTGGCAGAACTTAGAAAAACCTCGAGCAATCGCTCTTCACCCCATGGAGGGGTAAGTGAGGGGTCGTCATGGGCTTTACTGTCGAAAAGTACAGGGCTGAAGCAGGCCAAGGCATCGGGGTAGATTAGGAACAGTCCTTCTGAAAAGGAAGTGGGCCTCCTGCTCAGGGGTGAGGTTCAGGTTAAACAGAAGTCAGTAACTTTGCCTATTTTGCTTTTCCAGAGAATCTCCCTACTAAATCTTCTCATACTTCTGTGGCAGGTCCTGCAATCTTCTCCGACAGCTTTTAAGAGGGTTCCAAAGGGACCAAGAGACTGGTGAAAATGATTTCTTCAGTTCCTTCCAGTGGGAACCTTTTGTGAGCAGAATTCTGTTCACAGAAACACTTTAAATCTAAAAGGCAGCCCCAAATCCTTGTGTGTACTTACACTGGCATAGCCCAAATGGCTCCACAATTAGTGCAGGTGCATTTACCCCTAATTAAGAAATCACTGTAGATATTTATCAGTTGCCCACTGCTACAGCTTATAATGTCAATGGTGATTTCTTAACTTGGGGTGGTTTGCCTCTAAAAAGAACACCATGTGTGTAGTTACATAAAAGGATTTGAGCTCTTCTTTTCTGCAGTTGCTAGGCTCTAATGAGTGTGTGACTAAGGGACTTGTGATTTCTGTAGTACAAATTATTTTTGCTCTAGAGTCTTTTATGTGAAGTTTGTAGAGGGAGCCCATTCCAGCTTGTAGTGGTTAGGCATACATAGGCATATCTTTGGGTCTTGGAGAACTGCCTCAGGCATCTATACTTGCGTTGAGCTCTCCCAGATGTTTCATTCCTTTTTAACCAAATTAACAGTTGTTTTGTTGAACAACAGTGTTACCATCCTTCTAAGGATCCACAAAATCAGATTTTTTTTCACCTTTTCCTCTTCTCCAATAGCACCATCTACTGGACCGATTGGGGGAACACCCCTCGGATTGAATACTCCAACATGGACGGCTCCAATCGGCGCATCATTGCTGACACTCATCTTTTCTGGCCAAATGGGCTAACCATTGACTATGCGGGGCGGCGGATGTACTGGGTAGATGCCAAGCATCATGTTATTGAGAGAGCTGACTTAGATGGCCAGAACCGGAAGGCTGTCATCAGCCAAGGTGAGATACAGAAATTGGACCTGTTGCTCTGCTGGAGAGCAAGTATTAAGAAAGAGAACAGATGTAATCTACCGTGTGTCTCTTTTGTTAATTTCTAGATTAGGGATAGCCACATTCTGTAGAAAGGGCTGATTTCTCTAGAGCAGGGGTCCTCAAAGTTTTCAAATAGCGGACCGGTCCACCACACCCCAGACACCACTGGGGGCCGGACCACAGTCCCCCAAAACAAGACTGACATGGAAAAAAGGGGGAGGGAGGGGCAAATGGATGGAGCCCCCCATGATTGCCCCATGATCATTGTGTCTCCAGGGCCCCAGCAATGCCTCCTGCTCTAGATCACTACCCTGAGGTGACAGCACTGGAATCCCTCTGCTGCATCTCTTCCTCCTACTACTACTACAGTGGCAGCGGCTGGAGCGGCTCTCCTTCCTTCCTTCCTTCCTTCCTTCCTTCCTTCCTTCCTTCCTTCCTTCCTTCCTTCCTTCCTTCCTTCCTTCCTTCCTTCCTTCCTTCCATCCTTCCTTCTTTCATTGCGCTGGGAAGGAGGAGGCAGCCCAGGCAAACTCAGGCTCCTCAGCCCATAGCCCTCCCACTTTGAATGCCCCACTAGCCAGCATGCTGATCATCTGGGCAGTAGTTGGGGGGAGTGGGAGAAGCGACATAGCCTCAGCAATAGCTGGCTTGCTCACAAAGCAGGGGGTAGGTGGGGGGTGTTGCAATTGGTCCCAGGGGCCGGATTCAGGACCTTTGGGGGCTGCATCCGGCCCCAGGGCCTGAGGTTGAGGACCCTTGCTCTAGAGGCTTGAAATACTCCATGTGTTTGTGTTGGAATTCTTTCTGCAGGGCTCCCACATCCTTTTGCCATCACAGTATTTGAAGACAGCCTGTACTGGACAGACTGGCATACCAAGAGTATCAATAGTGCCAACAAATTTACTGGCAAGAACCAGGAGATCATCCGCAACAAGCTTCACTTCCCCATGGATATCCACACCCTGCACCCTCAACGCCAGCCAGCAGGTAACTGCAGAGGGAAAGGAGGAGCGATGGATACCCATCGTGCTCTCTTAGCAAAGATGTGTTTCCACATTTTTAAGGCACACTGAAAGAAATTGGGTATTCAAATGCTTTATCATTATGACTGAGAATCTGTGACCTAACAGAATTTTGGCTGCACCACCTTTCATTGTAAAATGCCATGTTGTCACTTGTGACAAGGGCTGGAAAGGCCCAAAGGCATCATGTATCTACTTAGCCTCTAGACCCCTCAGTTCTAAGGGGCTAAACCAGTGGTTCCCAACCTTCCTATTGCTGCAAGCCTTTAATACCCTTCCTCATGTTGCAGTGACCCCCTTGCCCTGCTTGGAAGAGGCCACGAGCAACCTATGGAAGGCAGGCCGTTGCCTCAGTTGCCAAAGAGAACTTCCCTCCACAGGCACCCTCAGCCAATCACAGCCTCCAGTGCCATTGACTGTCATCCCCTCCATCCTATCAGGCTGTAACTCACTCTTCCTCCCCCCCTCCTCCAGAGCCCAAGCCGTTTGTGCCTTTTTCTTCACTGGCTCTTGGCGCCCCTGTAAATGGTCGTTCGACCCCCAAAGGGGTCCCGACCCCCAAGTTGGGAACTACTGGGCTAAACAATTACTAGGAAAATGACAATAGAATACAAATTATTTGGTATATGAGGAGATAAGAAGCTTTGTTTTTGTTATAGAAAGGTGCTTTCAAACATTATTGAAAAAGCCAACTCAACCATATTATGTAAAGAATAATACTTTCTTTCCCAAAGGGGTCAGCCATAAGAGTTTGTGCTATAGAAGTCCTTTACGCTACATATATATATGTGTGTGTGTGAGAGAGACAAAGAGAGTGCAGTGAAAGATGAGTTATCTATAATTTTGCCAATTTCCCATGCATCAATGAATATATTATCTGTGTTCTACTAGCTTCCTTATAGGTGGTTGTTTTTGGCTATTTGAGCAGGGAGAAATCGCTGTGGAACTAACAATGGAGGCTGCACTCATCTTTGTCTACCAAATAACAAGACGTACACCTGTGCCTGTCCTACAGGCTTCAGGAAAACCAGCACCCATGCCTGTGCCCAAAGTAAGTGCCATAGAGAAGGCGGACTGGGAATATTACAGGGTGGTGGTGGTTGTGGTTGTGGTGGAATAGATAACTAGATAGATGTTTAAGTTGGAGGATATTAGAAAGAAAATTGACAATAAAATGATTGGTACTGTAATGTGTTTATATATAACTCCAATTGTAATGTTGTGTAAAGGTTTGTTTGCAACTCAAAAAGAAATACAGTAGCCCCCCACCTATCACGGGGGTTAGGGACCCAACCCAACCCGCAATAATTGAAAATCCATGATATGCGGGTGCAGGATGAGGTCAGGACTTGGGGGTTGTTTAGGGCCTCTTGTACATACCCCAGGCCTTGCATTGCCCCGAACAGGCCTCCGATGTCCTTCCTGAGCTGTCGGAGGCCCCAAAGTGCTTCTCACCGAACCAGAAATGACTTATGGAAAACTAGAAGTGACCTCCGGATCACTAGAAAGCACTTTTGGGCCCTCCAAGGGCCTTTCTTGGCATGTCAGAGGACTCAGAAATGTTTTTCTGCAAACTGGAACTGAGCCGGAAGTCATTTCTGGTTCAGCAAGAAGCACTTTTGGGGCCTCCGATGGCCCAAGAAGGCCATTGGAGGCCTGTTCGGGGCAGCATGAGGCCTGGGGTAAGTACAGGAGGCCTGAAACAGGCCTTTCCAGCTTTCCCCCCAGGGGTCTCTTTTTCATGAACCGCAAAAAGGCAAGGGGTTACTGTATAGGCAAGTGGGAAAGAAACAGAAAAATACTGCATAGAAGGATAAATGGACTGGACTACCAAAGCAAGCTAGTAAATTTTCGAAGTTTATAGATCTGGGATGAAGGACTGCTTTATGAGTCATTTCTAATGCTGGAAAGTGGAGTACAAATGCCTGGAACATTTTTTAAAATAAATTGGGGGGGGTATGGCAAAAATTATAAAATGGTGTGGAGAATTTGAATTGAGAGGACACTAGAATCAGAGCAATGAATCGATTGGCAGTAGAATCGGTATACAAAAGAAAATTACTCTTAATAAGATGTGTGGTTGAGTTACAGATTTTAGTAGCACAAGATGTGGTGATAGGGCAGGCCCATCATCTGCTGATAGCCATAATTATTGTAAAAAAATTGGAAGGGTGGAGACCCTATATGTCCAAATGCCAGTTGTTAGTAACCAATGTGAAAGGGTATTTGCCTTCATGGCTTACTTGTGAGCTTCTCAGAGGTTTCTGGCTAACATAATGGGCTTGTGATTCCCTACTCTGACCCAGTATAGCTGCTTTTATGTTTATATTCCTGATTTATACTGGGGGAGGGAGCGGGGGGCTGCTTTTTATACCTGACCTTAGGAAAACAGAACTGCCAGTGCCCTTTGATTCTGCATTGCTTGCTCTGTTTAGGGATAACACTTTCTAATGACACAATGTCCTTTATCCTCATCCCAAGAGCCATTCCCATCCATCTCATGACCTTTCCACAAGCTACTTAACGTGTGGGTTTCACTGGGCAACACTGTGGTTGGACATGTCAGGTCATGGAAGCTGCAGTGCTTAGATGTAACAAGATAGTTTTCTGTGTCTGTTATCATGTTGTTGAACTTAGAGAAATTAAAAGAAGACCTTTCGACCTTTGATCAGGTCTTGACAAGTTCCTGCTTTTTGCCCGAAGGATGGACATCCGTCGTATCAGCTTCGACACAGAAGACCTGTCTGATGATGTCATCCCCTTGGCTGATGTGCGCAGTGCTGTGGCTCTGGACTGGGATGCGAAGGATGACTATGTCTACTGGACAGATGTTGGCACTGACTCCATTAGTCGGGCAAAATGGGATGGAACAGGCCAGGAGGTAATGAGTCTTGCATTAGAAAGGCACTGGATTACATGTTCATTAGCAGGATAAAGTTCCTTTGGTTTCTTTGTACTGTATATCCTCTTAGTTTAGATATAAATATCCCAGATATAAATTTAATATAACTTCCTCAACTGTTCCTGAAGCTTCCAGACTTCTGTATTTGCAGAGTCTTTATTTTTGTGGATTGCCCAATACCACAGGTGCTCTCATGTATACATTTGAAGCTACATGTTGGCTACTATCTCTGTTCAATGGCATTCAAGGTGGCATATGCTTACTGACATACAATTGTACTTAGCTGAAAGATTAAAAACAGAAAGTCATCAAACATTTATTTTGACAACATACATCCTTTTTCAAACCATTCTTTTTGTGTATTGGCATCATCAGAGCAGGCTTAGTAGATCTTAGTATGACTTGTGTCTTTCTCTTTGATGGAGATATTAAAGTATTTCTGAAAGCTCTTCTGAATTGCTTTGTTTCCCCAATAAATAGATTTACTGGGGAAACAGAAATTCAGTGCTACCTTGCGTTGCTGAGCAGGAATAAGTACTGATTTGAGCTAAAATATTCCTCTAACCAAAGATTCCTTCTTACTTTTATTTCTTGGTAGGTTGTGGCAGATAGCAGTCTGGAGAGCCCAGCTGGCTTGGCTATTGACTGGGTCACCAACAAGTTGTATTGGACAGACGCAGGTACTAAATCTCATTATCCTGATAACTACTGCATCCAGCAGTTCGTAACTTTTGAAGGACTGCCTTCTCAGTTCTCAAAAACTCATATTGCAAGATGATAAATATAAAGTGTGAATGAAATATCTTTATAGACTGCATCATGGCCATGGTTTTCATAGTATCTTGTCTTTTGTGCACAGTAGTCCAAGTAGATAATCCACGTCTATATTGTGAGGCACCTGTTTTATAATGTCCAGGTAGAGCAGGGATAAGCAGAATACCGCCTTGGGTGGCATATACCCCAAGCCCTTTTGTTTCACTGATTTTGGTAGCATTTGCTGAATCAACAGTTTGCAGAGGTGGAAATGAGAGTCCAAATGGAAGATTCTCATGGAGGGCTGCAGTGTAAGTCAGCTTGTCCATAATTTCTCTTGGCCTTCCTGTTAGGATGCCACATTTCTGTGTGTGCAGCTCACTTTGTGATCATCTTCTGGTGGCTTATGATCTCTCTGTCCTTCCTTCTCTCATTTCTATAGGAACGGACCGGATAGAGGTGTCCAACACTGATGGAACTATGCGAACTGTGCTGATATGGGAAAATCTAGACAGACCAAGAGATATTGTGGTGGACCCCATTGGAGGGTGAGGACTTCTTCTCTACAGATGGCAGAGCAAGTGATTCCTGTATGTCATTGCAAAGAGGGCACACAACGGCGTGACGTGGCTGAAGCTGAGCGTTGTCTAGATCTGCTCAGTGCTTGGATAGGAGTCCATGTGGGAGCTCCCAAGTAATAGCACCTTCAATTCTGTGATAGAAGAAAGACAGTGATATAAACACAGTATTCGAAAGCCACAAATGAGCTGGAGAAGTCATGCTGGGTGTACACCAAGAGTTATTAATTCTATATAGCCAATGCATGTCTCAGTAAAAAGGTAAAGGTAAAGGTTTCCCCCACATATGCATGCTAGTCGTGTCTGACTCTAGGGGCAGTGCTCATCTCCGTATTTAAGCCGGAAGAGCCAGTGCTGTGCAAGTCCATGGCCATGTGGCCGGCATGGCTTGCAAGGAAACACTGTTTTACCTTCCCGCTTTTTACGGCGGTACCTATTTATCTACTTGCATTTACATGCTTTCGAACTGCTAGGTTGGCAGGAGCTGGGGTTATCAGCGGGAGCTCGCTCCACTGTGTGGCACCCGGGATTTAAACCGCCGAGCTGCCGACTTTGCAGTCTACAGTTTCGGTGCCTTAGTCCACTGAGCCGTCTTTGGCTTAGTAGGCCTCAGCAATCCACTCGCTAAGTAGAAGCAAAACAGTGCACTCTTTTCCCTTGAGACCAGAGCTGGAAAAGATCTGAACTATTGATTTTTGCATAAATACTAGCATGCTGGAGTGAGATTCTCTTATCTCGTATTGGTGGAGAAGACAACACTTTCTGCATAGAAATTGTTGATGATGGGATAGCTTGTTGGCTCAATTGACTCTTTCTGTATTTTGTTGTGTGTGTGTATGTGTCTTTAATACAAGTGAACATATTCTTGTCCTGTGCAGCAACTAGGAAAGTTGAAAGCACCTGGCCAGTTTGTTCATAAAATTTGTTAGCAAAAACATCACTACAGTAAATGAAGAGATTAATCGATGACAGAAGGCATACATACTATTTTCTGGGGTTCCCTGCAGGTTCATGTACTGGACTGATTGGGGCGCTAACCCTAAGATTGAACGTGCAGGCATGGATGCCTCTAATCGCATGGTGATCATTTCTTCCAACTTGACCTGGCCCAATGGACTAGCCATTGACTATGAATCTCAACGCTTCTACTGGGCAGATGCTGGTATGAAGACCATTGAGTATGCTGGCTTGGATGGCAGTGGTAGGAAGGTAAGAAAGCCACGTTGAAATGAAGCTTTCTATAAATGCCTTAATAAATAAGATATGAAACTACAGTATTTGGGGGATGAAATATAAATAGTTGACCCTGTGGTCCACAGAAGAACTCAATTTTTATGTCTTTAGGGACAAGGAAAACTGACTTCTTTGTAAACAGAACATGCTGTGAAAAGTATCAATGGATGTAAGCTGCCTTGTTGAAGCCACCATCTACAGCAGCGATGGCCAACCTCAGGGGATTATAGACATACATTAGCATACCTAGAGGACATACCATGGCATGTCCCCCCTGCAAGTTTCATATACAAACAGAACTGGACTTCCAGGTGGATTATGAGAACATGAGGACTCTTTAAAACATGTTCTTCTTGTCTACTTTTAAAGAGAAACCAGTTATTTCCTCCTTGCTGCCGCCGTAGTGTGACTGTGAATCTCCTCCAAAACAAGAGTCAGGATTTTTAATTCCTTTTTTTACTATGCTAAAATATTAAAAACACACACACCCAGGAACTGCCAAAATTACACATTTCTAGAAATAGAAATACAATAGCAATGATGTATTTTAAAATGCTATACATAAGCTTCTATGAAAAGTTTCCAAATACTGTCTCTAAAAATCGTATCCATACCAAGTTACCTGTGTGCCATGCAGTGAAATGCTGATTGAGTTGTGAGGTCCCCATGTGCATTGAACAACGAGGTGGTCATTTCTTTTTCCAGCATTGTGCCAGAAGTCTTTTAACCACAGTAATGGCACAGAAGATCAGTTTTCCCTTTCACATAGTTAACCACTACAAAATAGGCAAGTCATCTGAAAGCATACAGATATCAATAGTAATATCAACAATGAAATGTTGTGAGTCAGCAGAAAATGAGTAGGAATAAACACTGGTGTTTCTTGTGTTTTTGGTATTGCATTCATTACTCCTTTAGTATTTTATCTTCATTGTTACCAATTTGTCTTTTAATTGTTGTAAGCTGCCTTGGGTTTTTCTAAAAAGGAAAGACAGGTTAAAATATTTTATATAAATAAACTGACATCCCTATCCCCTCAGAACCTGTCACTAGATGTGTTATAGACATGTATCTAATTAACACCTCTAATTTGCAGCATTAGCAATTAGATAAATTACTGTAGGCGTATCCAAACTTTGGCCCTCCAGATGTTTTGGACCACAACTCCCACAGTCCTTTGCCATTGGAAATACAGGCTTGGAATTCTGGGAGTTGTGGTCCAAAACATCAAGAGGGCTGAAGTTTGGACATGCCTGAATTACTGAGAGCTTTACTTAATAGGTGTTGCAGCGTCTAATACTGTATATCTAAGTTTTTTTTGCTGAATATATGGTAGCTTGAGATACATGGAGACAGCCTGTTGGAAATTCATATCCAATTGGTTAGGCAAAACTGAGCATACAGTTCCCGTAGGAGTGTCCCAGAGGGCATATCACACCTTGAGTGATCTCTTGGGTCAGATCTCTTGAGGCCACCTCAGTTCCCGCTTCCTGAAATATGTTCATTTCTGGCATTGGGCTGCTAACATGCTTAGTCCAAAGCCTCCTAATGTTGTGCAAATTTTGATTTTGGACTTGACAGGTGCTGATTGGAAGCAACCTGCCTCACCCTTTTGGGCTTACTCTGTATGGAGCTCGGATCTACTGGACTGATTGGCAGGCGAAGAGCATCCAGAGTGCTGACAAAAGGACAGGGCAGGATCGCAAAACTCTGCAGGACAACCTTGAGAATCTTATGGACATCCACGTCTTTCATCGACATAGACCCTCAGGTATCAAGAATGACCACATCTGGATGGCAAGGCAATCTGTCTCTTGTCTGTGGGCAGTTAGAGTAAGGGTAGGCAAATTAGCGCCCACCAGAGGTTTTGGATTAGAGCTCCCCTGATCTCTGATCACTGTCTCTGCTGCTAGTAGGTCTCTTAGAATTGTTGTCTGAAGGGTAGCAGGATGTTTGCCCATGAACCAGAGCAGTGATTCCCAGCCTTGGGTTACCCAGGTGTTCTTGGACTGCAAGTCCCAGAGGCCCTTCACCACTGACTGGGATTTCTGGGAATTGCAGTTCAAGAACATCTGGGTTACCCAAGGTTGGGAGCACATGACTGTCTAGAGCAGGGGTCCTCAAAGTTTTCGAACAGTGGGCCGGTCCGCCATGCCCCAGACACCACTGGGGGCCGGACCACAAGCAGGTGGGCGGGGGAGGAGCATTGGTGGGGCCTCAGGGCCATGGAGGGAGTAGGAGACCTTGCCACAGCCTTCCTATTTTAAATTGCCCCACTCGGCTGCACCCGGCGCCCTGACCATCTGGGCGGTGGGTCGGAGGTGTGGGGGGGACCTTGCCGTAGGCCTCCCACTCTGAATGCCCCACTAGCCAGCATGCTGATCATCTGGGCAGTAGTTAGGGGGAGTGAGAGGAGCGACATAGCCCACTGCTTTGAACTGCCTCAGCAATCGAAGCAGCTGTGGAGGCTGGCTTGCTTACAAAGCAGGGGGTAGGTGGGGGTTGCAATTGACTGGGGGCCGGATTCAGGACCTTGAGGGGCCGCATCCGGCCCCGGGGCCTTAGGTTGAGGACCCCTGGTCTAGAGAATAATTGTCTACTTTTCTTCCTCATGCCATATTCTCCCAGAAGATCTAGGCCAGAGTGTATATGAAGTGTTTTGGTGTCCGTTAGACATGGGCATTTCGTTTCGGAAGGGGTCCGGTTCCAAAATGAAACATGGCAGAACAGCTGCTGTTCGGTACTGGGATCCACCTTCCAGAATGAAATTAACCAGCCTCTTGCCTTGTTTTGGGTAGCGCGGGGCTAAACTCCAACAAGGAAACAGTCTCGGACATGTTATCTTTCACTCTCTCTGGTGCTGGCCAATCATATAGGGAGGCTGGCTGATGCATGTCCCTGCACATTTTCTGACTAGCCAGTACCAGGGAGAGTGAAAGATGAAACATCTGAGGCTGGTTCCTCATTGGAGTTTAGCCCTGCACTACCCAAAAGAAGGTAAGAGGCTGGTTGATTTTGTTCTGGATGGTGGATCATGGTACCAAATGGCACCTGTTCTGCTGTGTTTCATTTTGGAACTGGACCCCTTCCAAAACAAAATGCCCATGTCTAGTGTCCATTTTGGTCCATTCACATGGGTCCAGAATTTTGAAGGTTGTTGCTTTGTCTTTTTTGGTTGTGATGCATTCTTTTATTCATTCTCTTTCAGTACACACACCCTGCAGTGTGAATAATGGTGGATGCAGCCATCTTTGCCTTCTGGCCCCTCTTCCTAAGAGCTATAGCTGTACTTGTCCTACTGGCATCAACTTGCAACCAGATGGCAAAACTTGCTTGCCAGGTGGGCTTCTTTATGGTTCTCCCTTCTCTTTGGTCCATATACCATTTAGGAATACACCACTTATGGAATATGCTGCCACGGAGGGTGGTTGAGTCTCCTTCTTTGGAGGTTTTTAAGCAGAGGCTGGATGGCCACCTGTCGGGCGTCCTGTAATGGGGGTTCCTGCATGGCAGGGGGTTGGACTAGATGGCCCTTGAGGTCTCTTCCAACTCTATGATTCTAAGACTCCCTACACCCCATATTCTTCTACTAGGCCTCCAGATACAAAGAAAAAAATAAGGAGTTTTATGTTTGAATTCTCGACAAATGGAGTGGAACAAGTACATTTTCATTACCTGCGTGAATTTACTGTCAGTTTCAGGTAGTCCTCTGTGTATCTTACACCATAATAAACCAGGTGACTGTAATGAAGATTATTAAACGCCCTTGGTGCTGTAGAATTAATAGAAATCCAATGGCAGATTCAACATGTATTAAAATGTCTCCAGATGCAGGGGAGTAGGAGACAGATATCTAAAAACGCATCTGGTGGGGCCCGTGATCAGAGCATCTTCTGTATAAACAAGTTGACAGATCCCAGTCAAAGAGACTGAAATGACCCCCCCCCCAAACCTTAATGGGTTTAACTTTTGTAAAACAATAAAAGATCAAGTTTTCAACAGGAAAACACATCCTTCCATCTTCAGGATAAAATGGCACACTAACAACATTACATATGGCATATATCTTTTGTATATTTAGCATAACTGCATATGTTTACAATCATTTTATCTCAGCATTTAGAACTTAGCAGAAGTGGGGGAGGGAAATGATAGAAGGCAAGGGAGTACGTTAAAATGGCCAGCAGGACAAACAGGAGCAATGAATGACAAACATGGGGAGATATCTGAATGCTATAAAGCGCTGGGCCTTGGGACTTGTGCCCATTCAAAATATCCTAATTCTTTTGCATTGGTTGCTTGCTGTTTTTTTATCTCTGAAAAAATCTGGAAAGTAGATAAGTAAGCATCTTATAGATATAGTATGTCTGAGATTCTCCTGGTTTATCATCTTTAAAATAGTATATGTTTTCACCAAAAAAGAAAAGCAAGAGTGTTCTGCTTATATACTGTCCCATAGTGCTTAAAGCAATTTCCGGGTGGTTTACAAGTACACAGGCTACTCATTGCCACCACCACCACCCTGCGAGCTGGGTAATTATTTTACCAACCTCGGAAGGATAGATGGGTGAATAAAACACAGTTGTGAGCACAGTTATGGCTGCAGTACATGAACTTCATGAAGAAGCATTCATATCCTGCATTTTAGAGCCATGGGGTTGTAGGCTGTGTGTTCATTCATGGCATATCCTCATGGATATAAAGTTATGGTGTTAAAAAAAAAGGACACTTGGTGACATCTTTAGTTGAAATGCTTCTCTAGAGTCGTTACAATCATTATTATTTGTAAGGATGACCATCTTTGCCCCTGTATCATTGTTTGATTGTTGCTGCCTTCCAGGTAACTCAGAGATATGGGAAATGTTTTTCACTGGCTCTGGTTGCCAGTCCCTAATGCTGCCATGTCGTTACCTCTACAGGCATGAACAGCTTCCTGATCTTTGCTAGAAGGACAGACATCCGCATGGTTTCACTTGACATTCCATATTTTGCTGATGTTGTTGTCTCTGTCAATGTTACCATGAAAAATACCATTGCCATCGGAGTGGATCCTCAAGAAGGTCTGAAATTTTGTGCAGCTTCACCATTTTAAGCATTGTTTGATTCAGAATTACTGCTGACTTCTTAGGGCGTTTATACACGACCCCTAAGCTCCACCGCAAATGGCTGCAAGCTCCGGACCTTAAAAATGTTTACTCACCAGCTCCGGAGTTTGCAGACAATTAAGTGCGACCCCGCCCACTTTAGCGCGACCCAGAGCACTTTTCTTGTACCTGCTTTTTGATGGTGAAAAATATTTGATGTGGAGAGTGCCTGAGCTCTCCTCGCTTCTTTCTGTTGTTTTTCTTTTGCCTCCGCCCCTTAAAGAGGAACCAGGAAGTAAACGGAGGTCGGAGCAACCTCCACAGGCACCGGAGGTAAGAATGCATTCTTTTGTCTCTGTCTAAGGCTTTTTTTTCCTCCCTCCCCTCACGCAGACAGAACAAAGAAGTGCAGAGCGGGTGGGGACGGAGGAACAGCAATGAACCCTCAAGATGTCTGGTCCGAATTTAAGGGACCAGCGGATCTTAGGGGTCGTGTAAAAAGGCCCTAAGAGGAGGAATTAACGCTACTGGCTGATTGTTATGATTTTTAACAGAGTGTGCTTGCAATTTTCACATTGTTCTTATTACTTTTTTTTTAAATCGGTAGCTGAACTTCAGTAATAGTTTCGTTGACTTTCCACCAGGCTTGTGCATAAGGTTTTGATTCAGTCCATTGACTGAAACATTCATTTTGGGTTTCTTAAAAGGTGTTAGACTTTACCTGATAATTGATCTTTAGCTAAATACAAAAGACATCCCAAACAAAACAAAAAACCTTATACATGTCTTCATTTATGTGCCAATGTGCAGTTTTGCAAGTAGGGTCAGGACAGTGATAAATTCTACCATGATGAGAAAGAGGAAATCGCAAGCAATAAATACATTGTTTTTTGTGGAATGTGAATTTATTCAATAAATCACACATGTAGCAGCACTAACATTTTAAAAACTAGAAGATGGTGAAGAGAAATAAATCTCTTCTTACTACATCATCCGTTGTTAGGAGGTGCTTTTTGTGCACAAATCATAGCCCTTTCATTGCTTTTCCTCCTGTAGAGCTTCAGCAAATATTAAATGTCCCTTTTAAAGGTTTTCTACTTCAGAGGCCATCCAGATTGGAGGCTGAAGAATCCCCCTGCTGGGTGAAATAATCCTAGCTTCAAAAAGTTACATTTCCAAGCCCTGGACAACATTCAGTATCTTTCCTGTTACACTGTTGTATTTACGGTCTTTGCTGCATTCAAAACATGGGGTGAGCACAGAGAATACCGATACGGTGGTAATTACACTAGATCCCAAAGATGCCTTTGTACTGCTTGCCATGAAGTAACGCTAAGTGCTTGTTGTTGATTAAGAGAATTCCCTAATGTCTCATATATTTTTTATCAGGCAAGGTTTATTGGTCAGAGAGCACACTGAGGAAGATTAGCAGAGCTGCCCTGGATGGTTCTCAGTATGAAGATATTATTACTACAGGTAATAAAATTTGCTAAAGTGCTCGCAGAAACCTTCCAGCAGTTTTCAAAGACAGATTGTTTTTGATTATTGCAGTTTTACTGAAATAGTCTTCTGTATCAAGACTATTTGTAGAATATCCCCCCCAGTTCCTTTTAAAGAGGGATAATTCTGCATCTGTGATGCAATTGTTAGAATAGTGCTGTTATTTCAACTGTGCTTTCTTTCTAGGGTTACAGACAACAGATGGATTAGCTGTGGATGCTATTGGTCGAAAAGTATATTGGACTGACACAGGAACCAATAGGATTGAAGTTGGTAACCTGGATGGAACAATGAGAAAGGTTTTGGTGTGGGAGAAGCTGGACAGTCCAAGAGCAATTGCATTATATCATGAGATGGGGTGAGTGCTGGCAGTCGGTATCTGGTTGGTTGAGGGAAGAGCAAAATGTGGGATGTTACCAGGTATGTTCTTCATGTGTGTACTCACACATACTTAGAGACACACTCATAAGTGATCTTTGAACGTTGGGAATAGTGTGTCTTGATAATAGATATAACACTCATGTAGAGCTATGCATATGGGAACTTTTATTAAACCCAAGAGAATTAACATGTAGAACTAATTTGGGAAAATACAGGCTTGGAAGAAGCAAACTTGCATAGCTGAGAGGGTGCGAAGGAAAGACCTTCCCCTAAAGCACACGTGCATGCACAAGCAGGGCAGGGTAGATTATGGGGCCACCAATGTGGGGGAAAATACTCCCAGAAAATAGACAAGTGACAAAGATTACCTCTCTTTGGTCTTGTTAGACTGTCTTGGAGTTATGGAGTGTTGGAACGCCAGATGGCAGCAGCTGGAGGGTTGACATAGATTTGTTCTAATTTATTTATTGTCATTGTAGATATAGACATACAGTAGTCTACACATGCAACAAAATTTGCAGAGACCACACCAAAAGCACATTCTTATAGCAGTCTCTAAAACACACCCACACCCACCAAAATACCCCCCCCCAAAGACACACAGATAGATAGAAGAACTGGACCTGAACCCTGAACCTGACCCATTAATATGGCTGACATAAGTTTCTTTACCCAGGCTGAGGAGCATTCTGTCTTCTTCTTATGTGTCTTGTTCTGTCCTGACCTTAATCTTCTCACCTGCCTAATCCCAAAGACAATGAGCCTAGAATGGGCCATACACTAAAAAGAAGAATAACAGAGACCATTTAAAAGCAAAAGAAGGTGATTAAATTTGAGAAGACTTTTTGGCTAGGGTATTCATGTCTTAAGTACTTTTGATAGGGGTCCTTTAGAGTCCATGTTCTCAAATTTGGGGTCCCCAGATGTTCTTGGACTGCAACTCCCAGAAGTCTTCACCACTTACTGTGAAGGCAGGGGCTTCTGGGAGTTGGACTCCAAGAACATCTAGGGACCCCACGTTTGAGAACCATTGGTTTAGAGCAGACATGTCCAAAGTCAGGCCTGGGGGCCAAATGCGGCCCATTTTCAAATTTTGAGTGGCCTGCAGCCTCTTCTCCCAGTCTGTCATGCCTCCCTGTCAGCTGCCCCTCCCCATATAAGATGGAGACATCAGCTTGCAGTTTTATGTTTTGCCTGCCCTCCCTCCATCCGTCCATCCCCCCCTCCCCAGCCACCTGTCCAGCCTACCCGCCCCTGGCTTCATTGCTACGGCGTCCTCCTCACCTCCTTGCATGTCCTAGAAGCTTGTCCAAAGTCTAGCCTGGGGGGGCAAATGCAGCTGAATGTTCTGCCCCCACACATTTTCACCTCACCAAATCTGGCCCTCCTTGCAAAAAGCTTGGACACCCCTGCTTTAGAGGTATATATTGCGTATTTCTTCAATCACCTTGAGACCTTTGAGGCATTTCTTCTCTACCACCATTTTACCATATATTCTCCCTTGATGAGTTTTCCAGTTAAAAACAGTCTGTGGAGTGCACATTGCAGAGGTGTTTTGCAAACCTGGCCACTCTGGTAACCAGGAAGACTTGAAGACAATGAATATGTCAGCTTTTCAGTGAGTTGTTGAACTTTTATTTTCCTTCAGGTTTATGTATTGGACAGACTGGGGAGAGCATGCCAAACTGGAACGAGCAGGAATGGATGGCTCCAACCGTGTGGTCCTTATCAACAACAACCTGGGGTGGCCAAACGGACTTGCTGTGGATCGGGCTGGATCACAACTGCTGTGGGCTGATGCACATACTGAGGTAAAAATTGATGTGAGAAATGGGCAGTGGGAGTTGGAAAATGGGGGAAGAGAAGGAAGATGGGGGGGTAACTCAAGAGTCCTTGAGGAATCATCATCATCATCATCATCATCATCATCATCATCATCATCATCATCATCATCATCATCATCATCATCGCTGTCCAAAGAGGGAATGCCTGCTGTGTGCTTGGCACTCTAGGCCAGCTGACTATAATGGAGTCTCGTGGCGCAGTGGTTAAATGCCTGTACTGCAGGTAAAACTGTGCTCACGACCTGGGTTCAATCCCTGGTAGCAGGCTCAAGGTTCACTCAGCCTTCCATCCTTCCGAGGTCGGTAAAATGAGTACCCAGCTTGCTGGGGGGGCAATGTGTAGCCTGCACACTGTAATTAAAATTGTAAACCGCCCAGAGACTACTTGTAGTGGTATGGGGCGGTATATAAGCAGAACACTTTATTATCTGTTTGATCCAATTAAAAAAGCCTGTACTGCAGCTAAAACTATGCTCACGACCTGGGGTTCAATCCCAGGTAGCAAGCTCAAGGTTGACTCAGCCTTCCATCCTTCCAAGTTCGGTAAAATGAGTACCCAGCTTGCTGGGGGGGCAATGTGTAGCCTGCACACTGTAATTAAAAAAAAAATTGTAAACCGCCCAGAGACGACTTGTAGTGGTATGGGGCGGTATATAAGCAGAACACTTTGCTTTGCTTTGCTTTCTAGTAAAGTGATTTTAACCAGTATAATAAATTTTATATATTTATAATAATAATAATAATAATAATAATAATAATAATAATAATAATAATAATAATAATAATAATAATAATAATAATAATAGTTGTTATTGTTATTATTGTTGTTGTTGTTGTTATTATTATTATACCGCACCATCTGGCAACACGGCCACTCTGGGTGGTTTACAAAATAGATCATAAAAATGAAACAATATACAATGTGAAGCAACATAACAAATTTTAAAAAGGAATACACATGACTAATTCTACATTAAAATAGTAAACACATATTCAAAAACAAAGATCAGCAGACAGCATAAGAATGAAAGAGTGGGTAATTAAAAAGAATAATTAATGTATCATGGAAAGCAGATCTATAAAGCCACGTCTTCAGATGTTTAAAGACAGATAGTGTGGGAGCCAGTCAAATCTCAGGTGGGAGTTGGTTCCACAACCGAGGGAGGCCCTACTACTGAAAAGGCCTGGTACCTTGTTGACGATTTACGGGCCTCTTTCGGTGTAGGGACCCTCAAGTTGCCAACTTGAGACAAGCAAATGATGCAGGCGGAATTCTGTGACAGAGAACAAGGTCCTAAACCTTGTTTAGGGAATAAGAAGGAAATCATGCAAGCATGTTCATCCCTTGATAACTGCAATACCCCCTTAAAAAGTTAATATCATAAATACCCTTTCTGAGTTTTTCTACATATAAAATTGCATTCCCTTCTTCCGGGATAGTGCCTAGGACTGCGCAGCTTGCCCAAGACTACACACAGGCTGGCTCTTCTCTCAAGAGACTCAGATTTCTGTAGCCAGATACTCAACTCGCTCAGCAGTTCAGCCAGGTGAAAGTTAATAATACATCTCTTCGTTTCAGCGTATTGAGTCTGCAGACCTGAACGGCGCAAACCGCCGCACTCTGCTCTCTCCAGTGCAGCATCCTTATGGGCTCACTCTGTTGGATTCCTACATCTATTGGACAGACTGGCAGACGCGAAGCATTCACCGAGCTGACAAGGATACTGGTGCTAACGTCATCCTAGTCAGGGCAAACCTGCCTGGCCTAATGGATATCCAGGCTGTGGACAGAAAAAAGCCTCTTGGTAAGATTCCAGATTTTCTTCAAGGCCACGATTTCAGGATCTTAAAATAGATACTGAATAGAATAGAACAGAAATTCTTTTTAGAAGCTGGCCTTCTGCAGTGCCACTTAAGATGAGAGAAAAAAGAGCTGCTCTTTTTGGTGCTCGAGCTCCATCCCCTGCTATAAGCATTATTCTCCACAACAGTGCTTTAATTCTTCAAATTCATTCCCACCCTTGTTGAGGTTTGAGTCAGAAATGCTTACTGGGGCCGCCTCTTCTGCAAGTCTTACTCCATTGCTTACTCCATTCTACTCAAGATGTTTTTTTAAAAGAAGCTTTGCTTTACACAAAGTGCATCAACACCTGAAGGCCTTAAATCTGAACCCATGTTCTTGTTTTCCTCACAGATACCATGTTATTGCAGTTTTGCTTTGATTTCTTTGATTTAATATGCAGAAGCCCGACTTCTCTACCCTGTAGGGCTAAGAGTTTCACTCCCTTCGCCACTGAGTTGGCAAAGGATAATGCAATCTCAAAACTCTTAGCCAGTTATTTGTTGTTCACTTGGGAAGAAGACAACAGAATTCTCATATTCAGTGATATTAGGTTTGGCAAGACTTCCTTTGCTGAAGTTTGTTTCCCCCCTGGTTTTTTGTCCTCCTAGTGGTCATGGTGGCTCAGCGGACTAAGGCTCTGACAACTGTCAGCTGCAAAGTCGGCAGCTCGGCAGTTCGAATCCTGGGTGCCATGCAGCGGAGCGAGCTCCCGCTGTTAACCCCAGCTCCTGCCAACCTGGCAGTTCGAAAGCATGTAAATGCAAGTAGATAAATCGGTACCGCCGTAAAAAGTGGGAAGGTAAAACGGTGTTTCCTTGCAGCCACGCCAGCCACATGGCCACGGACTTGCACAATACTGGCTCTTTGGCTTGAATATGGAGATGAGCACCACCTCTAGAGTCAGACACGACTCGCACGCATGTGCGGGGGGAACCTTTACTTTTTTACCTTTTGTCTGCCTAGCTTCTCCAATAATTGAAGTATCCTGAGATAAAGACTTGCAGACTTATAGACTAGCTACATGGGGTTTACATTTTTGCTACCATGTAAGGAAATAATAAATGAATCATTTTCATTTCTCCTAAGGTTCTAACAAGTGTGGCATGAAGAACGGTGGCTGCTCCCACCTCTGCCTTCCAAACCCTGAAGGCTTCTCGTGTGCCTGCCCTACTGGTATCCAACTGAAGAGTGACCAGAAGACATGTGATCCTTCCCCTGAAACCTACCTGCTCTTCTCTAGTCGGGGTTCCATCCGGCGAATCTCATTGGATACTAGTGACCACACTGATGTTCATGTCCCTGTCCCAGAATTGAACAATGTAATCTCTCTGGATTATGACAGTGTCGATGGCAAGATTTATTACACAGATGTCTTCCTTGATGTTATTAGGTAAACATCTGTGAGATTCCCATCTGCGTGTTCCATGAAATTTGTAAAACCTGGTGCTTTGCGTTAGCTCATCTTTGTGTTCTGAAATGTGGTCACCAACCCAAGATTTCAGTGGGTAACGTCTTCCCTCCCACTCTGTTAATTCTTTCTTCCAGACGAGCAGACCTCAATGGCAGCAACATGGAAACAGTTATTGGCCAAGGACTGAAGACGACAGATGGTCTAGCTGTGGATTGGGTGGCTAGGAACCTCTACTGGACAGACACAGGCCGCAACACCATTGAAGTTGCAAGATTAGATGGAAACTGTCGGAAAGTACTAATTAATAACAGCCTGGATGAGCCTCGAGCAATAGCGGTCTTTCCCAGAAAGGGGTAAGCCTGGAGGCCTGTTTGAAGGGGATGCTTAAAAAGTGTGCTCTAAGAGCAAGTGTCGATATTAGCATGAGGTGGAAGGAAGAGAGAAGCACATTGTCCCAAAATGGAAGTCCCTCTGAAGGCTGCAGGCGTTGGTTGGACCGCTGCTCCTTTGCTAGATGACTCTTCTTACAAACAAAGTCTCTAGCCAGCCACCTTCTCCACTACAGGTTTTCATCAGGCATAGCAGATTCGCAGATCACCTTGCTAGGCCAAGGTCGGGCACATTTGAAGACAGGTTAGTCAGTGTGATGAAGGGTTGCAGAAAACCACTTGTCTGAAGGAGAGTGTTTTTCCCAATTCGGGCAGGACCTGATTCCATTATTGCAAGACTCCTCCAAATCAGCAGTTCTGCTAAACTGGAGGAAGCTGTGTGCCCCTGGCACTGAGCTGACACAGCAGACTTTACTCTGCAGAGAAGAAGTTTCAGAGGGGACCACTAGTGGCTTCCCCTTCAGGCAAGAGCCGCCTGGTGTGAAAACATCAAGTGTGTGTATCCACTGGATTCTGAATTCAGTTTGATATTTTTTTTCAGATACCTCTTCTGGACAGATTGGGGGCATGTTGCTAAAATTGAGCGTGCAAACCTGGATGGTTCTGAACGCAAGATACTGATTAATACTGATCTAGGCTGGCCTAATGGCCTGACCTTGGATTATGACACCAGAAGGTCAGTATAACATGATATCTGAAAATTACTGGCTATGTAATTGGCATTCTCAGTTTCCAAAACCTTTTCCCCTGGTTTATTTTATTTAGTTAGTCATTTTATATCCCACTTTCTCATAGAAATGGACTTAAAGTGGCATGGAGCACATAGAAAGTACTTATATTTAAAATGGCAATAAATTAAATATATTGATATTAACATATGATTGAACTTAAATATTAAAAACATCACTAATTTTAAACAACTTAAAGGCAAATTTAAAAGCATGATAATAGACTATTATGTACATGCACACGCAAACAATGAAAAGTTTCCGTCCTGCCAGGGTGTTCACAGATCAAAAGCCAATTTAAACAGGAAGATGTTCACCAGCTAACAGAAGAAAAGTAACAAAGTGAAGCAGTCTGGCTTTCCATGAGAGGGAATTCCATAGTCTGAGAGCAGCCACTGAAAATGCCCTCTTTTGAATCACCTGCCACATAGCTAGTGTGCCAGATTTAGCTATGCAAATGCACTCCTAGCCATTGCTGAAACGTGGACATCAGCCAAAGGGATGAACTTATTTTATTCATTTATTTGACTTATATACCTCACTATCTGGCGTAAAAGCCACTCTGGGCAGTTTGCAGAATTAGTTAAATAATAAAACATAATAACAGACATAGACCATAACTAAAAAAAAAAAAACAATATCAGAATTAAAAAACAATATTACAATCCAAGATGTCCTAACAGAGGTAGAGTAACAGTTTTGAAAATGGATCAGCAGCAATGATAGTCAATAGCCAGGGAAAGCCGTTTTGAAAAGAGTTTTTAAAGACCTGCAGCATGAGTGCCAGGCAGATCTCTGGGGGAGTTGATTCCATAGACGAGGTGCCACCACCAAGAAAGCCCGATTCCTGTTAATTGTTTTATGGGCTTCCCTCGCTGTTGGCACCCTCAGATGACCCGCCTGGGATACACCTGAACTGTAAACCTGAGTTTTCAGATGGAGTGTAATCTCATCTAATTTGAGTTCAATCCCTATTCCCTAATTTGCTCACTGAAGGAGCAGGAGCATCTCTGTCGTGCCAGGATTAAGGTTCAATCTGCTGACTCGCCTCCCAAACCATCCTAGATATCAAACTGGTTAAAAGCCAAGACACCTTCCGTGGAGTTAGGTGGGAAGAAGAGAGAGATTTGAGAATTATCAGCACAGTGATGACACTAAACCCAAAACCTCTGGACAACTGATTTCATGTACATGTTAAATAGCATATGGGACAGGTTCTTTTCAAGTTTTCTGCCATAATCACTCTATTTTTCCCTTCCACTCTTTTCATCAACCTTAGCTCGCTGGTAAACCAGTGAGCTAGTTTGGCTCCATGGTAGAGGGTGCTTAGGAGTGATTGTGTCAATAACCATGGCAGTATCTCCATTCCAGAGGTTTTGAGGCAGCAGCTGGCCAATGCATATTTAGGGAGAGGAGAGAAAATAAGTATCTGTGGGCTTACAGTGAATGTTGTCATCACTGCCATTCTTTCTACACTTGTAGGATTTACTGGGTAGATGCTCATTTGGACCGCATAGAGAGCGCTGATCTAAATGGGAAGCTACGTCAAGTGCTGGTCAGCCAAGTATCACACCCCTTTGCTTTGACACAGGTATGGAGGAATTTGGTGAGAAAATCTGCAGTGTTTGTTTGTTTAGCGGTACTCATAAAGAAATTGTACGTTTGACTTGCGGATCTTTGAATTGATTCCAATGGGTTTTTGCTGTTATGTTGTGGAGAAAAGAAACTATTTGGACTCCCATGAACAATTACAATTATAATTCTGTGTAATTAATTTTTCTCTTTTCTTTCTGAGCAGCAAGACAGGTGGTTGTACTGGACAGACTGGCAGACTAAATCTATTCAGCGAGTGGACAAGTATTCTGGCCGTAATAAGGAAACCATCTTAGCCAATGTCGAAGGGCTTATGGATATCATTGTGGTCTCTCCTCAAAGGCAGACTGGTAAAGGCGATAGATAATCACTCTGTTTGAATCTGGACTTAATTTCTCATATATTTAGAAACAGTGCTCCATTTAGTGGTGAAGGACATCTGTTGGTCCTAGCATATGTCATTCATCATCTCTGTGCTTTGCTGCATTCCAGTTCCTGTGACTGGCATCAGAGCATAAATCAGGGATGGCGAACCTATGGCACACGTGCCAAAGGTGGCATGCAAAGAGCTTTCGCCTGGCACACGACATGCTCCCTGCCCCCCCTTCCCCCTCCGCTGGACCAGCCATGAGGAATTTGGGGAGGGGGAAGTGGGGAGGGGGGCCAGGGAGCATGTCATGTGGCAGATCGACCCTGCCGTCACTGTCCCCATCGCCAGTGCCGCCATCTCCCCCACCCCCTGCTGCCTCCGCCGCCACCATCACCGACGGGAATCCGGCTTTGGCCCCGACTCCGGAGCCAGTGGGCTCCTCCTCTCTCATCTCCCCCCCCACACACACACACATCTTCCGCCGGGATGATCCAGATGGACGGCAGACTAAAGGGAGGTAGGGAGGGAGGGTGGCCGGCTGGGAGACGGGTGGGAGGGACAGGGAGAAGAAGCAGCAGCAGGAGAGGAGAGGCCCGGGTGCTGCCGCCGCCGTGGAGAGCGTGTCACTCGGCCAGCTAGCCAGCCAGCCCAGAGTGAGGCGAACGCTGGGGGCCTTTACTGACGGACTCCTGGAGGCAGCCAAGGCTTGGTGTTTTGAGGGGCGCCCCTCCCGCCACTGCCACAGATGACCCTGACCCCACCGACCCCGCTACTCTCACCCTCACCCCCACCCCCCCCCCCCCATGGCCGCCAATCCCGAGCCCCCACACACACACACACTGCTGCCACCGTCCCCATCACCGAGTTTGGGCACTCGGTGCCAAAAAGGTTCGCCATCCTGGGCATAAATACAGACCTCTAGGCAGATATAATTATTGAGGCATCCATCTCTGAAGAAATCCCATTATCAGAGTAAAAACAGTGCTAATAATGGAACATTTCTTTTAATATCATGCTATGGATGAGGTCATGTCCATAGGTTACTCGCCTTTGATATAACATCTGATAATGGTGATGACTGATATCTAAGGTACCATATGATTCTGAAGGACCTTGGGGACGGAGTGGCTTGCCATACAAACAATACTTGGGCCTGTTGGCTTCTGGCTTCCGTATTATATCAGTAAAACTCAGGATGGTACAGATATGTGAGGGATATTAAAAGTATCCCTAAACACATCAAGCTTTAGCATTTGTGTCTCCTGTAGCATGAGAGAGTCCACTTCCTCTCAGTTGGTGTTGATAGCAGGCATGTTCATACAGGCAACAAGCAAGGGGCAAAGTCTTGGAACCCACGTTAAGAAAATAGGAAATAGCTATTTCTGGAACACGGCCAAACAGCCCATGTAAGGGTTCAGTCTTAGCCCAGGCGTCCCGCCCTTCCAACTTCAAAGAAGGCATCTCATGTAACAAAGAAACAGAACTTTTATTTGGTTCATCAACAGCAAACGGGGTTTTTCTTCTAACAGAGTCAACTTCTTTAACATCAGAAATAAACGGGTTCTTCCCTCTGTAGGTCGGGGTCTCTAGAAAGTGATCAAATTCCCCACCACCACCTGTGGGTATTCGGTTCCACCACTGCTCTCCTCCTCTCTCCCTGAAAGCCTCAGTCCTTCCATCTGTGTCCCAATCTCCCTCATGGAGGTTAAGGGGGTCCCTACTTGTATCCCAACTTCCGGAGTGTATCTGGGACCACGTGGTCTCGGCCTGGGCGTACACAGAGGGTAATCTGGTCTCTTGCTCAAGTCCTCCCGGGGGTCCAAGGTCCCGGCCTCGATCTCCAGCTGAATCTTTACCAGCCATCTCTCTAGCTCCAGTTCCTTACGGATCTCCTTCAGTTTACGATTGTACTCTATATTCTCTCTCGCCCCAGTAGGAACACTTTTGGCGGTGAGCTCTGCATCTATAGCTCTCAGCTTCCTTGTGTGGCATCATCATTTGTTCCCAATCTCCCGTCCTTGGGTTCTCCATCCACACCCACTCCCATCCTTCTGGAAGCACTCTCTTCCCTCCCTTTTTACAGGCTCCAAACCCAACCTCCAAGGGAGTGGATTGGTTCCCCTTTCCCGCCAAGTCCTTCTTTTCATTTCCTGCCGCCCTCCGGTTCTCTTCCTTCTCCTTATCCCTGAGGGCATCATAGTAACCCTTTAGTGCCATGAACCTCTCCACAGGTGAAAGGTTCATTAGGTTTTCAGGTTTCTTTGGCTCCTCCATCATCTCTGCTGGGCGTGCAGGGGTCCCTCTCTTCCCATCGGGGAAGTTCCCCTCACAGCCTGAAAAACTCCCAACAGCTATCAGATCCCAGCCGTGAAAGCCTTCAAGAATACAAACAGGAAATACTTAAACAAGCATGTTATCTGCCAAAAAGCCAATTCCCACTACATACCAAACTGAGATGGAGCAATACAGAGAAAAGGGTATATCTCACTTGGTTCTCAGGGGCAGCCCTTCATTTGTAGTGGGCATCTGAAAATACCTGCAGGCTAGAACACAGTTGAGCAAGACACAAAAGCTGCTTCTCGCTCCAGATGCTGCAGTTGCAGGGTCAAGTCATCTTCTATCCACAGGAGTTTCTGTGCATTTCTTTACTTACCCTTGCAGAAGTGAGTACTGTACCTGCTTGTCACTCTTACATGAGTAAGGTAAATATGGTGGATTTGGAGTTAACAGCATCTCTATGTTGTGAAGGCAGAAACCTCCCATTTAGCCATGACTGTCAGCATCTTGCCCTCTTTTAGAAGAAATGATGAAGTTCCTTTGACTTCATAACTAGAGCCTTTGGAAATACATTTATTCATTCACCCTAGGATTTCCCAAAAGTTATAGATCTCCCTAACATACTTTGCCTATCAAAATGACAGTAATTTCACTTCATGATCTAAACAAGTGTTGTGTGTCATCTCTTCTTCTGCTGTAAGCTTTCAGATTGGTTTGTTCTTAGCTCTTGGGGGTGGAAAATGCAAGTGTAATAGATTTTATAATATAAAATGGAATAGAAATATAATGACTGGGGAAGAGTTCCAAACCAATGTGGAGAAGCCAGCTCTACCCTGGTCCAATATTTTCCACTATGTACAGCTTTCCAGTGGTCCAAACATTCACTGGCAGTCCCCACCCCACAAAAAGGCAGACTAGGATCTTGTAAATGACTAGGATGTAGATATTTGAATTATGCATGCCCACAGTTGAAAAGGAACTATTTGAACTATGGGTAATATCTTAAGCAGATTTGAGTTCTGTGAGTTTTTTTTTCCCATTTGGCAATTTTAGAGGTAAAAAGAGAAGACCTCTAAAAACAGAGAAAGGACATTTAAAGCCCCTGGTTGACATCTGAATTTGGGACTACAGCTGCTTGGTTATACCACTCCTTAAATATCTCACTTGCATTGAGCACTTAATTATGGTCACCCTAAGTCCGATGCAGCTTGATAGCACATGACATCCTCAGGCTGGTCTGTAGCATATTGGACAGTGTTTCTAAAACCAGGTGCGGATGTATGCTGAGATCCAGTCAAGCCTTGACAGAGCTTTGAGACAGGCTGTAGCTCTAAGTCAAGGGTCAGAATGATAATACTGTAGTGATGTTTGGATACAGTACCAAGCACGGGATCCACAAAATGGAAATCAAATGTCAAGGCAGCAATGGAGGTTCTGAGCAACTAAAAACAGATTTCAGGTCAAAGAGAGACAGATGGGGCAGAGTCATGATTTAGTGGAGTAGAAGAACAGGCTGAGTCCTCAAATGGCTTCTTACCATCATTTAGATAAGTGGACTGGTTGTAAGGATTGGAGAATTACTATTGTCTAAGACAACTCAGGATATGGCATGCCCTTTAAAAATTCATAATCCCTCTTAAACTAAGAGATCATGTGCTGTGTTCAGACTGAAATTGTGAGATTGAGAGCTTCCTTTTCACTATAACATGGGTGGGGAACCTTTGGCCTCTAGATGTTTTGGACCACAACTCCCACAGTCCTTTATCATTGGCAATATAGGCTCAGAATTCTGGGAGTTGCAGTCCAAACATCTGGAGGGTTGAAAGTTCCCCAAACTTGCAATCTCTGTATCAGTTGCTTGGTTGCCTGTGAGTGAAAAGTGTAGGTCAGAACTACAGTGTTTGGCAATCAGCCGTAGGTATTTTGTTGAAATGAATGTGAAGCCCTGGTGGCTGAAGACAGAAAATGATACTCGGCTTCAGATGTGTGTTGTCTGTATCTTCCAGGCACCAACGCGTGTGGAGTGAATAATGGAGGCTGTACTCATCTCTGCTTTGTCAGGGCTTCTGATTTCGTTTGTGCATGCCCAGATGAACCAGATGGAAGACCTTGCTCCACAGGTAAATTGTTTTGGGTTGTAATCCTCCAGGCATGAATCATATAACCTGTGCTTCTGTTGAACACAAATTGCTCTAAATGGGACTTTTCTATGTACTAAAAATAAGCTAGCTTCAAATGAAAGAACTAAATCTTTAAAGGAGCGTATCTCCCTGCCAAAGTATTCAAAGGCCTCACTGTAAAAAGCGGTATGATGGTTTCTTTTAAAATCCCTCCCCCTGGAAAGCCCCCTCCCTTTTTTCAGGTGTCCTAGATGCATATTTTAGTGCTAAGAATCTCAGACGTTTACAGTTCAAAGTTGCTTGTTCTATTTCATAGACATTTTATGTGCAGTGGCTTCAAAGAACTCCATGCATGTAACACTGAGGTGTTTCTTATGGGAGATTTCACCTTACATACAAACTCTTAACTGTATAGCAGTCTGCACCAGTTACTTTGTAATTTTTTGTTCTGTACAACAATAGAAACCTTCCTGCTATATTTAGAACTATGAACTGCTAATTTTCCCATTTCTGAGTAATTATATGGGGTTTAATTATCTCCTTTGCTTAAGGTTCTGTTTCTCTCTTTCTCTCTCTCACAGTTCCTGGCATGGGGCCTCCAGTTCCTGAAACCACTCATTCAAGCAAAAAGAGTCAGACCCCTTCTGGCAGATCTGGCTCTTCCACTAGCAAGCCCCATGTATCTGTGGAAACAACGGGAGGAAAGTGAGTAGCTTTACTGATTCAAAATGTGATTTTTTGGGGGGTGGGGGTAGCTAGTGCTCAGTCTTTTTCTTCACAGACATGATGGAGACGTGTAATCTCCAGGCTTAAAAACAGGGTACTTCAAAGGCCAGATGCAGGGGAGTGGTATACCAGGAAACAGATATCTAGTCTCGTGTGCTCCCAGAGACATCTGGTGGGGCCACTGTGAGGTACAGGAAGCTGGACTAGATGGGCTTTTGGCCTGATCCAGCATGGCTCTTCTTATGCTCTTATGTTGTTATGAAACTTTTCCTCTGGCAGGAAGGATGGCTCTAGCTACTGTAGAAAAGAAGTTTTGTAAAGTTTTACTGGATAATACAGAACAGTGGTACCTCGACTTACGACATTAATCCGTTCCCGAAGGCATCTTCGGAAGTTGATCAAGTTGTAAGTCAAACAGCAGTTTCCCATAGGAATGCACTGAAAATCAATTAATCCTTTCTGGAGGGAATGGATGTATAGGTTTTCAATGCATTCCTATGGGAAGGCTGTCTCAACCCCCCTCAGTCAAGGGCAGCCAAAGGCTGCTTTCCACTTTCCTGCTTGACAGCTGACCTTGACAGCTCCAACCTGTCAAAATGAGCTCTGGGGGTGGGGGGTTGTAGAGAGCACCTTTCAGCTGCCCTTGACTGAAAAAACAAGCCCAGGCACCTTGCAAGGGAAGCGCTTACCTCCATCTCCTGGGTGGATGCATGTTCGCCCAGCCCAGGCAGTTTGGAAGGCAAGTGGTAGCGACGGATTGGCACGATCAGTTCCTCTGCAAGCCTCCCAGGCTGGACAAAAATCAATGGGTCCGTGCTCTGCTCACTAAATTGGTGGGCAGAGCACTGATCCATTGATCTTTGCCAAGCCTGGGTGGCTTGCAAGTGAAGCGGCAGTGGCGATCCACCATTGCCGCTTGCCTTGCAAGGCACTCGGTCCCTGCGATCTTCATCCAACCCGGGCACCTTGCAAGGTGTTGCAACTCGGAGGTAAGTGCTTCCCTTGCAAGGTGCCTGGGCTGTCCAAAGCTGCATAGTTCCATGGGAATTATGCAACTTCAGCCAGCCCAGGGAGTTTGGAAGGGAGGTGCGATGGCCACCTCCTCATCCCTCTTGGTTGCTTCCATCGCTTTCGCAGAGATGGAAGTAACCAAGAAGAGGTAGGAGGTGTGATGGGCAGTGAATGCTTTGAAACGTTTTTACTCCCCTCCTAACACCTCAGCAGACAGACCTTGAGCTCCTGGCAGCAAGGTCTGCTGAGGTGTCAGGAGGGGGTTAAAAACTTCTCTTTGGAAAAGCAGCCAGCAGGAGCAGCCCAAGGTCATTTTACTCAGGCATCTGCATTTCATGGATTTTCCTTTATCGGGGTGGGGGTGGGGGGTGGGGGGTGGATCAGGCACCAAACTCCCGCAATAAATGGGGGGGGGGGTACTGTACCACTCTATAAGAGCATTTCAATTCACATGCCATTTCATTTTCTGTACTATAACAAATGATTTCTAATTTTTAAACAAAGTATGCTTTTTTTAGAAGAAACAAGCTTCCTTGAAATATATTAAATAAACTTATTTAAAAGAAACACAACAACCTAGCAGCAATAGTAGTACTTGGACTATATTTGGTTAGAAAAATAGGTTGCTATTTTTCATGTCTGCTTTAGTTCACTCCACCTTGGCTTATTCTGCCATAGGAACAGTGGCTCTTTTTGAGGTTGACTGTTTGTACCTTTCTGTTCAATAGCTGCTCTGACACAAAAGTGGGCCAGGATCTGTGCAACCGAGCAAATGAAGCTGTACTGGCAACTACAGGTGAGATTCCCCCATTCCCCGTGCTATGCAACTATTGGAAGTGCATTAAGTAAACCAGGAACATGAGTTGAATGTATGAAGACTTATTTTAGCTAAAGTAAAAAAAAGTTCTGTTTGCTATTGACGTTTTGTCCAGTTTACATCACAATTCAGACCAATGAATTAAAATTATTTCGAACCTACCATTTAGCACCAGATCCAAGCCCTTTAGGTCTATAAAATAATTGTCAGTACCTTGAACTTGAACTGGAAGCATACTGTCATCCAATGCAGTTCTTTCCAGACTGGTATAATATGGGTTTTGGAAGGTGTTCCTGACCCTGGGCTACCTACTACATATTTAACTTGTTGCCACATCAATGTTGTCTTCAAAGGCAGCCCCCCTTGGAGTGCACTGTACTGGTCTGAATGCAAAGTTACCACTAGGTGGACTATTATGACCCAATTATTCCTGCCTAGGACCAGTCATAGCTGATTAGTCAATCACATCTAGGCCCAGTCACTCCAAGCAACTTGAGTCAACCTGGGTTTCCAATGAAATCGATAGTTCAAGGAATACCCCTGAGACTTCCCAACTGCTCCTTCAGATGAGTTCATCTGTATCAATAGTACCTTCTCTGCCCTCCTCTTAGAAACGGGAACTATCAAACTGCAGAGCCTCTTTGTTCTCTATATTCAGTTTCCTTTTCTTGCCCTTCTTTTTTGCCCATTACAAAGTCCAGAGAATAGTTTATGACTTGCACAGCCGCAAATACATGCGTACGTACAAACAAACAAACAATCCATGCTCCTGTTTGTAATGAAAGAGCAATGCCTCTAGAGGATGCTCTATGTTTGGAGAAAATTGCTTATGACAAAAGCTTTATCTGCTTTGATTAACTTTCTGTCCTCTTTCAGGTGAAGGTCTGCATGTCAGTTATGTTATTGGAGGACTTCTCAGTATCTTGATCATTCTGTTGGCAGCTGGTGCTATAATTATATACAGGTATGTCCCTTGCCCTCTTCCCATTCCAAAAGCCATGTGGATTCATCGGTTGGTGGCAACATTTTCAAAAAAGGGCTGTTTCCCTTTCTGTGGTTAAAAAATATGTTTCAATGGACTAAATTCTGGGGGAAGTAGCCATGCTAGTCTGCAACAACAAATGTGATGTGGTGGTATTCTTGCAGACTAATTGATGAAACAGTTTCAGACTAAATGGGGTTAAGAAAATTTAAAAAGAAAGAAAGGGAGAGGAAATATAATGGTGGATAGCAATGATTATGATGCCGATATTCCCAAGTTGTTCCTTCTTAACGTCAAAGGCCACTCTTTTTATTTGTCTCTGAAAATGTCAGCTTTGATTATAACAGAGGTGGGCAGCTGTGGTCCTTCTGAAACCTAGAGTCTCATGGAGGTTTTAGGTCAAGAATATCTTGAGGGCCTCTCTTGGATTACCTGATACACAGAACAGCAACTATAGAAAGCAATGACCTTATTGCCTCTCATGCATGCTTTCTTGAGAATCATTCATAGAAATCATGTGCCTTGGTTTGAATCATGTATACTGTCCCTTGAAACCTTTTTTTATGATTCTTACTCTTTTTGTCAGTAGAATTGCCCTCTGCTGGCATCAAGGGGAAAAAACCTTGCTTCTGTGCACTGATATGGTATAAATGTATGAACAACTGAAGACATATTTATGATAAACTGGTTTTCTTAGGGTTTCAATAAGAGAAATATGCTTCTCAGATTATGTTTTTTAATAGTTTTCTGGAATGGGGCTTTGACTGTAGAACTTGCAAATTGCAATTAGGAAATGCATTCCATCTATTGACGAGAGACTTCATGTTTCTGCAGACACAAGAAATCCAAGTTTACAGATCCTAGCTTAAGTAACCTTACCTACAGTAACCCATCTTATCGGACATCTACTCAAGAAGTGAAGATTGAAACAGTTCCCAAGCCTGCCATGTATAACCAACTGTGTTTTAAGAAGGAGGTAAGAGGTGCTTTCTTATCTTCGTCAAGGACTGGTAGTATTAGCAACCAGTTCTCAATAAGCCTGGTTAATTTGCCCTGTTCCTAGATAATTTAATCAGTGATGCTCAAAATAATTCCATGTTTCATCTCCTATTTCCAGAAAACTTGAGTGAGTGCATACAGGTCATCATCAACGCAATATTTTGTTGTGTGTGTTTGCAGTAGTGCCCATCTCCAACCCATCTTACTGCCACATGTGGCTTGTGCAATTTAGTAAGCATTCAGTGGCAGAAGGCTAAGCCTGTGAAGATCTTTGGTAGGCAACAGATGGAGAGTTTTTGCATTAGTACAGGTGCTCCTGTTGGACCATAGGGGTTTGCAGGGCAGGTGGTTGGCCATGATGTCTTATGGCACTTAGTCTCTTCTTTGTCTCTCCTCTTCAGCAGCTTTCTCACCCCTCTGATAGCCTTGCACCATTCCTCTTTTGACCTGCCCACAGGCTCACCATCAGGTATCACACTGCTGTGTTTGTGCAATGCTCACCTCCCTTATTCCTTTAGCAATGAATGGCCTGCTGCTGTGACGCATCCCTTGCTACTTGGCTGCTCTTCTGTGTGTGTATGTGTGTGTACGTGTGCCCACGCACGTACCTCTGTGCCCTAAAACATTTCTGCTGCCTTTGATTGTTGGGAAGGAAGAGTTGTTCCTAATGCAGGCTCCTTGAAGTTTAGGTTGGTTGCTGAATTTTATACGACTTAGGTTTGTTTAGGGTTACTATTCATAGTCCATGATCGTGCATATGCAGATTACGATCAGCTGAAGAGGTCCTTCTGGAACTGGTGAAGCATAGAAAAGTCTTTATTACTGTAAAATAATGTCACTCCCCTCTTCCCTGCCCAGCTCATGTGTACCTCACTGCTTTTATAAGAGTTTTCCTAAATCTTTTGGTCTAGTAACATAATTATTGAGATGATTGTTCTGTGTAACTTTTTAAATTCTAATATTCATGTTCTTCTGACTCCTTCATTATGTTGTGTTAACTAAATCTACCTTGTGTCATACTCAACCACTGATACAGTCGTCCCCCGCTATATTGCCGTTCATATACTGCGGTCCGAGTATATTGCAGGACCACAGTATATGAAGACAAGGGCTCCTGGTACAAGCTGCGTGGGCCTGTTTGGAGCCTCCTGCACCGTACCCCAGGCCTGGCGCTGCCCTGAATGGGCCTCCAATGGAGTTCCCGGGCCTGTTGACCCGGGAAGCCTGTCAGAGGCCTGGTTGGGGCAGCACCAGGACTGGGATACGTGCAGGAGGCCCCACACAGGCCCTCCCAGTCCCAACCCGACCCAGCCACCCACATAACATAGATTTCTCTTTATCACAGGTCAGGTTCCTAACCCCTGCAATAAACGGGGGATTATTGTAATATTTTACTGCATTTCCTATATGTTGAATACCGGAGGGTATTTCTAAAAGTCAACTAACAGCAGACTGTCTTTCTGAGATTTCTTGCCTATGCCTTCTCATCATCTATGCTGAAACTCAAAGAGTCTTCTACTTGAATGCTTGTGGGTTTTTTTGCCAGTGATTCTCTGCACTTTCCCTGCCCCTAACTTTGGATATATTACTGCCTGGATTTGTCTCAGTATATTTGTCTCCTATGTTATTCAGTCTTTCCATCATGTGAGGGAATGTACAGTTTGCCACAGAACTTGATTAATCTGTGAAGGCTACCTTTCCTGTTTTGGTATTCACATGTGAAGTGATGAGGCAAACCAGATGTTTTCTCCTTTGCCATCATCTTAAGAGTTTTGCTCCTTTTCTTGGATTCTACTCAGTTTCTTTAGTGATCTCACGTTTTCTTCTTTTTCAGCTTCCCTGCCCTATATTGACATTGAAAGTTGTTGGTTACTGAGGCCATTTGAGCTCAGTTCTTTAATGGCTTGTTTGCTGCGCAGTTCTTAAATCTAGATAATTCAGATTAGCCTTCCACAGTCTAATGCCATCCAGGTGTGTTCAGTTACTTCTCCCATTTTCCTCAGTCCTGACAATGATGCATCTTTTTATCCAACACATCTGGGAAATAATTGGGTTTTGGAGATCTGGCACAAGTGACAACACAGTGAAGGTTTTATGTTGGCCAGGTTAGAGAACTGGAGCATGGATTCTGTGGTCTTCTGGTTCCTTCTAGTTCTGTGATGTGAGTTGTTCCCAAGAGAGGTGCCAGCCTTTCACTGGTTCTTTGTGCTTTCTCCTTTGACTTTGGATATCCCATATTGTCTATGTCTGCAGGCAAGCTCTGATCAAAGCTACACCAAGGAAAAAATCAAAATTGTGGAAGGAATTTGCCTTTTGTCCAGTGACGAGTCTGAGTGGGATGATATCAAACAGATCCGGAGCTCTCGGGGATGTATTCTCCGTGACCACGTCTGCATGAAGACAGATACGGTCTCTATCCAAGCCAGCACTGGGTCACTGGATGACACCGAAACTGAGCAGCTGCTGCAGGAGGAGCAGTCTGAGTGCAGCAGCATCAATGCAGCCGCTACCCCTGAACGCCGTGGTTCTCTTCCAGACACAGGTTGGAAGCTTCAGTGCAAGCCCTCAACAGAAAGTGAAGTTTAAAGCACACACAGAGACATTTGTTCTTCCTTCTCTGTCATCCTTGTCTCTGATGAGACAGGATCTTGCCTACAAATCAAGGACAAACTCAGAGACATCCCTCTATTTCAGTTGGACCCCAGAGACCGACTTGGGTGAGGAGCCTGAGTTAGTTTGTGCCTTTGAGACTTGATGGGGCACCACTCAGAGACCCTTTTGGCTCATTGTTAGTTGATGTTTATTTATATGTCCTCTATTTCTAAAAAGCTGTGGTGTTGAATTCAGCAATATCTTTTCTCAGCTGACTCTGATGCAGCTTTCATTCAGTCAAGTACGCAAGCTGGCCAAGAATTCTGCACTGCTGGTGGCCAAAGTTACAGAACTTGTCAGCTCCTGGTCCCTGTTGCCTTCCTTCAGAGGCTTTTGGCACTAACTGGATTTTGATTTTGCACTGCATTCTTCCTTCTTTAAGGGGAAAAGGTTGGGGGCAGCAGAGGTGCATGACATAAGAGAAATGATGTGAGTGATGATCAAGTTGCTTTAGCAGATACCTGTAAAAGGAGAGCTGTAGCTTCATGGCAGGGGTCAGTGAAATGTCAAATTTCAAACTATGGGAAACAGCCCAATCCAACACTTACTATAAGTGTCAAGCACTCAGTCTGTTGCTGGCAACAGAAATTGCCTGTGTTGCGCCCAGTTTGTTGTACCAGAATGCCCACACTCTTCCTAAAACATAATTTTGGCTTTTGCAGGTAGAACGTCCATGTCTGTTCTCTGTGGGTGCTCACTTTTACTGTGCTTCTGGTGATGTTTGAGTTGCAAGGAATATGCTGGATACAATGACTTTCTATTGTACATCTTTCCTAGTTAGCTTACAGGCCCCTTCTCTGGAAGTGTGTGCTACTGAAAACAATGTTAAGCTGCCTTATCTTTTTTTTTATGGGACTCAACAAGAAATGTACTCAAAACTTCAGCTGCAGTATGTTTCTGGATAAACCCAGTAGGTCTTTTTTTTTCCCTAAGTCTTTTTCATCCAGTGTTTGACTTTGGAGTTTCTGTAAAAAATAATTTGCTCACACCTTATTTTATTTGCTGTATACCTCAGCAATGAAAATACAATGTTCAGAAGTGGGTGAGTACAATCCAAAACTAATGCTTATGATGGAGGAGGCATGATACCACAAGAGCCACGCTGTGAATGTTGTACAGTGGTACCCCGACTTAAGAGCAGCTCGACTTAAGAGCAAGTCGACTTAAGAGTGGAAAACTGTTGGCATTTTAACTGCCGCCTTACAAATTTGAGATATGGTCTGCTCAACTTAACAATTTTTTTTCATTTTTTAAACTTAGTTGTACAATTTTTTTTTAGATAGGCACCCCGACTTAAGAGTAGTTCGACTTAAGAGCATGCATTCGGAACAAATTAATTTCATAAGTCGAGGTACCACTGTATTTCTTCTTCACAACACCTAGTCACAAAATCTTTCCACACTTTAAGAAGTTGCCCAAAGATGTTTGGTGTGTTGTTTCTTGCGCAGGATTCAGAGATCATTTGGCAAGGCAAGCTTTTGCAGACAAGTCCCTCTCAGAACCAGTAGCCACAGTCTTTCATCTTTAGGAAATCATCCACTGTAGTCCCGGCAAGTGCCTCCTTTGTGATTAAAGAGTAACGAGCGGACTGTGGTTGTGCAAAGTTTCCTACACTAATGTTCCCTCTAATGATCATCCCAGCTGTGCGGGAGACGCGCTTGTTGGCACCCAGAGAGTGGCGTTTTCTCTGAAACCTAGAGGTAAACAGACAGCAGCCCCAGCTCCAACCGCTCAGCACTGATTGAGCTCTGTGTGAGTGTGTGCAAGCACACACCTTTTTAGAGGGAATGTTGTCCTACTCCTATACCATTTTGTTCAATTTCGAAGGAATGGCTTTTGGAAAACATTGTGAAGGCCTCCAGTGAGGTTTTGTCCATTTTCCTTTTCAAACATTTTAGTTTTTCATCCCCCCCCCAAGTTATTTGGTCACTGGTGCTCTGTTTTTCAGTACTGAACCCCTCCTTCCCTTTCTGGCTTTCCATGTGTATTGCTGTCACCAAGGTGACTGCTGCTGTCACCAAGGTGACTGCTGCCCCAACTGGGCAAACTGCTTTACATGCCCAGCAAAAGGCAATGTATGTACACAACAAATGTATTATAACTTACATGTATCAAAGACGTCTGTTCATTAGAGAGCTAGCATTGGTTGTAGAATAACAACTATTTCGGCGGCTCCTCACTGTGTGTGGGAAGCATGTCTTGAGTAGCATACCTTTATCATAGATGAGTCATGACCCAACTTCTAGATAAACTCACCTGGATGACTGAGGGCATTTATACACGACCCCTAAGCTGCGCTGCAAATGGCTCCCAGCTCTGGAGCTTAGAAATGTTTCCCCACCAGCTCCGGAGTTTGCAGACAATTAAGTGCGACCCCGCCCACTTTAGCGCGACCCAGCGCATTTTTCATGTACCTGCTCTCTGGAGGTGAAAAATTTTTGATGCGGATAAGAGTGCCGGGCTCTCCTCGCTTGTCTGTTGTTTTTTGCCTCCCGCCCCTTTAAGAGCCCCTTGAGAAGGAACCAGGAAGTAACAGGGCTCGTGGCAACTTCGACCGGCACCGGCAGGTTAGTAAAGGCTTCTTTTGTCCTTTTTTTCCCTCCCTCCCCTCACGCCGACAGGAGCAGGAAGTGCTGAGGGGTGGGGACGCAGGAACAGAAACGAACCCCCAAGATCTCTGGTCCGAATTTAAGGGACCAGCGGATATTAGGGGTCGTATGAAAAGGCCCTGAGAAACTTCACAGAGCTTTATCATAGATGTATGCTTAAAAGTTTCACTGCTATAGGTCAGTGGTTAGGATATTA
The DNA here is from genome assembly GCA_029282475.1 of Phrynocephalus forsythii. NCBI lineage: Eukaryota > Metazoa > Chordata > Lepidosauria > Squamata > Agamidae > Phrynocephalus > Phrynocephalus forsythii. Next base: position 137,159,072 of record JAPFRF010000001.1, on the reverse strand, counting down.
ATCCCTACATTCTTCCATCAAAACCCTGCTTGTTCTTGCCTAGTCTAACCCAGCCTCAGAGCTGTGTTTAACCCATGTCAGACTACATCATAGAATCAGAGAGTTGGAAGAGACCTCAAGGGCCATCCAGTCCAACCCCTTGCCATGCAGGAACCCCCATCAAAGTACTCCCAACAGATGGCCATCCAGCCTGTGCTTAAAAACCTCCAAGGAAGGAGATTCCACCACCCTCCGTGGCAGCATATTCCACTTCGGAACACCTCTAACCATCATGAAGTTCTTCCTAATGTTCAAATGGAATCTCTTTTCCTGTAGTTTGAAACTATTGCTCCAAGTCCTAGTCTCTGAAGCCATGGAATCCAAACCAGTCCACTCTTCAATATGACATCCTTTCAGATATTTAAACATGGCTATCCTATCCCCTCTCAACCTTTTTTGTAAGGCTAAACATTCCCAGCTTCCTAAGCCGCTCCTTGTAAGACATTTCTTCCAGAACTTTAACCATCCTGGTTTGTCCTCCTCTGGACCCATTTGAGATTGTCAGCATCCTTTTTAAACGGAGGTGCACAGAACTGAACACAGTACTCCAGGTGGGGTCTGACCAGACCAGAATTGAGTGGTACTATCACTTCCCTTGATCTAGACACTATGCTTCTGTTGATGCAACCAAGAATAGTGTTGGCTTTCTTGGCCAACGTATCACACTGCTGACTCATGTTCAATTTGTGGTCCACCCAGACTCCCAGATCCCTTTCACATACACAGCCAGGTGTCTCCCATCCTATATCATGCAATTCATTTTTTTCCTGCCTAGATGCAGGACCCTACATTTCTGTAGAATAACAACTATTTTGGCTGCTCCTCCCTGTGGGTGGGAAGCACGTCCAAGTAGCATACCTTTATCCTAGATATACTGTATGCTTAAGAGTTTCACTGCTATGGGTCAGTGGTTAGGATATTAATCCCTGCATTCTTCCATCAAAATCCTGCTTGCTCTTGCCTAGTCTAATCCAGCCTCAGAGCTGTGTTTTACCCATGTCAGACTACTTCCTAGGGTAGTTTTGCCACTGCTTTTCAGCATTTGTTGCTTTTGCTTCCTTGGCTACCTGATAAATTAATTTTCAAAGAGGCATCCATGTTAGTCTGTTATAGGCTAAACAGAAAAGAATTACTGTGGCATGTGAAAGACTAACACATTTATATAAGCAAAAACATCAAAGTGGCACTTGAAGACTAACAAGTGTTATTTGGCATAGTATTTTGTGGGTTGTGGCCATCATCTTCAGTCCCTGTTTCCACTGATTGTCACCTGCTTCCATCCTATCCAGAACCATTCCTTTTCCCCAACCAGATTCCTTGTTTTAGAGCCTGGTTGGTAACAAAGACTAAAACAAGGGAGGGATTTGTGGTCACAGGGGCAATTCAGGGCTTCATCTATTCCTCTGATTTGTGCACCATATCCTCCACCCCACCCATGCGTTAACAGTACAAGGGAAATACAATGTTCAGAACCAGTGTTCCTTTGTTAAACTCTAAATTCACCCCTTTTCAAACTTGCTTTGCCCATCAGATTCCAGTTTCTGTCCTTTCCTGAAAACTGTCCTCAACCACCCCCATGGCTGGTTCTTGACTTTGGTCTGAGACAGTACTTTAGTTGTGTCCCTATTATCTGCTTGCTTTCCTTTGCCCACTTCTGAACAACTGGATACATTCCCTCTAATGAGTAATAGATACATTAGTGATTAAATGATGTTCCATGGAACATGGAGTACAGTAGTAACATGATCAATGGTGAAGTTTACTATTCATTTTGGGGAAAGGCAGTAAAGAGGAATTGAGATAGTTATATACAGTATTTTTGCCTTTCCACTAATCAAGGGATTATATATTAATTTACTGAACCTTGGTTGATGTGCATTCCTATGAAGAGTTTATTATGATTGAGACATGGACCTATATTTATGTTTGTTATGGGCTTTCCCACCGCTGCTGGGGGAGAATGTGTTAGATTTTAATTTAATTATATTTATTTTAGTTGTCTCCAAACATTGTGGTCTTGTCCACTGAAACTTCCTCAGATAGATAATGAGGAAACAAAGTCTTAGCAAGCGATATGGATTTAAGAGTAGCTTTGCAAAATTAAGACCCTTATAGATTCATGGAAAGGGAAAGATGAAACAAGTCTTTTTGATATTTGATGAGGGCAATGAGGATATGGTGAATTTTTGAGTGTAGGCAGTGGAATCTAGAAGAACAAACCATTAAAAATGGGGCCTCTTGAAAAGTATTTGAAAATAACTGTCTCCTCTTGGCTGAAGAAGTGGCGCTTCAGCGGTGCACCGCTGTATTTTTTTCCCAGCTCAGCCAGACTTGCTCTCCTTGAAAGCACTCTCTTTGTTCTTGGTAAGACCCTTTCTGTGGCACATTCCAGTCCTTAGAGGTCTCTGTTGAACCGCTTTCTCCAAAACTCTTCATTTGACCTTCCTGTAGTCTCATTAGCAGGAGTCAAAATGGCTACCAGGGATTGGGAGAATGGTACCTATATAGCTTTTGGCCCACTTGTGAAGTAAGCCAGAATGAGATTTCCTGTTCTCTCCTATGCACAGGCAAGCTTTGGGCAATGCTGCTGCTGGCTTTGGGGCTCTTGACTTGCATGCTGAAGAAGAAAAGTCCTCGTTGCACTGGGACTTTGCAGAATGGGAAAAGGCCGGAAGTGCACTGATTTACTATGTAAAAAAAGCAAATGTTCCTCTCCCTTCTGTCCCTTGGCTAATGGAAACCATTTCCCTGTGTTTCTATGTAATGTTTTTAACGGTACTCACTGGAGAGAGTTGATTTTTCTGGAGTTATTTAACCACTATGTTCAGTATTTTAGGCAGTGATAATGATAATTTAATATAAATTTAGCTTTTCTTAATCATTCTGCTGTTTTGAGTTTTGAATCATAAATGTTGTCTATGCCTATTTCTTGAGCAAAAATGACCCTCTAGAACCTGATGAACTGTGAGCCCTGTGAAAATGGGGAAATGGGGATTCATTTGTGGCATTATGGCACATTTAAGTTCTAGTACGTCTGAAGCTCAAATCAGTGGGGTTACTACCGGGATATAAATTTCAGCTGTGCTTGGAATAGTTCCTTTTTGGGCTACAACTCTGAGAATTCTTCATCCCGATGCCTAGAGGAGGAGGGGGGGAGAGAGAATAAGACCATATCTTGTCCTGAGTCAGCGGGGTTTTTGGAAGTGGTGGTGAACTGCTGACTTGGTTCAACATTCAGTAGGTTCCTCCAGTGCGTGTAAGTTTTGGTTTTCAGAAGTCCAGTACTGGCCCTGTAGATCAACAAGTTTACAGCACCATCAAAGGACAAACAGCGGGTAAGGGGCATTTATAGCAGCACTCATAAAAAGAAATGAAGTCCTCTTTCTCAAGATCCATTTTGTCAGGACCACCCACACACCTCCTGCCACCTGAGGCAGGGAGCAAAGCACCATCACACTACATGATCATTCCAAGTACCATCATCTCTCCTTCTTGTTTAAAGTAAGTTCCATTATGGAGTCTGCAGACTTACAAGGTGAGTTTGAGGTGATGAATTATATCATCATCCTTTCCTGTGTTCTCATAGGGTGCTTTTACACGACCCCTAAAATCCGACACAAAGGGCTCCCAGATGCGGAGCTTAAAATTGTTTTCCCACCTGCTCCGGACTTTTAAAAAAATTAAGTACGACCACGCCCACCTAAGCGCGTCCAAGCGCATTTTCCAAGTACCTGATCTCCGAAGGTGAAAAATTTCTGATGTGGATTGCAAAGCAGTGAGTGCCGGGCTCTCCCCGCCTTCTGTTTGTTTTTGTTTTTTGCCCCCGCCCCTCTAAGTGACTGGAATGCTTCCCAGGGCAGCTCCCAAAGGCAGAGTGGAGGTGACCCTGCATTCTTTTCTCCCTTTTTTTCTCCCTCCCCTCACGCAGACAGGAGCAAAGGGGTGCGGAGGGGTGGGAACACAGCAAGAGGAGCAAACCTCCAAGATCTCTGGTCCGAATTTAAGTTGCCAGCGGATCTTAGGGGTCATGTAAAAGTGCCCATAGACACCATGCTGCCAGTCACTCAGCACTGCTTCCATTGCCTTTTAATAAAGCACACAACTCCTTTTTGAACTGGGAACGAAAGCACCTTGCAACATGGCAACCTGCCCCATATCAAACAAATCTGAGGTAACACATGAGGCAAAAGACAGCCAATTGCAACCCAATTAGAGGATTATTCAGTTGCTAGAGAAAAATTGTCGCTCACTTTTGAGCCGTCTTTTTTGAATGATTGTAAATGTCCTCATCTTATTCTAGATTCTGCTCTATTGAGCTACAGCAATACCTTGGTTTATGAGCATAATTCGTTCTGGAAACATGCTTGTAAATCAAAACACTCCTGTATCAAAGCAGATTTGCCTATAAGAAATAATGGAAACATTCATTCTGGACCCCATACATCACATTTTGTAATGTACACAAAAAATGCCAAAACTCGCAAAATAAATTGGCTAGAACTCCACATCCACACCCTGGTTTAGGTACCTGGCTGCGGAATCTGCTCTGTTTGGGACTAACAACTGGATTTTACTCTGTTTTTTCAATGTGATAATAACAAAGTGCAATTTATAGCCATATACACACTTGACTAGCTGCCCTGTGACTGGAAATGGTTTAAAAAATAAGCAGAGATGTTAAAAATAAATTAAACAAAATTATAAGTATACAGAAAAAGTCAATGCTAACCTGTACTCCTGTTTGAAAATGTTCCTGGCAAGAGAAACCTGTCTCCTCCCTCTGCTTTGGAGGCTGCCTGGGATGGATCATTCCACATTCCAGTAGGGGGTGAGGGGGAAGAGAGGCTCTCTTGTGACCATGTGACCTGCTCCAGTACTTGTATTGTAAGACATTGCTTGTTGCTCAAGGCAAAATTTAGAAGAAATGTTTGCTTGTCTTGCAAAACGCTCTTAAACCTAGTTACTCTTAAACCAAGGTATTACTGTATTTAGAGTCTCTTCCATAATTGAGTAAAAAAGGAAGGTGGGGAGTGTGATCCTACATCTGCATTGCAAGAGGTAAAACCTGAAACCTGACATCTCAAAAGTGTTTCTAAAAGATTGTTTAGTCTGATGAAGAGTCCTGTAGGACCCAAAAGCTAGCTTCTTTGTGAGATTTTAGGTGTCCAAAAAGAGAAACTCATAAGCTTGTTTTCAGATTGTGTACAAGGAACACACAACTTGTTCTTTTTTAAACAAAACTTAAAAGATCCAAATATTCCGATACACAGTGCCACTAAGAAACAATGTAGATAAAAATGATTTAAATATATACATTTAATACATTTATATATTTAATATTTGTTATATGTTACATAATATATTTCATTTTTATACTTAATAAATTTGTATATTTTAATACATAAGTTCCTCCCTCCCCCCCAGGTCTGTATGAACAAAGGTTTTGCATTTTGCTTCCAACACTATCTAGTTGCATACCATTAGGTTTGAATTATAACTGATAATACAGATTTAATCAGGAAGTATGGGGACTTGAAATGAAATTTTGATTTAAATTACGGAACTACACTATTCCAGCCACCAGCATAGTTCTGCTTCAAGCACAACATGAAGCTATGAACGATATGTATATATATAATTAATTTCTTTTTATATAAGTATTCAGGAGATGAAGTTCACATTTCATTATAAAATTAGCCATTTCCTAATGTGAAATACATCCAATCATGGACTTTTCCAAAATCCAGCTGTAGGACTGCCAATGGTCCATTCAGGTTTATGTAAAAAGGTTCATTGTTCTTTTGTACTGCTAGACCATCCACAATGAGTCTGAAAGGGAGATCTATTCATACTGCTGCAAGCAATTCTGTCACTGCTGGCAAGTCAGTACAGTACTTGCTACCCAGTCCCAACAGCTTATGGGGATCCAAGACTCAAGGAGGTGGCTTGCATTCTTACTGAGGAAGAGGGTTCTGGCACAAGGGTAGAAGTGCCAGTTCTGCCAGGAAGCAACTTGTTGAAAACTGCAATATCCTTACCTCTTCACTTTTGGAATTTGTCAAGCCTAATCGCCTTGGTTTGAACTTAGAAGTGTCATTGTACTCGGCAAGCTTTATTTCTGCTAACTATAGTGCAAAGATATACAGTAATCCCCCACCTATCGCGGGGGTTAGGGGCCCGACCTGACCCGCAATAATTGAAAATGCTGAGTCAGGTCAGGACTGGGGGGCATGGCACTGCCTGAACGGGCCTCCGACAGGCTTCCCGTGACCCAGAAGTGGTTTTTTGCAATCCGGAAGTCACTTCCAGATTTTCGGAAGTCACTCCCGGTTTGTCGGAAACCACTTCTGGGGCCTTTGACAGGCCCGGGAAGCCTGTCGGAGGCCCATTTGGGGCAGCCTGTCAGGCTTGGGTTAAGTGCAGTAGGCCTCAAACAGGCCCAAGCAGCTTACCCCAGGGGCCCTTGCCTTTCATATATTGCGGTCCCGCAATATACCGGAACCACAGTATATGAACCACGAAATTGCAGGGGGCCACTGTACCGCCTGCAGGCCTTGAGGCCTAAAGTTGTGCTGTCCACTGCTGCTATCATATTCCCCTCACCTGTTGAGATTCACCTGTTGCTAACAGCAAGGAAGGCACTACCTATACCATGGTTACAGATGAACAGGATGGACAGCCTTGTCTCAGTTCTGAGTTCCCGGTGTAGATCTTGCTTGGCACTCTGGGGGATTGGAGAGAGAGAGAAGACTCTCCTCACTTTTTTGGGCTGGAACTCCCAGCATCCCGAGACCACCCTACTTGATCAAATCTGGGAGGCACGGTTTGGAAGATAACATTTCAAAGTTCTATTTGCATACATTAACTCTAAACCCACCCCTATCAGGCCATTATCAAACTTGGAGACTGGACAATAGTGTGTCCCTGCAACATTCCTACTGCTGCAAGCAACTCTCTCATGGCTGTCGGGCAGGTCAGTACTTGCTACCCAGTCCAACAGCTTCTGGAGATCTAAGACTCAAAGAGGTTGCTTGCGCTCTTACTGAGGAATAGGATTCCGGCACTTTTCTGTAGGATTACAGAACCATCATGCTCTATAAAAAGATCTCTAATACTCTCTAATAGAAGGCTTCCACTATTAGGTAAATTGTATTGGTGAGCAGTTCATGGATGATTGTGCAGAAGATAGTTGATGTTTTCTGGGTCAAAAAGTGGGGCAGGGAGAAATGAGCTATTCAAATATGGCTTCCTCAGGTGACAGCTTGCTTGTGTTACATTGCAGCCGGCAGTCGTCACTTTCTCGTTTATAAAGTTTTCATCCTTAATTGTTACAAATGTAGACTCCAACTGTGAATTTACCCTGTTTCTAACTGGTTTGAAGCTAATTGGCTTCTTGCCAATTAGACACTCACTGGGTAAACTGCACATTAATGTGTCTGCTGATAGTTGCAAAAACAAGTTAGTTGAGACCAAAACGGATAGTACTGTATTATCCGATGTTTAAAATCACAGCAACCATCTGCCTCTACTTCTCCATGTCAGCCCTTCTAATAAATTGCTACTTGGTATCCTTGAAGCACTCCAGAGGTAGCTGGGTGACCAAATAAACAGCGTCCGTGCTCCATATTAGAGTGAGAGACTTTTTTATTAGGCAGCTGGAGAAAGGGGCCAAAGGCACACAAGATCCATTCAAGCAGGCATTGTATTATATAAGAAGGGGAAAGGGGGGTGTCAATTTAGTACTTTCACATTAACCATGGTTGTTGCATGATCAAACAATGCATTTCAGCTACCAAAAAAAAAAAAATAAGGATCTTCAGTGACATTAAAAGAAGAGCAGAAACTCACTTTTTCAGAAATTCAAGAGACTCAGTAAGTACAAGCCACATAGCTTGGGAACCCTACTAATGAGTCCCAGAGAAGTTTTATCCTGAAGGCTCACATACATGTTATTTTTGCATCTGTCAATATTTTATGCTATAAAAGGACTTGTATGCTTACCCGAAAAGTGCCTCAGATAGAACAACCATTTGATAACAGTTCCTCGTCATTTCATTGAGCTCTTCATCAGACAACACGTAACTGGATAATCTTCTTCTATCATAAATAGAAGATGGCCAACAATATAGATGTAGCCACAGCAGATGATTTGTCAACGTGATTAGGTAAATTCATCTTGAATATGATTATCAGTAGCACATAATAACAACTGTTCCAGTTTTGACTGTCAGGAATGGGTCAAACTCCTATTTATTAGGCCATGCCTAAGAGTCCAAGACTTGAAACAGATTTTAGGTTGTGGCTGGAAACTGGCTAGAATACAATTTTTATGCATCTAGCCAATACAGTACTTGGGAACAGAAGCAGAAAAAAGACAACTACCCTCAGTGCTTGCTTGTGTGTTTCCCATGGTTGGTTACTGTAAGAAAAAGAATGCTTAATTGAATAGGCCAATGGTGAAGCTGTATATTAAAGGGAAATTGATATATTCAACCAACTGAAGAACAGGATGCTGGACTTATGTGATACTGATGATAATGATGATAATGAAGGTGTACCATCAAACCCCCCTGAAAAAGCAGAGACACCATATTTAATTGCTTTGAGCCAGGAGCTGAAGGGACTGCATTTAGAGGGAACAAAAAGCTCAGGAAAATACATGGTGATAGTCAAAAGAAGGATCAATGGGTTGATATGAAGATCCCAAATATAGTTATCAAACGAAAATGGAGGGGAAAGGTATATAGGAAATCCCCTTATTGGGGTCAAACTGAAGAAGGAGCAAACCTTTTAGAATTCTTTGAAAAGGTCAACAGGCATGTGGATTTAGGTGAACCAGTGGATATTATCTATCTTGATTTTCAGAAGGCTTTTGACACAGTCCCTCACCAAAGGCTGCTGAGAAAATTGCACAGTCAAGGGATAAGAGGGCAGGTCCTCTTATGGATTGAGAACTGGTTGAGATCCAGGAAACAAAGAGTAGATGTCAATGGGCAATTTTCACAATGGAGAGAGGTGAAAAACAGTGTGCCCCAGGGATCTGTCCTGGGTCCAGTGCATTTCAGCCTGTTCATAAATGACCTGGAGACAGGGATAAGCAGTGACGTGGCCAAGTTTGCAGATGACATGAAACTTTTCCGTGTGGTAAAAACCAGATAAGATTGTGAGAACTGGGGGGATGGGCTGCCAAATGGCAAATGCGTTTCAGTGTAGCAAAATGTAAAGTAATGCATATTGAGGTGAAAAATCAAAACTTTATCTATCAACTCATGGGCTCTGAGCGATTCGTGACGGATCAGGAAAGAGATCTTGGTGTGTTGGTGGACAGCTCAATGGAGGTGTCTACCCAATGTATGGCAGCGGTGAAGAAGGCCAATTTCATGCTAGGGATTATCAAAAAGGGGATTGAAAATAAAACAGCCAACATTATAATGCCATTGTACAAAACGATAGTTAGGCCACACCTGGAGTATTGTGTACAATTCTGGGCACCGCATCTCAAAAAAGACATAGTGGAACTGGAAAAGGTGCAAAAGAGAGTGACTAGAATGATTACTGGGCTGGGGCACCTCCCTTTTGAGGAAAGGCTAAAATATTTGGGGTTCTTTAGTCTGGAAAAAAGGCGCCTGAGGGGGGATATGATTGAGACGTACAAAATAATGCAGGGCATGAGTAAAGTGGATAGAGGGACATTCTTCTCCCTCTCACAAAATTCCAAAACTAGGGGACATCCATTCAAACTGTGGGTTAGGAGAGTGAGAATAGACAAAAGAATTTTTTTTTTTACCCAGCATGTTGTTAGTCTGTAGAACTCCCTGCCACAGGATTTGGTGGATGGCATCAGGCCTGGATGCCTTCAAAAGGGGACTGGACAGATTCCTGGAGGAGAAGTCCATCACAGGTTACAAACCATGATGGAGATGTGTAATCTCCAGGTTTAAAACCAGGGTACTTCAAGGGCCAGATGCAGGGGAGTGGTAGCAGGAGACAGATATCTAGTCTCATGCACTCCCAGAGGCATTTGGTGGGGCCACTGTGAGATACAGGAAGCTGGACTAGATGGGCCTTTGGCCTGATCCAGCATGGCTCTTCTTATGTTCTTATGTTCACAAGAAAAGTGAGACTAGAGGGCCTGAAAAGCTAACAACAGAAAGAACAGAGCATGTCAAGAGTGTCCTGGGATGAGTCCTTTCAAACCTGGAATCCAGCCAACTGCTAGCACAAAGGTATTGGAACCCTTAGGGACTTTTAACACACACACCTCACCACCAACAACACAATACAGAAATCTAAAAAGGCCCCAAGTAAATCTGGTATTATCCCGAGTTGCACTGTCATTTCAAGGTTTTATCCTTTCTCAAGTAAAGCTGTTCATATTAGTGGTAACTGGTAATCAATAAATCAGTACTTTATTGTGTCATTCAGCTGTGCTATATAAATATTTGTTTGCAAATAAAGGCTTATTTGTTCTGAAACACCTATTATTCAACTTAACTGGGTGGACCTGCATTGAAGTAATATGGAAGATGGAGATCTACCTTCTCCACAGCATGCATAATATTATACACCTCTGTCATGCCCCCCATTGTTACCTTTTTAAAAAACTTAAATTCCTTTTCTAATTAACAGGGAATTTGCATTTTTCACAATCAACAACCGTACCTGATTAATCTTTTTATTGAGCTATCCAACATTGTTTTAATGGCCATTTATTACAGCATCCATATACATGAAGCTGAGATTCTTTTGCACCTCACAAGAGTTTAGATAGAATAAACAGGACAAACAGGACAATCTCTAAGAAAACGCATCAATGGACACAAGTTTGACATAAGAAACCACGATACACAGAAACCTGTGTCAAATCACTTCAGTTTACCTGGACCTGAAGGTCACCGTTTTGGAACAGAATAATTACAGATCAAGAATACAAAGGGAAACAGCTGAAATAAGGTTTATAACCATGATGGACACACACAAGAAGGGACTAAACATAAGTCGGGGGTTCTTGAGTCATTATCAAATGTACCATATTGCCACTTTTCCATGGACTCCAAGGTAAAAACTCTACAATGCCATTTTTTCATGGATTTTAACTTAAAAACTCCCATTCTCTCTCTCTCCCCCCCGTCTCTTTCACTAGCTCTCTGACCTGATCTGTTCTGCTTTCTGTCACTTGAGGAATATATTTCCCACACTTAAAAATAAACAGACTGGTGTGGGCCATAAAACTAGCCCATACTTCTCACCATTTAATTTTCTCACCATTTCTACTAATTAACTCTCCCTCCTTCTTTCCCCCCCTCCCCTCCCCTATCCACCCCCCCAACTCCATAATCTACAGCCAATGATATCTGGACTACAGCCAATCAATATTGGGTATGATATGTATATCTCATACTATACAGTATCTCACACCTTATTATGCTGCTACAGTATGTCTGAAGAAGTGCACATGTGCACGAAATGTCACATTAAAATATGAAAGTTAGTCTTTAAGATGCCACATGTTTGTGTTTTTGTTTGTTTTTTTTTTGTTTTTCTTTGATTTTTGCCTTAAAATGATAGAATATCAGTTCACTTGCTGTTTTAATAACTATCCCCAACATGCAGATAATTTGTTTTGAAGCTGTTGACAACCCATTTTAATTTTAGCCACCATAAAAAGTAGGTGTTATCAGCAAATTTGCTTTCTGGAAACCAGTGCAGTTCAGCATATAGATTATAGAATATTGAACTAGGACTCAGAGATCTGGTTTCAGATTGCCACTTGGCCATGGGTATTCACTGGGAATGGCTCTGCTTAAAACTATTCCTTAAAATATCTCGAGCACCCGTGGTGGCCAAAACAAGGTGAGGAGGAGGAGGGTGCTGCGGCCACCACTCTGCCTGCATACCTGCCTGCTTTACCGCTCGCCTGTCGCGTGGCGGCGGCGGCAGGGGTCCTGTCGCCAAGCCTTAACTGTGTGGAAGGACTGCTGGTGGGAGGGCGCACGGCTTCCTCCTCCTGCTCCCCCTCTAGGCGCCCCCAGATTGCTGCACCTGGGGCAAATGCACCCTTCCTAGATACACCCTTGAAAATGAGTACCTAGCTCATTGAGGGGTAAGGGAGCAATTCTTGACTAGCTTCTTGCTTTAGCACAGGCAACTCCTCCTAGGCCAGTGAGAGCGAACCTTTTAGAGACCGAGTGCCCAAACTGTGATTCTAAACCCACTATTTTTTTTTTTTTTGCAAAGAGCCAATACAGCAATTTAACCTGAATACAGGTGGCTGTGAAGGGGTGATGTCGGGTACCCACAGAAAGGGCTCTGAGTGCTACCTTTGGCACCCATGCCATGGGTTTGCCAACACTGTCCTAGGGCCTAGGCTGACCCCAAAGCATCAGGAGACAGGTGTTCCTCCAAAAAACGTTTATTAACATCTTCCAGTTTATGTACTATAACCAACATGGTCTATGTAACAACACAAACAGTCCCTTCTCAGGTTATTGGCATTGCTTCCAGGAGCACCATTAGAAGTAAAAGGCCTCAAATCGTTCCCACTTCCCTGTTGGCTTCCTCAGTGGTGTTTCTCTGCTTGAGTTCCACAGCAGGGATGGTGAGGCCATTCTGCCTCCTGTTCTTGTGCTCTGCTCTCCACCAAATCCACACACTGACCCCTCCTCCCAGGATCTTTGTCCTTGGGGAACATGTGAAACAGTCCATTCTAGAGGGTCGACCTCCCCCTCATCCACATCAGGAACCTTTCTACAACTGGTCTTCCTCGTCCCACACTTCGCTTTACACTCCTTCTACCAGCTCCTAGCTTGCTTCTCTCTTTGAACCCCCATCTCTTGAATTGCTGGCACCCCATCAGAACTAGCCCCGGTGGCTTCAGGCTTCTGTGAAAGAGGGAGCAGCTCACCCTGGACCTTCTGATCCCTCTCACAAATATGTAGCCTGCATAAATAAATTGTACACCGCCCAGAGAGTGCTTTATGCACTATGGGGTGGTATATAAGCAGAACACTTTGCTTTTTGCTTTCCTTTGTAGGAAAACTATGCTGTTAAAATATTTGCTTTTTATGTGGTGTAATGCTTGCTCCAGTGTTTATTGCCAGGAATGGGTCAAACTTCCCTCATTTTCTCCATTAAAATTGTTCTGCTTATATACCACCCATTAGTGCATAAAGCACTCTCTGGGCGGTGTACAATTTATTTATGCAGGCTATTTTAAGTGTTATTTGTTAGGCCATGACTATGAGTCCAAGACTTTGAACAACTAAATTTTGAACCCAGAGGCCAGAAACTGGTTATCAAGAGTATAGTATGCAGAGGAATGGAGGACCAGTGCGGTGTAGTGGGTAAAATCAATGGACTTGGACTCAGCAGACCTGGGTTCAAATTCCCACTTGATCATGGAAACCCACTGGATGATGCCGGTGGTAATACTATTCCTTAAATATTTCACATGACATAAAACCATCACTATAAATTGCATGCAACTTGATGCATTTTGTGACAACAGTTCAACAGCTGGAATGCCACAGGATTGTCAACTTGGTTCTTTGACCTACTAGCGTTCTTTACATCCACCAAATATTGTGACTGTTACTCCTTGCCACCAGTTGTTGCTTTGCTTGCTGTATTGTGGACTGCAACATACCTGAATTAATTTATTGATATATTTATACCACCCTCTTAGTCCTAACTGCACTAATAAAAAAATAGTAAAAAGTCACAAAAAGGCAGAAGTGTCTGAAGAAAATGGATTTTAATTCACACAAATTTACACTCAAACAATTTTGCTGGGCTTTAAAGAACAAGACTATTTTCTGCTTGTGTCAACACGCTGAGACACATTAACGCGGCGACCTCTTCGGAAACTAATCAGTGCGAACACCAAGGACTGCAGAAGAAGCATAAAAGCAGGGACAAAAATGTTTCGGTCGTGTCCTTTTCCGTGTCAGAAAACAAAGCATGTGATGACTTGGTGACCCGGCTGTGAGGACGAGAGAGGGACATTACACCAAGGCAAGGCGTGAGACACTCCTGCCTGCCTTTCTCGGTTAGCGAACGCCGCCCGCCCGCCCCCCCCCCCGAAAGGAGCGAAAGCGCGGCCGGAACAGGCCGGGTCGCTGAAAGGCCCCTCCCCTCCCCCCCCCTCCGTCTCGTAGGAACGGAACCGCCACGGCCAGATTCAAACGGACCAATGACGCTTCACATTGCGGAACGGAGGGGCGGGCTTAGAAGCCACCAATGAGGATCAAGAATATTGAGAGGTGTGGCCTACGTTCGTGATTTCAAACCCTGCTGAGGAGCGGCCCCAAAGCTCTCGGCCTTGCCGCTGGGCCCCAAGGTAAGTGGCAGCCCCCTCCCCCTCCCCCCCGAGACCCATTCGCACGCGTGTGTTTGTGTGTGTGTATGGGGGGGGGCTTGCCTTCGCGGCCGTGGGAAGGTGGGTTGTCCCCGTGGGTTCGGCAAAGGGTCGGGCCACCAAGCGGGCCTTGTGGGCGGCCCCCTCCGTCTGTCTGTCTCGCAGTCTTTACTTATTTACTTATTTGTTTACTTGACTTTTATATCGCCCATCTAGACCTAAGGCTACTCTGGGCGGTTCACAACTTTTGATAACATGACAATTAACAAAGGAATACATTTTAATAACCAAAATACAAGGTGCATAATAAAACAAAGTATACATAAATCAACAACGAAAAATTAAAATTAAGCTAAAATGAAGATAGAAATGGCAGGAGATTGATAAAACTGGGGGGGGGGAGAGAGAAGTGGTTAAAAAAAACATAGTGCCTTACTAAATGTTTGAAATTTAGTAATTTAGTAAATAAATTGCTGCGGGGGGGGATCCTCACCTGACACCCCTCCTCCTGTTCTTTAATGTGGCATTCCCCCCCCTTCAGAAACAGCCCTTCTACACCTGGCTTCAAAGTAAAGTGAGATATTGAAGGAGCAGTCAGGGCTTCTTTCCTCTTGGCTCTCTTCGTCGTGGCTCTTGGTCTCCACCCCCAACCCCCCCCCACACACACACACACGCCTCCCCCCGCGCGGGCTCTGTGGCAGGAGCTTCCCCGCCTGCGGTGGATACAAAGGCCCGCGGGTGGGGGTGGGGGCTTGGTCCCTGAAGGGAGAGGAGGAGGAGGCCAGGATGGCGTGGAGGAGGCCCCGTGTCGCCTGTGGAATGAGTGCTGCTGCTTGCCTTGCGGCGTGTGCGTGTGCGTGTATATGTGTGTATGTGGGGTGGGGGTGGGGAGGCCTTGTGTCTTGGGAACGCATCTTCCCGCCGGCGCTGCGGGTGCTGGTCGTGCGAGGGGGGCCTCAGGGCCGGCTTCGGGCTGTGAAATGTCACCCGCAGCGGCTGCCCGCCCTCCACGGCCACTTAGGTCAGGGACGTCCAAATTTCCGCCCTCCTGATGTTTTGGACCACAACTCCCAGAACTCCAAGCCTGTGTTTCCAAATGGCAAAGGACTGTGGGAGTTGTGGCCCAAAACATCTGGAGGGCCGAAGTTTGGACATGCGTGACTTAGGTGGTTCTCCCTCCCCCCCCCTCCTCTCCCCGCCTGCCTCTCGGGCACAGGCGGTGGTGAAGAAGACTTGGTGGTTTGCCCGCCACCCCCGCCGGACGGACCAGAGGCGACGGGCAGCCCTGGTCGGCTTGAGGAAGCGACGCTGACTTGACTCCTTGCCGCCGGTTGTGGCTCTGCTGGTTGTTTGCGTTCCTGGTGACGGGGGAGCTGTCCATTTTTATCTCCTCCTTGGCTTCCTGGGGCCAGCTTCTCTGATGGAGTCCGGCCGGACAGGGGCAGCCAACAAAAGAAGGCGCGTCCCGATTTATAGCAGCGTAAACTGAAAGCCTTCAAAAGAGGGGAAGTGTCGTTATTGACGTGAATGCTGCCAGAGGAAGAGGGCGGGACAGCCATGGTTGCTAGGAAGGGCGAATCATAACATTGACTTCTTCTGGGGGCTTTTGACTGAAGTAGGTGGCTCAGCTATTTTCCATTCTCTTACTAGAGAAGTGCAGCACTTGCTTGTTCGCTTTCAGCAGGGATGACTGCTGAAAGTAGCTGTTCTTGCTGCTGAAAGCAGAGAAATAAGTACAGTGATACCTTGTAAAAAGGAATTAATTCGTTCCAAATGAAATTCTGTTAAGCAGATTTTCTGTTATACAAATTTCCATAGGAATGCATTGAAAACGGAGTAATCCCATTTTTATGTTGTACTGATTCTCCCCATAGGCACTTATGTTAAGCAAATTTCCCCATATCTCTGGAATTTTTATGTTGTACATATTTTATGTTATACAAACTGTTTGTTATACAAGGGTCCACTGTAGTGGGCAGTCCTAGTCAGCACTGTCACTTGCATTTATAGCTATGGTGCATTGTTGAATTGTCCTCAGAGATTTACTTATACTCCTCTGATAAATAAAGTCCATATGCATTTAAGTATATAAGGACAGGTAGATGACATCATTAGCACATAATCACTGTCTGGAGTGTTGCTATGGGACAGAGAAGAAGTGCTAATTTTTGCAAGCAAATTGTAAAAAAATTCTACTGTATTAGTAGCAGACCAAGAAAGGTGAGAAAAACAAGTAGTGGTATGTTCTGTTCCTGGCCATCATTGCTGCTCACCTTCACTGCCAAAGCAGCAAGTGAATAGTAATGGTCGGTAATGATATAAAGCTGGTAGTACATCTTTATACTGCATGATCATCTGACTTCTTTGTCTCCCAGTCCCCCAAAAAGTAATGACTTGTGCTAAGAGCGTATACCATAACTTGCTTACTTAGATTGGCAGTTGAAGGCTCTAATAACTAGCTTCTGGTTGGAAAAGAAAGAGACTCTTCCGAGAACTGGGTGTGATGTTCATTAGAGGACAATAGAACTACCTGGGAGATTTTCTGAAAGATCCTCTAGTGAGCCTTAGATCCAACACTTTTGATATGCATTTCTTCTGTTGCAACAGGATAACCCCCCTCCACACACAGACACACATAATAGAGCTATTGTTTTAGAACATTCATCTTTCTGGCACAGTCATTCTGTTAGCAGATATGAAGTTGTTCTCCACATGAAAAGCCCTTGCTGAAGTTAAAGTGTCTAATTCAGTATTCTCCTTCCTGCATCATCCAATCATATGCTTTTAAGAAGCTGCCTCCCTTTTAAGAAGAGCTTGAGCTCCCAGTCAATGCGCTGTCATGACATAGTTTATCAAACACCCAGAAAATTATTTGTTCCACCTGTCCCTTAAATACAAATGGCATCTCTTTTTTGTAGAATGGGAAGTGCTTTTAAATGTAAGGAGCTCCTTTGTACTAGGTATCAGGGCACTTAAATGTTTGATATTGATGTCTTGAAACAGGAAACATTTAGCTCTCTACAAGATTGCTAACCTTCTGTGATCTAAAAGCTGCTTTCCTTATGGTTGCTAAGTGTCCTTTATTCCAGAACTTGGACAGTCCATAGAACATAATGGAACTATTATTTCAGAACATTCTTCTTGCTTAACAGTCTTGAGAACATGCTGCAACTTGAAAATGTCTTACTATATTTTAATGGACTATTAGTAGCCTCATGAGCTATTTTATTTATAACGGCGACTACTTTGCTGCCTGGTAATAATATTTCAACATATTTTCTGCAATCTACTGATTCATTTCTCATCCACGTTTTAGCAATAGTAGATGAGGAGGAGTAGCTTTGTGGGATCTATAGCATTTGTTTTAAGTATCTATATATAAGATATTGTAGCTACACTTCTCTTGGAGATTTGCACATGTACAAGTGAAACTGCCTAGGTCATGACAGTAAATTCATATTAACTAATGAGGTATCAGTCACATTCCTGAAAATGTGCCTGTTGTGACAGAGGCACATGAGCAGGAATATAATTGGCATCTCATTAATTAGTGGCATTTTTTTGCTAAAATGTATGGAATTTCACATGTGCATGTGGAAGCTGCCAATAGGATTTTGGTCTGTGTTAGATTTCTAGTGTTTAGCCGTAGGCTACTAATTATTGTCTGTGAATGTTTAATCTGTAACTTGTACTTCAATATCATGTTGAAATGGCAGTGAGGTGGCTTTGATATTGCACAAAGCAAAACTCTAATGAAAACATGCTGGAATGCTCTTCTGCCTGCATATAAAATTAGATCATATTGTGCAGTCACTCTGTTTATAATACTGCAAATGTAGGACTTTGTTACTCATAGTTGCTTTGTGATTTTCCTCAGATAAATGTACCTTCTTTTTTAGGGATTACTGTGGATGCTGAATTCTTTGCTCTTAGTAGTGTTAAGTTTGGGCAATGGCCTTGCTGTGTCCCGTGTGCATCTCCCCCTCCCCATGTGAGTTTTGTTGCCAATGGAACCCAAACAGGGGTGTAGGGGATGAAAAGCCCTGTGTGGAGGGGGGTGGAGGCGTGTGTGCACCTTAGAGGGAACCTTGACTCTGGGTTAATAGTGGCATGAAAATTAGGACTGAAACCCTGTTGGATAGCTCCTCTTGCTTAGTGAGAATGGTAGTGGTAGATTATTGTTAATCAAAGGCCTCCTTTTTGCTATGTTAGGGTGCGTAGGGCTCTCATACACTGCAATGAATGTGCATCCTAAAGTTGCAAAAGGAAGCCTTTAATCTGCCAATGACAATGTGCCCTCTAATTTTCATCCCCACTGTGCAGGACTCTTTCCTGTCTGCAACTGCGCAAAACTCCCCTCCCTTTGCTGGTTCCATTGCAGCGGTAACAAAAGTGGTCATGATCGGTGTGCAGGGATGGGAAAGGGGTTTTGAGGTGTGTGCATGTCTTAGAGGGAACATTGGTTACTGACAGTAGAGGCTTTCATATATATACTATCAGTCATGAAGACCTGTAGGCTCCAATTTATACATTGGCAAGGGAATCTTCAGCCCTGGAGAGCTTTTCTTGGGCTGTGAACAGTCTCACTTTGGCTATGATTAAATTCCTCCTTACACCTTACACTCTTACTCCTTGGGCATTCACCACCAATGTTAGTTTCCCTCTCAATGGATAAAAAAGGTACAATCAGAGAAGGAGGTCAGAGAAAGCCAGCAAGGAGAGAGTAGTGAGGCCCGTGGTGGTGGATAGTGGTGGATACTATGGTCATGAACTATAATGGCATTTTAATAACTTAAGGAGCAGGTATTAATATGCAATCCCTAATTATTCCTTGTGTGGATAAAATACATAGGTGTCTTCTCCACATCTCCTGTAGGATACACCAAGTTTCCGGGTTTACAAGAGGACAGTACCAATATTGTTTATCAGTGATCTAAACTGCTAATTTCTGTTTTGTAATAGTACGAACATTATGAAATGGCAAATATCCATTGAGTGATGCCATGGTATTTGCTTCATTTTGCTATTTTAGGTGCAATGCATTTTGATAAAATAATAAATGAGCATTATTATCATTTCTATGATATTGGTGATTTTAAAGGGGAAATCATGGTCTGCATACTAAATCTTGTTGAGTTCATATATAAAGATCAAATATTGGTTCTGTTAAAAGGTATGTCTATACAGAAGTATAAAAGGTTCGTAACTCAAAAAGTTGCTGGTTACTCTGACAGTGTTATAATAATGAAGAGCTAATCAGTTGGAGAAATAGAAATATTGTATTGTTACAGTTCTTAGTGGGGCAGTATTTTAAAAAAATGTTAATTGGAAGTAAGCAAAAACCTTCTAAGAAGGTCATAACAGTGTGGCAACACACATACATTGAATATAGAAGTTCCCAGGTTGAGTCCATGGTATCTTAAGGGAGGAATGGGAAATCGAGCTTGGAAGGTGGCTGCCAATCATTGTCGACAGAATAGTTCCTTCAAAGTTGATTTGTAGGCTGTCTCTGTAGGAGTATCCTCCTTTGTTTGGACCCTTCTTTTTTCCCATGTTCTCTTTCTAAGCAAAATGGGATCCATTGTGTATTCTAGTGATCTCACCAGGTCAGAGGGCTTGTCAGAAATAAACCATCTGTGAAAGATTGCACCTGCAGGGTCCCCTCAGTAGGGCTGTAGGCACGCTTCTGCCTTGATACATCCTGGAGGCTGAGGAATTGTCCTAATGAGCCAGCCTGAAAGGCGGTCGTAGGCGAATAAGCCTCCTGGCCCGGCCTCTTCTTCTCCGAGAAGGCTGGTGGCCAGGATGATGCTCTCCGAGCGCGGACGAGAGATTCAACCACGAAAGCGCCTCGTCTCCCTGGGCTGGGTGGGCATAGGGAGGCCTTTCCCTTGGGCCAGCCCGGCTTTTGCATTGTCTCTCCCACGAGCCCCGAGGGAACTTCGGGCTGACCCCACCCCGCGTCCGCCTTCGCAACTGGGGCGAGATGGGGGGGGAGTGTGGGAGCGAAGGCGGCGCCGTGGCGCGCATGTTCCGTCGAGGGCGG
This sequence comes from Phrynocephalus forsythii, assembly GCA_029282475.1. Taxonomy (NCBI): domain Eukaryota; kingdom Metazoa; phylum Chordata; class Lepidosauria; order Squamata; family Agamidae; genus Phrynocephalus; species Phrynocephalus forsythii. The sequence goes on along the minus strand of JAPFRF010000001.1, from coordinate 137,138,631 downwards.
GGACCGGCCTTTGTTTGTCACATGGCCAAGGGGAAGGAAGGAAGGAAGGAAGGAAGGAAGGGCCTTCTCTCTCTCTCTCTCTCTCTCTCTCTCTCTGGTGCGGCGGGGAGGCGGAGGGTGGCGTCGCCGGCTGCAACGCGCGCTGCTGCTGCTGCTGCCGCCCTCGGCCCCGCCCGGCCCTCGGAGGCGGCGCCTCCTCCTCCTCCTCCTTCCCTGCCGGCGGGAGATGCAGTCACCCGTCCTCGCCTGCCGCCAAGCCGGGCCGTCGGGGCGGGCTCCTTCTTAGTTAGGAAGACGCTGGCCTAGCCTGACTCGGGTAAGGCGACTGGGTCCCTGCGCCCGCGGTTGGGTCGGGAGGCGGCCGTCCCGCCCTGCTCCCCCCTCCCCCAAAGCCCTGGAGGAAAAGGCCGCCCCTGGGGGCGGGTGAGGAGCGTCAACAATGCCGGGGAGGCGGCCTGCCACTCCGGCGAGGGGCTGACCGGCTGGCATCCACCGCCAGGCGCTGAGCGCGGCTGGGCTTGGCGGCGGCGGCGACGTCCACCGCTCTGGCGCGGCCGCTGCCGGGCGACAGGGGCGCGGCGGGCGTAGGGCGGGAAATGGCTCCTGGGGAGCTTGTGCAAATCCTGGCGCAGAGGAGGAGGAGGAGGAGGGAGGGAGGGGGTTGTTATTACTGGCGCCCTCGAGAGTCAGCTTCGGCTGTAGGTACAGGCGGCGGGAACAGCGAGGGGGGAAAAAAGGTTCCGCTGGCGAACCTTAACTAAGGGCAACGAGTTCCCTAGAGATCCGTAAGAAATAATAGGGCCTGCGAATGCCAGTTGACACGAAATCAAGCTAAAAGTAAAACGAAGAGTGGATCTTGAGGGGGATGGAATGAGTCACAGGGATAGAAATGAAATGGCATATGTTGTCTTCTCTCCCATTACTTTATCTCATGATTCATTATGCTCTTTACTGCACTAAAAATCTTTATATTTTAGAAAGTGACTTAAGTGTTAAAGAAATCGTATGAGTTGTGATGGAAGGGGAGTATCAATGACCAACTGTAATGAGAGTGGTCCTTCAGAGATCTCCCATTGTTCCTGAGAAAGATTTCCTATATTGTCTCAGAAGGAGCTGGAGTGCTAAGGACACAGGAGTCTGTCATGCTAATGAGACTTGTCCCAAAATCAGTTCCTTCAGAAATAGCATTGGAGAATCTGAAATGGGTTTTTATGTGTGAACATTGTCAATAGTAATCTTGTTTCAGAATTTGCAAATCCTTTGTAAAATGCTTCCTTTCAGGCTGCATAGTCAATGTTCCATCTGCTTAGAATAACTTAAACCGTGTCATCAACATGGATGATGATTTGCAATGTTTCACAAATGTAACATGGAAGCAAGTGGCCAGTTTCTTTCAGCGTACAGTCTTTTCCTTCCCCATGCTACCTTTCACACACAGATGGAAAAGCTATGGAAAATGGCAGACAAAGTCTAAGAGTGAGACTCAGGGTTCTACACAGTTGATTATATTTTGGAAGCTTAGTAAGAGTACCTATGGAAATCACATTTTCATTGCACTCTTGCCTTGAGGTTGAGGACCTTCCTGCCTGATTTGCTAGCTTGACAGAGCTTGTGTGGCTGTGTTCTCAAAGATAAACATAAGTATGGTAAGCAGTTGTTTGTCGGAAACATCTAATTAAAAATAAGTAGTGGAATGATTAAATAAGCAGGTGACATGTGGGGTGACCAGATGTAAAAGAAGAAAGAGCTTCTGCCCTGTCTGCAGTAGAGCAGAAGGCATTTTAGCAAGTTAACTTCATGCATCAGAACTTGTTGCATGTAGGAATTCTATTCTGTTGTGCAAAACAAGATCTTTTTTTCTAAAATTGTGGAAAAGCTCTATTAATAGAGCTTTTTCTTCAGTATAGCATAAAACAGTTTAATTATTGTCATTTGGGGGATGTGCTGTTCTGAACAATCTCCTAAAGGGCCTCTGATAAATTAAAAAAACCTCCTAAATTGACACCACAATCCTATAAATGTTTACTTGGAAGCATTATACCATCCTCCAATCCTATGGACACTTACCTTGGAGTGCATGAGACCTGTTGAGCATAATGGGACTTATTTCTGAGCAAAAATAAGGTTGCAAGTGTTTTTTCTCTCTCTCTGATGACATTTGTTTCATATTTTGTTTTGTATGCTGAACCTACAGGTGCAGTGCTGTGAAATATTAGCCAGATGTCACTGTTTTAAAATGAGCTGACAGTGTGGTATAGAGCATGGAGTGATGGACTGGAACTTAGGAGACTTAGTTCAAGTCAGTTCTTTCCCATGGAAACTCATTGGGTGGGTGAGTGGCAGTGGCGAAACCACTCAAATAACTCATGTGCCTTTGAAAAACCCTGTTGGGGTTAGCATAAGTTGACTGTTACTTGATGGCACATAGCAGCAATCATTTTTAACTGTTCTCCTATTTAGTAAGGGAAAGTTAAGTCTATGTTAATTCTCCATTGAAATCAAGATTTGAAGCCGAGGGACTGTGAGTGTTAAGAATGAGTTGATAACATCCAATCCTTACCATATCAACTGAGAACTAAATTCCACTGACTTTAGTAAGGCTTAACTGCCTAGAGAATAAACTCAGTGCTTTATCTAGGTACCTGGCGGCAGAGCTAGAGACTGACAGTTTAGTTCTTCACTGTGCCTCCTAGGGGAGTAACCTGCCCGTGTCACCTTAGGCAAGCTGCACAGCCCTAGGATGACCCCAGAAGAAGGGGATGGGAAACCTCTTCTGTGTATTCTTTACCTGGGAGACCCTGGCAGGTGTTGCCATAAGTTGGAGCTTACTTGGCAACACACAGTTATTAGTAGTAGTAAGGCATAAGTGTTTGCAGGATTCTATCAAGAGACTTTGAAGAGAATATTTTTGAGTCACAGGGCAGATTATCATCATACGGATTTAGGGTTACAAATCTTTGCTTATTTTTTCTTTAAAGAATTTTTTTTCATAAGTAGTTGTTTGAGATAGTTTCATGCTGCAAATTGGCAGTTGGAACTTTGCATCCAAGCTCACCATTGGAGAGAGCTCTGTAACATTGGAAATTAGTAGGATTCATTAGAGAGGAATATATTTGAACCCTAATTTCCAAGTCTTAGCTCCTCACATTGTTGGAACAGGTCAGAGCAAACCACAATTATCATTCTTAATTGACTTTGCCTAGTGAATGTTGGTTAGCTGCAGAATTGGCATAGAGGATTTATTAAAAATTTATCTCCAGTTTTGCTTCTAAATGAACTCTTGCTTATTAGAAAACAGTTGTAACTTGGGAAGTAATGACAATAGTAGTAGTGATCCAAAATGCAGGAAGTCCTCACTTAGCATCCAAGTTTGTTTCCTATGACTAGGTTACTAAGCAAATTGGTTGTTAAGCGAGGAGCCTAAAGGTGGACATCTTGTGCGTTGATGATGCCCTCCTTGCAGGCAGGCTAGAGCAGTGGGGGAGGAGTGGATTTCTGGAAGGCCTTGGGAGGACCAGAATGAAAAGGTGGACATCTTTAAAGATGTGATGGATGATGCCCCACTTCCTTGCAGGCTGAGGCTAAGAAGTGAGCAGGATTCTTTGGGTTAGGCCCTGTGAGCTGAAAAAGCAGGTTTTTCCTGAGGCAGTGGTTAGGTGGATGCAGCTGGCCTCACTAAACCAGTTAGGAAAACAAAGTTTGCTGCACTGCAGTTAAAGCTTTCTGGACAGTTGACAGTTTAACCACTGCACCAAGAAGCTGGGTTCAAATGACCTTGGAAAGATTGGGTCTTAGTCAACTTTGTTGTGGTTGTGAATCATCTTCCCCACTGAGCTGCGCTCCCCAATGAGCTGCGCCTAGCACAGTCCCTGCCCCGCCTTTAAAAGGCTTCGAAAACACCTTTTTAAGGAGGCATTTGGCGACCTTTTTACCTAAGTTGGGTTTTTTCTTTCTTTCCTCCCTCACCCGCATCATCTTTTTTGGAGGGCATTGTCCCCCCTATTTTTATTGGAATTTGTTTTTTTTTTATTACTTGTTCCTCTTTTGTAGTTCTGTTTTACTGTTAGCCGCCCAGAGTTCCGTTCCGGAAGATGGGCGGGATATAAGTGTAATAAATAATAAATAAATAAATACACACTGGCAATTCCATTGTAGTTATTGATTATAGGACTAGAACCTTGCAATGAACTCAGCAGTTTGGATACCTGTAACTCTTAAACCTGGTGCACTTGGTGGTGATGCTTTGTTTAATTTTCTTTGGAATAAGTGTTTTTTGTGAACTAGAATGGCTACAGCAGAATGGAGATTGACAGAGGGTCTGACTCCACCATAGAATCACTGTGGGTTAAACTACCAGGCCCAAGGAGTGATGTGATAGTTGGGGTATTCTATCGTCCACCAGATCAAAAACTTGAGGGGGACTTTGAAATGAGGAGAGAAATCATGGAGGTGGCTAAGAGGGATAGGATAGTAATCATGGGGGGCTTCAATTATCCCCACATTGACTGGGCCAATGCGAGCTCTGGGCAAGAAAGAGAAACTGGGTTTCTCAACTTGCTGAATGACTGTGCCTTAGAGCAACTTGTCATGGAGCCCACCCGAGAACAGGCAACTCTGGATCTAATACTGTGTGATACTCAGGACCTGGTCAGGGATGTGAATGTCACTGAGCCTCTGGGGAACAGTGACCATGCTGCAATTTCCTTTGCCATGCGTGTTGGAGGAAGAGTGTCAAGCAAATCAGACATAAAAACCCTTGATTTTTGAAGGGCAAACTTCCCTCAGATGAGGAAACTAGTTAGAAAGAAATTGAAGGGGAAGGTTGGAAGAATCCAATCTCTTCAGAGTGCATGGAGCCTGTTTAAAACAACAATAATAGAGGCCCAGCACAAGTGCATACCACAAAGAAAGAAGAGCTCATTTAAGTCCAAGAGGACACCGGCATGGTTAACGAGTGGAGTTAGAGAGGCTCTAAAGTGCAAGGAGAGGTCATTCTGTAAATGGAAATCCTCCCCAAATGAGGAAAATAAAAAGGAACACAAACTCTGGCAAAAGAAATGTAAGAAGATTATAAGAGAAGCAAAGAAAGATTTTGAGGAACGCGTGGCTAGCAATATAAAGGATAATAATAAAAGCTTCTTTAAATATGTTAGAAGTAGAAAACCTGCCAGAGAACCAGTTGGCCCTGTGGATGGTGAGGGAGGAAAAGGAGAGATTAAGGAGGACTTGGAAATTGCAGAGAAATTAAATGAGTTCTTTGCATCTGTTTTCACGACAGAAGACCTTGAGCAGATTCCGCTGCCTGAACGGCCCCTCTTGACTAAAGAATTAAATCAAATACAGGTTAAAAGAGAGGATGTTCTAGGACTAATTGATAAATTGAAGATTAACAAGTCACCGGGCCCATATGGCATCCACCCAAGGGTTATTAGGAAACTGAGAAATGAAATTGCAGATCTCTTAACAGTTATATGCATGTCTCTTCAAATGGCCACAGTGCCAGAGGACTGGAGGATAGCGGATGTCACACCAATTTTTAAAAAAGGAAGGAGGGGGGACCCAGGAAACTACAGGCCATTTAGCCTTACATCTGTCCCAGGGAAGATGGTGGAAAGCCTCATCCAAGAGAAAATCTTAAAACACATAGAAGAACAAACCTTGCTGAGAGAAAATCAGCACAGCTTCTGTAAGGGTAAGTCTTGTCTGACAAATCTTTTAGAATTTTTTGAAAAGGTCAACAGGCATGTAGATTTGGGTGAACTGGTGGATATAGTCTATCTGGATTTTCAAAAGGCTTTTGACACAGTCCCTCACCAGAGGCTGCTAAGAAAATTGCACAGTCAGGGGATAAGAGGGCAGGTCCTCTTATGGACTGAGAACTGGTTGAGATCCAGGAAACAAAGAGTAGGTGTCAATTGGAAATTTTTCACAATGGAGAGAAGTGAAAAGCGGTGTGCCCCAGGGATCTGTCCTGGGACCGGTGCTTTTCAATCTGTTCATAAATGACCTGGAGACAGGGATAAGCAGTGAGGTGGTCAAGTTTGCCGATGACACAAAACTTTTCTGTGTGGTAAAAACCAGAGAAGATTGTGAAGAGCTCCAGAAGGATCTCTCCAAACTGGGGGAATGGGCTACGAAATGGCAAATGCGTTTTAATATAGCCAAATGTAAAGTAATGCATATTGGGGCAAAAAATCAAAACTTTATCTATCAACTCATGGGCTCTGAGTTATCCGTGGCGGATCAGGAAGAGATCTTGGTGTGTTGGTGGACAGCTCCATGAAGATGTCTACCCAATGTGTGGCAGCGGTGAAGAAGGCCAATTCCATGCTAGGGATTATCAAAAAGGGGATTGAAAATAAAACAGCCAACATTATAATGCCATTATACAAAACAATAATAAGGCCGCACCTGGAGTATTGTGTACAATTCTGGTCACCGCATCTCAAGAAAGACGTTGTGGAACTGGAAAAGGTGCAGAAGAGAGCGACTAAAATGATTACTGGGCTGAGGCACCTCCCTTATGAGGAGAGGCTAAAATATTTGGAGCTCTTTAGTCTGGAAAAAAGGTGCCTGAGGGTGGATATGATTGAGACGTACAAAATAATGCAGGGCATGAGTCAAGTGGATAGAGGGAAGCTCTTCTCCCTCTCACAAAATACCAGAACTAGGGGACATCCACTCAAATTGAGGGCTGAGAGAGTAAGAACAGACAAAAGAAAATATTTTTTCACCCAGCATGTTATTAGTCTGTGGAACTTCCCTGCCACAGGATGTGGTGATGGCATCTGGCCTGGATGCCTTCAAAGGGGATTGGACAGATTCCTGGAGGAGAAGTCCATCACAGGTTACAAACCATGATGGAGATGTGTAGTCTCCAGGCTTAGAACCAGGGTACGTCAAGGGCCAGATGCAGGGGAGTGGTATCAGGAGACAGATGTCTAGTCTCATGCGCTCCCAAAGGCATCTGGTGGGGCCACTGTGAGATACAGGAAGCTGGACTAGATGGGCCTTTGGCCTGATCCAGCATGGCTCTTCTTATGTTCTTATGTTCTTACTCTTTCCTGAAGGAGGGCATTTAGACATCATTCTAATATGATAAGAAGTAGCATATGTACAGTAGTACTGCAACAGTTGCCCATTTTTGCTACTTTACTCTTTAGGGTTACAAGCTAGAAAGTGAAGGATCACTTTCTCCCATATGGCAGTGCCCCTGGCACTGAGAGAATGAGAGAATTGTTGACTATTCGTGAAGTTTATTGCTTGATACAAAAGAGAGGGCCATCTTGGAAGCTTGGTCTGGGCTTTGCAAATCAGTCCTGAGAGAAATCCACTTTTCCTTGTCCACTATATAGCAATTTCTGTCTGAAGTTATAGTCTTTATCTGCTAAGTTATAGTCTTTATCTGCTATTTTTAATTTTGATATTGCTTCTATGACTGTTCAATACTTCTTTTGAACTCTGCTTTTAATTCTGCTTGTACCTGTCATGTCCTAGGCTGATGATGATTTTGCTGTGTAACTACTGTTTTAAAACAAATGTTGGTTGTTTTTGGATTTCAAATATCTGTTCTCTACCTCAAATTACTGCTTATGGTATTTAGCTCCTATTATGAGGAATTCTTGCTTCTTCAGCCATTCTGGTTTCCAGTGCTGGCATTTTCTCACCTGCTGTGTTGCACTGAAGTATAATAAGCTTGATCAAGATGTCTGGGTTTTACTTATGTCATCAATGTTGCTGTTTCTTGGTGGCATTTCATAATATGCAAAAATTATGTTCCAGAATGGCTGGATGAGGTAGCCTTCACATCAGATACTTTCTGTTGTTTCCTTTTGCTTTTTTGGAATAGTATAAATTGCCTTGAAACTGTGCAGAATAACCCATAAATCTATGAATTATATGCTGTAGTGCAGTGATGGCGAACCTTTCAGAGACCGAGTGCCCAAACTGCAATTCAAAACCCACTAATTTTTTTGCAAAGCGCCAATACAGTAATTTAACCTGTATACAGGTGGCTGGGAAGGGGCAATGTTGGGTGCCCACAGAAAGGGCTCAGAGTGCTACCTTTGGCACCCGTGCCATAGGTTCGCCATCACTGCTATAGTAAATACCTAAGAAGCATTGAAGATGTAGGAGCTTTTCTTTTGACATAATTTGGTCATGCTCGTATTAACATTCATGGTAAATATTAGATGAGGCAGTGTTGCTCCAAAGTGTATCCGGTAGGTATGTAGTGTCCTGTTGCGTGGATAAGCAAGAGCAGGTTTTTTTTTTGCCTCTCATTATAAATTAGTGATTGAAAATGCATTACTTTGGTGATAGATACAGGGGGCTTTCTTGTTAAGCTTGTTCATCTCTTTGGAGGACAGAGCAACATGTCTAATTGGTGGGATCATGAAAGATTTCCCTCCAACGTGGAGGGAGCAGTTTCAGTTTGGTTTGTGAGTTATTTAGTTTAGTTGCATGGTACGTCCTTCTGAAGTTTTGATTGTGTATTGTGTGTGTGCAATTTAGAGATTATTGAAACAATCTTGTGTCTTCCATGTTTACTTAGTTATTTTAGTTGTAAATACATTCAACCTAGTTGAAGAATTTTTTTTCTTTCCAAAACCACCAGAGTGAAATTCCACATGGAAAAGGTGAACATTCTGGATAATTATTTTAGCCTTTATTGATGTGTTTTACATAATGTAATGCAATTGCACAAAAAATTGCACTTTTTTATTTACAGCTTGAATGCAACTGTAATGTTATATATTGGGATGTACATCCAGTCTGAAGTGGCATTAAAAAAAAATTTCTGGGTGAATTTTAATGTTTTGATTTTTGCTGTGGAGCATGTGAGTGGCTACTCTGAATATGCATCACTGATAGTAACATTTGAATTGTGCTTCTCATGATTTGACATGTGGAGTTAAGAAAAGAGTCCCATTTGCCAACCGTAAAGGAAACATCTGTACTCCCATAGCCCAGGTTTATTTCCAGCTAGTACTTGGGCATGCAATACATGTTGGGATGGTACTGCTTGCCTTTTATATGCAAATGATAAAACTGCAAGCTGACATTTCCAGCTGGCACAGGGAGGAGCTGGCCGGTGGGGATGCGTGACAGGCTGAGCCGGCAGGGAGAAGAGGCTGCGGGCTGCTCAAAATTTTAAAACGAGTCACATTTGGCCCGTGGGCCAGACTTTGAACATGCCTGATTTAGGGCTTTATATATTTCATTTTGTTCCATCCTTATTAAAACTATTCCTGCTTCTGTGGAAATAAAATGTACTGGAATGTACTGAGTCCAGATTTGTGAAACATGCCAAATCTAAAATTGTTTACTATGTGCCCATTATTGTTGGAGGGTTTTATAAATGCTTAGGTTAGTCGGACCTCTCCTTATCCTTAAGTCTTTATGTGTCACCACCCACTAGTAACAGTACATTGTTCAACTTTTTTCGTTTTCCTAGGAATTATCACAAAGAATTGAAGGAAACTGAAGCATCATGGGGGATGATAGTGAGTGGATGAAATTACCCATTGATCAGAAATGTGAACACAAGGTAAGATAACTGTATGCTTTTGTGTGGGTGAGATGAGTTGCCAGGTTACTTTAGATTCAGAGTGATCTTGTAAAATAATAATGTTTATAAGCTTCTATAATTAGCACCCCACACCAGGCCTTGTAGACTTCCTTTATGAGCTTGCTTTGTTGAGTCAATCCATTTCCTATTAGATCTGCCTCTTTTCTTGCCACCTTCCACCTTTCCTAGCAACATTGTGGTCTCTAGTGAGCTTTGTCTTCTCATGATATGCCCAAAACGTAAAGAGAGATCAGCCGGTTTTTCATTTTAAGATAATACCTGAGGATAGGTTGTGCCTTAGCTTTAGCTGAGCCATTTTAGCTCCTTATGAGAGTTCAGCCTTTATTGGTCTAGAACCCATTAATTTGATGGTAGCTGTAGAATTCTCCTTCAACATCACATTGTACATTCAGATTTCTTATCTTTCTTCATTAAGTTTCTTCAGCAATTGTTTTAAATTCTCCATATCCCTGATCTTCTGGGTCTTTTAGTCTTTTAATTCCTCTGAGCTGGATGTCCTTAGGGTTAATTTATCCATCAGTTACTACTAGAATATCTCCATGTTCTCTAAATCTAAAGCACTCCTAATCTTTCAGAAATTATCACCTCTTCTTATGGACCAAACACTGACAGCTCTGATGCATTCATTTATCTTAGCATGGCTCTGCCCTTCAACTGTCACTTTCCATCTTACAGGTCACTAACGGAATGCCTCCTAAAAAGAAGGGAAAAGCAGAGAGATAAACCAAAGAGATTTTACTTCTACTCCTGTCCTATGATAGTCACTTGTTCTTCATAACGATGCTCCATATACAACTAGGAACAATACTCGTAACTTTTCATTGCTATTTCAAAGAAAAGCTTTTTTGAAAACAGGATGTACCGTACTTAATACTGTACCAAGATCTCTGTGATCTTTAGTGGTTATGGAATTGTGATAACAAACATCACATACACCTTATGCAACTCAGATCTTGAAAGTCCTTTCTGCTTTTCCTCATCCATGTAGCACTTCTTTGTTTTTAAAATTATGTTTCTGACTCATGCTGTCAGCTCTTAGTATAAATTATCATTTCACCAATTTACCTGGACTGAATATTAAGCTAACTGGGCTGTAATTTATTGGGTTTGTTATTAAATTTTGGTGTTACACTTGCCACTTCCAGTCCCATATGTATAACATTTTTGTGAGAAGATCAACAAGGTAGAACTTGAGGATAGATGGTACTTGAAAGTAGATTTATTTATTTTGTGGTACAAATAAGGGCAGTTTCTATTTATATTGGGGTGAATTTGGTTTAAATAAATATTTAAATTAAAAATAGGATATTTGATAATTTAAACAGAAATGATTGTTTATTGAAATTACTGTTGTTGTTTTTTGAAATTATTGATTTTTACCTACCCTGATTGATGCTGACCTTTGTGTCCTGAGATGTTGCAGTCGTGAAGAAAAATAAGTAAAGCTATTCTTCAGACAATATCTGGTTCTACGTTTTTTTTCCTTTTGCCATATGTTTGCATTTATCTACAGCTGGTAAACATATTCATAGTTGGCTCTGATAATTACTTGAGTAGTTTCTATTTTTTATCTTTCAGATTTTATACATGATTGTATAAACTTTCTAAAATGACACATCCATTTGTTCACTGATGTCTGTTAATGTATTGTTGACTATTTCTAGATTTAGTTGAAGACTTTCTTTGGAAACAGCTCTTTTAAGTATGTTTCAAAGGTAGAGAAAATAACTGTTGTTGATTTCCTTTCTTACAACATAACTGCTAAATGCTTAATAGTGCACCATTTTGAGATCATTGTCAATGGAGATATTAGTTCCATGTTCCTGTGGGCGAGTATAGGTAAAAATAGATAGTGGTACCCAGAGGAGAGATCACCTCCAGAAGATCCAAGAAATCAAAGGGAACATTAAAGATAGATTAGGAGTGCTGAAAGACCCACAGGGAAGCACACTATCTGACTGTGAGATAATAAAGAAAAAGTGGAAACAGAATGCTGAAGACCTATACAGAAATAGAGATAAAAGGATGACAAACTCATTTAAAGAGGAACACTTTGAAACTACCTGTAGTTCTAGAAAGTGAAATGATAGCTGCTCTGAAAGCACTAGGGAAAAATAAATAACTGGGGATAAATTAAATACTGATAGAGCTATTTCAAGCCACAGAGACTGAATAAAATCCTAATAAAAATATGCCAACAAATATGGAAAATAAAACAATGGCTCACAGACTCGAAATGTTCATTATATTGAAAAATCCCCAAGAAATAAGCCAGGGAGTGCAGTAATTTCAGTTGCAAGCAGAGCTTGCTCTAATTTCACTTGCAAGCGAAGTGATGATCAAGTTGCTGCAACAAAAACGTTGACCTTCTATGGAGCAAGAAATGCCTAATGTTTAAGCTGGATTCCAAAAAGGAAGAGGCACTTGAGATCGTATTACAAATAACTATTGGCCAGTGGAGCACAGCTAAGAATTTCAGAAGAAGATTGGTTAATGCTTTATAGACTATAGCAAAGTTTTTGACTCTGTGGATCATGAGATTCTGTGGGTCATTCTGAAAGAAATGGACATGCTCATTACTTTATTCTTCTGGTGCATAACTTGTATTGTGGACAAGAAACTACCATTATCATACCTTATGCACATATCTTTAGTAACCTGATTAGATTCAGATAAGGGAAGAGTGAAGAATTGTGTAAAAATAAATAATTAATACAGTGGTGCCTTTGGAAATAAAATTAATTCGTTCCTTGAGGCACTTTTTATTGTGAAAAATTTCATATCATGGATCTGAATAGGGCACAATGCACCCTAGGAATTGAAGTCTTCCGAAAAATGTTTGTGTCTTGAGTTTTCTCATAGGGAATTTTTGTATCTCGACGTTTTTCGGAAGATTTCCATTCCCAGGGTGCATTGTGCCCCGGGCGGACTTCCCTTCACATCTGGAATTTATTGTACCTAGGGGCATTTTTATCTAGAGGTACCACTGTATATGCAGATGACATCACCTTGCTGGCAAAAAGCAAAATTCATATGGAACAAGTTCTGATGAAAGTGAAAGAAGAAAGTGTCAAAGCTGGAGTGCTATTGCACATAAAGAAGACTAAAATCATGACCAGAGAAGAACTACAAAACTTTTAATGTTGATAATGAAGGAACTGATATTGTTAAAGATTTTGTATATCTTGGTTCAATATGTCCAAATAAAGATTGCAGGAGACTGAGACTCAAAAGGGCAGCATTGAAGGAATTAGATATCATTAAGGGTAGGGATATGTAAGGATTGAGATGAAGACCAAGATCATCCACTCAATTATATTCAAGTAAAAATAATGAGTCTGGGGCTTTCATACTTTAGGAATATCATGAGAAGGCAAAATACTCTGGAGAAGAGAATAATGCTGGAAAAAATGGAAAAAGCCAAGCATGAAATTGATTGACTGCCTAAAGGAAGCCACAGGCTTGAGTTGACAAGAAATGTGTAGGGCTGTTGAGGACAGGTCATTTTGGAGATGGCTCATTCATAGGATCACCATATGTTGGTGGCAACTTGACAATGGATTCGACTTTTATTTACTGGCTCTAATGAAGGAAGAACTCCCCAGAAAAGCTCAGTTGGAAAGTTAATGTCTTGTTCAGTGAAGCTCAATTTAAGAAACAGAATTATTAATTGGTGTCTTTCTATTCTCCTAGCTGTGGAAGGCCAGGTTAAATGGGTATGAAGAAGCCTTGAAACTGTTTGAGAAGATAGATGATGAGAAGAGCCCTGAATGGCCCAAGTATCTTGGACTTATAAAGAAGTTTGTGACCGACTCCAATGCAGTCGCGCAGCTGAAAGGTCTAGAAGCAGCACTTGCCTATGTTGAAAATGCTCATGTAGCAGGAAAGTAAGTCATGGTTCTTTTTGGAAGGGTTTGTACTATCTTTTGCAAATAAAAATGTAATTAAGATGGTATCCTAGAGCTACTAACCTATTTTTCTTCTTGAACTCAGAAAGAAAATATTCTTTTTGAACAAGTTGTGAAAGCCCTCTTCTTCCATATATTATTACCATTGTATCTTCCCATCCCACAATATTCTTTATCCTGCTGAGGACCTGCAGAGCCCTAGGGGTGGCAGTGTCTAGCTTAAATTGACACTGGTTCACATTATCAGGGGGCTTTGAATAGTGTCTTTAGAACTGTATATATGACAAAAGTTTTAAAATGCAGCCTGCTCTTTCAGGGCTTAACACACCAGGCTATGAATTTAATTGTTTAGTGTTATTTATAAGTCATCATCCTTGGCACATTTCAGTCTTAGGAAATCGGCATCTAAGAAACAACTTGGGTTATGTTTCTGCTTGTTGAGAGCCAAAAATAGGGTTCCTATTTTGGATGCAATGTGGAACAACACTTGAGTTTGTGAATGGTAGTGTTAATGCCAACATATTAACATTGATATTAAAACCAAAACAAAAACTTTTTTACTATGTCATTACATTTATTTATTTATTTATTAGTTTTTTTTCTATACTGTACCATCTAGCAACATGGCCACTCTGGGTGGTTTACAAACTATGAACAAGTACAAAATACAAAACGTAATATCAACACAGTAAAAAATACCCAATTCAACATAGTAAACAGAGTACGCATAACCATAATCATAAGAATATTTTAAGTTTTTAAAAACAACAAATGATAAATCTCCCCAAAAGTAAGCACTAATTGTTAATCAGTCCGTTTATCTTGCCATTTAAAATAATACCCTTAATTAAAATTTTAATATAATTGTTTTATTTTTTATTAATCAGGAATGGGAACAAATTGTTAATCTGAACAAATCATGGGCAGAGGTTTCCTGTTTGTTCAATTATTCTTATGGGCTGTAGGAGCCAGGCAGGAGCAGTTGAACAGCATACCTTGTGCTAGATTAACTTATGGCCCTAAATATAGTCCCAGTGAGAGGAGACCATATGAATTAATTATTCAATTTTAAACCAACATTTAGCCATATCCACTGGATTCATTGTGTCTGCTCTAACGTGGATTAGGTTTTGAGATTATTTAATCTGGGGCTCTGGTTTCTTAGGTAAACCGAGTTTCGGGCATGCTTTCATTATTTTTCAAAATAATATTTGTCCCTGTATGTTTTAAATAAAATACCAAGTGTTAGTAGATGTTGAACACTTATATTTTCTTGACCTAAAAATAAATGATTTTTCAATCCAGTTTCAACTTGTGTCTCATCAGCTTTAGACAGCCAATGCTTTTATCTGTAAAAACCATGGCCAGAGTCCAGGGTAGAAATGTAAAATTGGAAAAAAACTCCCCGTCCAGTTTTTTCCAAAGTTTTTTTCCCATGGTTTTAAAATTTCTGGAAATCTTAACTCTCTATTATAGTGATCCAATTCTGATAGAGGCCACTGCTTTCCTCCTTACATTTAGTAGCTACCCTGAACAGTCCAACAAGTTGCACTAGGGCTGAGACATCGTTGGAAGCAGGTTGTTTAACACCAAAGAAATCTGTAGAATAACAGGATGAATATTCAGATTTGCTGGTACTTGAGGCTAAATAATGTTAGTTCTAAAAAAACGCAACAGCTCTAGTGTTCCTTCTTTCCATTCACACCTTTCGAATAGACCGCCATCTTGAGAATTGTAGCTGGTATAAATTGATATAGTTGTTTATTTCTGATACAATTGAAAGCCTAAAAATAGTGTATATCACAATCAACTGACACAATTGTAAAGGTCAGTTGCAGAGATAGCTATGATCGTTGTATTTTTCCTGGAATCAGAAAGCTATCATCTATCTATCTATCTATCTATCTATCTATCTATCTATCTATCATCTATCTATCTATCAGCTTTCATGTTTCTTATACTGCAGCTTCTGCAAATTAACAGTTAATTGTAATACATACAGAATGCATCAAAGGCAAATTATGCATTGTCCAAAAGTTCTGATGGCATAAAGTTTCAAGAGCATCAGAAATTGCTGGTGATTCATTGCTGGCAGTCCTGGCGAATGAGTTTTGACAATAAAAACCCTCCTTCTTCCTCAGGTTACCAAAGCATGAAAGGCAACTTCTGAACTTGAAATGGGGGTTAGGAAGTTTTCATTGAAATCAACCATTCTCAACTTATGGTCCCCCTCCAGTTTTTATTGCCTTTTACTTATTTTTATCCTCGTTTCTTTTCTTGTTTTTATTGTTCACCGCCCCGAGTTCCTATAGGAAGATGTGGCGGTATACAAATGCAACAAATAAATAATAAATATATATATATATATATATTTGGCCATGGCCATAAACTCACTAGGAAAGAAATAGCGATGCCCATGAAGTGCTTTGTTGTGCTTCATGCCAAATAGGAAGTGTGGCATCACAGGTGCCTTGTTTATTGTCCCCCATGGTCAGGTGGCCCACTTACCTTTGTTAGTACAGCACTGGGGTCCTTCTATGCCAGCAGCACATCAATCAGATAAAGAGCTTGGGCTGCCCTTCCCTGCCTTCTAGGGGCTGCTGGCCAGTCATCCTTGGACTGACCCGTGGTGCTGCACTTCCAGTACAGGACAAAGTACAGTGGTACCCCAACTTAAGAGCAATTCAACTCAAAAACTGTTGGTATTTTAACGGCCGCCTTACAAATTTTAGATATGGTCTGCTCGACTTACTTTTTTTTTTCATTTTTGACTTTTTTCTTCAAATTTTTAGATAGGCACCCCAACTTAAGAGTAGTTTGATTTTAAGAGCATGCATTTGGATCAAATTTGTAAGTTTGAAGTACCACTGTACTCTGAAGTGTTTCCTGCTCATCTCTGGAAAGAAATATATACCAAATCAAGATTTACATTCACATAATGAACCTTATAAAGTGGTTTGTGAAGAATTGTTTCCAGTCAGTTGCCCCTTCAAATGTGTCAGGGCCACTCAGAAAGCCATATGGTTCCTATTGAAAATGCCTGATTTAAATTATATATTACTGGTGTTATGAGATAACATATTCTGGCCTCATGACATAACTTGACACCAAGAAAATTTTGCCTAAGAAAACAGAGTAATGAAATAAATAAAGCATGAATAGTGTTTCTTCCAAACGGATTTGACTTCGTCTGCATCTTTGCATTGAAACTTGTGTAATAAAGCAGTGCTCCCCAACCTTTTTGTCCCCGCGGACCGGGAAATTTTTGATAATTTTTCTGTGGCCCGAAGCGGGGGGTGGGGGTGGGGAGGGGGGGGAGAATGCGAAAGAGGGGTCTGGCGGGGAGGCAAAAGGGGGGGGGTGAAAACAAAGGATGGGAGGGAAGGAGGAGGGGGAGGCACGAGAGCGGCGGCGGCGGCGGCACTCACTGGCTTGGGGCGTCGGGGGTGCCACTCCCCCCTCACACACGGGCGGGGTGGGGGGGAACCCGGGGCTCCTGGGCAGGCGGGCCCCCGCCTCCTCCTCCAGCGGCGGGAGCCGCGCGCGGGTCTCGCTGCTGGCGCCCCGCTTGCTCCTGCTGCCGCCTCCGCCGTGGGCCTCCACCTCCGCTGGGGAAAGCGAGCGGGCGCCAGCAGCGCTTTCCCCCGGAGGAGGAGGCCCACGGCAGCGGCGGCAGCAGGAGCAGGAGCAAGCGCGGCGCCAGCTGTGAGACCCGTGCGCGCGCTCCTGGCTCAGGCGCCCCGCGCGCGCACCCGCCCGGCCGCGCCAGGAAGTGCCCTCGCGGCACGACGAGCCGCCGCCGCCACCTCCTGCTCCTGCTCCGTTCCTCCTCCTCCTCCTCCTCCCGCCGCCGCCGCCGAGGAGCAGCAGCAGCAGCAGCGAGGGCAATTGCGGAGGGTGGCGGCGGCGGCGGCGGGACGGGGCGATGCGGCGGCGGCGGGGGGCGATTGGGGGTGGCTGCTGCTGCATTTTCACTGCTGCTGCTGCTCCTTCGGCGGCGGCGGCGGGAGGAGGAGGAGGAGGACGCGCTGCCGCCGCCATGGCTGCTGCTGGTGGTGGTGGTGGAGGGCGAGGAGGAGGAGGGCAGAGGAGGAGGAGGATGCGCCGCCGCCGCCGCCGGTGGGCGGAGGAGGGAGGCGGCGGCTCCTCCTGCGCTCCTCCAACCTTTCCAGCCTTTCCACCGGCCGCCATGAGAAGAGGAGGAGGAGGAGGGCGGCAGAGGAAAAGGGGAGGAGGCTCCCCGGCGTCCCCAGGCGGCCCGGTGCCGACCGGTCCGCGGCCCGGGGGTTGGGGACCACCGTAATAAGGCTGCCAAGTTTATTTTCTGAGGTAAGACCTCATTCTTTTTAGTAGAATTATGTTGTTGATTTTTTTCATTTTACCATGTTGCTTCACAGTGAAATGCAAAGTGGGGTATAAGAAGTTCTAAATGAGTGTAAAGACCTGGATTAAGGAGTAGTTATAAAATACATATGGAAGTTTAGAATAGGTGAAGCATGTGCTGCTGCTATTCCAAAGCAAATGTTTTGCCGCTTGCCCTATAGCCATCTAAGACACCAAGGGTGTTTGGCTGTTTTGCTGAGGGCAGATCTACATGAATTACTGAGTATTCATATGATGGATTTCTGTATCAACTCAGATGCCTTTTTCCCCTAGACAAGATTCACACACTGAGCTGGTAGTCAAGTGTTGCACTGGTGTGTGTGTGAGCCAGGCCATGGTATGAATCCTTGGATACACGAGAGTCCTGCTTTAGGGGACATATTTGTATAGTTTTGGTCACAGCCAGTGAGGAAATTGCTATACATCACTTAGAAAACTAATTGCAATCAACATAAAGGGGGTTTATCTCACTCGTCAATGTATGTTAGCATCCAGTGTCAAAGGAATCGAGTTTGGATGGAAATTATTGCTGTAACTAGTTTGGAGGAGAGCAGAAAACTTTATTCAAAAAATGAAACTAACATCCAGAAGGGCAGCAGACCCAGAATTTTACTGGAGCTGAAATAATATTGTCCCTTCTTCTCTTTTTTTTAAAGAACAACAGGAGAAGTAGTGTCTGGAGTTGTAAACAAAGTGTTCAACCAACCTAAAGCTAAAGCCAAGGAGCTGGGCATAGACATATGTCTTATGTTTATTGAAATTGAGAAAGGGGAAATAGTACAAGAAGAGCTGCTGAAAGGCTTGGACAACAAGAATCCCAAGGTCATCGTGGCATGCATTGAGACGCTGAGAAGAGCACTAAGGTAAGAACATATTTAAGTCAGTGTTGTTCAAACTGGGTAGGACTGGGGACCGTTTCATTGGTGACTTAATGGAATTTGATCTTGTGTGGTTGAAAATGCAAAAATTGTAATAATTGTATGCAGAAGTTACTACTGTAGTGAACTTTTTTTTGCTTTTCTGTGTTGGGATCCCAGGCCTGTCGTACAGGCATCTGTTTGTATTCTGGTTTCCTGTTTCATTGTGTTTTTTTGTTTGTTTAATAACTTTGAAGTAGCTAACCTAATTGCAATTTCCACATGTTTTGTTTCTTTGAAAGAATAAGTACTGTCTTCAGCAGTATGTCTAGCTTTGCATCAATTATGTGCTCAGATGTTCTTGAGATTTCTATTAAAAGCATGGTTATAATTTGACTAGAGCCATATTAGATGCAGGCACTGTCGTTCTTGCACAGTTTTTTCAAGCTGGAATTCTTTCTCACTGAAAACAATAAAAACATCATCAGCCTTGCAGAAAAAGAAAAAAAAAAAGGCATTGTCCATTTCTAATGTGACTCAAATGTGCATGATTCTGATGTTACGAAATGAAAGGACACAGAGGAACCAGTTTAAGAACATACTGTGTGCTTTATCACTAAGCATGTTTAATAGGGAATAAACATCCTTGAGCTCAACAATGCTTGCTTCTGTTTAAACTTGTTTAGGTTCTACTGTGAAGTTGGTAATATGTTCTTTCCCCCCAAAATTTGGTATTAGAAGTGGAAATTTTGCACATTTGCAGTTTAATATAAATGATTTCAGATGACAAGTGTTTTGAAGTCTTTAGTGCACAGGATTGTCTTTGCCACCTGCCTTCTCTCTATCTAATATGTTTACATCCTCATCTTTGAATGAGTGCCCTTTATCCTTCAAATGGAGGTTCACTGCTGATCTGATCTCTCAAGAAAAGACGTCTGGTTGCCATGACTCAGCTTCCAGATCTTCTAGAAATATTACTGCTGTTGTGGCCTGTGCATTCATTTCTGTTTTATATTTCAGTGAATTTGGCTCAAAAATAATCTCACTCAAGCCAATAATCAAAGTGTTGCCAAAGCTCTTTGAGTCTCGAGAGAAGGCTGTTCGAGATGAAGCCAAACTTCTTGCTGTTGAGATCTATCGATGGATCAGGGATGCCCTAAGGCCTCCACTACAAAACATAAACTCGCTTCAGGTAACCTTGGCATGTTTTATGTTCTGTCATTTTTAGCAAAAAGAAGGCGCATAAATTGAAGAGGTTAGTTTGTGTGTGTTCTATGGAAACTCTAGAAGTTGGCAAAAAAGCAGTTAACAAAGTCTGGAATAAGAAAAGTGGAGCCCACTTTTAGCTCCATTTATAGTGCATTGAATAGGACCTTAAGCATCTGTATCTTTTATAGATCAAAGGAACAATATTACTTGCAATAAATGAGCGCAGCTGTATGCTTGCACCAGTAGCCTTACATTATTTTGATTCTTTCAGTTAAAGGAACTTGAGGAAGAATGGGTCAAACTGCCATCGTCTGCTCCCAAGCAGACCAGGTTCCTTCGCTCCCAACAAGAAATGAAAGCAAAGTTTGAGCAGCAGCAAGTAGCCGGCGGCGATGCAGACGGAGGTAACTTTGGACATGGAACTTTTTACAGCTGAGAGTTTTGCTGACAAAACTGCACAACACTGGCCATAAAACATAAGGCAGCATTAAAAACTAGATACAAGCCAGTATCTAGAAATTGCTATATTCAGTAAAATAAAAGCAGTGGCAGAAATAGCCCAAATCTATATTATTTTCTAATCTTTGCATTTCAGGTGGAGATGATGCCGATGAAGCTATTCCACAGGTGGATGCTTATGAACTTCTGGAAGCTGTTGAAATTCTCTCCAAGCTTCCGAAAGATTTCTATGATAAAATTGTAAGTGATAATATTGTTAACCTTTAATCTTTCTACAAGCTTTTCAGTTGTCCGATTCACCGTTGGTGTGGTTGGGGGGAAAAAAAAACATTGGCCCGCCTGGACGTTTGGTCCCTTACCTGCCACCACGACGCCCCACCCCCTCGCTCCCTCGCTCGGCTTCTCTGTAGGCCTCTCTGCCCTCCTAATTTGGAGCACCTGCGAAGTGTGCATGCACACACGCTTCTGATAGTAGACCGCAGGCACATCCAGGAGCTCGAAGGGTCGACCACAGGGACGTTTGGGAGCTTCAGGTAGACCGTGGGCTGTTCAAAGTTGAACAGCCCTGCTCTAGATCTAGTAAGCATGCATGTGAAGCGAACTCTGCAAATAATAATCATTTCAAGAATAAGGCATACAGTGGTACCTTGTATAAAGGAATTAATTCGTTCCAAATGAAATTATGTTAAGCAAATTTTCCTTTATACAAATTTCCCATAGGGATGCATTGAAAACTGAGTAATCCCATTTTTAGGTTGTACGGATTCGCCCCATAGGCAATTATGTTAAGCAAATTTCCCCTATCTCCAGAATTTTTTTATGTTGTACAAATTTTATGTTGTACAAGCTGCTTGTTATACAGGGGCCCACTGTATATGCATTCTTAATGATTTGCATTATAGGAGGCCAAAAAATGGCAGGAGAGGAAAGAAGCTTTGGAAGCAGTGGAAATACTGGTTAAAAATCCCAAACTGGAAGCTGGAGACTATGCAGATTTGGTGAAAGCTCTTAAGAAGGCAAGTATAAGTTTACCATTCAGACACATTGGTCCTTTGTATATGCAGGGATCTGTAGTTAGCGTATGTCTAAAAGTTTTTGATCTATTAATAAATGTGGAGTGTGGTTGTGATAGCCTTGATGAGAGGCAACTTAATTGGTTACATACATGATTATAGAAATGAAGTGCATGTACACTAGTATACAAGAGTTATTTATATGTTCATACAGAGAGTTCAAGTAGTGTTCCCCTGAAGTGAATCACTTAGTATTTCATACTCTCTTCTACTTGGACATGTGGTAGCAGTATATGAATATATAGCACAACATCAGATTGGGGGATGGGATGGGATGGGAAAGCCGGCATCTGGATCTCTGTCAGTTTATTGCACTTCACTGCTGCACCTTGATGGGCTTGAAATGCCTCTACAATGTCTTTTGTAGGTATATTCTTCAGATTCCTGCCACTGGATTATTAACATTGCCTTTTCCTTACAGGTTGTTGGGAAAGATACCAATGTGATGTTGGTTGCTTTAGCTGCTAAATGCCTTGCTGGACTGGCTGCTGGTCTCAGAAAGAAATTTGGACAGTATGCAGGTCATGTAAGTGCTATTGTGCTTATTTTAAGTACAGAGAATAAAATTGTGAGTGTTAGGGCTTAGAGCTGGGCTGTTCCTAGTTTTGGATGTTTTTCCTCTCTCTCTCTCTCTCTCACACACACACACACGCACACACACACGCGCGCACACACACACACACACACACACACTGATGCACACGCATCAGTATACATATGTATAAATCTTATAAATACATGTGATCTTGTTTTAAAAGGAAGGTTGTCTTTTGCAATATTCTTTGATGCAATGAAAGCAAAGTATGAGTATTCTCTTGCATATGGAACAGGTATGAGTATTCTTGTTCTCCAGGAAAGTAGATTTCCCCCCTGCTTTAATGCTTCAATTAAAATTGTACAGGTCGTCCCGACTATTCTCGAAAAGTTCAAGGAGAAGAAGCCTCAGGTGGTTCAAGCTTTGCAAGAAGCCATTGATGCCATCTTCCTTACGGTAAGTTCATTGCTACCTATATTCTAAACAAGATCATCAGATTTTTCTTTCATCATAGCTAACTTCCATAATTCAAACATTTCAGACTACATTACAAAATCTCAGTGAGGATATATTGGCTGTGATGGATAACAAAAACCCAACCATCAAGCAACAGACCTCCCTCTTCATTGCAAGAAGTTTCCGTCATTGCACTCCTTCTACTCTGCCCAAGGCCCTTCTCAAACCTTTCTGTGCTGCTCTCCTTAAGGTAAAAATGTGTCTTCTTCAGCAACTGAAGCAATGTTGTAGAAGCATGTATTGGGTTGGACGTAATACCTGAAATCTTGTTGTGCTGGTCTGCAAAAGTGTTAACTTTATACAGTAGAGTAGATGAATCGACGCAACAGATAGCATCTACAGGAATTTCTTAATTTGAAGCAGTTTGCCTCCAAAACTTGCATCTTTTGTATAGAAGCACAATAAGGTATCAGCTGCTACATAATATTGGAGAATACAGTGGTACCTCGTATAAAGTAATTAATTCGTTCCAAATGAAATTATGTTAAGCAAATTTTCCTTTATACAAATTCCCATAGGAATGCATTGAAAATGGAGTAATCCCATTTTTATGTTGTACGGATTTTTCTCCATAGGCGATTATGTTAAGCAAATTTCCCCTATCTCCGGAATTTTTTTATGTTGTACCGATTTTATGTTATACAAGCTGTTTGTTATACAAGGGTCCACTGTATTCTGTAGTAGTATGCACTAAAACAATGAAAGGTTTAGGGGAAAAAGCTTTCGGCCAGGTTAATGTCCAGAGTTATGAGAGGGCATATGAATTGGCATGTCTGAGTATTTAAGGATTGCAAGAGTCCAAGTAGCTTGGCTTCACTGGCCACAGCTACGTTTCTTGTGCTTAATCTAACTTAGAATTGGCTCAGAGCCAAGCCTGATTCAAACTGCTGCTTGAAGATGAGAGAGCCGAAATGTGTTTTCAAGAAACAGATTGATACATTACTTTCCCTGAAAACACCTGATCATCCACAGTGTTTGCATTCTTATTCCCAGTTATCACCAGTCATTCTTTTAAAAGATAAGACCACTGAAATAAGTAGTTGTCTCCTTGTGATAGGGCTTTTCTGAATTCCACAGAGCTCAGTCCAACAGAGCTGCCATTGGACTTATTTAAATCCTTTGCTTTGTCATGGTTTTGTATGCCTTGTTTTGATAGTTCAGTGTGACCCTAAAGAAATCTTGATTTGTAAAAAAATGAACTTTTATTTACTTTAATAAGTAATACTTTAATAAGTAATTACAATCTTTGATACGTTTAATTCAGAAACTGTAAAAAGAATCTAGAAGTTTGGTATTTGTATTTTTATATGCCATAGGGCTTGGTTGCATTTGTACTTACTGATTGGTATGCTGTTTTTAAAAATCCACTTCAGGTAAATCACGAGGACTAAACTTAAAAATGTAATTTCTATCATTTTATTACAATGCTTACGGTTGGAATGCTTTTTGAAAAAGAACTGCATTGTGCTTAGTGTGATCTTGCAATCTGGCTAAGTGAATATTCAGGTCTTGTGTTTGGCTACAGCATATTAACGACTCAGCTCCTGAGGTTAGAGATGCTGCCTTTGAAGCCTTGGGCACTGCTCTAAAAGTAGTAGGGGAGAAAGCTGTGAATCCATTCCTGACAGACGTGGACAAATTGAAGCTAGACCGGGTAAGTTGCAGTTCTTTGATCCTGAAACTTCATGCCACTACAGTGTTTAAATACAGTAGTCTTTGGGAAGGTTGGCTAATGGATTAGACACTTAAGCCAAAATCATTCTGGGTATAACTGTGTAAGAGCAATGACAAAAGTACTTTTCCATTTTTCGCTTACTGTCTGTCACACAGCTAACTATACAATTGTTTATGCAGTCAGTAGACGTAGGGAAGCATAACAGACACTTGGCTGTAGAGATAGAATTGCTTGGGGGTTGGCCTTATGCAACTGCAAAAAGTATTATCCTTGCCTTGGACACCATTTCAGGTATAGGAGTTTGTGGGCTTTTTATAAGCTTTAGTTTCTATAGCACAGTGATGCGTTAAATAAATTGCCATTAGGATTTCATCGTGTAACCTCTCTGTATTTGGCATTAATATTGTTTTAGAGACAAGTTACGAAAGCTTGTAATAAACAGACCATCGCTTAATTTCAGTTGCACTGTAGTTGGATGACTCAGAACATCACTGCATTTTGGCAGTAACTCAACTTCTTCTATAGTTTATGAAGTAATGTAATGATGCAGTGGTTAGATAGGTGGTAGTGGCTATATAGTAAAGAATTACATTGAGTACCAGTGGGAAAAACACACCTTAAATGTCTCATGTACTTTGGAAAGCCTTGTTGGGCTAACCATAAATCATCTGTGACTTGAGGCACATAACAATGATTTAAAACCCTTTGCACATTTAATTAAAAAAGGTAGGTCTGCATAAATTCTTGTATTGCAATGAAGACAATGTGAATAGACTGGATTACGAGTGCACATGACGAACAAGGAATTACATCACTGTCTTTGCTTTTCTAATTCTGTCTGCTAGATCAAAGAGTGTGCTGAAAAAGTGGAGCTGGCTGGTGGTGGCAGAGTTGCTGGAGGAACAGACAGAAAGGAGATCAAACCTATTGCTGGGAAGGCACCAGTTCTTTCAGGGGCCGCTGGGGACAAGGACACAAAAGATAATGGGGCCAAATCTGGTCCAGTGAAAAAAGCACCTGCTGCAAAGGTATGGAAAATTTACTTGTAATATGGCTGTTCCTACGCTGATAGAAAAACAAGTTGTACATTCACACGAAGGCATGGGATACTGAGCATTCTTGGACTACAGCCCCAAGAGATCTGCCAGAATTCTCCTATCCAGATTTCTGGGGGCTTTAGCATTCTGGTAGGTGTTTTAAAAATTTTAAGAGCTCATAAATTCAGACTCTGGCATCCATTTTTATCCTGTGGAAAAAACAGGGGGAATGGGTCATCAAGGCTAGGTCCTGTGGGAGCTACTAGGTCTAGTAGTAGTGGGTTTTTAAAATATATTTTTTAATTATTATAATTATTATTATTATTCTGTTAGAACTTCCTGTATAGAGCGTAATGGACAAGGATGGCTCCACCTGTAATCCATTACAGCCCCCAGTGGAGCTTCGCTGTGCCTCCTCAAGTCCCCTGTCTTCTCCACAGGATGAAAACGGCTGCCGGAATCTAAATTAATTGGCTGTAAAATTGTAAAATGCCTGTCTGATCTTTGATTGCTTGATTTGAATCCCCAGAAGTCTGGCCTGGCGAAATTCCTGCAGATCTCTGGGGCAGAAAATCTGAAAATCCTGTACCTACTCATACATTTCTTCAAGAGATGACTGCCCCGCCCTACTGCTGCCTAATAGAGCAAATACTGTACACATAGTTTTCAGACTGCATTCAGTACTTTAAAAATCAAATTAATCTGATTGGAAGTTACAATTGCTGTGTTTGTTTTTGATTCTTTAGAAAATTTTCAGACATTTATTTATTTATTTATTTATTATTGCATTTATATCCCGCCTATCTTCGAGGACGAACTCTAGGCGGCTAACAACAAGAACCAATATACAATAGGAAACAACAAACAAGTCAATAACAATACAATATAAAACAATTAAAACAATTAAAACAGGCACACCCTATCATCGCCAAAGGCCAAAGGCGATGAGCCTGATAATAATCTTAAACATAAATCTATTGATGGTGGGTAAAAAAAAAAAAAAAAAAACTAGGTCTCGCCAAAGGCCTCTCGGAAGAGGAAAGTTTTTAGTGCCTTCCGAAAGGCCAGCAGGGACTCTGCAGAGCGCACCTCTCTAGGGATGGCATTCCACAAGATGGGGGCTGCCACAGAGAAGGCCCGATTCCGCGTGAGCATTTTACGAGCCTCTCATGGTGTGGCAACTGGAAGCGAGTGCGCTCGCGACTGCCGGACAGGTCGGGCCGAGATGGATCGCTGGGCGATATGCTCCGACAGGTAGTCTGGTCCCAAGCCATGGAGGGTTTTATAAGTTAAAACCACGACCTTGAATCTAATCCGGGCTGCAACGGGCAACCAGTGCAAGCGGGCCAGGACTGGAGTTATGTGGTCATAACGACGCACACCAACCACCAGCCTGGCCGCCACATTCTGTACCTGCTGCAGACGCCGGAGAAGAGTCAAGGGCAACACCATGTAGAGCGCGTTGCAGTAATCCAGCCTCGAGATCACTAGCGCTTGGACCACTGTTCTCAGAGAGTCACCATCCAGGTACGGGCGGATCTGGGCGATTTGACGAAGCTGGAAATAGGCGGACCTGGTGACCGACGGCACCTGGGCCTCCATGGAGAGTGCCGGGTCCAGGACCACACCCAGATTCCGCACCCTTTCCGCGAGCTGAAGGGAAACTCCCCCCAGACGCGGAAGGGGGCCTCCGTACCCAGATGGCGAGCTCCCAAAGAACATAACCTCCGTCTTCTTGGGGTTGAGCCTAAGCCTTTTTCCCCCGGTACAAGTCAGCACGGCGTCCAGGCACCCATCAAGGATCCTCACAGCTTCCACTGCAGAGGTGGAAAAGGAGAGATAGAGCTGCGTGTCATCAGCGTACTGATGACAGCAGACTCCAAAACTCCTAATGACCCCAGCCAACGGCCTTACGTAGATGTTAAACAGCATAGGGGACAGTGACGACCCCTGCGGGACTCCACAAGGGAGAACCCACGGGGCCGACAACTCCCCCCCCCCCGTGCTGAACATACTGGGGACGGCCCTCCAGGAAGGAACGGAGCCAACTGCAAGCAGTGCCCCCGATTCCGACCTCAGAGAGCCGATCCAGTAAGATACCGTGGTCGACGGTATCAAAGGCCGCTGACAGGTCCAGGAGAACCAACAGGGTAGAGCAACCCCTGTCGGCTGCCCGGAGTAGGTCATCTTGCAGCGCGACCATGTCATATTACCTGAAATGGTTGAAGTGGCTAAAATAAATAATGAAAAATAATTTAATTTCAAGACAGCGAAGATACCCAAGAAGAGTTAAAATGTACAGAACACGTGCACATGTATATACGTATGCATAAACATGTTTCTGGGAGCTAGTTTGTGTAGTGAATAGAGTGATGGATTAGGTCTCAAGAGACCTGGATTCACATTGTTTCTCAGCCATGGGAACCCACCAAGGGATTGCAGTGGTGAAACGATCCCTGACATATTTCATATACTTTGAAAACCCTATCAGGAGCAATACAGTTAGGTAGACACAGTTTTGACAAAGATACCCTGGGCCAGCAGCGTTCTTGGGCACTAACTGAGAAATCCAGCGTTTTGGATGGAGACCGTCCCATTTTGGTGGCGTTTTGTCCAGACTCAGCCTGATGCCTTTTTCTTCCTTTTACACTTTCCTCATCTTTTTTAGAAACAGGTTTTTGAAAGATCTATTAATTTTACTTGACTTGAAAAGCTTATTCTTCTTGCACATAGGTTGGTGGGCTGTCGAAGAAGGCTAAACCAGCAGCTGGTGGTGGAGCTGCAAGTGCTGGAACAAAAGGGAAGAAGGGAACTGAAGTAAAGGAAATATTTGAGCCAGAGCTCTCGGTTTGTATTTTTAATATATCATAACCCAATGTAAAACTCTGTTTTATAATAATGTGCTTATTTATTTCTCCTCAGAATAACCAAATTAAAATTATTTGCATTATGTTTTATCTCTTATTTACAGTTTCCTGTAAAGGATATTTCTGTAGAATGAGATGCAAAATTAGCTGGATCAATTTTTCTCTCTGGACCAGGCTTACACTTTGCTGCTTAGATTTGCTAGGAGAGCCTTGTGGCACAGTGGTTAAATTTCTGTTCTGCAGCCAAAACTGTGCTCACAATCCAAGG
Organism: Phrynocephalus forsythii; assembly: GCA_029282475.1. Classification (NCBI taxonomy): domain Eukaryota; kingdom Metazoa; phylum Chordata; class Lepidosauria; order Squamata; family Agamidae; genus Phrynocephalus; species Phrynocephalus forsythii. The sequence continues at coordinate 137,110,252 of JAPFRF010000001.1, read as the reverse complement.
TTTAGTCCCAAGTAGCCAGCTCGTGGTTGACTCAGCATTTTATCCTTCCAAGGTCTGTAAAATGAGTACCTAGCTCTCTGGGGAGGCAATAAGTAGCCTGCAGAATTAAATTGCAAACCACCCAGAGAGTACTTTAAGTCTTAGTAGCCCTGTGACACAATGGTTAAATGCCTGCGCTACTGGTAAAACTATGCTCATGACCTGGGGTTCAATCCCAGGTAGCATGCTCATGGTTGACTCAGCCTTTCATCCTTCCGAGGTTGGTAAAATGAGTACCCAGCTTGCTGGGAGGGGGGGGCAATGTGTAACCTGCATACTGTAACTAAAACTGTAAACCACCCAGAGACTACTTGAAATGGAATGGGACAGGATATAAGCACACCACTTTGCTTTATGGGGTGATATATAAGCAGCATGCTTTGCTTTTGCTTTAAGCAATTGGACTCCCTTGTGACAGCTTATGAGTGCCCCAGTGGAGGAGAATGGATATAACTGTATTACTTAGAGAGTGTTAGGATGGGAACTACTCCCTTTGCAATATAACATAATTCTCCATTTTAATTGAAATATCTAGTATGAACACAGCAAATGCTCAACTCTTGAGGGTTATCAGGATCCAGAGAACTTGAGAATGTGAATTTAGTACATTGTAAAAAGTTGTATTTTAAGTTATGTAGTCTTCTATTGTGAATGTGAAATGCTTGGTTATTTTCAGCTGTATGAAAAAAGATAGTGTGAGATATTTTATAGCAGTTCTGTGAGGTGCAAACCTAACGTGTATCTGCTCTTAAATGTATCAATACCCTACAGTACAGCGTAGTCTCAGACACAGTGTGGTAGTTTCTTTAAAAAATTGCAATCTCTTACTTTAACAGTTAAAGCATTCATAGAATGCAAGAGATGGCCACCAAAAGATTAATTTTATTTATCTGTCTTGTCTTCCTTCCTTTCTGTTAATAGGTAGAGGTGTGTGAGGAGAAGGCTTCGGCTGTCCTCCCAGCTGCTTGCCTGCAGCAGTTAGATAGCAGCAACTGGAAGGAAAGGCTTGCTTGCATGGAAGAATTTCAAAAGGTAATAATTCATGCGTGGTCTTTTGGAAATAGAAAAGTGACTTGCTGTAACTATCAGCATGAGTTTGAAACTAAAAAAAAAATCTGCTGTCAACCACAGAATATCCTCAAATTATACTATGCCACATAGGCTTCTGGTATAATCTTACAGAATCATCTTTCTTCCGCTAGAGGACACACTGCTTGGTTTAGAGAACTGGCTAGTATTCCTTTTTAAATTTAACACTTTGTTTGGATATACAGCTGTTTCTATGCAGAGTGAAGAAGAATAAGAACTAACTTGGGAAGGCATCAATTCTTCAGACACTAAATAGGGAACTGGCTTGCAGAATGTTAATTCAGTTGTATTTGTGGCCCAAATGAGTGCTTCATTACTTCTTGGAGCTCACTGTGGTCTCCTCTTAAATTTTAAGGCTGTGGAGCTGATGGACAGAGCCGAGATGCCTTGTCAGGCTCTCGTAAGAATGTTGGCAAAGAAACCTGGATGGAAGGAGACCAATTTCCAGGTAAAGCAACTTACTGTTACACTGTCATTCACAATTTTACTAAAAAACTGGTTTGCTGTAAATTTCACAACAGTGTCTTTTAAAAATCTTGGCAGCTATTTGTCCTGTGCTATACAAAACAAGCAATGCTTTAATAAAACATGGCACACTCCTAGTTGTCTTTCATGTCCAGGGGGTATGAAACCTTTCAGTTTGCTCAAGGCTTGAAAAATGAAAACAGTACTCTTATGGTAAAACATTGAAGTGTATTGTGGCAGACCAGCTTCCTTGCTTTTCCTACCTTAGAAGAAAGGACAGGAATGGTCACCCTTTTCCTTTAGTGGAGGAGGATATCCTTCCTTCTGTTTAAGGTGTCTTCCTTCTGCTACTTAGCATGGACATTTCCCCTTTTTGCACTTACATTCCTTTCCTTGTATGTAGAGGCAACATTGCCACGACTTGCATTTTAATACAGTAACCCCCCGCCTATCACGGGGGTTAGGGACCCATCCGACCCGCGATACATGAAAATCCGCGATATGCAGAAGAGGGTCGGGTGGGGGCAGGGGGCAATCAGAGGGGCCCGGTGGGGGCGGCAGGGAGCGATGCGATCGTTCCCCACTGCCCTCGCGCGCGTCTCCGAGGCCTCACGGACGGGTCTAGTGGGGGCGGCGGGGAGTGCTGCGATCGCTCCCCCCCCCCGCAGGTACTGCAATCACGCGATATAGTGGGACCGCAGTACCTGAACCGCGAAATTGCGGGGGGTGACTGTACAGTAACTTCTGTCCTGAACATATGGGAAGCCAGGGGCTGCTTGCCGCGAAGGCTAAAATTGAGGTGGTATAGCCAATGCTTTGATGAAGCCAACCCTAGATGAGGAAATAAAATCCACTCCACCTTGTAATATACACTTAATGAATAACTAATTCAAATGGCTTCAAGAGAACTGGGCCTCTCTGGCATAGCTTTACTTAATCTTTTTCTCTCGTCTCTCTGAAGACAAAATATATTTATCTTAGAAGCTTGTGGTTCTCTCTGGCAGTTTCCAGAATGGGGACCTTCGTAACCTTGGAAGACTTGGCTCAGCACTATTCTGATAATTGCAAAGAGGTTGATTGGCCAAGGATGTGCTCAGAAATGCAAATTGGGGGACAATGGATTCCCGATCTTGTTTGTCATTAAGAAATATTTTCAGAATTAGAAGATGGGACTATTTTGAGTATTTGAATGAAGGCTGTCAAATGTATCTCAGGCTTGCCAGAGTGTATTGTAAGTTCCAGAACAAATGCTAAAAGAGCCTCAACAACTATGTTGGATGGCATATAAACCCACTTTTAAGTTGTACTGCATTCTGATGTTTTTTCATCATAATTCATGGGTATTAAGAAATTGCAATTCTCTTTTGCAGGTGATGCAGATAAAGCTTCGAATAGTTGCTTTGGTTGCGCAGAAAGGAAACTTCTCCAAAACATCTGCTCAGATTGTGCTGGATGGGCTCGTGGATAAAATTGGTGATGTGAAATGTGGAAACAACGCAAAAGAAGCACTAACAGCAATAGCAGAAGCCTGTCAACTACCTTGGACTGCTGAACAGGTATGTGAAGCACTTCCAGTGCAAGAAAAGCATTTACAGTCTATGTATATACGTCTCTAATAGTCATTTGTGTACTTAATACCTTATTCTTGTGATTGGGTTTTGGCTCCACATAGAATAGCTGTAAGTGTTATTTCATTGTAATGTCACTGTATTTTCTATCCTTTAATCTCATGCCATTATCTTTTTGAGATGTTTTAAGCTATTGAGAATAGATATTTGATGGATAAACTCTCCTGCATTTGCAATAAAGCTAGCCTATTTATTTATTTATTTATTTATTTATTATTTATTTGATTTATATACCACCCATTTGACCAAAGGTCACTCTGGGCGGTTTACAAAGTAGGAACATAAATAGCATAACAACTCTACATGTGCAAAACACATTAATTAAACAAAATTGACAATAACGGTAAATAATCAAAAATCATGAATAAGTGTAATAAATAAAATAAAACCCAAGAATATAAAATAATATAAAAAGATGACAGAGGCAGAATAAGATATCAAGTCCAGGATCAGCGAGATGATTGTCAGAGGTCATGGATATAGCGCAATATGTTCATGTTATTCATTTGACATAAATATAAGTACTGTACTGTATATAATCAGGGTTCAACATAATATAACCCTTCCATGGGAATTTTTGCTACCTCTCCCTCAAGCTACTTCTAGTTTTAAAAGTGAGATAGTTTCTATTCTCCACTCCTTCTTCTCATGGAAACACCAAGAAGTCTTGGCCCTCCAAAACTCAAGAATATGTCACAAAACGTGTGTCACAAAAGTCTTGTGTTCTATATCAGTGTTTTTCAACCACTGTTCCGCGGCACACTAGTGTGCCGCGAGATGTTGCCTGGTGTGCCGTTGGAAAAATTGAAAAATTTGAAAGATTTTTTTTTAAAAAATGTCGAATTGTCGCCCACTAGGCGGGCGCTGGACTGTGTCCTGGGTATGAAGGAGTGGGGTTTTTGACCCCACCCTCGGCCAGCAGGGGCGCCAATTGGCGCTCCTCAGGGGGACACCCTCCACTTTTCTGATCTCCGGGCTGTGATTGGTCAAGACTCCAGCCTGGACCAATCACAGAAGACATCATCTTCCGACTTCCTTCCCGCCCGAGCACAGTGTGCGCAGCAGCGGAGAGAAGAAGACGTCGCGACTCGAGTCACCAAAAGGAACCAATGCAGGAGGAGACGGACGGAGACCAGGACTCTAATGGTGGTGTGCCTCGTGATTTTTTTCATGAAACAAGTGTGCCTTTGCCCAAAAAAGGTTGAAAAATACTGTTCTATATAGTTCTGCTGGGTGCCTTTTTATTTTTATTTTTATTTTCTCTATATTTACATTTTGTTCTTGCTGCTAATCTGTGTTTGTTGTTCTGTTTTGTTTTATCTATTATGTATACCGCCTTAAGTTCCCTTTGGAAAGCAGAAGGTATATCAAACAAACAGGGTTTTTTGTTAACAAATTAGTTTATTCACCACAATATATTCCTTCCTCTACTTTCACATTATTTCAGTCAATGTTACATACTGCTGATGATTAAGAGTTTGCAGAAAAGTAAAATATTCCATCTTCATTCTAGGTTATGTCCCTGGCATTTTCACAGAAGAATCCAAAGAACCAATCAGAGACATTGAATTGGCTTTCAAATGCTATTAAAGAGTTTGGGTTTACAGGGTAAGCTTTGAAAAACTTGTGTAAAATAGCCTTAATATACTATAAGCTGGGATGGGTAAGTTTATTGGTACCAGAGTCAGTTTGTTTCCCAAGGCCAAGCTGGAAAGGTGTAAGATCTCATAAGGCAGAGCTATATTGCAAGTCTGCCTTTCCCGTGTCATCTAGCGCTGATATCATTTTTCTTTTCTCTGGGCAGAAAAGGCACAGAATCGGCCTTTCTCTTTACAGAGGATGGCATTTCTACCTCCAAACGTAAACTAGAGATAACAAGGGTATCCCTTCACATTCCCATTGGACAAGAAATCCTGCTGCTTTCTCAGGCCAGAAGTTAGAGGTAGCAGTAGGCATTATGCAGTATGCCCCCTTCTCCTTTGGCAATGTCAGCAGAATGGAAGAGGAATGCCCTTGCCATCTCCAGTTATAGATACAGTGAACCCCTGCCTATTGTGGGGGTTAAGGACTCGACCCAACCCGCGATAATTGAAAATCTGCGATACGCAGATTGAGGTCGAGGTGGGCCTGGGGTGCCTACCTGGGAGCTCTTGTACTTACCTCCAGCCTGGTGCTGCCCCAAACGGGCCTGCGAGGGTCTTTCCAAGCTTTCTGGAGATCACCAGAGGGCCTCCCTGTGAACCATAAGTGACTTCTGGTTCACAGGAAGGACCTTTTGGGGCCTCCAAAAGGCCCAGGAAAGCCATCGTAGGCCCGTTCGGGGCAGTGCCAGTCCTGGGGTAAGTGAGGGAGGCCTGAAACAAACATTTCCCCCTTACCCAAAGGGGCCTTTTTTCATATACTGCGGTCCCGCGATATAGCGGGACTGCAGTATATGAACCGCCAATTGGCGGGGGACCACTGTACTAGAAATAAAGTAACCCCCTGCCACAACACAGTTCGTATATTACGGTCCCAGTATATCCTGGATTTTTTCTTGAGAGAAGGCGGTTTCCAAAGAGCATAACAAGAGGTTTATAACATAACAAAGAGGTTTTAATTCCCGCCTGTCACCTCAGCAAACTGACCTTGGGCTGCTCCTGTGGGCTGCAGTTCCAAAGAGATTTTTAAGCCCCTCCTGACACCTCATCAAATAGATCTTGGGCTCCTGGTAGCACCTGCCAGCAGCAGCAGCAACCCCAGCTCTGTTTGCTGAGGTGTCAGGAGGGGGTTAAAAACCTCTTTGGAAGTACAGCCAGCAGGAGCAGTCCAAGGTCAGTTTGCTGAGCCATTTGGTGGATGGGGTAGTGCTGTATTCTGTGCAAGGAGAGGCATGGAATCCCATTGTTTATCTCTAGTAGTAGGCCAGAGAGGATGGTATGTGACTTGCAACTTGTCTTCCCAAGTTGAAACATGGAGAAGAAACTTGAGAAATGGAACAACCACCGTCTTGTGCAAATAACTTTAGGAAGGAATCATCAGAGGAAGGTGGAAGTTGATGAACTAGAATACCTTTGTAATTGGGATATTTTTCTGAGAATTCATAAAATATATTGTGTGGATAAGAGTTTAGCATCTAAATCTACTGCTTGACATCTGCTGGAAGTTCATCTTCTACTGGAATGGAGAAGGAGTGATCTTCCTTCTAGTATTTTAACTGTTATTCACTCCCAAAATGTGCTCTGAAGGTCTCCATTTTGGGTGGCATTGGAATCTGCTGGGTGGTGGTAGAGGAGGATCTTCTGTTATATCGCTATTCAAGAGTTGTTGTGACAGTAGGTTTAGGTGCAGAAAAGGGGTGAACTTGCACTCCTTTTTATTCAAAAAGACTGCCATACCATATTTCTATAGTCCTGAAATGTATGTTATGTATTTATAAGGAAGAATTCCAGTCATTTAAAACTTTGCCCCCATTCCAAAGCAGCATAGCTGAGGCTTTCTTGGTATCAGGCCTTAGAACAGGGATAGGGAAATTTAGACCTAGATGTACAATCCCACAACTCCAGCTCCTGCTGTACCTTGTCATGGGATTGACTGAATACCACTGATATGGAGCTGTAGGCCAGGGCTGTTCAACTTTGAACAGGCCGAGGTCTACTTTTTCTGGCCCAAAGTGCCTGAGGGCTACTACACTAAAACCTCTACTTGCGAATTTTATCCGTTCCGATCACATGCTCATAAGTAAAAAAATTGGTAAGTAGAGCACCGGTTTCCCATAGGAATGCATTGAAAATCAATTAACCCATTCTGGAAGGAACATATTTCAATGCCCCATGGCCCTTGAACTGTCCCGCTCAGCTAAGATAGTGGGCTGGCAGACCCAGAACTTTGCTGGGGCAGTGGTGGTCCTTGGGACAGGGGAGGGAGGGGTGGAGAACTTATGCACTCACTTATTAAATTGATGACCGGCGGTCTACTTTTGAACCCTTCGTGGGCTACTGGTAGCACATGGTCTGCCTGTTGTGCAGGCCTGCTGTAGGCCATAGCAGGTCAAACATTTTTTATTCCGCTCAGTGCTATAAGATAATGGGCTCACATTAAGATTTTCCCAGGGCTCTGTCCTGGGACTGGTGCTTTTCAGTCTGTTCATAAATGACCTGGAGACAGGGATGAACAGTGAGGTGGCCAAGTTTGCCGATGACACAAAACTTTTCCGTGTGGTGAAAACCAGAGAAGATTGTGAAGAGCTCCAGAAGGATCTCTCCAAACTGGGGGAGTGGGCTGAGAAATGGCAAATGCGTTTTAATGTAACCAAATGTAAAGTAATGCATATTGGGGCAAAAAATCCAAACTTCATCTATCAACTCATGGGCTCTGAGTTATCTGTGACAGATCAGGAAAGAGATCTTGGTGTGTTGGTGGACAGCTCCATGAAGGTGTCTCCCCAGTGTGTGGCAGCAGTGAAGAAGGCCAATTCCATGCTAGGGATTATGAAAAAGAGGATTGAAAATAAAACAGCCAACATTATAATGCCATTATACAAAACAATAGTAAGGCCGCACCTGGAGTATTGTGTACAATTCTGGTCACCGCATCTCAAGAAAGACATAGTGGAACTGGAAAAGGTGCAGAAGAGAGCGACTAAAATGATTACTGGGCTGGGGCACCTCCCTTATGAAGAAAGGCTAAAACATTTGGGCCTCTTTAGTCTGGAAAAAAGGCGCTTGAGGGGGGATATGATTGAGACATACAAAATAATGCAGGGTATGAGTAAAGTGGATAGAGGGAAGCTCTTCTCTCTCTCCCAAAATACCAGAACTAGGGGACATACACTCAAATTGAAGGCTGGGAGAGTAAGAACTGACAAAAGAAAATATTTTTTTCACCCAGTGCGTTGTAAGTCTATGGAACTCCCTGCCACAGGAGGTGGTGATGGCATCTGGCCTGGATGCCTTCAAAAGGGGATTGGACAGATTCCTGGAGGAAAAGTCCATCACAGGTTACAAACCATGATGGAGAAACCAGGGTAGTTCAAGGGCCAGATGCAGGGGAGTGGTATCAGGAGACAGTCTAGTCTCATGCGCTCCCAAACGCATCTGGTGGGGCCGCTGTGAGATACAGGAAGCTGGACTAGATGGGCCTTTGCCCTGATCCAGCATGGCTCTTCTTATGTTCTTATCTTATGTTCTTTTGATAAGCAGTTCCATACAGACTAAATGCCCCAATGTTTCACCTTTTACTTAAATTCCCTAATAGCATCTTTTTAACAAATAGTTCAGAATAAACTTGTTTAGTCCTGCTTTCAAATAATCTGTATGTTTTCTTCCCTCAGGTTGAATGTAAAAGCTTTTATCAGCAATGTGAAGACGGCTCTTGCAGCTACAAATCCTGTGAGTAATCTTCTGTTCAAGCCAAGGAAGGGTCCAGGGTTGTCTGAACAGTTAAAATTAAACATTTCTCTCTCCTCCTTGACAGGCTGTGAGAACATCTGCTATAACTCTGTTAGGTGTCATGTATCTATATGTGGGGGCCCCTTTGCGGATGTTCTTTGAGGATGAAAAACCCGCTCTTCTTTCCCAAATAGATACAGAGTTTGAAAAAGTGAGTGCTTGAAATATTTTTTTCCCTAGGGCCTATTTGCATGGGGGCGTTATGAGGCTAATAATTTCACTGATTTTACTAGTTCATTCACATGGAGGAACATGGAGGAACTGTGTGATTTAAGTGGTGTTTAGGAAATCACATCGGCAAATGATTATTTTAAAATGTTTCCAAGTACTGTATTTGGAATGTGTTTGTTTAAAAAAAAATACTATTTGCCGTTAGGAAAATGATATATCATCATCAGTGCTGTGCTAACAGTAATCAGTCACTTGATTGGAAGAAGGTGGACGCTCATTTGGTGAACACACTGAACTAGAATTCCATTTGTAAGGGAACATAATGGCATCTCTTATATGCATGTATGCAACTATTTCAGATGCAAGGACAAACACCACCTGTTCCAACTCGAGGTAGTACTAGGAATACTGTTGGCAGTGGAGATGATGGTGAGGAAGCTGAAGAGCAGGAGGAGGCAGGAAATGATGTTGTGGATCTTTTGCCAAGAACTGATATCAGGTTTGTTTGATCTTGGCTTGTTCAACATTAACTCCACTTGGATTAATCACACATTTTTAATTATGTATCTGGGATGTTTTAAAATCTGACTTCTGTGTATTTCCTATTAATCTGTAGTATTTTTTGTTTAAAGGAAACTAGAATGTGATCTATTAACTCTTTTTCTTCTTAGTGATAAGATCACCTCTGAACTGGTGTCTAAGATTGGTGATAAAAACTGGAAAATCCGAAAGGAAGGTCTCGATGAAGTGACGAGCATAATTAATGAAGCCAAATTCATACAGCCAAACATAGGCGAACTTGCACCTGCTTTGAAGAGTCGTCTCAATGATTCCAATAAAATTCTGGTATGACGTTTTAAGCCCTGAAATTGAGGGATAAAATTACTGCAGATAGTAACTCAACACACTTCAAGTAGCAGTTTTACCTAAATCTTGTAAGCTGAATTTGAAGAGACAGTATTTTATTGAATGTGTTGTGTTAATGCCAATTAATCCTTCTTCAGCAAGGAACTCTAGATTGTTTCTTTATTTTGTGTGTGTGTGTGTGTGAGTGAAACAGGCCTTTTATACCAACAAAAGAGATGATGCCATGTAGATACTGTGTAGAATCTGTTCTGCTGTGTTTAAAGCAAAGGAAATGTGCTTTACCACAGAAAGCAAAACAAGAACACAATCGGGCTTTGTTAATTTCCTTGTGGCAGATGTTCCAAAACACAGCTGGGAGAATTAATAGTGCTCTTGTTTGTCATGAAAGTGTGAGCAGGATCTTGTGATTTCAGCTAGTAGGAGGAATCCAGTTGATCCAGAGTGACCTCGCTGCCAGATGGGCGGTATAGAAATCCAATAAATAGTAAGAATAAGAATAACTAGCAACTGCATGCAAAAAGTGATTGAACAAGTGGTTTCCTTCCTTTGATGGGGTGTCACTTGTACCCAATTTCCAAAATTGGCTGGCTGAGCATCTGATCTAATGACAGGCATCCTGCAAAAGTAATTCTGGATTGCAAAAGAACTTGTACCATGTACAACAGTGATAGGAAAGGCCCCATGTTAGGAACCTAACAAGAAAAGGAGTCCAAAATGGATTGGAGTTTCTTTTAAAAAAAAAAGGAAATTCTAAATGCACAACCACAAACAATTCCAACAAGAAAAAGGTGGATGATGCAAAAAAAAAAAAAAAAAAAAGATCAATGTGGCTTTACAAAAAGCTCAAAGAGGATGTGGAAACAAACGAAAGACACTGATAACAAGTGGAACAAAGTCCAGGCCGCAAAGGAAGCGTACAGACAAATCACAAAGAAATGCAGGGGTGGTGTTAGGAAGGTAGGAGATGCTAAAAGCATTCTTCAGGTCGGTCCATAGGTAGCAAGAGAAAGAGAGAGAAAATAATTAGTAACTAAGTTACCCAGTAGTGATGGAGAAAATGGTAAAGAAAAGGCAGAAGTACTCAGTAATTACGCAGGGCTATAAATGTGTCTCTAGCAGATAAAGTTTGAGAAGGAAATAAACGTCTATAATTTGACTTGACTATTTTTGGAGGTGGAAACAGCCTACCCTTCATATCTTCTCCGCCCTCCAAAAAGTCTCCTTAGTGAAGAGCTGCCCCGAGCCCAAATAAACACCTTCCCCCCCACCACCCACCTCATGCCTTGCCCCTTTCTCAGTGGTTCTCCCTCACCTTTCTGCTCCTTTTGCCTCTCTCCTCCATGGCTCAGGGGTGACCTGGAAGCATCCCCCAACCCAGGTCTCGCCAAACGTTATTGTGCCACCACCACCACACTCAGAAAAGCTGGAGACTCAAGCAGAGCAATGTACCCAAAGGGGTACAGAAATAATCAAGAACTCTAGGTTGCCACTATGGGTCAATGAAGATGAAAATAAATCAGCATTGGGTATACTATATTTACTATAATAAATATAGAAATAGTTACAGTTAAAAACCAGAGTGACCGCAAAAAAATACCTTGCAACTGTCTTGGGAACCACAACCCCCAGGTTTGAAAATGGTGGAATATGCAGGATTTCAAAAATACATCAAATAAATACCAGACATTTTTGTTATGAATCCCAAGAGGGCCCTTGTTGTATACGTATGGTGGGTTTGAAACACAGAAAATTCAGTGTACAATAGCACCCCCGTATCTGCTGATTCACCATCTGCAGTTGGCAATCAGTGTGTGTGTGGGGGGTACTGGGGTGAAAGCTGCACTGGGCAGACTGGGTGATGCGTTTGCCCCCAGCACCTCACCACTCCCGCTGGGCAGTCAGTGGACCTGGCGGGAGAGAGCACCTTTGTGCTACCTGGTCTGTCTGAAAGTGCAGTAGCACAGCGCGCCGGGTAGAGTGAAGGCACACTCTCCTGCCACCCGGTCCGCCAACCTGCCCAGCAGGAGTGGGTTAGTGCCAGGGGCAAGATACAAATGAGATGAATGCAGCACTTGGCTTACGCAGGGCGGCTGCAGCCACATCCCGGTCCAGAAACCTTTTGACTGACAGAGGGCAAAGGTGGGCATGGAGGGGCTGTCGCATGGCTGCCACACAGGGAATGGCTGTTAGTCCGCATGATGGTGCGGGTTGCGTCGCACCACACCATGAACCCCCAAGGAGCAGTAAGCGATGGGAAAAGAACAAGCCATCCCACTTTTGAATCTGGGCATGCAGAGCTCGGGTGGGGGTGGGGGGAGTCACACACAGCTTCCTGTCTCCGGCATGCTCCACTCTATTTTACACCCCCTCCCTTCCCTACCCACATTGCTTCCACCGCAACCTCCTCCTGCCCCTCTACCTGCTGGCACTTCTTTCCCCCTCCACCACTGCTCCTACTTCTGCTGGGCTGGTCGTTGGCCCCTCATGCTGCCCCAACACTAACCCACTCCCACTGGTTAGATCGGTGGACTGGGCAGCAGGGCAACTAGTCTCATGCGCTCCCAGAGGCATTTGGTGGGGCCGCTGTGAGATACAGGAAGGTGGACTAGATGGGCCTTTGGCCTGATCCAGCATGGCTCTTCTTATGTTCTTATCTTCGGGCATACTGGGCAGCATGAAGGCACTCTCTCCCGCCACCTGGTCTGCCATCCTGCCCAGTGGGAGCGGGTTAGTGTCAGGGGCAAAAGCTGCGCTGGCAGCCCACCACTCCCACTGGGCAGGTCGTGCTGCCCAGCATTTGGGGGGTGTCGGGGTTGAAAGCTTTCACCCCTGGCACCCCACCCACCCCTGTTGCCACTGTCATCCCAGATAAGAACATTCGCTTTATCTGAGAACTTCTTTGTCTGTGGGATGGCCAGGAACCGATCCCCCATGGGTACGGGGGTCCTACTGTATATACCAATCAGGACTTGCTGTATGCTTCTGAAATCAGAGACTCAGTAGCTGGCAGAGAGATTAAATTCACCATTCCTTGCTTGTTAAGGAATATAAAACCAGGGAATGTCTGACAGTCATGCATTTCTTTTTATTTTCAGGTGCAGCAAACTCTGAGTATTCTCCAGCAGCTGGCCACTGCTATGGGCCCAAATATCAAGCAGCATGTGAAAAACTTGGGAATTCCCATCATCACAATCCTTGGAGACAGTAAGGTAGAATTGGGTATTTGTCACTAAAACCTGAGTAATGTTGCCTGTGTTATCCTAAGTTTATTATGTGCTTAAGAAAGAATAACATTGCAGACTGAGGTCATTTGCTGTTTGGAAACTGTTGAGTGGAAATACCAAAATGCAGAGAAACCTTGATGGATTTTTTTAAAAAAACTTGTGTTTGTTTTCTGCCTGGGGTTCAATCCCAGGTAGTTGGCTCGTGGTTGACTCAGCCTTCCATCATTCCAAGGCTGGTAAAATGCACACTCAGCTTGTGGGTGGGTGGGGGCGGCAATGTGTCGCCTGCATAAATAAATTGTAAACCACCCAGAAAATGCTTTAAGCACTACGGAGCGGTATATGAGAAGAATACATTTGCTTTTATAAATAGACCAGAGAATGTTGCCCACTTGGCCTCTGGATAATTTCTGAGATTATCAGAAATCTTCTGTCTATTCCAGAACAATGTACGGACAGCTTCTTTGGCAACTGTCAATGCCTGGACAGAACAAACTGGAATGAAAGAGTGGTTGGAAGGAGAAGACCTGTCTGAAGAGCTGAAGAAGGAAAACCCTTTCCTAAGGCAAGAGGTAAGTATTGCACTGTGTGAAGAAGTTTTATCCCTTCTAATGAGAAATTGTGTAAGGCTACCCCATATAGAAATGCTTAAACACCCACATATGTGTGCATGTGCATGTGTCAGTGTATCTGCATCCCACATGCTCCTTGGAGTCCTCAATGGTAAAAGTTGTAGGACCCAATTAGGTTTTTTTTTTTTAAAAAAGCACTAGGAACCAGGGTTCCTAATGGTTTCTTTGTTAAATCATCCATAGTTATTCTCACTTGCTCTATCATGTGTGTGATATAATTTTGTGCCCTCTAAACTTTTAGGGAAATGTCTTATGACTGAGAATGCACGTAAGACAAGTATTTGATTATATAGGGATTATGTTTTGAGAAATGTTACATAGAGGGAAAAGATAACCTTGTAAAAATCATAGAATTATAGGAAACACCCTGTGTATCACTACAATTTTTTGTTATCTTGACATTACTAGTATTCATAATACAGTTTTAATGCAGTCTGCAACCTTTCCCCATAAGCTACCCAATAATGTATTACATCCAAATTTTTAAATTAAGTATACTTCCAGATATACAATTTATTCCATATCTAAGGTACTGTTGTTTACTGCAGGGTAAAGGGAGTTCTCCTTTCTTTCAGCTTTTAGGTTGGCTGGCAGATAAGTTACCGACTCTCCGTAGTGTTCCTTCAGACTTGGCTTTATGTGTGCCTCACCTGTACTCTTGCTTGGAGGATCGAAATGGAGATGTCCGTAAAAAGGCACAAGATGTATTGCCTTTCTTCATGATGCATCTGGGATTTGAGAAGATGGCCAAAGCCACTGGCAAGCTGAAGGTATAGCAAACATTCATAGCATTTCTTTAGAGTGTGCCAAGTTGTCAGCAGAGTACAGATGGGCTGTGGATGTATACATGCAAGTAATATCATGAGTGAGTTTCTGGTAAGTTAGTTCTGTTTTTAAATTAAGAACTGCAAAGGCTAACAACTTCTGTACATCAAGTGAAATAAGTTTCTATTGTAGTTAGTACTTCAAAGGTGAACTCCCTTTCCTCTCATTTGCTTCCCTTCCCTTCTTTTAGAACACCCCTTTTTTCAAGTTTATTCTGCAGTTGGTACTCCATATAAAATTTTTCCTTCTGTTCTTTTCCTTTTTGGAAAAAGTACACTGTTATCTACTCAGTGACATGCAAACCTGAAGGAATGTATCATGCAAACATTTAGTGTATCAAGTGACCTTTAACATGGGAGATTTTTTCAAGCACTTATTTTTATTCTCTAGCCAACTTCCAAAGACCAAGTGCTGGCCATGCTTGAAAAAGCCAAAATGAATATGCCTGCCAAGCCTGCTCCACCTAACAACACATCTTCCAGAGCAGTAGGAGCAGCTCCAGCCAAATCGCAGCCTGCCTCAGGTAATCTTTATCTCACTAATCCATCCCATTTGAAAGAGGCCGGATTTCAAGCAGGAGTAAAGTTCCACCATAAACATTTATAGAAGTATCAACAACTAAAAATGGAAGCACAGAAGAACTCATGGGAGTATAAATCATAGGATCCAACTGAGGTATTTGGGTTACTACAATAGATTAATTTTTTGTAGCAGAGGATTCGGAAATCAAGACCAGGATTTCTTCCAACCTTATTACAGATCTTTTTAAGTAGAAATGATTTTGTCCCAACATAGTTGGCAAACTCTTGTTGCATTATTGCGTGGCTGGTGCAACACATACCAGGCACTGGAAAACACCTAATACTATATACACTTCTTAAATGCTTTCTGTTCACTTGTTTTGTTTACATTTAAGTTGATTTGTAGTGCATTTACTTTATTTGTTGCTGTTTTATTACTGTTTAGAGAGAAAGACCAATAAAATCAATAGAATAATAAAACGTTAGGCCCCTAAGCAACAATAGAGACTAACTAAAATTAGTGGCCAAAATTAATATTTATAAGTAAGAATTAATATTTACAGCAAATAGTTATGCATTATTCTTATGGTGAGACTATGAAACATTAAAGGTGGGCCATTTCAATGTTAGTTATATAATGGAAAGAATCCTCGGTGTAACTTTTCTGTGAAACTTCAGATTTTGGCAGATCAGGAAAAACAGTATGGCCAGGTACAAAGAGT
The DNA here is from genome assembly GCA_029282475.1 of Phrynocephalus forsythii. Lineage (NCBI taxonomy): Eukaryota > Metazoa > Chordata > Lepidosauria > Squamata > Agamidae > Phrynocephalus > Phrynocephalus forsythii. Next base: position 137,094,640 of record JAPFRF010000001.1, on the reverse strand, counting down.
AACTTTAACAATACTCAGGAATTTGAATATTCCAAATCAAATTGGTTTTATTTAAGTTGATTGTTTTTTCATTTCCGTATTACAAATTACTTCTGAATGTCCCCTTGGTTATATAAACAGTTTGAAGTGTAACAGGAGGAGGAGTTAATTGATTAATGTAAGAAGCCAAAATCTTATTTGGCTGTCAGGGACTTATGTTGATTTGAACCCAGCTTTACTGGGCAGTATATATCTCATGGTGTTGCATCTTTTTCTCCCAAGGTTTTGGTGAAGATTCCTCCTCCAGCACTGTGGAGACCAAGCTAGATGCCAAAAAGGCCAAAGCAGGAGGAACTGCCCCCAAAACCAAGGTAAATTCTTCTGCAGAAATAGAATGGTGGATGGCATTCAGTCTAGGTATTTGCCAACAATCTTATAGTTAATAGTGTTTGTAAAACATGTGTAGTCACTTTTTCAAACTGTGTGGAAGGTCTTTTGGCTTTTGCCCATAGATAAAAAGATGACATAGAAAAGCTGAATACCATGGCTGTAGAATTGTCATGAGAGGTTTGGTCAGTCTTGAAGCATTTTTCCCCTGAGCAGGTAAAGCAAATGAAGCTAAATGAAAATTAAAATTTTCAGTGCATCGAGAAAGATAAGATAGTATTTTAAAAGGTGATTTGATTTCAAATCAAACTTTTAAACATGATTTCCAAATGATTTGAAAAGATACGAGGAGTTCCGGTTCCGGTTACACCACAGTGAGACAGCTTGTTAAGTGCTGCAGCTTATCAAGTTGAAATCCTCCAGATAAAAGGGACCCTAAGAGGGTAAGTTACCTTGGAGAGGAAACGAAGACAAGGCAGTGCCTGCAGACCATGAAGGGCACATCGATGAACTTCTGTGGAAGCAAGAAAATGCCTTATCTCTCACTGGAGGAAAACCGATGCCATTGGACGAAGGCAGAAGCTGCCATTACAAAGTTTCTCCTTGGTGTTTTGGAATCTTTTCTTCAAACAAGCACCGACACCCCTTTGTGGAAACGGCTTTTGGCAAAGAGGTGTGAATGTTCTGAAATACAAGCACATATCTGAAGAAGTGATCTTTCTCACATTTTATTTTATGAATTTGCCTTTCTTTCTATTGCTTTTTTGTGGGCTGGTAGAGTGGGAAAAAGCTCTTGAGGAAACTACTTTTTGTTTTGTGCTTTCTGTATGTTTAAGGACAGCATAGAGAAACCTGTTTTTCAAAGGAATGTTGATTTGATCTTGGATTGGCTCCATGTTTTGAAAATAACTGCTGAAGAATCTCTGTTCCCCGCCTCTTTGGTTCTTCCTTTTTCAAGCCAGTCACTTCCCTCTACATCCCTCCTTCCAACACTGTGGAGTGGCAGAACCTACAACTACAAGAAATATTAACTCTTTGTTGTGAGCTACAAGAGCACAATGAATTGGGAAAACTTATCAGAAGAAGAGTTTGCAAATATAATACTGTGCAAATTACAAAAAATAATAGACATTTATACACTACAGATCGACCTATCCTCTGAAGATAGAGATTTTTAATGCTGATAAGGACACAGAGGCAGAACAGAGAGCTGATTTTAATCTTCAGACAACTACAACAAGATTGGTGCAGGATAAATCTTTGGCTATGCCAAATTCATGAAGCAAGATAAACGCATTTGCTTTATTCAATATAGATAACAAAAGAGAGAAAAGTTCGGGACTCTTTCAGCAGCAGAACAACTATCAAGATCACCATCAAGATAAAAGAACAACATGAAGATAACAAACTTTCCAGGGAGAGAGGAAATTTAGAACTAGAATTTCTGGCTTAGTGAATAAATTATATAAAAATGTTTTCTGTATTTTGATTGTCTAAAAGCTACTAGTTGACTGGCATGATATGGGTAATGTGTAGACCAACCTGCAATATAAATAAATGTTAATTTGTTAGATCCTTAAAAGAATAATGGTAGTTAGGTACAGATAAGAAGTTCTGTGTGTAAAGTGAAACCTGTAGACCAGGAAGTAGCTCTTTTATAATAGCCCATAAAATATTAACTTGAAGTAGAGATGCATCCAGATATCGTGGATTTTCAATTATCTCAGGTCAGGTTGGGTCCCTAACTCCCGTGATAGGCGTGGAGTTGCTGTATTGTAGATCAGGGCTGTTCAACTTTGAACAGGCCGAGGTCTACTTTATCTGGCCCAAAGTGCCTGAGGGCTACTATACTAAAACCTCTAGTTACGAATTTTATCTGTTCCAAGCACATGCTCATAAATAAAAACTTTTGTAAGTAGAGCAGCGATTACCCATAGGAATGGATTGAAAACCAATTAATCTGTTCTGGAGGGAACAGATTTCAATGTGCCATGGCCATTGAACTGCCCCGCTGGGCTGAGACCATGGGATGGCAGAAGCAGAACTTTGCTGTGGCAGTGGTGGTCCTTGGGATGGGGGAGGGAGAGGTGGAGAACGTATACCCTCACTTTTTTATTGATGGACGGCGGGCTATTTTTGAACCCTTCGCGGGCTACCAGTAGCTCGCAGTCTACCTGTTGGGCAGGCCTGTTGTAGATAATAAGCTATGAAGCGGAGTTTAAAAACTAATGAATAACATAGCTCATCTATTATAAAAACGTGTCCTGTTGAATTCCTTCAAAGCATTGTCTAATCTTTCCAACTGATATTAATTGCATAAGTAATGTTTAGTCGGTAACCTAAGTTAAGTAGATGTCTCATAGTATCTAGAGATCTGAAAGAGCACTTAGCCTTGTTTAATACTTGACTACTAAACAGACTGCAAGAGAAAAGAGAACTGCTGTTTCTCTGTTGCTGTTGTGTACCAGTCCTTAAGTTTTTTACTCATCTTGACAGCAATTCAAGAAATGGACGTTCAGGGACAGGAGACCTGTATCTAGCAGAACCTGACTTTCTCAAGGAGAAAGGCGGGGTAAAATACTGCAAAACAAAAATAAATAAATAACAAAATAAGGAACCCCTATTTATGTATTTTGCTATTTGTAATATATTTATTGTGGTGAGGAAAGATAATGTTCTCTCCTTTTATCCATCTTGTGTCATGTCTAATTTTCCACAAGATGGAAAAAGACTAGCCCTTCTGAAAGGGAGAAAATAGTACTAAGTTTTGACATGCTTATTTTATTTTAAAGCATTATATTCCATGAATTCCCCAGGCAAGAAATCTTGTAGGGGCTGAATAACTTTTTTTTTTTAAAAAAAGAAAAGTGTTCTGCTTGGCCTGCATACGTAATATGTAGCCTGCATACTGTAAACCACCCAGATACAGTGGACCCTTGTATAACAAACGGTTTGTATAACAGAAAATCTGTACAACATAAAAAAATTCGGAGATAGGGGAAATTTGCTTAACAGAATTTCCTATGGGGTGAATCTGTACAACATAAAAATGGTTACGATTAGGGATTACTCCATTTTCAATGCATTCCTATGGGAAATTTGTATAAAGGAAAATTTGCTTAACAGAATTTCATTTGGAACGAATTAATTCCTTTATACAAGGTACCACTGTACTACTTGAAGGGGTATGGGGTGATATATAAGCAGAACACTTTGCTTTATATACCTCCCCATAGCACTTCAAGCACTCTGTGGGCAGTTTACAATTTAATTAGGTAGGCTACACATTGCCCTTCCCCCAGCAAGCTGGGCACCCATTTTACTGACCTCGGGAAGGATGGAAGGCTGAGTCAACAATGAGCCAACTACCTGGGATTGAACCCCAGGTTGTGAACACAGTTTTTAGCTGCAGTGCAGGCATTTAACCACTGTGCCACAGGCCTCAGTATTTTAGGGGAAATTTAAAAAAAATCCCACTAGGTAGATCCACTGAAGACCCGGTTGAAGGGAAAATGATATCAGTACCTAGTGTTAGTGTCCTGCTGCTGTAATTATTTCTTTAGCCTTCTTCATGGTGGAGGCGACTCTTTCGTTGTATCTTGTTCCATTACAGTAAAAAAAGAGGTTTGGAGCCATGCAGCCATTAAAACAAAAGCAAATCTAGACTATGGGTGATACCTTCATACGATGGAATATGTTATATAAGTTAAATACCAAATATGTATTATACATGGAAGTAAGCCAAGGAGAGAACTGTGCAGTTGCAAAACTGTAATTTGGGGTTGGAAAGGGGGTTTGTCTTATACATTGGGTGCATCTAATAGATGGGAGAATACGGTGTGTGGCATTTTCATGTAAGCACTCAAAAGTTCTTTGTACCTCATGTAAATTGTGTGTGAAAAAAATTAAAACATAAAAGATGTTCTGTATCCTTTTGAACATAAAGGCAAACATCTTTAAAACAGTGGCAATGTGACATGCATAGTAGATCTGAGGTTTCAAGGTTTAAATTATGATATGGAGCCTGCTGTTAATCACTGAGTGTTTTATAACTTGTTTCAGCATTCTGATGCTAATACAAGCCTCACCAAAGGCAATAATGTGACAAAGAACAGACCTATCAAACAGGTAATAAGTGGGTATCACTAATGACCAGCGCACTGATCATTATACACTTCCTGTTACTAAAAACTCTGTGCGGTATGATGTGTTTTCTCTTCACAGTACTAAGATGTACACCCTGATGGCTTCAGTGCACTTTCTAATACAACATCTGTATGGGTGAAAAGTTTGTTACGCATGGTAGTGGGATAGGGTTCTAAAGAAAGGCTAACTTTGAATGCAGCACAGTACATTTCTGCTCAGAAATAAGTCATATTGAGTTGAATGGTACTTTGTCCCAGACATGTTTGTATAGAACCGGAGCCTAAAATAAAGTGATTGATGTTTTATTTGGGTGTGTTCATTATTATTCTGCTTTTCTAGGGTATACAGGGGAAGAAGGTACCAAGCAAGTCCAACTTGAAGGAAGATGATGATAGATCTGGCCCAGTTTTTATTGTGGTCCCAAATGGGAAGGAACAGCGGATGAAAGATGAAAAAGGATTAAAGGTAAAATGACAGCAGTTAATCTGAAGGACTGTGCTGAAAAATGAGTACTATTCTGAGCTCGTGTTTACTTTGACACACCACCTGGTTGTTGTAGGATATCTTTTTCAGCCTATTTGTAAGACATTATAAGAGTATCTTCTTTGTGCCATACGGTATATCTAATAAACGAACCACATGAAGTTACATGTCCTTCATTTAAGGAGAAAATATTCTAGTTAAAAAGAAATGTTGGTTATAGGGACAGTCCAGTCAAATCAAATAAGGGTAGGTAATGGTATGAATTCTTAAATGTTTGTCTGCTTTTTGTAGTTTATGATCTTGAGGTCTCTTGTCTATATTTTTACCTGCTTTTAACATATGAATCCAAAGTACTGTACAGTATAATGGTACAGTCACCCCCTGCCATTTTGCAGTTCAGGTACTGCGGTCCCACTACATTGCGGAATCGCAGTACCTGCACCTTGGAGCTGCATGGTGGGGGTGGCGGGGGCGATCGTGTCACTCCGCGCCGCCCCTGTGCTCCTCCGCACTCCTCCAAGAAACCTCGGGGCCGCGCGGGGGGATCGGGTCACTCCGCGCCGCCCCCCACGCTCCTCCGAGAAGCCTTGGGCCACGTGGGGGGAGTGGCGGGGGGCGATTGGGTCGCTCCACACCACCCCCACGCTCCTCCGAGAAGCCTTGGGCCGCGTGGTGGGGGGCGATCACGTTGCTCCACGCCACCACCACCACCCCATGCTCCTCTGAGAAGCCTCAGGGCCGCGTGGGGAGGGCGGCAGGGGGACCGCAATCTCCACTGAAATGCATTGAGTCAATGCATTTCAATGGAGAAATTTTCCCCATTGGGGTGCATTGAGTCAATGCATTTCAATGGAGAAATTTTCCCCATTGGGGTGCATTGAGCCAATGTATTCCAATGGGGGAAATTTTCTCCATTGAAATGCATTGAGCCAATGCATTTCAATGGAGACGGCCCCAGACGAGACGCATCCGGGTGGCGCAGGCAGGCAGCAGTGGGAGGTCAGATCCCGCAACACCGCCTGCACGCGCTGCCCCAAGATTTCTCGGACAGGTGCGTGATCGCCACCCCCAGGCCCCACCCCACCCGCTTCCACATATCACGGATTTTCATGCATCACGGGTGGGGTGGGTCCCTAACCCCCGCGATCGGCGGGGGGTTACTGTAGTCAGATTGAAGCAACATACCTGAGAGGTTTAATTTCCGAGAATCAGCCTGTAATAATGAAAGTAGTTTGTATTCCATTTTTCCCCAACACACTGGCTATTTTTGTAATTTTTTAAAAAAGCCTTTCCAACAAAATGCAACACATATAAGCCAAAATATTGGTTGAAATCATCTTACTGTAAATTATACTGCTTAAGCCTGATGATGTCAGGACTGAAAGTATTTTGGAAATTAAATATTTCTGATTTCTTCCCTGAAGGTCCTGAGGGTACAAGGGGCTGTGGGGTGGAAGCGACAGTTTTCAGTTATGAAAAATTGATGCCATCGATAAAGTCATTCGATTGGTGTCAGTTTTTGGCAACTAAAGCCTTCCCCCTCCCATCCTACAGGACACAGTGGCTTCTGAACAATGAAAGAAATTCCATGGGAGCCTTAGTACATTTGGGGGAGTAATTTAGAATTCTGAGAATGGCAATTTATTCTGATGTTATCAGCCTCATGTGGCATACCTTATGCAACATAATTTCAGCCACCGTAATTTGTACTTTTCTGTCCATCCTATTGGTCTTCACGATTGTTTAAATATAATTCAAATTTGCAGACAGTCAGTTGTGGATAATATGTAATCTGACCCTAGTCCTTAGGAAGGATGATTAAAATAGTTAAATGCACACAGACTGATTATTGAGGACATAGTATCAGTAAAGAAAAATATTTTGCATCCTTTCCTACAAATTGGAGTTCATGTTTAGACAATGAGTATTATCTATATATTTGAGCCTGAACGTTGTAGCAAAGTGTGGCATTGATAACTACTCACTGCAGTTTTTTTTTAAAAAAAATTCAACTCCCCACCCCCAGAATTAAAGCAAAAAACTTTATAGTTTTGTTTTGATTTGAATGCTGTAGTTCTTCCCTTCAGGTTTTGAAATGGAACTTCACTACACCTCGTGATGAATACATCGAGCAGTTGAAGACCCAGATGTCCAGCTGTATTGCTAAGTGGTTACAAGATGAGATGTTTCATGCAGATTTTCAACACCACAACAAAGCTCTTAGTGTAATGACTGAGGTAAGGAGAATGGCTTTGTTGTTAAGTAGATGGAGTACCAGAGCCACTAGTGGAGGATGTACGATATTACTTCCCTGAGCAAGCAAGATTTGGAAACACCCTCTTCAATTTAGAGAGTTCTATAGCCTAGTCTCATAATATACCTTTAAGAGCAATGTCACTCGATTTTGCCTCCCAGATTTCCCATCAAAGCATTGTGCAGCAGGTATCTGATTACAATTTCTAATGCAAGTAGCTGTCCTGACATGTTCAGGATGATCATTGACTCTGATCCCAGAAAAATCACCTGGTAGTCCCTGCTTAGTGAAATGGTTCTTCCTTTATCTTGTTTTATATGCTACACTTTATCAAAAAGTTGATCCTATATCTGCTTCCTTTCAAGCATTTGGAGAGTGAAAAGGAGGGAGTTATCAGCTGTTTGGATCTGATCCTAAAGTGGCTTACTCTGAGATTTTTTGACACCAACACAAGTGTGCTGATGAAGGCCCTGGAGTACCTCAAACTGCTATTTACCATGTTGAACCAAGAAGAATACCATCTTACTGAAAACGAGGCCATTTCCTTCATCCCATATCTTATTTTAAAGGTAATGCTTTGTTGCAAACTTGAATAGTTGGTCTTAAGTGGTGTCTAGAGACTGAAAATCTAAGTCATGTTACTTACAAATTCCATTTGAATGGTGTAAATGAAGGTAAGTCCCATCAAAGCCCTAAGAGAGGCAGTGGAACATGGCAAGGCAGGCACTCATTTGGCGGGAGGGTGTATTCAGGAATGGACTACATTCTGTTGCCCAGAATGTCAAAGATCGTGTGTTTTTTTCTCCCCTTTGTCTAAGATCACTTTCTTATCTTTCAGGTTGGAGAACCAAAAGATGTTGTCCGTAGGGATGTTCGTGCCATTCTAAATAGGATGTGTCTTGTCTACCCAGCCAGCAAGATGTTCACTTTCATCATGGAAGGAACAAAATCAAAGAACTCCAAACAGCGGGCAGGTGGGAAACTTCATCATGAATTGGTGATCACTGACGTGTACTCCAGATCGGGATTGCATTTGCAAAATCTCCAGCACTTGGTGGCACATGAAAGACAAAACATATTTATTGTGTCCAAACCTTTTGTGTACCAAAGGCCTCTTCATCAAGCACATTTTATGGGTATACATATGTGTTATTGTAGTGAAAGGAAAATAGTGAGGTAAATTTGTAACCGAATAAGTGTTAATGATAATGCCCTCATTTTGATATTGCTAAGCTAATTGCCACCTTAGTATATTAATGCAACTAAATGTTCTGATTTGCTGTTATTCAGTTATTGGCAGTTTTGGAGGTTTTTAAAAACTATTTGGAAGACTGAATAATGAAGCACATTCCTCTTCAAGCAAGCTTTCCCGGAATGAGAGACTTCCTACTATATAACTTTATATAGATTACCATACATGATTGCATTGATTAAGTTCATAAGAACACCAGTGTTTTCCATGTTACTTCCCTTTTTCTTTTATTTTTGTGTGCTCTTTGTAGCTCTACCTTTTAATGTTCTAAGATGCCTGCTCTAATTCCCTGTTTTTACCTTGAATATGTCTTACATGTTCTGGGCTGTATATTGTCCCTCATTACTATAATTCACCTTGCGTCCTTTTCCAAGGAGAAAGTTGGGGTAAAAATATTCATTCATTCATTCATTCATTCATTCATTCAATCAATCAATAAATAAATAAATAAATAAATAAATAAATAAATAAATAAATGTATAGTAACAGAGATGCTCCATTCACATTGTGACTCTATCCTGAGACCACAGTTTAACACAACGCTTATTTGGGTGATGAGAAATCGTGCATAATTTTTCTTCCTGCCTCATGGATAGGAAAGATGGCCCCCATTTTGTGTTTCTGAGTGGAATGAAGTAGTTGATTTATTCAAGGTTAGTGCAGTAGCTCATGCAAAACTGGTGAGTCAATGTGCCCTTGTTTACCAGCATCCCCATCAAAGGGGATTTTCAGACTGAGTCCTAGAATCCAGTGCTGTTGCTTGGAAAACCCAAACCATGCTCTGGGATGATAGTTTCCTTGTAGATCTCCATACGCTTCTGATTTGAGTGGGGAGGGGCCCAATTTCAATCCCCTACATCCCTACAGTATAAAGAACAAAGAGTTAGAGTACCTTAAATCCTATCAACTTTCATTTGGCATAAGGTTTTGTGATCTGTAGCCCACTTCAAAAATAGGGAGAAGTTGAATATAGTTGGTATAACTCATGACAAAACTTCTTAGACCAGTTATAGCAAACCTTTTAGAGACTGAGTGCCCAATCTGTGATTCAAAACCCACTAATTTTTTTGCAAAGTGCCAATACAGCAGTTGACCCTGAATACAGGTAGCTGTGAAGGGGCAGTGTTGGGTGCCCACCGAAAGGGCTCCGAGTGCCACCTTTGCCACCTGTGCCATAGGTTCGCTAACACTAGTCTCAAGGCTGATGTAAGATTGGTGGTCGCCTCCTCGAGTCTGCTTGGTTTAGCACTAAGCTTACCAGCGTTCTGGAAAACTGATGCTATTTGTTCTTTTAAATACATGGAAAATACAGAAGTTTATTACAAAACAGCTTATATGTATTGCATATGATCAGTTGAATTTCAGTATACAAAATGGCCCTCGTGTCCTATATTTTTTGCGCACTTAATTTGTGTTGCCTCTTGTTTTTCTTATTTCCTTAGAGTGCTTGGAAGAGCTGGGATGTCTAGTTGAATCGTATGGCATGAATGTGTGTCAGCCCACCCCAGGCAAAGCTTTAAAGGAAATGGCAATTCACATTGGTGACCGAGACAATACTGTCAGAAATGCTGCTCTCAACACCATTGTAACGGTTTACAATGTGCATGGGGACCAGGTGTTCAAACTGATTGGGAATGTGAGTACAATAATAGAAACAAGCTGGTGGCATTTCACATTTTAAGTGGCTAGAAAGTCACTTTTGAGGATAAAATGGATGGACTACTGTAACTGGGAGTTAGAATTATGATGGAAAGGTCTGTTTGAGTGTTCAGAGCAAATACTGTATATTAGTTTCTAGGAGAGTGGGGGGAATTAGCTTTTGCAAAATGAGTTACTTTAAAGTTCTTAGTTGCTTTATTTTGACTGTTACATACAAAGTTCTGCGGGCACTGCATTTGTTGCAACTATTGCATCTGTTTACTGTAATGCACTCTACATGGGGTTGCCCTTGACCCTTGTCCGGAGACTCCAACGGGTCCAGAATGCGGCGGCCAGACTGGTGGTGGGTGCTCATTGCTACAAGCACATCACCCCAGTGCTGGCCCGCTTACACTGGTTGCCCGTGGTCCTCCAGATAAGGTTCAAGGTCTTGGTTTTGGTTTTCAAAGCCCTCCACGGCTTGGGTCCTGAATACCTGTCGGAGCATATTTCCCAGAGGTCAGCTGAGGCCAGACTCCACTCGGATGTCGCAGACACGCTCACTACGGGTGCCCACTCCTAGGGAGGCGCGGAGGTCGGCCACCCGCAACCGCGCCTTCTCTGTTGTGGGCCCCTCCCTGTGGAACTACCTTCCAAGTGAGCTGTGCTTTGCATCGTCCCTGCCCGCCTTCCGAAAGGCATTGAAAACCTTGCTCTTCAGGGAGGCATATGGTGACCTAACTTAATTTAATTTAATTTTAATTTAATTATATAATTTAGTCCCCCTTTGGTTGTCTGTTGGTTGTTATTGTTATTTGCTTACTGCCCATTGATCCATCTTGATCTATTGTTTTTATTTGTTTTTATCATGTACACCACCCAGAGTTCCATATTGGAAGTGGGGCGGTATAGACATGAAACAAATTAATAATAAATAAATGTTTAAATAGCAGCAATATGGACAGCTAGTTTGGCATTGCAGCAGCCATACCACCATGAAGCCTGGTCTCGTCAGATCTTGGAAGCTAAGCAGGGTCGGGGCTGGTTAGTACTTGGATGGGTGACTGCCTGGGAATACGAGGTGCTGTAGACTAGGCGACAGGCCGTCCAAATCCCCCTCCCAAAAAAAAATTGCATCAAAACATTGGATCTGTCTAGTGGACCCCACCACCAAGTGGAACAAACAATAAAGAAAAAGAAGATGGAAGACTGGTTTGGCATTTCTGTTTAATATGAACCTTGTTATTCAAACAGGACGACAAAGGAGTTAAACAATTGCTTTTTTTTAATTTAGTGAAGGGAGCTTTTCTTGGTTGGATTGCTCCTCCATTGTACCTAGATAGCCAGTAATATAAATTCCTAGTGTAGGAGAAACCTGTTTACAGTTTCATGGCCCCTTAGTTGTGAGGCAAATTGTTGACTATTTTATCTCTGTAGGTTTTTTCTTTTTCTGAGACAAGGGAGTAGTGGTGTTGCAACCTGAATGTCTAGCTCCCGGATATAGGATAGCCCTTTCTTTCTCTAATGAGGTTTCTACATCTTCCTGCCAATGCAACATCTAGCATTGGAACATAATGCTCCTCCTAACTTATATCTTAATCATAGAATAGTGAAGTTGGAACAGGCCTATAAGGCTGTCAAGTCAGGGGAATAGAAACCAACCTCTATGAGGAACAACCAAGTGTATTTGGCTTTGAGAAAAGACCACGGAGAGTTATGATAGCAGTTTTCAAATACAGTACTTAAAAGGTAGTCATGCAGTGGAGGTGGCAAGTTCTGTCCTTGATCATCCCAGAGTGCGGGACATGTAAAATGGGCTCAATTTACAGGAAGCTAGATTCAGGTTGAATATCAGCAAAGATTTCTTTATTACAGCACTGTGACAGTGGAACCAATTACATTGGGAGGTGGTGAGCACTTCAGTCTACTCTAGAGGCATTTGAGAGAAAGTTGGACGGCCATCTACCAGATCTGCTTTCATTTGTATTCCACTTCCAACTCAGCTATTCTGTGATGTCAAAACAATTCTTCCACCTCGACCTCAAACATTTAATTTGAACATTTAAACCATTAAAATATTTCCTTTAACATTTTCTTCAGATGTATCTTGATTGTTACCAATTGATAACTCTTTCTACTGATGAGATATATAATCTTGATTTCCAGGGTTTTTAGGCAAACATCCTGGGTAAGACCTCCTGTTTGGGGAGTAGAAAAAAATCATACAGATTATTGGAAAGTATTCTGCCTTGTGAGTTGAACTAGTGGTATTAGAAAGTCCCCTTTCTGGCAGAATATGGAAATAGTTCAAGGGGTCTTTGACGACCTAATATTTTCAGGTATCTGATGTGGGATTTAGTCAAAGGTCATGATTGTAAATTAGAGTGCTTGGCACAGTTTGTACCTGACACTGTCACAATATAGGAAACGGAACAAAAATTTGCAAGTCTTGATGGTTTACATCATAAATTCCCCTATTAGATCCTGACCATAGTTAAGTAATTAGAAAGTACTTGAAAAATTATTTTAGCAGTAATTTTGTACTCGATATGGTCAGTTGAGAGGAACTAAGGCAGACGTATCATGGACCCTTCCATTCATGTTAACTACTAATGCTTCTCTGTTTTGAGAAGGCCATTTTAGGATGCACAGGAAACTGGAAAAGGGTTTTCATACCTCCTCCAAATTGTATACTTTTAAAATAAATTAATGATACCTTGCCATGCTTTAGCATATAGAGATGCCTGTAGCGAAAATGAAAAGTAACGTGCTTGGCATTCCTTTATTCCTTCCGTATTGAAGGCTTGTGGCCTGAGCACATAACAGAAATTTATGTATTTCTACAGTTAGATACTCCATGCAGCAAGTTAAACCCTTTGTGTAGGGAAGAGAGGATAACTGAGGATTAATCTCAAAACCTTGTAAAAATGTCAGGTTTATTTCAGACTACAAAGAAAACAGGCAAAATAGAAGAGTTTGGTTAGATATATTTTCAAAATGTAAGTTGAACCATCGTCCTTATTTATTTATTTATTTATTTATTTATTATTGAATTTATATCCCGCCCATCTTCCCAACGGGAACTCTGGGCGGCGAACATAACAGAACAAATCAGGGAATACAACAATCGGGTACAGTAAATCTCAATGGGGACATGGACACATAAACAACATAGATTAATAAAACATATTAAGAAAACTGCAGCAGGGGCGCACCCTCAATACAAACCTCACCGCTGCTATGTCAAATAAAACCTAATGTCAATTATCGATGGCGGATGGGGGAGAAGAAGGGGAAGAATGAGGTAAACTAAGCTAGGTCACCAAAGGCCTCTAGGATGGTCTTCACCGCTATAAAGGCCAGCAGGGACTCTGCAGAGCGCACTTCGCTGGGTAGGCTGTTCCATATAGATGGAGCAGCCACCGAGAAAGCCCGGTTCGGGTGCGGGACCGCCTGGCTTCTCGGAGGGATGGATTTTTGACCGCTGGGCTCTTTATAAGCTAAAACCAAGACCTTGAATCTGATTGGGTAGCCATTCAGAACCGGGTGATGCGGTCATAGCGACGCGCACCCACCACCAGTCTGGCCGCTGCATTTTGCACCCGCTGCAATCGCCGGAGGAGAGTCAAGGGCAACCCCATGTAGAGAGCATTACAGTAGTCCAACCTCGAGATCACCAGCGCCTGGACCACTGTCCTCAGGGAGTCCCCGTCTAGATAGGGGCGAATCTGGGCGATCTGGCGAAGATGAAAGAATGCGGTCCTGGCCACGGCTGCCACCTGAGCATCCAGGGACAGGGCCGGGTCCAGGATCACGCCCAGATTCGAACCCTCTCCGCCAGCTGGAGGGAAACACCCTCCAAGCTGGGGAGGGGGCCACCATATCCAGACGGGGAGCTCCCGAAGAACATCACCTCGGTCTTCCCAGGGTTGAGTTTGAGCCTGTTGGCCCTGGTCCAAGCCATAACCGCCTCCAGGCACTGGTCGAGCAACCGGACAGCTTCCAAGAGGTGGAAAAACAGAGATAGAGCTGCGTGTCATCAGCGTACTGATGACAGCGCAGCCCAAATCTCCTGATGACCCCGCCAGCGGCCTCACATAGATGTTAAACAGCATGGGGAGAGAGACGAGCCCTGCGGAACCCCACAAGGGAGTGTCCACGGGGCCGACAACTCTCCTCCATGCTGCACATACTGGGGCCCGACCCTGAAGGAAGGACCGGAGCCAACTGAGAACAGTGCCCCGATCCCTACCTCCAGGAGCCGGTCCAGTAGGATACCGTGGTCGACGGTATCGAAGGCCGCTGACAGATCCAGGAGAACCAACAGGGTAGAGCAACCCCTGTCGGCCGCCCGGATAAGGTCATCTTGCAGCGCGACCAGAGCTGTCTCGGTACCTCGGCCAGGCCTGAAGCCAGATTGGCAAGGATCAAGGCACCGCTGTTCCTCCAAAAAAGATTGAATCCGCACCGCGGCCACCCTCTCGATAACCTTGCCCATGAAGGGAACATTGGCAACAGTTGGTCCGACGCCAATCCCGGTTTTTTCAAGATGGGCTTGATCACCGTCTCCTTCAGACGAGAAGGAAAAACCCCCGCTGAAGGAGGCGGTAGCGATGGTAGCGGCCCACTTTGCTCCCTCCGGCAGATTTAATGAGCCAAGATGGGCAAGGGTCGAAGGGGGTTGGCGGGAGGGCGATGGCCCTGGAGGCGTCCACAGGAGAGACAGGCCCAAACTCAACCAGTTGAGAAGAGCGGGGGGGTGAAGGAGCTGGGGATGGCGAGGAAGGGCTAGTGTTACTGGAATCAAAGTCGGCACGGATGGCCTCTATTTTGGATCTAAAGAAGACTGCGAAATTCTCACTACTGAAATCAGTAGGAGGAGGCCTAGCCAGACTAGGATTGGTGAGGTCCCGAACCACCCGGAAGAGTTCTGCCTGACGGTTCGAGGCCTCACCAATTCTCAGGGAGTAAAAAGATCTTCTAGCCTCCCTGATCGCTCGCGAGTAGCGCCTAGTCTGGATCACAACGGCAGTCTTGTTATTTGCCGTCCGGCTTTGTCTCCAGATGCTCTCCAGTCTCCTCCGATCCCGCTTCATCGCTCGTAGCTCCGCCGTGAACCACGGCGAAGTACGAGCTCTGCCACGGAGGAGACGCTTGGGGGCGATTCGGTCGACGGCGTCGGCAGCTGACTCAAACCATTGGTTGGCCAAGGCCTCGGCCGAATCGTCAGCCAGACCACCAGAAGGCTCCCCGAAGGCTTCCCGGAACCGAGCCGGATCAAGAAGCCTTCGGGGGCGGGCCCAAACGAGAAAGTGCTCAGTAGATTTGGTGTTCCATTAATTCAAAGTGTGTAGTAGTTCAGCAAGAGGATTATTTTTTCTTGTAATCTAAATTATAATTCAAAATTTCCATCTCTCTAGCTCACTTAAATTGCATTCCAAACTAGACTGTGTGCATGCTGTGACACTGTATGGAATGACATTGACATATGGTTTAATTCTAGATTCTATCGACTTTTCACACTCCATGTTTACAGAAATCTTCATAAGCTTTTAAACACAGAAATGTACTGGAGTAACTGAGGAGCCTGGAACGTTCTTTGGGTGATCTGTACTAAACTCTTCAAAAAAAGTCTGAAACCATCATGCCATTCTGACAGACACGTTTCTCATGACACTGAAAATTTGCTCTTTTTGTGCAGCTCTCTGAGAAAGATTTGAGCATGTTGGAGGAACGGATAAAGAGGTCGGCTAAGAGGCCAAATGCTGCTTTAGCAAGGCAGGTGGAGGAGAAACCGCAGCGCATTCAGAACCCCGGTGCCAACGCCAACATGCTCCGCAAAGGACCAGCTGAAGACATGTCTTCCAAGCTGAAGTACGTAAAGTAAAAAAAAAATGCAAGCATTCTTCAACACTTTCATACTATGTGCTGAAAAACATGCCTTGCTGTTGCCTTGTGTTTGTCCTTTCTGTTTAATCATCAGTGTCTGCATGTGTCACAAACTGCAAAAAAATGTTGCAAAACAAAATGTTTGAATCTTTCTTCATTTGTTTTGTCGTGTCTTGAATGCTTTCTAAATGGTATTGTGCCTTTTTTCACTGCTTCTCCATGGACAGAATTATGTATCGCACTTATAGGATGTAAGTACTGACTACTAAATCCTTGGTAGCAGGGCTGTTGAAACTTTCTCTTCATTTTCCCATGCTGTAGTCCTAAATAGATTTGGAAATAAGTCCCGCTGATTTCAGTGCAACAAAACCTATTAAATGGGCTTAGGATCTGATCTGTAGAGGCACACAGTTGTATTTGATTAGGGGAGGCACAGTGTCAAGTTTCCATCTCTGCTGTGAGGCTTGTTGTTTGCTGTCTCAGCTCTGTTTTCAAAATAGCTTTAATGGCCGACTTTTTAGGGTGATGTGAAAGGAACAAAGGCAAAAATGATACTTCACTTTTGAATTAAAAGTTTATTGACTTTGCTGACCTACTCAGTTTCCTGGATATTTCAAAGTCTACCCACAGTTTTAAAAAAACACAGGAGGGTGGTTTTATTGCAGCTTGATTTGAATAATTGCAACCCCAAAATACATCCCTGGATAGGCTTTCGGCTAGAATATCCAGACTCTCAATGGGTACATTGCATCTAACTTTGTCTGGCAAGGTCAAACAGAATTGCTTTGAGATAACATCTGTCCACCAGAAGAAAATCCATTGCTGAGGGAACAGATCTCTCTCCACTCTCTTTCATGTCCCCCAGGTTTCAGTGGTTGAAGTATAACGTAATAGGGATGGGGTGAGTTTATGAGAAGAAGATAAGTAGTGGGGTGTTTAAAGATATTTAAAACAAATACTTTCTTGGGGCATTTGGAAGTTGAGTCATATAGCAACTGGATCTCTTCTCAGATCAAAACGTTTTGCTATTCATTCAAGTAGCTGCATCAGTCATGACTTGTAGTGAAATGTTTCGATCTCACAAGAAAAGAAGTCCAGTTGCCATGATTCAACTTTTGGATAACCTCACCTGGATGACAGAATCTTCACAGACAGATTTCTTGGAGCATGCTAAAAAGTAGACCAATCCCAGCCAACAGACTGAAAAGGCCTAAAAACCTCACAGATTTTTAATATACAGTGGACCCCTGCCATAAGTCATCTACCGAAAGTGTCTTGAAATCCTGAGAACTTAGCTTGTTGGGAGCACAATTACTATGATGCCGTTTCCCTATGTGAAGAAACAAATGTGAATCACAGAATACATGAGGCCTACATTTTTTTCATCTATAAGTTTATCATGCAGCAATACTGGATACCCTATATGAGGCTACGAGAGGAAGGTAGCTGGTCCTTTGTAAACTTTGCCTTAGAAGATTTGAGTAGCTGGGTTATTGCTTGCGAGACTGGAATTTTAATAAAATTCCTTGGGTTTGTTGACAGTAAATATTGATGCTGTCACTTGTGGATTACTGCACTTACACAGAAGAGCAGGTCACACGAGCATAGAAAGCTGCCTTGGACTGAGCCAGTTCATTAGTCCATCTAGCCTAGTATTGCCAACTCTGATTGGTAGTGGCTCACCAGAGTTTTGGTAGCACTGCTGTACCTGGAGATGCTGGGGGTTACACATGGGACCCTCATCACGCAAAGCATGTTCTCTGCTCCTGAAATGTAGCCTCTCTGCCACATAGCTCCCCAAGATTTAGCTTGGTTTAATAACCAGGCATCATTTGTGCTACTACCAATTTCTCTCATCTCGCCCCTTGCTCACCTCCGACTTCGATGAAATCTCCGAGGAAAGTAAGAGAAATGTCCCCTTCTGATTTCTTCATGAGTTGCAGAAAAACTTGTGAAGGAAAGGTAGTTTACTGTTCTGTAATATTGAGTTTCTACCTTCTACAAAAACCTGCTGCCTTGTGACTTTTGGAAAACCTGAGACAACAGAGAGAACGGACCCTTTCAAAGTTACATGCAACTCAAGGAGAATTCAGAATTAATTGTATGTTGCAAGTTGATAGTAGACGCCAGTCAATAGGTTTGTGCAAATTGGAAGTAAAAATGCTTTTCTTGGTTTCTGTAGCCAAACACGTAACATGAGTGGCCATCCAGAGACAACACATTCAGTCCCACGGGAATTTCAACTGGATTTAGATGAGATAGAAAATGATAATGGCACAGTGCGATGTGAAATGCCAGCACTTGTCCAGCACAAACTGGATGACATCTTTGAACCCGTGTTAATCCCTGAACCCAAGTAAGTACACAGGGAGCAGTATTAAGGAGTCCAGACCTTGGGCTGACTGGTGTGCATACTTGCTCTTATATCTGCTCTTATTTCAGGTTGGAGATCTTCAACAGGTCTGAGGGGATGTCAGTTTTCCCTCCTGATTTGGCAGTGGACATAGGAAAAGGCACTTATGGGTTGCCATGAGTCATTTGTTAGAATTAAAAGCAAAGCTCCTGCCTTGTTCTAAACCACAAAAAGCAAAAAGCAAAAAGTGTTCTGCTTATATACCGCCCCATACCACTACAAGTAGTCTCTGGGCGGTTTACAATTTTAATTACAGTGTGCAGGCTACACATTGCCATTCCACTGAAGTGGTGGGGACTGCAGGGCTCTGACAAGTGCACAAACATGTCATGTGGGGTGTTAACAGCCCCGTTCTACTTGTAGGTGTTATTTGTGTAAGACAAGCATGTCCAAACTTCAGCCCTCCAGGACTCCCACAGCCCTTTGCCATTGGCGATCTAAGCTTAGAATTCTGGGAGTTGTGGTCCAAAACAACAGTAGGGCCAAAGTTTGGACATGCCTGGCATAAGACAAAGGCATTCTTCTATCTACCTGAGCTTCAGGGATGGTATTTAAAATGCAGAAGCATTGTGTGTTCAAACTTGAAACCAGAAATGCTACCAGAGCTGCCAAACCTTATATATCTGGTTGTGCATGTCTGTCCTCATTGTCTTAATTTGAGGTGGTCAGGATTATAATCCAGGCACCTTATTGAAGGATGTACCATCAGACTTCAATGTTATTTCTCCTTCCCGCCCCAAAAAGTCAGCTTTTATTTCCAGGGAGTGATATTGCACAAAGACGATGCAGGCCTTGTTTTAGAAGACAACCAACACCATGTGGATGCAATTTTGAAGATGCTTCAATGTGTAGCCTGCATACTGTAATTAAAACTGTAAACTGCCCAGAGACTGCTTGAAGTGGTCTGGGGGTGGTATATAAGCAGAACACTTTGGCTACAAAAACAACTTTTGGAGGCCACATGCAACTGGTGTGCCATGTAATTCACACCTGTGTCCAAAATATATGTATTTCTGTAGATGAACAGTGGCCTGTATATTCCTTTATATTTGTGAATATTTAGTTTCTATCTAAAAAGTACCTTCACAGTTCTTAAACATGGTATTTCTGTGCAAATACGACATTTGTCCATTGCAACAAGTGAATGGATAAATTATATGGATACTCCTAAATAAAATCATGTTTTCAGTGCTCAGAGAAAAGGAGGTGGATTTAGGGAAGCTTTATCTTTTTTGTGCACAATACCGCTGAAATTTGCAAAAGATTGACAAAGAATTCTAGGATGTGGATTTGTTATTCATTTAAAATTTGTATATCATACTTTTCTTTTCAAGAGAACCTAAGGCAGCATACAGTGTTAAAACAAAGAATTTAATTTTTTTAAAAATACAAGGAACTGATGCAGTATTAAAATACAGTACAGTGGAGCCTTGACTTAGTCATTAATCCATTCCGGAAGTCTACACATAAGTCAAACATGCCTTAAGTCAAATGAACTTTTCCCATAGAAAGTAATGGGAAAGTGGATTAATCCATTCCAGAGGATGAAAAAGACCCCCAAAACAGCAATTTAAGACAAATTTGACTGGGATAGGAGATTCCTTCTGGGGATGTAAATGAAATGTCTCTTCAAAGAGAGGAGGAGGCAGTGGAATTATAGTCCACAAGTGATACATCTCCACTTTTTAATGTTCATAGCAACAGTGTCTGACATTTAAGTTTAACTGATTTTTAACCTGACGTTCCAAGTTCTGAATAACTCTATGCTTACCATTAGAGTCCCATAACTGTACAGCTCCCCAACTAAAATGCTTCCATTGTGGACCAGACTTCTGCAGCCAGATTTTTTACAAGACTGAGCCAACTGTCTAATCAGCGAGGCCAGCCCCGAGCTCTTGGCCCTCCTTCTCCTTCGGCGGCTTCGGTGAGGCCGAGGACCAGCTCCAGGTGCTCTGAGCTGGCCTCGCCAAAGCTGCCGCTGCCGGAGGAGAGGAAGAAGGCAGGAGCAGTTTGGAGGCGGCAGCCGCGATGCTGGGTCGTGGCTGCCGCCCGATTCCGGGGCCTCGCGCTGGGGCTCCGAGCTGTAAGTCAGAGCCTGCAGCGCATGTCAAGCAGCATGTAAGTCAGGGTTCCACTGTATTACATAAATATCAGATTCAAGACAAAATCAGTTTGAAGCCATTCTAAAGCCAACCTGATCTCCTGTGGGAGGGAGTTTCACAGCTTGAGAGCTATGACAGAGAAGACCATCTCTTGTGTCCTCACCAAATGTGCCTCTGATGGTGATAGGATCAAGAGAAGGGCCTCCCTTGATCATTTTAAAACCAGGGCAGGCTTATAAGGGGAGATGGAGATTTTTTGAGCACTTTAAATTTGGTGTTTCTGCCATCTAGTTTCAGTCTTTCTACACCCTTCCCAGTCTGTGCTGAAAAAGTTGAGTACTTTATGGAGGTATAGCATGTAATGCAAAGAGGCAACTATATCAAAGCTATATCAGTGCTAAAGGAAGATTGTGGTTGTGTGGTTTGTTTTGGCAGACATGCACTGGACTAATTAAGAAATGTATATAATACTTATTTCCCCAACATACAAAATGCAAAGTGTTATTGGTAGTTTACGTGCAGCATATGTAAGTGAAGTGGCACATATTGTTGCAATAAACTGCTGTTAATCAGTGAGGTGTCAGATACATTTCTGGTTGCACTCTGATCACAAATGGGTGTGTGATCAAGAAAACAACTGGCATTTTGCTAATAAGCAACAGTTTGCTGCTGGGATTTAAGCCTGCATAAATTGCTAATAAGATTCTGGTCAGAATGTGATGTGATTCCTGCCTGATATTTTAGGTGATGCATTCAGTTGTATCAGTAATCTAGGTACATTGCCACAGAAATTTTGGACAGTTACCTGTTTTTACTGGAAAACATGGGAAGAGAGGCTTTGATCAGAAATAGCTAAATATGATTTTAACATTTTGAATGAAGATTTGATGTGTGTTCAAGTTGTTTCAACCTTAAATCAATATATCCTTTCTCCACCCAGAATCCGTGCTGTGTCTCCCCACTTTGATGATATGCACAGTGGCACAGCTTCCACCATCAATTTTGTTATTTCCCAGGTAGCTAGTGGTGATATAAACACTAGCATCCAAGCTCTTGCACAGGTAAGCGAGCAGCCTTCTGGTTCATGACGGCATAATATGGATCACATATAAACTGCGAGGGTGATGAGTTGCACATTTGGTGGCACTTAGTGTCAGGTGATGCAGGTGCCATCCAGAACCTCCCTGATGACAAAGCCCAGGTGCACAGGGGCCATCTGACTCGCTGCAGTTCAGAACAGGGAAAGACAAGATGTTTGGTCCTGGTTCAAGCAGGCGGATTTCTGATCCTTTCTATTTCCTCTTCCCTTCAGAATAACCTCTGCCAGCTAAAAGTAATCAGTGTCTCTTTACCAGTTAGAGAGGATGGAGGCCCAACTACACAGGGATTTTTTATTTTTTTATTTTTGGCTAAAATGGTGTTTTCTTTCCCTTTGTGTTTTATTTCTCATTCTTATTATGTAATCATGGGGTTTGGATTAACCAGTTTAGATAATCAAATGCTTATCTCCTCATCGTACTCCTGGCATGGGGCAAAATAGCTGCCATTTCCTGACTTGCTGCCTCTCTAGGTAATAGCCCTCTGTCAACTATTCCAGGATTTTTAGGACAAAAGCCAAAAACGGAGACAGAAAACAAGAGGCAATATGTTGTGGCACTTTGTCTTTAAGATCCCACTGTGTTTTGTCTGGGGTTGTTTAAATCTAATATGCTTGCACAGACTAACACAGTTATTTTTTTAAAGGGCAACTTTAGGGCAAGACATCCATCTGAGAGAAGGATAGATAAGATGCTTTTTCCTTTTCCTGGCTTTCTCCTGATAATGAACCAAAGCACCAGGAGAAGAAGAAAATGAATCCCTTGTTCTTCAGACAGTCTGCGTCACTGGGGCTGCTTTGTCCAAAATGAATATGATAAGGTTCACTAAGAAGGGCTAAAAAGAAATGCAGAGCCATCCTTTTTGCAAGAAGTCTTAACTGAAAAAAGGAAGTGCTATTATGATGTGAATGCAGAGTTCACTGTGATGAGCTTTCAACCCATGAATATGACACCAAACCAATCAGATTGATTCTATTTTCCCCTGTGAGAAAAGGTTAAATCTAATAGTAATTGTTTATAGTAGGAGACTACATAAAACTCACCCACAAGATATTTTTCATCTTTGGAAAACAATTGTTTTCCTATGGAGGGAAGGACATTCTTACTAAGAGATTATTCCCACTGGAAGTTTTGTGTTACCCCATGTGATACTTTGTAATTTCAAGTGAGTTAAATTCAGTTGGATAGTTAAATGAATGTTGTGTGGTGGAATTACAGAACAATGCTCATGGATGAAGAATAGGAAATAGCATTGTAGAATTGCAAAATGGATTTCTAGTTAAAATCCTGTACCATTATTTCTGTCATTACTGAAAAGGTTGCATCTGATGTTTTTGATGTGCTCTAATATCCAAGGTTCCAGGTTCTGTCAAGAAGATGAAGGATAGTGCAGTTTGCAATAAGGGGGTGGGATAGAAATATAACTAAATAAATAAAATCTGATCAATAGAAGAACAAAAAACATTGTGATAGATAAGAAAAATAAGTTAGGGGTAATGATATAGATTCTAAACTAAATATTGGGTCTGCTTGCAGATTGATGAAGTTCTGAGACAAGAGGACAAAGCAGAAGCCATGTCTGGCCATATCGATCAGTTCTTGATAGCTACGTTCATGCAGCTTCGGCTCATTTACAATACTCACATGGCTGATGAGAAACTGGACAAGGATGAGATAGTCAAATTGTACAGCTGCATAATTGGAAACATGATTTCGGTAAGACTTCTGATGAAAGAGAAAGGAATCTTCAATTACTACATGTTGCCTGTAGATTCTTTCCACGTTGCCTGTTGATTCTTTCACTGAGTAGTTGTATGTGTTGACTTTTCAAGTAAGGGAAATTGTCTTTTTGAGAGTTGTGAGACCTGCAGTTAGAATATCAGGTGCAGGGTTGTATAATTACACTGACTATAAAGTGACTCTAAATTTGAACCTCATTTTTTAAAACAGAATTATTCAAATGAGACTCAAGTATTGGTGAAATGATGTGGATGGATTGACCAAAATCCCAGGTTCCAGTGAAACTGGTTCTTCTTCTTCTAGCCACCTGTGTATTTGCAAGCACTCTAGAAGGCTGGAAAATAATCTAGAGTTGTCATTCATACGTCCCAAGGAGCACAGAGAAGGGGGGAAAGAACATTCTACTGGTGGAATGTGGGATCTAGCCTATGCTCAAGTGTTTTGGAGGGAACGGGACCCTTGCTAAAATGACATGTAATACATTTTTGATAGCTTGTGAAACTGTCTGGTATTAAAATGACAGCTCTGCTTTTCTACAACTTGAAGAGTTGGCCAAATATGACTATGGTAACTAGATAGCAGAGGAACATGTGAAAGGGAGGCCAACTTTACACATGTACACTATAATGGAGTGAGATAGGATATTAGCTGGCCCTAGCAGATATGTTCTTTGGTGGGATGATATGGTTGCTTTGAATACAAGAATTAGTTGAATCCCCATTTGTTTCAAAAACAGAAGAAATCCCCTGCATTTTCTCCCCATCTCAGAGAGAAAGGCAGTTTATCTACACAGACACATGCAATGGTGTATAACTGGATCAACAAAGGAATAAAACTGCAGAAGGACCTCAGACCTTTTATAGCTTTATTTTTTGTTTCATAAAAAGCTGCAGTATATTTTTTTTGTTTGAAGCCTTGCTAGCAGCAGGGATTTTAGTTCTACAGAGGTGATCTAGATGACACTGTTTTATTCTGAAGATAGTGTTATAGTTAACTGTTTAATTCTATTGTCAGCTATTCCAAATTGAAAGCTTGGCCAGGGAGGCCTCTGCAGGTGTTCTGAAGGACTTGATGCATGGCCTCATTACTTTAATGCTGGATTCAAGAGTTGAAGACCTAGAGGAAGGCCAGCAAGTTATCAGATCTGTTAACCTCTTGGTGGTAAAGGTTCTGGAGAAATCTGACCAGACCAACATACTGAGGTAAGTAGAGCCATGCTGAGATCAAAGACCCAAGTCCTTTCTTCCCATCTTGAGAACCTTCTACCACAAGACTGATAATTATACAAGCTGAGCACATTATTATGATAGACTGTTGGCCTCCTGAATTTCACCAACAAGTCTTCCTGCAGGGCAGATGTTCTCTTGATCTCTGCAATATAAATAAACTAGATTGGGCAGTCTTCTCAGGTTTGGAGCTGCTGACTTAGTGTTGGTCCTACCGTGAGGCGAGATGAATCTGAAGATGAAGCACTTACAGTATATTACAGAAGTGATTACACTCCCTCACATTTCATAAATATTTTAGTATTTATGGTAACCTTCTGGCCCGGCTCGCTGAGGCGGGAATTGGTGGTCAGGCCTTGGCCTGGCTCCGTTCCTTCCTTGGCGGCCGGACCCAGAGGGTACAGCTGGGGGATGTCTTGTCGGCTCCTTGGGCTCTCCCTTGTGGGGTGCCCCAGGGTCGCAATCTCCCCGTGCTGTTCAATGTTTATATGAGGCCGCTGGGGAGGTCATCAGGAGATATGGAGTTCGCTGTCATCAGTACGCTGATGACACGCAGCTCTATATCTCCTTTTCTACGTCTGCAGAGGAGGCGGTTCGCTCCCTCAATCTGTGCCTGGAGGCCGTTCTGGAATGGACCAGAGATAACCGGCTTTAATCCGGAGAAGACAGGTTCTGTTCTTAGGGCGCCTTCGCCTCGGTACTATGGCCCCCTCCCTAGACTGGGGGTACTTCCCTCCAGCCTACAGACAGGGCCAGGAATCTGGGCGTGGTCCTGGATTCGGCCCTCCCCTGGAAGCCCAGGTGATGGCCGTCTCCAGGGCCGCTTTTTCCATCTCCGCAGGATCGCCCAGATCCGCCAGTACCTTGACGAGTCCTCCCTGAGGACAGTCGTG
This sequence comes from Phrynocephalus forsythii, assembly GCA_029282475.1. Lineage (NCBI taxonomy): Eukaryota > Metazoa > Chordata > Lepidosauria > Squamata > Agamidae > Phrynocephalus > Phrynocephalus forsythii. The sequence goes on along the minus strand of JAPFRF010000001.1, from coordinate 137,069,141 downwards.
CAGGCCCTGGTGATCTCGAGGATCGACTATTGCAATGCCCTCTACGTGGGGTTGCCCTTGACCCTGGTCCGGAGGTTACAGCGGGTGCAGAATGCGGCGGCCAGGCTGGTGGTGGGTGCTCGTAGATTCGAGCACATCACCCCAGTCCTGGTTCGCCTGCATTGGCTTCCCGTTGTCTTCCGGATCAGGTTCAAGGTTCTGGTCTTGGTTTTCAAGGCCCTCCACGGCTTGGGACCAGGATACCTGGCGGAGCGCATCTCCCTGAGGGCATCCGGATCCAGACCCACGAGATCATCGCAGGCGCGCTCCTTGAGAGTGGCCACACCCAGAGAGGCGCGGAAACGCGTAGACGCGGAACCGCGCCTTCTCTGTGGTGGGGCCCTCGCTCTGGAACCATCTCCCTCCTGAGCTGCGCCTGCTGCAGTCCCTGCCCGCCTTTAAGAGGGCTTTGAAGACCTTCCTCTTCAAGGAAGCATATGGTGACCTTATTAGTTAGTGTTTTTGTTTTGTTTTGTTTTTGCCTCATCGTTTGCCGCCATCTTGTCCTCCGCCGCCCTTGCTTGGTGGCCTGGTTATTTTCAGCTTTTTAGCCTTTTTAGCTTTTAGCTTTTTGTGTTGTTAGCCGCCCAGAGTTCCCGTTGGGAAGATGGAGCGGGATATAAGTATTTAAATAAATAAATAAATAAATATCTGTTCATGTGACAACACTGCAGCAATGACACTTGGGTATAATGTAAAGCAGTGAGCATTTACAGCTTATATAACAGTGTAAATGTGCTCTCCCCTCAAAAGAACACAGCACACAGCCATTAATGTCTAAACCTCAGGCAACAAAAGGGAGTACAGCTTGTAACAATGTCCAAATTGGGCCCAAGTAGCCATTTTCCCTCCCTGGTGTCATAAGATCTGTTAGTGTCACAAGGTCTCAGGTGTGAAAGGGAAGCAGGTGTTATCACTGTCACTCTCACATTTGGTGTTATTGCTCTCACTCTCAGGCTAGTCACTTGAAGTTCCACAGGCAACCTCATGGTAATGAACTATCTGAGGATCTGAAAAAAATGAATCGATGCTCTACATAAAGATGGCCTAGGCTATAAGCAGATTGCCAAGACCCTGAAACTGAGCTGCAGCATGGTGGCCAAGACCATACAGCTGTTTTAATAGGACCGGTTCCACTCAGAACTGGCCTCGCCATGGTCAACCAAGGAAGTTGAGTGCCCATGCTCAGCATCATATCCAGAGGTTGGCTTTAGAAAATAGATGTATGAGTGCTGCCAGTATTGCTGGAGAGGTTGAAGGGGGTAGGGGGTTAGCCTGTCAGTGCTCAGACCATATGCCACACACTGCATCAGATTGGTCTGCAGGGCTGTTGTTGCAGAAGGAAGCCTCTTCTAAAGATAATGCACAAGAAGGCCCGCATATGATTTGCTGCAGACAAGCAGACTAAGGACATGGATTTCTGGAATCCTGTTCTGTGGTCTGATGAGACCAAGATAAACTTATTTGATTCAGATGGTGTCAAGCATGTGTGGCAGCAACCAGGTGAGGACTACAAAGACAAGTGTGTTGTGCCTACAGTCAAGCATGGTGGTGGGATTATCACAGTCTAGGACTGGTTGAGTGCTGCCGGCACTGGGGAGCTGCAGTTCATTAAGGAAACAACGAATGGCAACATGTACTGTGACATACTGAAGCAGAGCATAATCCCCTCCTTGTATTCCAACATGACAACAACCCCAAACACACCTCCAAAATGACCACTGCCTTACTAAATAAGCTGAGGGTAAAGGTGATGGATGGGCCAAGCATGTCTCCAGACCTAAACCCTATTGAGCATATGTGGAAGGTAGAGGTGTGCAGGGTCTCTAACACCCACCAGCTCTGTGATGTCGTCATGGAGGAGTGGAAGAGGACTGCAGTGGCAAACTGTGAAGCTCTGGTGAACTCTATGCCCAAGACGGTTAAGGTAGTGCTGGAAAACAATGGCCACACAAAATATTCACACTTTTTGCCCAGTTTGGACATTGTCACTTAGGGGTGTACTCACTTTTTGTTGCCAGCGGTTTAGACAATAATGGCTGTGTGTTGTGTGATTTTGAGGGGACAACACATTTATACTGTTATACAAGCTGTATAGTCACTGCTTTACATTGTAGCCAAGTGTCATTTCTTTAGTGTTGTCTCATGAAGAGATATACTATGGGGTGGGGTACTCACTTCTGTGATATACTGTTAGGGGAAAGAAGCAATTTGTATTTGAAGAATCAGTTACATCAGTGGTGACCAAACTAATGAAAGGGAATTGCAGCACCTGGAAGCTTCGAGGCTGGGGCTCCGTGGCATAGTGGTTAGATGCCTGTACTGCAGGTAAAACTGTGCTCACGACCTGGGGTTCAGTCCCAGGTAGCTGGCTCATGGTGGACTCAGCCTTTCATCCTTCCGAGGTCGGTAGAGTAGGCAGCTTGATTGAGGGGCGGTATATAAGCAGAAAACTTTTTTTTCTTTCTTCAGGAGGCAGCTAACGTAAGAACAGATACACTTGTGCACATTGGCCCACATACATGGTTTGCTGGTGACAAATAAGTTTAAGTTGGTTATCGTTTGTATGTACTAATAAAACATTAGTTGTTAAAAATTTAGATTCCCCATCATGGGCTGTGATGCTGTAGCTCAGAAACAAATTAAACAGGCAGTCTCTCTTGAAAATGTGCAAATATTCATGAGACAGAAGTATTAACATGTGGGGTGTTGAATTGTCAGATGTTCTAATTGTCCAGAAAAAAAAAAACTGATGGCGTGACATTTTTGAAACTAGGGACAAAATGCTGAATTTTCCATTTGACAAAGCCTGTGCTCTTTTGGGATCAAATTTATTGATGTTATTCATAAGTGGCTGTTTAATTTTGTTCTATGCTTGTAACAGCAGCTCAAATGTCAGTAGTTTTAAGTGACACAGTCTATGGGAAAGCAAGGTTCGAAGAGCAGGCTTTTGAATTAAAAAAAATCAAAAGCCTATTCTTCGATCCTTGCTTTCCCGAAGGGTAGAACCGGAAGCATTTGTAACCTGGAGTACCACTGTATTCAGGTTAAATTGTCATATTGGCACTTTGCAAAAAAAAAAGTGAGTTCTTCTTCGAGACGTCTGTGTGTTCACACTGAGGGGTTTCTACTGCGCCTGCGCAGTGGTCACCGGCATGTATCAAGCTTGTGGCCGTTAGGACCTCCCCTTCTCTCTGCGCATGCTCCTCCTTTCCCGCGCTAGCGTGCTCAGTTCCATTTTTTCCGCCGCTGTGGTCGGTCACCGATTCTTCAGCTCCTGCGGAAAAGGGAAATATTCGACATCTTTATTGTTTTTTCTCTACCCGATTCCCTCGAGGAATGCCTCTCAACCCCTTTCGGGGTTTGTATTCTTCCCTTTTCGTTTCGGACCTCCTCTTCTACCTTGACGGTTGGTGAGTCCCCTCCCTCTCCCTCGACCCGGGCGCCATTTTATGGCCTCCGGGGCCCGTTTAAGAGGTGCTCCAACTGCACCAACAAGATCCCTCTCAAAGACGGACACAGTTTGTGCCTTTATTGTCTGGGCGAGGACACCAAACTAACCAGTGCGCCCACTGTAAAAACTAACTAGGGCAGCACTCAAGCACCGTCAGGGACGACTACGTGCTTTTCTTTGGGAACAGTCTCTTGCCCCCATGGAGTCCCACCCGGCGAACACCAACACTCCTAGCACGAGCCGCCCTCTGAAGACTAAGGCCTCTACAAAGGCCCCCCCTCTACCTCCCCAAACACCGGCTGCCCCAAAGGACAAAACAAGGCCCAAGAAGGCGATGGTCCCCCGTAAGGACCGCCGCGAGGACTCTAAATCGAAGGCTCCTTCCACCAGCCCAGTCCTTTCAACTTCTGCGGCAATTCCTGCCGCTTTGGGGCACCACGCAGAGGAAGATCTCCCCCTGCGCAAATGCCGGTTCTTTCCCTCGGTCTACCCATTCCTCCAACTGGGGAGGGACTCTCATGACCGGCCAGCAACAGCCGAGTCGTTGGATAGCTCTGGTCGCTCAAAACGCACCATAGCTGACGCCGAGGTAGACCGACAGACTCACCAACCTAAGTCTTCAAAATCCGCTTTCGGCGTCGGGGACCTCGGACGCCGGCAGTCTGTCGGCGCCCCGTTAAAATACTCAGCAAGGCCAAGAAAGTCCGCCTTCAACAAGTTGAATACCATAGGTCCCGACGCCGGAACTTCGTCGGCGTCGCGAAAAATCGGCGTCACCAACATCTCCACCGCGACGCCGACAGCGGACCGATGACGGAGGTCAGGATATCGCACGAGAACATCGCCGTGCCCCTGACCTCCCCAGACGTCAAACTCAGAGAGATGAACACTCCCCATCTCCTCGACGTCGAGACGCCAGATACACCACCAGGGCACGAGATGCCCAAGACGCCGATGGTCCCCCTCGGCGCCGGTGCTGCCACCATACAAGCCGCTCACCAACTCCCCGCGGCCACACTCGATCGACGTCCCCTCCTCCACGACGTCGAGACTCCCCACCCCGACGTCGAGACTCTCCACCTCCACGTCATGGCCATACTCCATCGCCGTCTCCTCCGCGACGCCGGGACTCTCCGCCCCGACGCCGACACTCTCCATCTCGCCGTCGTGATTCTCCAACTCGACGCCGAGACTCCCCGCAAGGGCAACGAGACTCGCCCCTTCGGCGTCGTGACTCCCCCCGGCGCCGAGAACCACCTCTCCCGAACCGTGACCCCTCAGCGTCTCGGCGTGATTACGTTCATTCTGAATTCCTCGACGTCGATACTCTGCCTCCGCCAAGGAAAGGATACAAATATATCCAGGTGCCTGCTTCTCCTACTAGAAACCAGGAAACATCCCAAACCTCTCGACGCCGCTCACCAGCGCCTCGCTCTCCACCTAAGCGACGACGCACTGAGCATGACGCCGAACAAGTCTCCACCATCGACCATAGGGGACGCCACTTTGACTCCCCCACCTCGATGGACGAAGCATTACCCGATCTTTCAGACTATGATGAGGAAGATTGCTCCTGTTACTCGGACACCTCCCATGCTGACATGCCTACTCCAAAGTCTGATGTGGCTGATACGCAACCACCTTCACCGGCGGAGGACATGAAACTTTACTCCCATACAATTCACAAAATTGCGAAGGTCATGGACCTTCAACTTCAACAGGATGAGGAAGCAGAGTCCTGCAGGTTCTTCGGACATCTGAACAGGAACCAGACGCCTCCCCTCCGACTAGCGTTTATACCCTCTCTCCTTAAACGCATCAAAGAACCTTGGGTGACACCGTCTTCCATACCTCTTATGTCACGAAGAGTTGACAACATGTATAGGACACACGGCGAGGGCACCGCATTCCTCGATAAACATCCTCTTCCCAACTCCGTAATTGTGGATGCGGTCCAAAACCGAGCTAAGGGGAAGTCTGCTGCTGCCCCCAGCAACAAGGAGGGGCGTAAACTCGACCTTATCGGACGGCGACACTACTCCCTTGCTTCTTTCTCCCTCCGTACCTCCAATTACCTTTGCGTAATGGAGGCCTACACTAGGCACCTTCTCACGGACATCCTACCCGTGATCAACTCTTTACCTGAAGACCAGAAGGCTAAACTGCTTTCAGAAATTATGTCCCTTGTGGACTATGAGACTATCGCGGCCAGAAACATTGCAGATGCGGCGTCCAAGCAGCTAGTTACCTCTATCCATCTTCGCAGACATGCTTGGCTCAGGACTACAAACATTACGGACGACGCCCGCAACAGAATAGAGGACTCCCCCTTCGATGGGGAAGGCCTATTTGCTTCTACCACTGATCAGGGGATAGATAACCTCATTAAAATGAGAAAAAATGCCAAATCCATCTCTAATCCTCAATACCAATCCCATCAGCCCTACCGGAGACAGCAGTCATCCTGGCAACGCGCCACCCAGGCCTCAGGACAGAGGTCGCACCCTAGACCTCGCCCTTCCTACACCTCATCATCTTACAAACCTCAACCTCAGAAACAACGCCCTCAGCAACCAAGTAGGCGTTTCGAACGCAAGGGCAAACAGAACCTTTGACAGCCCACTCCCGCCTTGCCCGCATCCTCCGGACGTCAGACTGCAACCCTTTCTTCACAGGTGGCGTCAGATCACATCGGATTCCTGGGTCCTTACCATCATCGGGTGGGGGTGCGCGATAGAGTTCCACTCCATCCCTCCTTTGGGACAAGTAATAACCACTGCACCAACTCCACCCCTACTGGAGGAAGTCAGCACTCTCCTCGACAAGCAAGCCATCGAACTTGTCGCCGTCACAGACACCTTCGGCTTCTATTCCAAATACTTTACTGTCCCAAAAAAGGACGGTGGATTGCGTCCCATTCTGGACCTAAGGGATCTCAACACATTCATCACGTACACCAAATTCAGGATGACCACCTTAGAAAATATTCTTCCGCTTCTTCACATCGGAGACTGGTTTGCAGTCGTCGACCTCCAGGACGCCTACTTCCATCTCACTATCCGCAAGGCGTACAGAAAGTACCTCAGATTCAAAATCGGACGTCACACCTATCAATTCAAGGCTCTACCATTCGGCCTTTCAACAGCCCCGAGAGTGTTCACGAAATGTCTAGCTCCAGTCGCCGCCTTCCTACGTCTACAAGGGGTGAAAGTATTCCCTTACCTAGACGACTGGCTGGTGGTCTCACCCTCCAGGGAACAAGCCACTCAGGACGTTGCATTCACCGTACACACTCTCACTTCGTTGGGCTTCAACATCAACGACAGCAAATCCTTGCTCCGCCCCCAACAAATAGTCAGTTACATCGGAGCAGTGCTGGACTCCACCCAAGGGAAAGCTTTCCTCCCAGAGGAACGCAAACTCAAGATCCGACAGGCAGTGCAGGCCCTTCAATCCAAACCTGCAACCCCGACCAAACGGATCCAACATCTCCTCGGCCTAATGGCCTCCACGACGTCCATACTCACCCATGCCCGTCTCCGACTCCGTCCACTTCAGGAGTGCTTTCTCAGGCAATTCGACCCCTCGCACGACCCACCCACCAAAAACATCACTATTCCGCCCGATGTTCACCGCAGCCTTCGCTGGTGGCAAACACCAACTCACCTGAACGAGGGACGGCGCTTCACGCCACCTCCAATCTCCAAGGCGATTACTGACGGATGCAAGCCTGACGGGCTGGGGAGCCCACTGCAACCATCTCCACACTCACGGCACCTGGAACAGCAAAGAAAGAACAATGCACATAAACTTCCTAGAACTCCTGGGAATCTTCAAAGCACTGCGGTCCTTGAACCCCTGCTGCTTCACCAGACTGTCCAAATAACAACGGACAACACCACAGCGCTTTGGTACATAAACAAACAAGGCGGGACTCATTCCAGAAGCCTCCTTCGCCTGACCATTCGCCTGTGGAACTGGTGTGCCAAGAGGAGTATCTTCCCGGTGGCAATCCACATATCGTCGGAGAACAATCAACAGGCAGATCGGCTCAGCCGACTCTCCACAAACACCCACGAATGGAATCTCCTCGACGAAGTCTACGAGAGACTCTGCAGCCTATGGAACAGACCCTGCATCGACCTGTTCGCCACACCAGACAACGCCAAATGCCCTCTTTATTGCACCAGGGCCGGACAGGGTCAGAACTCCCTGGGGGACGCCTTTGCCATCAAATGGCACCCATATCCCCTCTACGCATACCCGCCAATCCCACTAATTCAGAAGACCGTGGTCAAAGCTCACATGGACTCGGCCGACATGATTCTCATAACACCCTTTTGGCCCCGGCAACCTTGGTTTGCCACACTCTCAGCGATGGCGATCGACTTCCGCCACCTACCGGGCAGCCCAGACCTCATCTCGCAGAGCAACGGGTCTATTCTCCATCCAGACCTCCACTCTCTCCACCTCACGGCCTGGAGAATCCTCTTACGCTAGAACACATCATGACCAATATTCGGAGACCATCTACAACGGCTCTCTATTCCTATAAGTGGAAAGCCTTCCTCCACTTCTCAAGAGGCAACAACTTACCCTCCTCGCCTACCGACATTGACACCGTACTCCAATTCCTACTCCACCTCTCCAATAGAGGACTCTCTATTTCCACTCTGAGAGTTTACGTTGCTGCCATCGTCGCACATCAGCCGCCACATTCTAATGCGGCCAAGTTATTCCAGCATCAAGACCTTAAACGCTTCCTCAGAGGCCTACGGAATGTCCGCCCCTCTCTCAGGCCTCTTGTTCCTCAGTGGTCCCTCACGCTTGTTCTACAGTCCCTCACTAAGCCACCCTTGAGCCTCTAGCTTCGGTGCCTTTATATACCCTTTCACTGAAGACATCCTTCCTGGTGGCTATCACTTCTGCGGGCGTGCATCAGAACTTGCCGCCCTCCGGATTGACCCACCATTCCTTCAATTCCACCCCATGAAGGTTACCCTCTTTCCGGACATTTCCTTCCTTCCGAAGGTTGCTTCAGAGTTTCACCTCAGCCAACCTCTGGTCCTACCCACCTTTTTCCCGGTGCCATCCTCCGACATAGAGAAATCTCTCCACACCTTGGATGTTAGGAGAGCCCTTCTGTACTACCTGTCCAGAACTAAAGACGTCAGGAAGTCTAAAAGACTTTTCATCCGCCCATCTAATCCTCGTGCGGGTGTCCCGTTTGCTCCCAAACCATCTCCAGATGGATCTCCTCCACCATTCGACTGGCATATGAATCGGCCTCGACGCCTTGCCGGCTGTGCCGAAAGGACACTCTACCAGGGCCGTCGCATCCTCAACGGCCTTTCTGAGGGGAGTAGCCATAGGCGACATATGTAAGGCGGCTACCTGGTCCAATCCGTCCACATTTATCTCCCACTATCGTCTGGACACTAGGGCCAGGTCTGATGCCGTCTTTGGACGGGCCATTCTCTCTGCTTCCTTATAGTGACGGCCCTCCACCGGTAAGTGAGCTGGCTACTCACCCTCAGTGTGAACACACAGACGTCTCGAAGAAGAAATGGAAGTTACCTACCTGTAACTGTAGTTCTTCGAGATCACGTCTGTGTATTCACACATCCCACCCTCCTCCCCTCTATCCGTCACCTTTTCTTTTTGTCTTTCAGCGGCGGATAGCTGGGGAACTGAGCACGCTAGCGCGGGAAAGGAGGAGCATGCGCAGAGAGAAGGGGAGGTCCTAACGGCCACAAGCTTGATACATGCCGGTGACCACTGCGCAGGCGCAGTAGAAACCCCTCAGTGTGAATACACAGACGTGATCTCGAAGAACTACAGTTACAGGTAGGTAACTTCCATTTTTGAATCACAGTTTGGGCACTTGATCTTCAAAGGGTTTGCCATGACTGGTCTAAAGGTTTCTTGGAGATAGTTGTTGTGAGTTTTTCGGACTGCTTGGCTGTGTTCTGGAAGTTTTTCTTCCTGACGTTTTGCCAGACTCTGTGGCTGGCATCTTCAGAGAGCAAGGAGCCCAGGGAACTAGGACTCTGTGCTCTGGGTTATAAAGTGAGTGAGACTGTGTGGTTTTAAAGTGGAGGAAACTTGTCCTATGCAGGAAAATAGGTGTTAGTCGTATTGTGATGAAGGGATTAAGAAGTTTCAATGCAATCAGGAATAGCAAATACTAGATGGGTATCATTAGCTGTTCTATTGTGTGAACTGATCACTTTTGTGGCTGTGTGGGGAATCATTGAGCTTTGACCTTTTGAACTCTACACCTTTTAGTACTGGAAGCCAGGCTTTGTTCTTGGAGACTTTTAAGAATTGACAATGAGTGCAACAAAAACATTGTGTTGAAGCATTATTTCATGTCATAGCTTGGAACTTCTTTTCTGAATATTTAAGGTTCAGATTGTTAATCAATTTTCAAGTCAAACATCCTTTAAAATACTGTTGCTGTTTGTGGAGTTGAAGTGACATTTATGTTTTGAATAGGACTGAAACATTATGCAATATATCCTTTCCAGTATGTGTTTTAATGTATGTATGATGTGAAATAAATAATAACATGTGGCTGTAGAATGCATGAGAGAGGACATTTGGGGTTGTCATCAGGCAGCATAAAATCTTGGCTGGCCCTGACAAGAGAAGCTTGTTCTGCATCACACTGGTCCACTGTAAAGTATAAATCTGTAAGCCTGTCACATCATCTGTGTGAAATGACCCAGCAGATGTGCTCATTTTACTTTTGCATCCTAACTGTAGTGTGCAAGACGTACATAATAGTACAAGACAAGTTGAATCAGCATTTACAGAGCAATTCTGTGCAGTTCTGTGCGATATAATACAGTAATACCAACTTATTCTACTTTCTCTAGTGCCCTGCTAGTTCTGCTCCAAGACAGTCTGCTAGCAACTGCAAGCTCCCCCAAGTTCTCAGAACTTGTAATGAAGGTGAGTGTGTTTAATAGGGTCTTGTTTAAAAAATGTCTTATTCCATCATGCATTACCAGGAAAAATGGCTGTATCTCATATACAGTAAGGTGTATACTTACTGCATAGTTTATCTTATAGTGGAAGTACTTTTCTTTTTTCTTTCTTTTCAAAAATGTGCCTGTTTGTTTTAGAAAAGAGTTTGACATATAGTAGGGCCCCAGTATCCGCTGGGGATTGGTTCCAGGCCTTCCCATGGATAATGAAAACCATGGATAAGAGAGAACGGCTGCCCACCCATCTCCAAACTGCTTTATGACTGCTGTTTTGAGACAGTAGCTTGCTTTATGGCTGCTGTTTGTGACAGTAGCTTGCTTTACAGATGGTTACAGCTGCTGTTTGTGACAATAGCTTGCTTTGTGGCTGCTGAATTATTTATTTATTTTCCTCTGCCAACCGTGGATAACTGAATCAGTGGATAATGAATCAGTGGATACGGGAGTCCTACTGTACTGAATTTGGACTGATGTATTTTTCTAAAAAGACAGCAAACACTTCTTAGATACTGTGTTTTTTATTAATACCCAACCAAAGCTGTCCATAGTGAAGGGATAATTATTATCTATCACTTGGCTCTTCAGGAAGCATTGTCATGTGCAGCGCTGATAATCTTTGCTTTGTTGGCAGAATTGCTGTGTCCTGGGTGGCTGATTTATTTTGTAAATGCTTTTCATTCTCCCAGTGCTTATGGAGAATGGTACGACAACTTCCAGAAACGATCAATACCATCAACCTGGATCGAATCATGTTGGACATCCACATCTTTATGAAAGTGTTTCCCAAGGAAAAATTAAAGCAGTGCAAGAGTGAATTCCCAATACGAACGCTGAAGACTTTGATTCACACCTTGTGTAAGCTCAAGGGACCCAAGGTGAGGGAAGACGGCTTCTCTCCAGCCTCTCTATTGCCCCGCAGAATATTGTAGGGTTTCTTTCTTAAAACTGTCAATCTTTTTCTTAGCTCCTAGATCATCTAACAATGATAGATAATAAGAACGAGTCAGAGTTGGAAGCTCACCTGTGCAGAGTGATGAAACACTCTTTGGACCAAACTGGAAGTAAATCCGATAAAGGCACAGAAAAAGGAGCTTCTCGCATAGTAAGTATTCGATAGTTCAGTATTGACAGAAAGTGGCCCTCAGCTGTGAATCTGGTAAGCTTGCGGAGTACCATAGAAATCCATCTGAATCGTAATTGCTGTGTATCTTGTCTTATTATGGACCTTGGCAGAGGCTGAATAAAGCTTTCTCGTTCGTGGAGATGGAAAAATAGCACAGAGCCAAGCACATAAAGGAGCCCATGTTTGCAAAATGCTGTTGTCTTTCTTGATCTGATACTAAACCTGATCGCTTTTAACAACATCAAACAAAATATTTTGCCTTATCATGCATAGGGCCTCATCCAGTATCTGCTGCCTCTTTTAGCTATACCCTGCCAGTGCATAGGGTGTTGCCAGCTATTCCTGTCTGTAGCGATGTACAACAGCTCCTGACAAGACATGCAGTGCACGGCAATTGTTACCATACTTAGCAGATGAGAATGGCTTCTGTCTGATTTCATTTCCAGTGCGAGACTCCTCCCGCCACTATTTTTCTTAAATCAGCAGTTGTTGCCATGGCGGCCTTGCTCATGCACATGTTGTTAACTAAATGTTCTTTTTGTGTGTGTGTTTATTGTCTTGCTGTGTCTTCTTCCATTTCCAGATCTTTCCAGGGGGTTTACTATGCCTCTGTCTCTTTTTATAGGATGAAAAGTCACCCAAGGCCAAAGTGAATGATATTTTAGCAGAGATATTTAAGAAAATTGGCTCTAAAGAAAACACTAAAGAGGTAAGGGCTTTGCCACCATGGGGGATGGGGGAGGAAAAAAATAGTGCCACGTTTTTGTGCATGCCGTCTCTTGGCATGTACTTCAGAAAGAATGAAGGCATTGCCAGGCGAGTCCCACATTGCCAGTTCAGTTCCTGGCATCTCTAAGTACAGCTGAGTAAGAGCCATGTCTGAAATCCAGGAGAGCCACTGCCATTCAGGGTACAGTACTGAACTAGGCAGACCAATGAAGGGATTTTGCATGACACAGCTTCCTGTGCTGTGAGTCTGCACCTTGGCAGAATCAGTTTATCCATATTCTGGAGCTTAAAGGCCCAAATGTCAGCCTTTTGTGGCATTGGAATGACTGGAGTTTTTCTTTCTGCAGGGGCTAGCAGAGCTGTATGAGTATAAAAAGAAGTATTCTGATGCAGACATTGAGCCGTTTCTTAAAAACTCATCACAGTTCTTTCAGAGTTATGTGGAACGAGGTCTCCGGCTGATTGAAATGGAGAGAGAAGGCAAAGGGCGTATTCCTTCTTCTACAGGTAACTTTCTCGCAGTGACTGTGTGAATTGGAAAAAGCCAATTCTTACCATTCTGATAGAGCTATTGGGTGCTTTAAACCTTAGTATTGTCTGTAGGTGGCTTCAGAAGCATTACATCAGTTCTCCATAAAAGTGACCAGAATGGTGATATGATTTATATCTACTGCAAATTAGAATATTAAAGTCAGCTGCATAATCTAATGACTTTCTGGGAAAGTCACATAAAAGCTAGTGAATCAAGTGTCATTTCTGGTTCGTGTTTCAGACCAGTAAAATCTACCTTCCTACATTAACATTGCCTAATAAGCAACAATGTTAATCCCATCATATTGGCAAAATTAAAGTTTGATGGGGTGGCAAAAGGCAAAATGGGACACTTTAAAGACTCACCAATTTATTTTAGTTTGAACATCCATGCATCAAAAGAAGTGAATTTTCACCTGTGAAAACTCATATTGAAGGGTGTTGGTCTTTAAAGCCCCACAGTACTTCACCTTCACACATTACAGTGCAGTTAGAGAAACTAGCAGCAGCCTGAGTCATGGGCCACTTTGCAGATTGCCTTTCTTCATTTCACATCCATTTGTCACACAAAGAGGGTTTCTCTGGGTGTCTGAATTTTGTTGTATGTGTATAATGTATATATACACACAATGACAATAAATTATTATTATTATTATTATTATTAGTAGTAGTAGTAGTAGTAGTAGTAGTAGTAGTAGTAGTAGTCCACACACCTGTGCCTGTTGAAAAGAATCTAATGCGCTACACATGATATAGCATTAGACGTGTTAACTCATTCAAAATGTAAACATGAGTCTAGACCTCTGAATTAAGACACTTGGACATCTCAATGCCACAGATCTGTCAGAACAGGGCATTGTTTTGTAAATGGCTGAAAGGAGATCTCATGGAACTAATCCATGCTATGGCTCTTTCCCATGCCAGCGCTGCTCCAGCTGTAAGAAGGGAAACACTCGTAATTGGAAGGAACAACATAGGACACTCATCCTACATTGCACAGGATTTTTGAGCTTACCTTAGGAGTGTTGGGAAGAGGGACATCTCAGCAACTCTTAAACCAGACAGATCCTGAGAAACATCACAGCCTTGGGTTGCTGTTTGTTTGGACTCACTTTGTATGCTGTACTTTTGTGTTTTCTGCTTTTTAGGGGTTTCTCCACAGACGGAGGTATCTTGTATTCCTACTCCCACCAATACAGTCTCCTCATCTATAGGAAATTCAAATGGGGAAGAGGTGGGACCGTCTGTCTACTTGGAAAGGCTAAAAATCCTCCGGCAGCGATGTGGTCTTGACAATGCAAAGGTATTAAATAGATTTATGTATAGAATGAGGTCTGCGGTTTTGGTGTTTTGAATTCTCTCTAGTACTTTATGCTCATGACATGTTTGCTTTTGAAATTGATGGTTCTGTGTATCTTTGCTACCAACCAAAATACTTGGCTTTTGCTTTAAACTGTATTTGGACGGGCACTTCAGAACTTGAATTGTCCACTTCAGAAGTTACATAGAAATTAGGAAAGACAAGGCACAAGTGACATGACTTTTGGGCTACTCTTTCACTCCTTCCATGGTAGCACACAAGTGGAAGGGTGCTGCTGATTTAACTTGCCACGAAATCCATAAGTCCACCTCTCCAGTTCCCTGGACATGGGTAGGCAATTTCTGAACTGAAAGCTAATTCAACAGTTAATACCACAGTACGTTTCTTGTTTTTGGCTGTGGACTAGTTCTTGAGGAAGAGGTGAGGCCTGGGTTTGCTTGGGAATCACAACAACCAAATGAAAGCAAAGCTCTAGCACAAGGATGGGGAATCTGTGGCCCTCAAATTTCATTGGACCACAACACTTCTCAGCCTGCGCCCACAAGCCACCGGTGAGGGCATACTGGGAACTGCACTCCAACCACATCAGGATGGCAACACGTTTCCCCAACATTGCTGAAATAGCCTATTGCTGCCTAACTGCTAGTTTTGCCATGGATTTGGAGGAGAGGATGAGAGGAGGTGGAAATGAGCTACATTGTGTAGAGTTTGTGTTTTGAAAAATTCAGAGAGCCAAGCTGTTCCAGTTTTTAATGCCAGATTTGAAAAAGTTGTAGAAGTATGTATTGCTTGTGTGTTGCTGAGCTGATGCAGAGTGAATTGCTGGAGACCGAGGGGTAATGTGGCAAGAGGAATGAATGTTTTTTCATGCAACCTCAAGTTTCACGCCTAACATGGACACAGTCTGTTAGTGAATTATTGTATCATAGGATAAGGTCATATGAGCAGACATCTATTTCTAGGTGGTATATACTGTACATGACTCAAGTATTTAGTTGGCAAGCCGGATCATGTAGGAATATCACTCTTATAATCTGAAATTGCACTACAAATACACGATTGTGGGTTCATATGCTATTTCCAAAGACAATAGGTATTGTCTTTGGAAATAGACAATGTGCCAGTGCATCTTTTCTTTTTAAAGACTTCCCATATAGTAATGCCCTGGCTTGCTTTTGAGATAGTGTTCGCTTCTGCTTTGGAGGTAGTGTTGAGTTAGTTAGCCCCTGTTTCTGCGTCATTGTGTCTCAACACTGTCTTCCGTTTCAGCAGGAAGACAGAGCCCCGCTGACCTCCCAGTTGTCCAAACCATCACTCCCAACAGTTGCATCTTCCACAGATATGCTCCACAGCAAGCTTTCACAGCTCCGCGAGTCACGGGAGCAATACCAGCCGATCGATCTGGACTCCAATCAGACCCACTCCTCCGGCATTGGAACTACCACTTCCTCCTCCGCAACCTCCAATATTGATGACTTGAAAAAAAGACTGGAGAGAATAAAAAGCAGTCGCAAGTGAAATTGCGTGAGACAGTGTGGCTGTTGCGAAGCTGTCTATCTTTAGTTTACTAAACTAGAAGTCTTCATAGTTAAGTGGCCTCATGTAGGCCTTATGTATACAAACTGGTTTCTGTGTATAATACAGCAGATCTTGGAGGAGGATCCCAAGTCATTGTGGCACAAATCTTTGTACATACTTTGCTTCTCTGTGAGCATTTCCTGACTGTAGAAGACTGTCCGTGTATTAGTTTTAGTGTACAGAGCTGTAAACAACCATTCTCCTGCCCAGTCCTGTTTCTCCTAACTTGTTTTTATTTGTTAACTTGTCTTATCTTTCTTAGCTCTCCTAACTCTTAGAAGCTTTTCGGTGGATTCATTTTTAATTTTGTGAATTTCTTTATATAATCTTTGAACTGTTTCTGGACAGACGCATGGCATGAAGTAACTAATTTAAGTGTCTTTTTGTAAATAAAGTTTGCATTAACTCTCTGTGGGAGCAACAGTGACTGTTGGTGGGGAGTGGCTACCCGTGTTGCTAGTAGTGGCTCAGGAGATCTAGATGAACTGCTGAGCTGCCGTCTTAAGTTCAAGCAGCAGGTTGATTTTCATTGGGACAGGATGGAGGAGCTTAAGAAGCTAAAAGTTCAGACATGGCTCCAGGAAAGAAGCCTTTTGATATTTTTTGTCAGTAATATTGTTGCTCTTACCATGGCTTTCAGATTAGTTTGGGTAGAGGCAGAACAGCTTAATGCCCCAGAAAAAAGTCCTTCTCCTTAATAACTTAATATAGTTAGGCGGCAAGTGCTATATAACACTCTTGGGGTCATTAAATTACTTTTTGAGAACTGGAACTTCAACAAGTACCCTGCAATCCAGTATCTGACATTCAAGACAGGTTGGGCTGGATTGTTCTAAAAAACACATAAAGTGCGGTAATTTGGTTTCTGCATATGGTTGGGTCTGTTGTCAACTAAGAGCTGCTAGAAAGTAGGGAGTAAATATATGACCACTGGTTGCAGCTGATAGTTAAGGACACTGCTATCAACATACTTGTGCACTGAACTGAATTGGGTGTTGTGACAGTGGAAAGACACCAGGTTCAGGTGATGGCAGGGAGTTTTCTGGCTGATGGGCCCTTCCTGTTTTGTATGGGCTTTATGCATTTGTGTGTGCCTCTTAGGATGTAAATTCTAAAGCTGCCTCAGCACCCAGTTTCCATAGCATCTTCCAGCTTATTTTAATTCCCGTTTCTCCCTCTTTAGAGGTTTTGAGCTAAATCCTTTTGCAGCAGCTGCATGGTCACTACAAGGGTATAGTAATTGCACTGAATTGTAAAGTGTGGGCAGGCAGAATACAGTTTGCAGGTCTGTGTCTTGAATGGAATTTGAAAATTACATGAAGCTGCTGGGCAATCTGATGCTTGCTTTGTCGTTAACAAAAATTCCTTTCACCCGCCTCCCCCATCACCACTCGCGTGTGTGGCTTTAGTTTTGATACTGTTTGCCATTTCAGTATTGGTTTCAGAAACGCCCCATTGAAGCCACTTTTAGCGTAACCTAGAGCCAATGGAAATGTTTCTACCATTCATTTGAATAAATGTTACATTTTACTATTACATTTCTCTGCAGTTCCTGAATTCGCATTGATACTCCTGTGAAAAGTACACTTGGAGAAGTAGGCCTTCCTTTGCCAGTGGCTGAGAGGGCAGTGATTTGTCAGCATACGTATGGAGAGCATGTTTAATTAGTGTGAATGATGTAACTTAGTCAATAACCATGGAACATGACCCCCCCCCCCAAAAAAAAATGTCTTATGCAGCTTCACTCTCTCAGTGGAGAACTAGAGGCTCAAATAACAACGGTAGAAAGTTGTGGGATATTGATTTACTTGCAGGGATGCTACTGTGACTTTTCAAGTGTGCAATGAATAAAATTACAACCCACTAAATGCTGTTACAAGCTTCTGTTGCACAATTGCCCCTCATAGATCTGCTCGTCGTTGCTAATGCACTCTGTTCAGTGAAATCAGCAACACTGTCTGGCTTCTTTCCGCCCCCCCCCCTTTCCTGAGTTCAGTAAAGATCAGAAGCAGTTGTCTATCCAAGGGGCAAAAAGCACTGGTCTTTACAGTTTGAGCCATTTTAACATACCTAGAGGCTACCAAACAGGTGTTGCTTGAAAACACCTCATACGCTTGCCCCACTGATGGTGGCCAACAAAACGATGCATGCAGTTTCTTATCTCAGTATCTCACTCCTGCCCCCAAGCACAACCTGGGAAGTGCCAGGCATTTCTAAAATTCACTATTATAAATGGTGAACAAGAATGCCAACTAAAATGCAAGACCATAACTTTTTAATACCAGTCTCCAGATCCCACGTGGGGAAGTATATAGGCTGCAGGACCGGAGGAGCCCCCCCCCTTGCCTGCCGATTCCCCTGCCCCAGCTCATTTTTGTAACATCTTGCTTGATAAAGACATAGTGATCTAAGAAATTTGCACCTTTTTAGGTGGCCCAGTTAAAATATTGCCCCAGTGTGGATTTGGGGATTTGTTTTGTGCCAAACATGACTATCTCTACTACTGCTTTAAACCATGTTAAAGTGACTCTTGCAGCAGTGCTCACCTCACATTGAGAATGCTAGCTTGCCCTTTGTTACTGTTAACACACACCAAAAAAATCATGATTTTAGTTACACTGGAAATTTAAGCAAAAATTTTATATCAAAATTTTGCATGTTCTTAATCTACAGAAGAAAACAGATGCTTTATATTTAATTTTAAATCAAAAACAGCTGTTCTCTGTTTAGAGTCTTTAAACAGGTCACTCGCAGGTATCTTTCACATGCACTTTTCAAGTGAAAAGATCTTTCTTCTGATGCTACCAAACTAGGAGCTGAGGAGTTGCCTTCTGCATTATGCTAAGACAAAGTTGCAGATTTTGCAGCTTCCTAAACTGAAGCGCTAATCCCTTGCGAATGTTTTACAGGACTTGGCTGTTTTCCTCGGAATAATATGTACACGATTGAGCTATGTCTCCATTAACATGCTTACTCCATCAACTGCATTTATTTTGGCAACAGTACTCCTATGACGCTTACCGATCCTGTGTTTGCTTCGTCAAACAAAGTTTATTTGTTTCAACTGATTCCAGAAAAAAAAAACCCTGGATAGTGGTCCAGAACATTTATTGGCATTTGTACCCAGATACCATTTTCTTCCTTTAGCGTTTAGTCAATACATAGGTTCCACAAACCAAGCTGTTTGGGGCTGGGGCTGATTCCTTCTAAAGCCCATGCTTCTCAATAATCTTTTGCATCCATTTCCTCAGACGGAACACATGCGTGTAGAATCCGTACTTGCCGTCACGATCACAGCCTTCTCCCCAAGAGACGATGCCCACCTGAAACCACCGCTCAAGTGTTGGGTGCTGAAAGGGGACAAGTAGAAGAGGATCAAGGGGAAGGAAGGGGAGTAACTCCAAAAGGCATAGAGCTCATACACATATTGATAAGAAGAGCAGAGAAAATCGGAGGGATTCTATAGATAAGGAGACCATCTATAGACTAGAAGTCTTCCCAGTTTCAGAAACAGGTTCCTTCAAGGTTTTCAACAGTTTCGGAATGGGGGAGTTGTCTCTAGACATTTAAAGAGTCTTGTGGTGGGAGCAGTTCCTTCTGCTCCCACCCACCCCCCTCTTCTCTCAAGGAATAATGAGACAAATGCAGAAACAGCTTTGGATGGGTATGTGTGTCCCCAAAGGGCCAAGTCCCCACCTAGCCCACTTCTGCTGTAAAAGATTCTTCACTGTTCTATTGCCGTGAGGATTACGCATACCTTCATGACAAAAGGGCCTCCGCTGTCACCTTCACATGCATCTCCCCTCAAGGTATCTTCAGGTCTGTACCCTAGAAAAAGCCAAGGAAGGTTTATCAGCCGTGACCAATTTGGAGGGCACCCATTCTCTTTTCCTTGAACTGTATGTGAACTTGAAAAGCTCTGTGCTTGTCCTTCTCCATCAAGCAACCACCCATGTGAATTTGCTTTGTTTGCACACTTCCACTTGCACCCTTCACACATCTCTTATTTATTTATTATTTAAATTATTTTTATCTTGCCTCTCGCCTTAGAAAGGACTCAAGGCAGTATTTAAGTAAGCACACATACTTTGTGCAATACATGATATGTAGGCATATCAGGCTAACTTTTTTGTTGAGTCAATGTAGCTTTACAAATTCTGCCAGTTCAGGAAATGCAATGCATTGTTGCTGTTGTATGTTTTAGAATATTTGCTCTCACAAGCTTTTTGTTTCAGAAATGAGAGGCCTATAGGACAGGTTTACTTGACATGTGGCAGGACTCCGTATCTGTGTAAAATTAACAAAAACAAATTGTAAATGTAATTTTATTTTAGGAGCAGATCCTATATTGTTGTCTTTCAGTAAAATCCAGGCAAAAAATCCCAGTACTGTATAGTGTTTGGACAATACAGTAGAAACTCCCCGTTTCAGTCCATTAATTAATCATTCAGATTATCAGAGACTGCAGAAGCTGACAAATTAACAAGAAATTGTCTGCTAAATAATACTAGAGCTGATACACAGGACTACTATATTATGCATTGGAATCTAATTCGTAATAATAAGGAATTAAACTAGTTAATGATTGAAATATATTGATGATTGTATTTTGATATAGCAGTACTGTATATAATTATTTTCTGTTTAAACAAATACAAGTAATACAGTTACCATATATTATCTGAGGTAACAGCTGTTGATCTGAGGATCTATACCAGTGTTGGCGAACCTATGGCACGGGTGCCAAAGGTGGCTCTCAGAGCCCTTTCTGTGGGCACCTGACATCGCCCTTTCACAGCCACCTATATTCAGGTTAAATTACTGCATTGGCACTTTGCGAAAAAATTAGTGGGTTTTGAATCGCAGTTTGGGCACTGGGTCTCTAAAAGGTTTGCCACCACCGATCTATACAGTATTAAAACAGAAATATCACTGCTAAGACTGTAGGAGTGTTTAGAATCAGATCTGCCAGAGATTAATTTGCTGCTACCTTTCCAAACCAAATCCTAATTTACCATATGCCTGAACATATGGATAACTCTCATCTGTCTCAATGGGCTTCCCCTAGCTGGTATTAGAAATCCCCAGCTGCTACAAGTCCTTTCCATGGTGGGTTCCATCTGTCCACTAAAGGCTGAGGTTAACTGAGGTACTGTAACCAGTTCTCCTTTCTTCCTTGATAGCAGTGACCTGACTAAGTTCCTGAAATAATCCACTCAAGGCTTTCCATGTGCCCAATGCATGGGCGTACCCCTCCTCCCTCTGTGTCAGTTTCCTCTCCCCTGGAAGAAAGCTTCAAAACCTGTTTAAAAAAAACTTACCAGCACAGAACATATTGTCTGTGACTTTGATGTTGGTGGATGCCTTACAAGTTTCCCTGTCCACGATAGGCAGGTTCACCTGTTGCAGGACACTGGGCAAAGCTGAGCTTCTAGAACCCCACGTCTCAAATAGGTTCCCCCACCCAGTCACACGCCCTTTGTATCCAGATAGCAAAAGGCTGCAGGAGAAAAAAAGAGATCAAAACCAACTGTGGAGCAGGCTCTTAAATTGGCAGACAGAACATCTCAGCTCTGCCTAGGATGGATTTTTCAAAAGGATCCTTATTCCCCATTCATTCCATCTGCACCCAAGATTGTGTGCCCTCCCGCTGCCCCAATGGTGTCTTCTGTACAGTCTGTTTGGCAGAGAATAAAGTAGAACCTGTTTGGCATTGGATTGATTATCCTGCACAGAGCGGGGGGGGGGAGCCTGGTGCCAGATGTTTTGCTCCAGAATTCTTTATTACTGGCAATATAGTTTCATAATTCTGGGAGTTGTGGTCCAAAACATCTGGAGGGTCAAAGGTTTCCCACCTCTGATTTAGATGTACTAGTACGTTTCCAGAACTAGTTCTGTTGTTATTTTGATTTCTATTTTCTATTTAGGAACTGACAGGATTCTTTTAGGAGAGCTTCAATTTTATGCAGTTCTAAATCTGCTGTGATGATCAGGGGAAGGCAAATGAGGATTCATTAATAGCTATCTAAGCTTTCTTAAAATTGCTCCCATTCAAGATTTCATGAGTAATAACTCCAGGACGATGGTGGTCTGTCCTTAGTATCACCTATGCTTGTAGCCATCTCCAGATGGTCCCCTCCCTTATGTTTACAGGCCACTTGACTGACCAACTGTTTTGAACTGAGCCTTTCCCATGAAAACCATATGTGCCAGCTGCTCTTCCACATTTGTGAGAAGGAAAGGAACATAAAATAAAGCCCGGCCATCTCACCTTTGAACAACCTCCTTGGTGGGCAAACATATGGGCACTATGTAATCACTGAAAGCAACAGGCTTCTTCAAGCGCAACAGTGCAATGTCCCTGTCCAGGTTCTCTTTCCAGTTGTATTTAGGGTGGATGACTATTTTATCCAGCAAGACAATTTTCTCCATGTTCTTTTCATATCTGAAAGGTTTTCAGAGAAGGAAAAAATGCAATATTCAATATGTATACCCAATCAGCATTCTCATCCTGCTTACAACCAAGTTTACAATATTGCATCGATGACAAAAGAGAACTGCTCCCACAAAGCACTTTGTGAGCCTACTGTTGATAAGATCTGGAGACCGGACAAGAGATAAGCAACCGAGTCAGAAATACTGGTGGGAGCAACCTCTAGGGGCAAATTTGCCAGTCTCTCCCAATTGTGCAGGAAACAGGAGCTGGTTGTCAAACATGTACTTTGTACGAAACTGCTCCTAAATAGGAAAAATTGTGCCAATAAAAGAATACAATTCATAATAATGCAGTGGAGATGAAGAAAGAACAAAGGATACAGGATACCACTGTTATGTGTAAGAAACGTGTGACATGGTAAGAAAATATATCAGAGTGTGGGACTGCATGTTTGCCCACTATCAGTCACTATGGAATTGAGCCCTGGGTCATGAGCCAAGTTGGGCTGCAATACAACAGTTTAACCACTAAGCCATGAAGCTCACAAAATGCTATAGATTTTAAAAAACAAATACATTTAATCTGAGCGATTCAGTGCATTCAGTCTACCACAGGCAAAAATAATTTCGCTTCTGATTGAGTGGTTTAGTGAATTCTCAAGCAATACAATGCTGTTCTCTGGTGGCTATTAGAGCCATTCACCCTCTTCCCACTTTGTGCATCAGCTTCCTCAGTGTGCCCACAGAGCAGTCAGGAGACCGGGGGGGAGGGGGATCCACCCAACTCCTTTCACCCAGGTGTTTTACCACCACCACCACCTCTCTCTCTCTCTCTTTCTCTCGTGTCTTCCATGTCTTCTTTTTTCTACTTCGTTTTTCCTTTCTGAATACAGGAGGCATGGGGCTACATGGCTTCCTTCCTTCCTTCTGTTTGTTTTGTTCAACATTTCTTATCTTCTTTGGAGTAAAGAGCCAGAAGGTTGCTTGAGGTTAATATGCCATTTGAACACAAGGATCACATCCAAAGGCATATTGCTCCTTCTTCAATGTCAAGTGACTCTATTTTGACTTCACCCAAAAGGCCAGTGTCTATGTGCCCTGGGGCTACAGAGGATGATTTCTGGGTGCTAAGCTCAGAAAAAGCAATGAAGGAGAGGTGCTTATCTGCAGCAGACAGGAGTGGGCGGGCAAGGGCTTTGTCTTTTAACTGAAGTGCTACATTGGAACCATGCTTGGAGTTCAGCAAGGTGGTGGGTGCCCACTGATACCTCCTTTTAACACTCACTAAGGCTTTCTGCTCATCCTAGCTAACGCTACTGCTGCGGCTTTTACTACTACTGAATTGGACATCTCAAGGGGAGGCATCTGGCTTGCAGCTGAGCAGTTTTCCTTTCCTCTACCAAGAACGCCTGGGCAAACTATGTGGACTTGAAGACAATTTTAGGTAATGAAAATAGCTGGTAGCCAGGCACTTTGTTTTGCACTGTGCTGTCCCCTGGGCTGCCACTCATGCCTGCCTTTGTGAGAAAGAGAAGGAGAAGGAGAAAATGCAGGAGCCGAAGAGCTGGCAAGGACAGCTAGGAGTGATCTGCTGTACAAGGGCTGGGGAGGGTTGCAGGATGGCCTGAGAACGTTTTGAGGCACCTGCTGGCCTGCAGGAGGAACTGCCAAAGAGGGAAAAATTGCATTCTGAAGAGGACTAAAAAGGAAAAAAAAACAGAATAAGAGCCTGAAACGAGTGACTAGGGGTGCGGGGGGCAGGGACAGTCAGAAGCACTGACAGGAAAGAGGTGGAACTGAGGAAAAGGGTACAGGAAAAGATTATGGATGAGTAGTGCAGTTGTATTCCTTGGGATGGATATATTCATATTTTTAGTTTCTCCAGTTTGTTTCCCTTTGAAATAGCTTGTGAGTTCATGCCTCTGACATACTGTCCCTGCTCTTCCCAATCGTAGGTCAAGATAAGAGCTCCTAGAAGTACCTTCCTAGATGATTTTCTCATTGACTGTACTTTTTCCCTCCCCAACCCACCCCTCACTGTCCTTGGGTTTCCTTGCTGGCCTCAGGACTGCCTTTTCAAAGCAAACCAGACAGGCAGCAGCAGGAGCCCCCCGTCCCCTTCCTTCCCCTTCTTCAGAAGGACGGTGTTACTGGGCAGCCCAGTGGATAGTGCACTACCGGCTTGCCCCTTCGCAGCTGCCATTTTACATTCCAGCACTTCACAGGGCAGCCATTTTGTGGCTGTGCCTAAGACACTTCAAAAATTTAGAAGTGCCTGATAGTTCCCAAATTTGGGGGGGGGGCAGTGTCAACACCTGCAGATGCAATCCAGCCTTCAGTTATTTCTAATGAAAGAAAAAACAAGCAGCTATAACCATGGCAACCCTCCCCCACCCCTCCAGCTCATATCTCTTCCTGAAGAAGGAGGTGGAGTGTATGTCAGAGGCAGGCACTTAGAGTTTAATGAGAGTATGCAGCACTTTGTTTTTAGAAAGCTTCCTCTTAGGAACCAACTGGCATAATTTTCTGTCTTCCCAGATTGCATTTTTCCCAGTGGGAAGAATGGGGAAATTATTATTTATTTATTTATTTATTTATTTATTTAGCTTGTATGCCACCCACTACCCAAAGGTCTCTCTTAGGAGTGTGTTGTTATAACCTGTGGCCACTATATCATTTTGGTTGAGTTTTAGTTTCCCTTCGGCGTTCTTACATCTTCCTGTTGTGTTTGCCAATCCGTACAAGGAGGTCATCTGTTGTGAAGTTCTTATCCCAGGGTGGATAGAAGATACAGTGGGCAGCAGTGAGGACCCAGCGATTGCTGATGAGACTCGCCCCACAGAGCAGCTCCTGCGGGCTCTTCCTGAACAGCATGATTTGCCTAGAATCAGTCCAGAGGGAAAAACAATCATCCCCTGGGCCGCTTGATTGGAACTACCCCCACGGCAGAGCACAAGTTGCCTGTCGTAGCCCGGTCCCACCCTTCCATGACTTCTAATCCTTTCCTTCGTGGGGGGGGGGGGTAGTTCCTGCTGTCACACAGACAAGGAGTAGCACAGAAAACATTTCTTCCTGGTGCAGCCTTCTAACAAAAAAGCCCATTTTATTTTTGTAGCCTTGACGTCAGAGCTGAGGAACTAAAATGGAGTGCACGGACAGACTCTTCCCCCTGCAGTGCCTGTACAGGTACATCTAACCCTAGTTCATCTAGTTAGGGATGGAAACGGGGCAGGGGAGAAAATTGGTCTCAGACATGGAGCACTTACCTCCAGCTAAGATTAGATTGAGCAAGGACTACCTTTCCCAGCCAGGAAGAAGGGCGGGGTGGGGGCAGAAACAGCAGAGGGGGAAATGGGCGTAAGACCTTCTAGTCAACAACTCACATTAAAGTGAAGGCGTACAAGCAAAACCCAATCACAACACTTACCAGGGTGCGCTGCCCAAGTCAGCATCAGATCCCTTCACAATTCGTCCTGAGATGTAGGACTCCAGTAACTCATGCTCAGTGTTATCAGCATTCTTCTTTTTCTCAAATAAGGGACGGATACCACATTCTGTAAACATAGCTCCATCAATTTTTGACTGCCCAGTTCACAAATAAGGGTGTAGCTTTCCTAAGTCTATTTTTTGTGTGTGCCAGATAAAGATGACAGGATTTTTGTCATTAAGACTACAATTCCTTCATCAGGAATTGTGGGGGTCAAACTACATGAGACAATGAGCACACAATTATAAAGTGAGAGCAACAATTGATCTTTAGTAATGCAATTTTCCAGAGGACCATGCCTAAAAAGTCAAGTTAGCAAATCAAGCTGCCATCTGATGACAGATTATGAAACAAAACAACACATTTGCAAAATGCAGACATGAGGAAAAACTCAAATTAGATTAATCAGATGTATTTTATCACTTCAGGGAGCAGTATTTCTAAATGTGGAACTGCTTTATCCAGTCTGACCCTAAACCTTTCATCCTACTGGGTACATACTGTATGGGCTACAAATTTTGATTCTGGACAGATTAGATTATGAGTGCTCCCATGAGTTTAAAAGGATTTAAACAAATAAGAGTATTAAAGGGTTTGTGCATCAAGTTACATCTAACGTTTAGCAGCTCTAATATGATTTTCAAATGAAGTGAGACAAGTACGGACTGGTTTTACTAGTGCCACCCCACCCCCAAGCCACCTCCATAGGTTCAAATCTGGGTCTGTAGAGGCTATCACTTTACCCATCTAAATTTGAATCTAAATTTTAGAAGTCAGCTAGGGAGCCAAACATTCTGTCACTAATCTTTCCTGATTTTTATAAGGCGTTTTTAAACTGAAGGGTCCTTGCAGGCACTGTGTCCTTCCTTCTAAGTGGACTTTCTGCGTTTAGAAAGAAGATGGAGGAGGTGATGGGAAAGATGGTACCTATTTCTCACCTAATTCACCTTCACCAAATGTCTTAGGATCAAAAAAGGTTTTGTGTTCTACAGCTGTAGTCCGGCCTCCTTGTTGGTTTTCATCCACATCATCTGCATAACTGAAAAAGCTTTCTGAAAGAGAATATGGGTGGGGGTGGTGGAGAGGAAGGAGTACAGTAAGGGGGGGGGTTATTTTGTAGAGAGGACAAGCTGTAGTCCTAAGCTTACTTTTATAGAATAAGCTCAGTGAAAAGACGTTTCATGAACTCTGTGGGGATTTATTCTTGAGTAGGCATGAGCAGGACAGCACTGTTAGCCATCTTTAGCCATTCTTCTCCACAACTAAGAATACTACAAGAACTATTGAGGGGGTGATTCTATACCAGGGGTCCTCATACTACGGGCTGCAGGCCAGATCTGGCCCGCCAGGGTCCTGAATCCAGCCCACCAGGGTCCTGAATATGGCCTGCGTGGCCAATTGCAGAACCCCCTTCCCAGTTTGAGTACCTTGTGGTGGCAACAGTGGCCTAGGAGGAGCTCCAGAGGGATTGCGTGTGGGCCGGCCTGGGCTGGCCTCCTCTCATATCCTTCCTTCCATCCCTCCATCCCAAGAGCAGTGAGGTGGGCCAGGCCGGAGGTGGAGATAACCCCACGGTCTCCGTCCGGTGCAGGGGATGAAAGGGAAGCAGCTTGGCAGGGCGGAGAGGAGGAGGAGGGAGCTGGAGCTGCCGCCACCGCTGCCAGCCCCCCAGGCAGAGCGTGCCAGGGCAGCCTCTGAGTCCCTGCCAAGAGGTTCTGTAGCCATCCTCCACACCTCTGAGCTGCCTGCCCGCCCAAGTGCACGAGCAGCCGTGGCCCCAGGAGGAGCAGTGGTGGCAGTGGCAGTGGCACTCCATCCAGCTGGTCACCCAGGTGTGGCAGCGGCTGCTACTGTGTCGGCCCGGGAGGAGTGAGGTGTGGCCTCAGCCGGGTGCCCCCTCTGCCTCCGCCTCCTTGCCGTCACCGCCGCTGCCTGCCATCAGTGGTGCGGAGGCACTGAGCCAGGTGCCCACCCAGCCCATTGGGAACAAGCATCTCGAGGGGGGCGGAGGGCAAACTCACCTCTAGAGCTTCTCCTGGAGCTGCCACATGGAGTCCGCCTGCCTTGTCAAGAGCCGGGGGTGGGCAAGGGGGGGGCTCTGGGCAGCTCCTGAAGTGGCGAGGTCCAGAGTTGGGGCCCTCACTGGCTTGCCAGCCCCAAATGTTTTTTTTTCCTTCCCGGCTCCTTGCAGTCTCCTCCCTCCCTCCCCCACCTGCCCGCTCACTGCGTCTCCAGCCCCCAACAGTGTCTGAGGGACAGTGAACTGGCCCTCTGTTCAAAAAGTTTGAGGACCCCTGTTCTAGACTGTCTGGAAAGATAGCTGAGGTGTCATAGGATGCTAACGAACTCCTCTGTGGGGAAGTTGGAAGGACTACATTAACAAAGACTTTCCTAGTGTGGTAACAGAAAGTTTTACCATGATTGCTGACTGATTTGAAGTGTTTGGTGAGAGTCGGCCCAGGACAGGGCATGTTGGGAAAGGCCATGGACCTGTGAGAAATTAAAGTTCCCTCAAAACTACAGCCATCCTGGAGCTAGCACAGTTCATGGTCACTTTGGTCAGGCTGTCGGACTGCATTCACCACGGACATCCCCCATGCTGTGCTTCTCATATTATGTATGCATGGGGAAATGAAACACACCTCTGTAACACGTCAAATACGCAAGCTGTGGTCAATAACAATCTGCCTACATGACTATTCTTAGACCTTCTTTGGCATAACATTCCCCCATCTCCTCATATTTAGAAACACCTGAGACTTTCCTTGTTTCCTTTAAAATACAGGCCTGTCTCTTGCAAGTTGTTCCTCACCACAGTAGTTCAAGTCGCAATAATCGTGCGTCATGTTGGGATGGTCAATGTAACACCAGACACCTTCATCATCACCGTCAGGGTTGCGGCAATAATTCTGCACCAGATTTACACTTGGCAGGAAATCCGTTCTATGGCTAAGCTTCCTTGCGGCTTCTGAATCCCAGTACAAACACTGGGCCCCAGACAGGGTGACTGAGAGTGTCCCTGTATACAGCAATCCTTTATCAGGGACACATGGTTGTTGCCGCTGCTGCATAGTCTCTTCTAGATGGAATGTTGGAGAAAAAGGAACAGTAGTCCGGTTCTCCCCTGAAGAAGAATAGGGGCAAGAGAGGCACAAGTATTGAGAAAACATGGCTCGTCTTCTAAGAAAAAGAAGCTTCGTGGAATTGTAATCCACCTGGTCAGTTTTATCTGTTGCAGTTGCAAGTACCTTTGCAGCCAATGCTATTTACAGTGTGGAAATTATTTCCTCATCTGGACTATGACTCCCAGAATCTCCCAGCTAGCATGGCAATGGCCTTTGCTGATAAAGGATTTAGAGGTACTGTAGGTACAGTATCCACAGTTTCAAGCCCCCCACAGATGCAAAAAAAAAACAACACAAAAAAACAACAACAACAACAGATTATAGTGAATGCTATACAGAACATGGCCTCTGGCTCCCTCTAGTACCCAGTGTTGGCAATGACACTGTAGAAATATATTTCTTTAGCAAATAGAGATGGGCATGAATCAATTTGGCCCAGTTTCTCAAAATCTGCACATGTGGCCCCAACAGGTGCTGTGTGTTCCCTACCCCTACCTTCCAGCCGGTTGCTCTTCTCACAAGCCTGTGTGTCCTGGTCAGATCCTCCTCCTGGGGAGGCTGACCAGTCTAGGCAGGAGCAGGGACTGCCCTTCTCTGCCTCCTCTGGCAACTGCACTCAGACAAAGAGGCTTGTAAGTGAGGCAATCGGCCCGGGTGGGTGGGGGGGGGGAGGGTACAAATTTTGAGAAACTAGGCCAAATTGATTCATGTCTGTGGCACTAGTGAACATAATACACAGCGTGGTGTCTGTCTCCCTCTAGTGACCAGTTCTGGGAACTTCATGTTTAGATAAGTATACAGTACAGTATTTCTAGGATTTTTCCTTTAATATTTTAAATACTGTATAGATTTTTTTAAAATTAAGGTTTTCAAATATTTTCAATATTTTCAGACTGTAGATAAATGATTCCACAGCTACTGATCCCATGGATAAGGGGGTCTCACTGAAGTTCAAAACAAATAAATCTAAGCTCTGATAACCACAGGGGTGCAAATCCTATTATAAACCAATGTTTTATCCAGATGGCACTGGTTACTGTCCTGTCCTAATAAACAGAGATAAAAGGTGTTTATAATTATGGATAACAAAACCACATTCCTACAGCTACTTTACATGACATGAGTCAACATTCATCAGTGTTAAGGTCTGGAGTGTGAATGTTGAACCTCCACATGCTGTGGGAGAAATCACAGAAGGTAGGGTACCTCTACTCACATTGCAAGTGTCTTTCCGACACCACATCTAAGGGAAACTCTGTGCCTACTTTTACACACGTAATTGGGCTCAGCAGGAAGCTCTCATACCCAAGACTTACCACACACAGGAACCGCACACTCCTCTTTTCGCACCACTGGGTTGCGGGTGTAGCACCAGGGGCCCAGTTGGTGGTTGTTTGGATTCCTGCAGTAGTTTTCTGTAAGGTTGGCTGTTGAGTGGCTTGTCACATTGAACCTGAAAGACACCAAGGTACAACAGAGGAGGAGCAGAAATAAAGGAAAACAGTACTGTCTTCTGACAGCTAAGTGTGCAATATGAGAGATGTGGCTCTCTCTCACCTTCTGCTCTGGATTTTTTTCCCCCAACATGGAGAGCATGTGAGGAAAAAGTGCAAATCTCGTGTGCATAGGGTTAGTCACAGACACACAGACACACAGACACAGACACACACAGGGGGAAATCTGGAACCTATGTGGATAAGCATTGTGCTTGAAGTGTGGCTTAAATGGGACAAAAAGAGCTAGTATGTCATCCAAAGTGAAGTTCCATTAAAAGGGGTAAATATGTCTGCTTCTCGTAGCATAACTTGCTTCCCTCTGCACCCTGCAAGTTAGTTTGTTTTATTTCATTATTGGCCAGTGGGAGGTGAGCATAGGCCAGGTCTTCATTTAAAAGTCTGATTGTTCCAGTATGGAGAATTGCATACCTGAAGGAAAAAATGCTGTAACAGAAGGAAGCACATTAACAGGGGATTTGATCCTCAGTGATTTTCAAATGTTCTGCCTCCAGGAAATGCTTCTGACAAATAAATCATTCTTCTAAGAAACCCTAAGATCTGCCACAGAGTCCTGTGGACTGCGAAGAATTTGAATTGTCCAAGGATTGATCCTTCTTGACACGCAATGTGTTATTAGTCATGCCCATTACAACTCTCGTTTACCCTATATGAATCGATAAAAGTTTTTGGAAGAAGCTCCCCCACACCCCACAGCTCCAAATTCCCTTCTATGTATGCATTTGTAGAAGGATTAAATTGTCTTTAGGTTTTCAAAGGCCAAACATTGATACCTTCTATTTTTAAGAGACAAATAAAGAACTTACTCAGGCCTGTGAGGAAATTTGCTGGACCAGTACTGACATTCAATTCCTGACTTGGTGACAGAAATGGTTCCCCTGTAATTCTGCCCTAGATCTTGGGCACAGTCACCTACGAGAGTTCAAAATACAAAAGGGGATGAAATAGGGTTTACTTTACTTTACTTTACCTCCTTTGAGACTTATATACGGCCAGCTTGTGTAATAGCAACTCATGGCAATTAATAAAGAACAAGTACAGTAAACAACTGGGGGTTTAAAGGGTCTCGGTGGATAAAGAGCCTTTAAATCCCCAGCGCTTCTCTTCCCCTCCCACTGGGAGCCTTCAAACCACCCGTGGGTTCTCTCCCCAATGCACTCCTATGGGAAATCGCTCCCCGACTTATGAGATAACCGACTTATGAGCGTTCGCTTGGAACAGATTAATCTCATAAATCAGGGTGCCACTATAATAAGAGATGGAGAGAAAGCAGCCTGACTGGAGACTGTAGAGAAGAGAAATGGGCTAGAGAGTAACCACCCATTGATGCAGCTCTATGGTCATCATGGTGGGTGGTTACTCTCAAGCCCATTTCTTATTTCTATGCTCTCCAGTAAGGCTGATTCTCTCTGACTCCTATTATATGGAACAAATCAATCATGCAAGGTATTTTTTTAAACAGACAGGCAGGAAGCCTCTGTCGGAATTGCAGCTGGGGCTGGGACCTGCACGGGGGGCCAGAGGCCTCTGCAGCAGCCACTCTGGAGGCTCCCAGTGGGGATGTATTTGCCCCATTAAGATGCACAGACATTTATTCTTACTATGTGTGTGGGGGGGAGTGCATCTTATGGGGCGAAAAATATGGTATCTTAACATTTTGGCAATTGGTTTTAGAGGAAATAAATGGAATATAGGTAAGTAAATTAAATTTAGTAGTATTACATTAAATAATGCTTTTACCAATATTTTATGATACATTTTATTTATTTTCTACATTAAATTACATAATCAAATATATTGCTTGTCTCCTGTCATGTTACCAATTCAATCACAGTTTTCCCCAACATTTGAGCCCAGTATAATTCCTTTCCCACCTTGAATAAGCATACTTTCATACTTAGTTTCCTTACTATCTCATCCATATTCTATCAATCTTTACTTACATCTATTTTAATACAAATAATATAGTATAGCCTGTCTAATCTCAACAATCTATTCGATCTCACCATTTAGCTCTTCAATACTAAGCAATTTAGGATATATTTGGCTATGTATCTTCTATATATCATATACAGTATAATTACCCATTCTTCCAATGAGTGCCTAATTTCGGCAATCATCTCTAGTTATCTCTAATTCAAGTCAAAACTTTATGGACTTTATGGCTCTTTTACAAGCTGCCATTAACTTGGTGGAATATATTTGCAGAAAATATAGATCAAGGTCATCATTTTCTTACGGTGCCTAAATAACAGCAAGGACTCATAAGCAAAGCTCCCAAATCAATCTACTGTATATATAAAAATAATACAATCTGTTAAT
The DNA here is from genome assembly GCA_029282475.1 of Phrynocephalus forsythii. Taxonomy (NCBI): domain Eukaryota; kingdom Metazoa; phylum Chordata; class Lepidosauria; order Squamata; family Agamidae; genus Phrynocephalus; species Phrynocephalus forsythii. Next base: position 137,036,491 of record JAPFRF010000001.1, on the reverse strand, counting down.
TATACAATATAATTTCAAATTGTGCGATGCTCTGAAATCCAGTCTATGCCTTACTATCTCTTTTTCTGTACTCAAAAACTTTCTTCTCAAAACAATATATATGTGACAAAACCTAATTAGTTGTTTTCAAAACACGAGATTATCTCAAAGTCAAAAAAGAGTTCTTTAACAAACAGTTTCTCCAACGCTGCTCTTAAAACTGCATCATTATGTCCAGCAGATACCAAAAGTACAAAAAACATAAAGTAACTTCCTTTAGGGTTGCATCTTAGAGTCACCACATACCAAAGAGCAGAAGAACATAAACTAATTTCCTCAAAAGAAAAGCAATAAAGCAGAAAGGATACAATGTAGTGTGGGGAAAAAAAACACTTCTTCTACACTTGTCTTTTCAAAATGTTCACCTCTTTGCTAAGAGCTGCCCTCAGAAGAGGAGGAGGGTTGATATTTATTTGAAGAAAACTATCAAAATCCAAGGAGGGGCTTTGCGTAGCCAAGTAGAGGCGGGGAAAGCAGATCTACTCACAACGTGCCAAATATATACAGTGCACCCTTGCATAACAAGCAGTTTGTTTAAACAGAAAATCCGCTTAAAGGAAAACATTTCCAAAGATAGGGGAAAAGAGCTTAACAGAATCGCCTATGGGGCGAATCTGTACAACAGAAAAACGGTCATGATTAGGGATTAATCCGTTTTCAATGCATTCCTATGGGAAATTTATACAAAGGAAAATTTGCTCAACAGATTTTCTTTTTTTGGAACAAATTAATTCCTTTATACTAGGTACCACTGTACTGTACAGCTTATTTACAGCATCCAGCACTGATAGCTGTGCCTTTGCCAGAATGGCATCGGTCTTCCCCCAGTGGGTGGTAAGGCATTTTCCTGCCTCCACCAAAGTTCACCACTGATTCCTTTGTGTCTGGGGGCCTTTTCTTCATTTCCCCTCCAGGGAAACTTACCCATTTAGGGAACCCTTTATCTGGAGGAATTCAGCTTGGTAAGCTTAAGAATTAATTTCCAACTTGTTTAATTTGCCAAGATTGATTATAACTTGGAACTAGAAAACAATGAATAAATTCACTTAAATTATTGATATATAGGGATACAGCTACGACATGTAATATTAAAGTTAGGAAAGGGGTACTAAGAAGGGGCTGCTAAGTAAGGATGAAATTACAGACATATAATGATGTATTAATTCTGTACTAATAAAGGGGGAAGAGTAAGTCCTCTCACATTATAGTTTTGGAATGGAAATAGGGCTCCATGTAGGTTAATGGTTGCAAATCCCAATTGGTTTCTGTGGAGAAGGGGAGCATTATGTTTTGCAGATATTTGCTAATAATAATCTTAGAACTGCAGAGCTGGAAGTGGTTTTATATATCCCTGAATCCATTCCCTGACAAGGAGGCACATGTGCCTACAATAGATTGCCAAAGGCCACACAATTCACTGAGCCCCAGCTGTGCTGGTTTAGCTACAGCATGAGATAGTTCTCCAGGGTCGCAGGCAGGAAAAAGTTACTCTTTCTCCCTTGAAATGGTGATGTTAGGGATTACGTCTTTGACTCATCCTCTGCGATGCATGTGCTCTGCTACTGAATCCCAGCGGCACAGCTGAGTGGTGCAGCTCAGTTATGCAACACAATCCCTCTCAAAGAGGTATTTGTTGTGTTGTAAACTCTGCTTCTGGCCTACAGAACATTCTCATGAAATTATTCATAAGACATAGATGTAAACATCAAGACAGTTCTGCAGAATAAGACCAAAGAGTTGTCTTGTCCAGCCTTCTGTTTCTAGAAAGAGAGGCCCACCACGTCCATGATATCTATGTACACAGTATGATAATAACTTTGTTTATTAGATGTTTATATTATTTTAGTTTTTTGTTAAAATATTTTTAAAAGAAAGTTCAAAAACATTTCAAAGCACACCATAAAAACAGTAAACATGGCAACATTCCACTATAAAAATGGGCAATATAGAATATCGCCAAATGTACCGTGGAAGGGAAATCATGTCTCCCTTGCACCAGCAAGTTTCCCGTCATATGACCAATCCTTCAGTCCTTCAAGAATCGACATGTAGTAATAGGGTGCCTGCTAGAAGAGAGGGGATGCTTATGAAGTTATCCTTACACTTCATGTTTAGGCAATAGAAAAGTGGCCATTATATGTTACGCCTGGCAATAGATGTGAAATCCATTCACATCTCATGCCAGCCAGGCATCAAGTAAGTGATGGACCTTCACATAGCAAGCAATCCACACACAGGCCTTTGCAAACATGCAAAGCACATCACTTATTTTCAATGTTTTTATCCTATAATACAGCTAAGATTGCCAAACAGGGTCACACAAAATCAAGGAAAGCACCATTACAGAAAAGAAAAATTTAAAGTCTAGCAAACTATTCACGCAGAAAAAGTACCACCTCAGAATCAGATCTAATAATACAATATGTACATTAGAAGGCCTAAACAAAATGGTGTTATTATCAATCATGGGAAACCCATCAATATAATCATATTTCAAGCCTACAAGCCAAATACAGATGATTTAAAAAGAAGATAAATGTAGCAAACTCACACTATTTGAAGCAATGGTATTACAAAAGGAAACTGAAAAATGAAAGTAAGGTAATGAAAGAGACAATAAGTAAAATTTTAAAAGTATTACTGTAGATAGAGGATCAATAGGATTTGCTTCAAATGTTGTGGGAATATGATCTGGGATAAGAAATAAGTACCAGGTATTGAAAAAATATATGAGACATAAAATATTGAAATCTATGCCTGTAAAGATAAAGGAAAATTTCCATAAGTTAGTTTGATGCTGGTACTTAACTCTACTGCATTTTAATCAAACTGATGCTAGTTAATCCAAGTTGTGTTGGAGAGGATGTCAGAAAATTGGTGATTATTTTCATATGCAGTGGTAATGTGAGAATATATTAAAAATTTGGCAATTGGTTTTCAAGAAGATACTGTAAATTAAATTACTAAGTAAAATTTAGAGGTTTGTCCTAAAATAGCACTTTTATCATATTTGATAGATTAAAAAAGAGCAACCCTCTGTGAATTTTAGTTAGACCATTGATGAGATTTTTTATAATGCTCTGTGTAACTGTTTAGTCTTTATTTATGTACTTCCTGTGTTTTAATGTCATTAAAGGTTTATAGAATGGAATGGATAGATAACAATTAGAGATGGGCACGAAACAAAAAATGAAACACTGTTTCATTGTTTCATTAAGTAAGAAATTACTTCATTAGGTAACAAAATGGTAGGACAAGTTTCATGTCATAACAAAAAAACATTTCCCCCTCTAGAACGAAATGCCCCTGCAGCTTGGCTTCTGATTCCAATTAGATTTTTTCCTTGGGGCACCCTCTTTAGACCTTTATCACTCAGCCCACTGAATCCCAAACCTCTCCATATTTCTGGGGCTTACCTAGAATTGCTTGAGGAAGCTAAATCTGCCATTTTCATGCTGAAACATGGCTGTGGTCCATATATGGATCTTTTAAATTGGAATCTGAATCACCTGCAGCCTGGCTTCCAAAGTTCCGAATCCAATTAGAAAGATTTTTTTTCCTAGGGATACCTCCTTTGGGGCTTAATAACTCAGCCCCCTGACCCCCAAACCTTTCTAAATTTGGAGGGATTACAGGGAAGAACTTAAGGAAGTGTCCCTGCTATTTGGGTCTTTTAGGACCCAGTGGAGCATAGCAGTTTGTTTCTTTTTGTTTCATTTTTTAATGTATCTACTTTAAAAAATCATTACAAACAAAACAAAATGAAACTACTAAAGAAACGAAATGAAACAAAACACAATTTTTCTGTTTCGTGCTGATCTCTAATATAGCAATGTCATTGTGTTAGGTATTGTATTCAAATATAGTTTAAATAGCCATTGCCAATAAAGTGGTTATACTAATATATTCAATTACACTCATATATTCTGCTTTAACACTCAGCAAAGCAAAGTCATTGTAAATAGAATGGCAATTTAAGTATAATCAATAAGCAGTCATTGTAGATAAAAGTGACTGGTTACTAATTACTTAAACATATATATATACATATGTATTTCTTTTAATAAGCCACAGAGCATAAGAAAATGGCTAGAGTTTGGTTCAAGAAAAGCATTTCGGTCTCTGTCTTTCTCCTCCCCCCAACTCCCAAAAGTAAAAGGCAGACACAGCTTGCCTTGAAATTCCGTTCCCATGTACTGAAATAGTACCGCTGAATGTATCTTTCTGTGGAACAATGAATCCCTGTAAACAGGCGGGAGCATCTTGACGTAAGCATGATAGGAGGACTGTTCTACAAGATTGTTTCTAACTAGCAAGTATCCTGTGTGAATAAGCTAGAACTGTTTCTCTTTGTTAAAATGCACCTGCAACATGTATGTTATCTTTTTACATAGAGGCGGGGGGAAGAGCAGAATGGAAATTGATAAAAGTTTCGTGTTCCTATTGTTCGGGGCCTCAGACTTTCCGAATGATCGGCTGAGGACAGGTAGTGTCTTTGTAAATAAACTTTTCTCTGCTTCTACAAGCCTTGGAGAAATTCTTCTTCCTAAACCCCAAGGGAGCGCGGTGAAATTTTGAACCTGGTTTCCTTACATCACAGGAGGGAGAGAGAGAAAGACAGAGACCGAAATGCTTTTCTTGAACCAAACTCTAGCCATTTTCTTATGCTCTGTGGCTTATTAAAAGAAATACATATGTATATATATATGTTTAAGTAATTAGTAACCAGTCACTTTTATCTACAATGACTGCTTATTGATTATACTTAAATTGCCATTCTATTTACAATGACTTTGCTTTGCTGAGTGTTAAAGCAGAATATATGAGTGTAATTGAATATATTAGTATAACCACTTTATTGGCAATGGCTATTTAAACTATATTTGAATACAATACCTAACAATTGAACAACTTAAAAATAACTTTCAATTCATTATTAGTGGCAAGATTAATTAGAGTTAGCAATTGGAAAACTGCTGTATAGTTTAGCAGCGTAGGCCTCTCCACAGTTTGGGAGTTTGATGCCGTACTGTGCCTCCTCCACAAGGGCTGGACTCATTGACCCATAGGGTCCTTTCCAGTTCTGCAGTTCTAAGATGATGATGATGATGATGATGATGATGATGATGATGATCATCATCATCATCATCATCATCATCATCTTCTTCTTCTTCTTCTTCTTCTTCTTCTTCTTCTTCTTCTTCTTCTTCTTCAATTAGACAAATGGTATAGAGCGGTTGGGATATAACTGTTAACGAGAGACTGGCATAGAATAGTGAAAGTAAAGAAGGGGTTGATAAGCAAGAATATTTTTATAGATGGTTGGGGGGAAATTATTGATTTTTTTATTTATAATGTGAAAGGTATGTTTAACTTCACAAGAGTCAGTGCAATTTTGGAAGTGGAATGGGGCTCTATAGAGGGAGATAAAAATTGTTATATCTCCAAATCGTGCTGAGGGTGGCGAACCATGATTTGCGTAGCTTTTCGTTGTTAGTCATTTCATCCCACATTAATTACTATCAATATCACCATGTCCTTATGGATCCTCTGTATGCTTCTTACCTTTTAAGCATGCGTCCAGCAGGGCTCTGGTCTTCCTTTGAGAGTTACAAACTAGCAGTAGAAGAAGAAAGTTAAGCAGTTTCAAAATACCTTTACTTATTTGTAAAAGCTAGAAACTACCAGGGCACAAGTACAAAGCTGTGGAGACATACTTTTCTGGATCCCGTCTCCCAGAAGATCTGCTGAACAGTATAAACTGGTAGTTTCTGTAAACATTTTGGATTATAATTCCAAGAAGCGTTCAGAGTATAAATGTTGCTGCCAAAAGAATTCTGGGAGTTGTGGTCTAAAATGTAACATTTTAATATCTTATAATGGTTTCCCTAAACCAGGCATGTCCAAAGTTCGGCCCTCCAGATGTTTCGGACCACAGTTCCCACAGTCCTTTGCCATTGGCAATCTAAGCTTAGAATTCTGGGAGTTGTGGTCACAAACATCTGGAGGGCCGAAATTTTGGACATGTCTGCCCTAAACAATGGTGTGTGGTGGTGGTGGGGAATGGATACAACCAAAAGGCCCCATTTCCATTTCCCTCTTCCTTGGAACAGGCTTCTAATCATTCTGGTCAGTTAGGAATCTTTGGAGCAGAGATGGGAGATACACAGTATGTCCCTTTTGATACTGACAGGACAGACTGAAAATCCTGTCCGTCCTTGAATTCATAACCGGTAATTAGAGAAAGCACGGGAGCTGTAAACCCAACCCTGGGAGAGGCAAGAATTATTCCGTCCTAGAAGAAATAAGTACATAATAATGAGCCTGTTCTGCTGCTGTCACTGTGTGTCAAAGATGCCCGCATCTTTTCTCAGTACGAATATCTATGTTCTTTGGGGGATAGGCAAAGAGTGAAGAGCTAAAGGAGTAGCAAAGTTCCCTGAGCTCCTTACTCTCTGAAGATGCCGGCCACAGAGTCTGGCGAAACGTCAGGAAGAAAAACTTCCAGAACACTGCCAAACAGCCTGAAAAACTCACAACAATTATCAGACCCTGGCCGTGAAAGCTTTCAAGAATACAAGTCAGTAATTGTATGGTCAACTAAATGAGCAAGGCAGGATGCGTTCATGGACCTAAATGTTTCAGCTCAGGAGATCCAAGTTCCAGTATAGTTATGTGAACAAGGGAATAAAGAGATTATAGTGTTGTTTTAGAGTACCCCAAGGCAAACCAGGAGAGTGGCTTAAGGGATGTATTCCTACTCCTATGAAAGGCACTGCAAGCCAGATCTTAAAACAAATGTTTAGCAATGAAATATATAATTTTATTTGATTGGATGCAGGCAAACATACCTGTGTACTGCATCCAGAATAAATCCTGTAAAACAAAAGCAATTATTTCAGAATAATAGCCAGAGAGAACGAGAAAGCCTCAAATGGCACATGTATTTCTCTGGCAGTAGACATCCTCACCTTCTAAACTGCCTAGTTGGGAGGTAACTCATCCAAAGCATGGCATGAGCCTCAATCAGCAAAAGAAAGAAGACTCAGTTCTATCTTTGCCCCTACTGTCACAAACTGAGTTTATTGTTAAAATGAGATGCAAATATCTCCAGTGGAACTGCCAAATGAATATAAACGAGTACTGTAGGTCACTTCTTGGGCAACCAGCGAGAATAAGTCACCCAGTGGTAGCTCAACCCTTGAACAGGTGCTTTGTAAGAAGCAAGAATGCCAAATGGTACTCACTGTCTGGACATCTGATTCAAGGGCTTCACGGGCCTCCTCATAGCTGCAGGTTTCCTCCAGACATTCCCGTTCTAGATTGCCTTTGCGCATTTCTTCCAGCATTCCTTTGTTGGCTCGGCGTGTGCGCTTCAGCATGGAGAACGCTTGCCCCTGCTCAAGAAAAACTGGAGAGAACAAAATGCCGAAATAGTCGCTGGTGGACCGGAAGGAGCTTTTCAAACACAATGTCACCAACCTTAGCCCATATAGCCAGTGTTGAGAAGTTATGGGAGCAACAGTCTAAGAACATCTGGAGGAGCACAAGACAAGAAGGATCCCAAAGCCAGCTCTCTTTTTTTCATTACTAATTCAGTTACTGCTCCACAAAATAGATCAATCTACACTTTTTTTGATGCTCGGACACTGTGGTCCAGATTATAGAGCTCAGAGGTGGCCATCTCCAAGCTGTTGGACTGCAAATCCCTTTCTATGCTAGCGAAAACAGATCAAAATTGCACTCCAGTGGTATCTGAATAACCCTATGTGTCCCACTTGTTCATACAGTACAGACAGTACTGATCCCGACGTGGAAAGATGCTACAAAACCAAACAACAACAACATCTGTTTTCTCAAGGTGGGCTATAATAAACACAGGGGAACATGTGTTATCAGTTCATTTCAGATAACAATATCTAATATCCAAGGATACTTCCAACTCTACATTCCTGTGATTATACTCCTTTTCCTAATATCTGTAATGAATACAAACATACTGCACTCCTGGCACATTAAAAGCAAAGTAAAAGCAAAGTGTTCTGCTTATATACTGGCCCATAGCACTTCAAGTATTCTCTGGGTGGTTTAAAATTTAATTGTGTAGGCTACACATTGCCACCCCCTCAATTGAGCTGGCTACTCTACCGACCTCGGAAGGATGGAAGGCTGAGTCCACCATGAGCCGGCTACCTAGGACTGAACTCCAGATCGTGAGCACAGTTTTACCTGCAGTACAGGCATTTAACCACTGCACCATGAGGCTCCTCTAGTCGCATTGACTGTCTTAAATTACAACAGAAAGGATTACAATTATGTTAAATTACTTATTTCCCAGTTACTATATTTTTCTTTATGCATGAACTCACTTCACATCTAGGTCCCAATGATCTGCAAAATGGCCAACTTGTGTTTATTTGTTTGTTTTCATATTTGTTTTTATGATTGCTTGATTTTCTTAGCACTCTATCAATATTCCTGCCAGGTTTACACAACATGCCGCAGCTAACTGTGGGTAACTGAGATGTCATGGTGTGTTACAGTCACATACTGGACTGCATAACTGAGGTGTATCCCACATGAGGCAATTTACACAAACCTTAAATAAACCCTAGTAAGCTTCTAACCAGGGAGTTGATCTTCCTTCACCATTTGAAACACAACCATATACTGTCTAGAAGTAAGAAGGAGGTGACTGAATAATAGAGTCTCACTGGGAAGAATTTTGTTCAGTCAGGAAGCTTGTTAAATTTAATAGTACAACAGTAGGGCTCTGATTGTGTCATGTGGTCCGCAGAGAAAAAATAACCAATGAGAACTGTGCTGAACCCAGGTAATTTTGCTTCCATTCAACCCATCAGCAACTGAATCCTTGTGTCAGTTGGGAATGAGTGGAGATGGATGCCCAGGCTTTCAAGGCATCTCACTTCAAACCACACCATTATGAAACTATTTCCTCCTCTAGCATTGCTCACCTTGAGATTTTTCTCCTTACCTTGAAATCTGGAGCAGAACAACAGTTAGTGGTTAGAGATGGGGCAACCCTACATCTGGGTGCAGTCAAATATTTCGGCAGTTCAGTCCAGTGCATTTCTTGGACGAACAGGGGTTTGGTGGTTCCCAGCTCAGCCTCCTCTGGGTGCTGCCTCTGAATGGGCACGTCAGAAGTGGTGGCGCTGGGGACCATCAAAGACCTGTTAAGATGAGAAACAAATCCACACCGACCTCCAAACTGCCAGTTTGCGCCCATCTGTAACAGGAACACATGCTGGTGAAATACATTTGTTTGGTTTTTACCTATTAACAAGCTATCTGGAAGTTGAGTCATGGCAATTGGACTTTTATTTATTTATTTATTTATTTATTTATTTATTTATTTATTTATTTATTTATTTATTTATTAACACCCTTCTTCTGATAAGAACTCTGCGCGGTTTACAACAATACAATAATGCGGAGACTCTAACCGAAAGAGAGTAGAGTCAGGAGGACTCTAAGAATGAAGACAGGGGTGAATGGCTGGCAAAGCAGAATGCAAGGGAACAAGAATGTTTAAGCCAAAGACAAGAGGAACAGGAGAGAGACGGAGCGAGAAAGAGGTTGGAGGAAAAGCTCCGATTGGATGAAGGAAAAAAGGCGGGAAAGGACAAAATGGAAATAACGGAGGTGGGCTTAGGAGATAAAGGGGGAAGGTGGACATTCTCCCACCAGAATGGGAGTGGGTTTGGATGGAGAATCCTGATACATCTAAATGGGAAAAAGATAATGATACCTCAGAAAGAGGCTGAGAGCTACAGAAGACGGATTAACAAAGCCGGGTGTTCATACTGGGGAGAACGAGAGGCAAGAGAATACTGAAAAAAAGTTGAAAGAAATACGATACCATCTGGAGGTGGAGAGACGAGACGAGGAGTGGGTCAAGAAAGTAAAGCAACAGAAGAAACACCTTATTGGGAAGGGTGTGAAGTGTAGCCCTCTGCTGGTCCGTGGATCATGGAAATAGCTCGACTGTGGAATTCAGACCCCTGAGGGGAATGGGACCATACAAATGAGCCTTCCAGAGAGAATCAAGAAGGACCTGTGAGTCAAACCCTGGAAAAGGGGTCTTTGTGGGGAGAAGCCCTTCCCAAGTTGAATTTAGAGTTGAAATCATTGTTTAGTACCCCTTCCTTGAAACCTGTAAATAATCCCTTTGTTGATAACGTTACCATGTCGTAACATGAAGATTTAAAGGTTGATACCTCTATCTTTATGGATGAAACAAATAAAACAGCAGTTAAAGGGGAAAAGTTGTATGGCTTTATTGAATTTGGCACGGGAAATTTTCAGAAAAAAAGGAGAGGACCCCATAAATAAAAAATTAAGAATACAACAATATATGTAAAAATAACATTTACCTAACGCAGATAAAATAAAAACAACATAAAACAACATAAAGATCTTGAGAGATTGAAACGTTTCGCTGCCCATACAAACAGCTTCGTCAGTCTGAGTATGTTTGGATATCAGTCTGAAGCTGTTTGGATGAGCAGCGAAAAGTTTCACTCTCTCAAGAAAAGAAGTCCAGTTGTCATGACTCAACTTCCAGATAAACTCGCCTGGATGACTGAGAATCTTCACAGACATTAACAAGCTATCTTGGCAGGATTAGGTGTTTCAGTTAATTTAATATCATGGTTGTCACCCAAAACCGAAGGCTAGTAAACAATTGTGCATCCTTCTCCTGGGCACACATGTCCGGTTCTTCCTTCCACTTTGGACAAGAAGACCTGCTTGCTGAGTCCTCACACATGTCTTGAGAGCCTCTTTGATAGCACACCTTTATCTCTGAGTGCAGTTACACTACAAAAATTAACTGGGAGAGGAAGCAGGCTTTCTGGAATCTGTTTAAAGTCACATGGTAGTCATCTGATTTTTGAGTCAGTGTGTGTCTGCCCTCTTGGGAAAACCTTTAGTCTGTTTTTAAACTGTGTTCTGTATCGATCAAAGGGGCTACACAGGCTTTTCAAATTGTTGCATTTGAGGCTTTGTCCTGCATTTATCTGCTCTCACACTGGCTGCCTCTCACATCTACTAGACGCTACTGCTGTTGTGATGTCCCTGGCATCCCTTAGTTAAACCCACAGACACAATTTACACCGACCAAAGTATTCACGTAGGCCAAAATGATCAGAAACAAATCAATTTCGCAAATGATTTAAATTAAACAACTCTTTTATGGCCAAGCAAAATACCTCATGTTCCAACCAAAAATCACACTTTTAAAAATTGATTTAAATCAGGCTAAACCCGATTCAAAAATTTTTTTTTCTCTATGTGTAACTGAGCCCACTGTTTGTTTAACCTCAGTGTTTGAACTATTGTTGTCCCCTTCAAATGCAACATCCTAGGACTTTGATTTTCTTTCTTTTTTTCCACACTGATTTTTCCAGAACTTGTAGTCTCGCTGCAGCAACAGGCTTTGGAAGAGGGCAATGAGAGAAAAAATGTGCCTGGCTATTTTGCTACTATAAAGCTGGGCTAGAAATCCTATGACAGAAACAAGAAATAATCATGTGCCACCTTAAGGCTAACAAGGTTTCTTATCGGCATCTGACAAAGCTGACTCAAGTCCACAAAAGCTGGTGTCCTCATAAATACGTTACTCTTTAAGATGCTGCAATACACTTTTCTCAGTTTTTAGACAACAGACGTGATAACAAGTGAGCCTCTGGGAACTGGAACTGAAGACAGCCTGCACATCATTTCTTTTAGAAAAAGAATGGTATCCTCAAAATAGTGATCTGGGTTTTGAAGAAATACTTGTAACATCCCCATGAGCCTAATACCTAATTAAAGAACACCTAATTAATGAATGCTGTTGATCTTCAAGAAAAGATTGAAGACTTGGTTATTTCAATCAGCTTCTCCTGGTTATTAACTGTTACGTGGTCTTTTTGATTTAGTGATCTAATCTTGTTCACCATAGCCTTATCTTATTTACCTTTGATTTTTATGAATGTTGGCCTTCAGAAAGAATGCTGGATTCTGTCCCTCCAGCCACTCTTCTAGGTGTGTCCATGCAGAAATACCACCGAGTTCAAAAGATTCCTTCCTTGCTTCATCTGTGAGAATGATCAAACCATCTCCCCACCAACCTCCATAAATGATTGTTATGAATGTTGTTTTATGAATGTTTTCATTTGTGTTATTTTTGCTTTTTATTATATTTTTGTATCTGTGTTTTGTAATCAGTTTGTTTTATGTTGTAAACCAACCAGAATGGCTTTCTTCCAAATGGGAGGTATATAAGTTAGTAAGTGAGTGAGTAAGTTAGTAAGTAAGTAAGTAAGTAAGTACGTAAGTAAGTAAGTAAGTAAATAAACAAATAAAAGCCAAGAGGGACAGTTGAAGCCACCTCTTCCCTAAAGCCCCTACTAAATTCCCTATAGAAACAAGCAGCACAGACTAGCTTAAACACACACAGTTCACTCCAGTATAGTCTCAGAGTAGTCTTGTTAAAGTATTACCCACCCTTGTTTTGGGCTTTTTCACAAGGACCACGTGCCTTCTCTTTCTCTCTCCCCTCATGTGTGCACTCTCAAGTATCATTGGAAAGTAAGAACTGGCCTAGAGAGAGATTTCACCAGGATCTCTTCTGTAGCTTTTGGTTTACATTTGTGAAAAAAAATCAGCTGGGACACTCCAAAAGGCAGTTGTCTCAGACATGTGCAAAGGCATAAATATCCCTAGATAGCTGTTGTACCCCTTTGCTCTTGGCTGTCCTTCCAGCTGGGCTCTTTCAAAGGCCACTTGTTTTATCTCTTACAGGAAGAAGAGAGTGTCATCTCTCCCAGAGGGGTAGGGGCCTTCAGAAAGAATGCTGGATTCTGTCCCTCCAGCCACTCTTCTAGGTGTGTCCATGCGGAAATACCACCGAGTTCAAAAGATTCCTTCCTTGCTTTATCTGTGAGAATGATCAAACCATCTCCCCACCAACCTCCATAAATTCTCCCACCAAGTGTGTGCAGGATCAGTTCTTTACCTTTGTCATAGCCCATGGTGATGTGCAGGAGACTGGCAAGAAGAAGGGTCCTCAGCATTTTGTTTCTGCTTTGTCCCATTGTGTGGGTTCCTGAACTGCAGGACAATTCAGCAGAGGACAGATGAAGAGCTACGGCAGACCAGCCTGGGTTAATGTTGAACCAGCATGAGGAAACATGAACCAGGTCACAGTGTGTCATGGACAGTAATGTGGATAATCTAATTCACCCACCCTATTTCCCTTCCTTTCCCTTCTGTGCATTTTTACTGTCATGCTGCTTCATTGGCACAACTACCAACAAATAAAAATGACTCTAAGCATATATGAATTTGTTTAGTTCCATAAACTAAACTAAACTAATCTAAAAAATAATAATAACCGTCACCGCAGTGCTTTGCAAAATGATACAAAGATCACATCTTGCTGAGGATGCTGGAGTGTTGTGGCACAAAATAAATAAATTGCCATATGCAATTTAGGAATCTAGATGTTGCAGTCATTTCAATCAAGTGTCTCTGCAAGGTTTATGTTCACATCTTTGGTTATGGGATACATCTGCTTCAAATGTCAGCTACCATCATGACGTCTGCCACACGACGGTACCTCTCAAGCTTCCTCCAATATCACATTTCAAATATAAAAAAAAATCCTCTCTATCTTCTTCACTGTCCAGTTTTCACATCTATAGATTGTCTACTATACATTGTCTCCAGTTTTCACATCGATACTACTATAGTATAGATGGTCTTGGCCTTAGTTCTCTTCAATGACACATTCCCCCCCCCCAGTTCAGGTTCTTTTCTAGTTCCTTCACAGCTGCTCTTCCAAACCCCATTTTTCTTCCCATTTCTTGGCTCCTGAGTACATGTTGAAGTTTTTAAAGAATTGACCATGGTAGATTTGGCAGGCATTCCCAGACAAAAACAAAAACAAAAATTATTGATATTTGAGGAACCTCATAAACTGTTATTTCTTTTTGGTGGCCTCCGTGAAGCCACACAAATGGGTGCTCGCTTTGGGTATTTGTACACGACCCCTAAACTCCGCAGCAAATGGCTGCCAGCTCCGGAGCTTACAATTGTTTCCCCACCAGCTCCGGAGTTTGCAGGAAATTAAGTGCGACCACGCCCACCTAAGCGCGTCCAAGCACACTTTTCTTGTACCTGCTCTAGGAGGGTGAAAATCCCCAGGTCTGGATTTAATCTGGTGAGTGCAGGGCTCTCCTTGCTTATGTTTGTTTTTTTTTTTTGCCTCCCGCCCCTTTAAGAGAAGGGGCGGGAGGCAAAAAAAAACAGAAGAGAAGGAATCAGGACAACGACGGGGCTCCGGGCAGCTTCGGAGGTGAGCCTGCATTTTTCCTCTCTTTTTCCTCCCTCCCCTCACGCAGACAGGAGCAAGGAAGTGCGGAGGGGTGGGGACGCAGAAAGAGCAACGAACCCCCAAGATCCCTGGTCCGAATTTAAGTGGCCAGCGGATCTTAGGGGTCGTGTGAAAAGGCCCGTTGAAGTGGAAAAGCTTCCCAAGGGAACCCCCCCCCACATCCGTTAGTCTTTCCCCCCTGCTGCGCATGCTCACACCGTTTCCTGCCCAGTATCTCAGTTCTCTCTAACCACCGCCATGGTTGGTCACGAACAGCTACCCTCTGTTGGTCTAATAATAGAAGAGTTTGTTCCTTTCGCCAAAACAACTTTATTTCTACTCTCACTTAATGTCTTTCTTGTTTTACGGCCCACCGGGCCCCTTTAAAGAAGTGTGCTCGTTGTGGGGGGGGGGATTTCCCTCACCAACGGACACTCTCTCTGTGTCTACAGCCTAGGGGACACTCATACCCCTGGTTCTTGTGTATACTCTGCCAAAAATTCAGTACACAAGCCTTGAAAAACTGAAGACATTGACTTAACACCAAGCTGTTAGAAAAATCCTTGCTGCCATCTCAAATTGATCGCTCCAATTCCCAATCGGTCTCGTTGCCATCAGAGGTGTCTTCGAAATCGGCAAAACCTAAAAAATCGAAGACAAAAAGGTCTTCGTCATCGGATTCAACAGTGCCTGAAAAGACGAATGCTCGCGCCACTCCACTCTGAGTGTCACGTTGTCTCCGGTTCAAAGGAGCCCCTCCCATCCAGTCTCAGTCTACTCCTTGAGTTCAGCATCAGTTTCGTCCAAGGAATACACTATGGAGCAACTTCGAACCCTGTTCGAGAATGCGCCTCCCGTTCACGAGCCCCGACATTGGCACCGATTGGTCAAAACTGTTACTGAGGGTCGTGACACCCATAATCTAAACTGGTCAACTGATGAGGTTTCTGAGAGCCATGAAGATCTTCACTGGGACAGATAGGCTCTGTCAGTCTCCTACAGTGCTTCCTATGCGCCTACTCATTATCCTCCTTACCCTAACACCTTCTGGCAGGGACGGGACCGTTTCCAGCGGCCCCAACATTTAGTGCAAATCTAGAGCCCTTTGCCTGGAAGCACAAAGGGCAGAACAAGTACACCGCCTCTTCACTACCGCCCGACTCGAAATGGAGTCGAAAGGACGTCTCCCATTCAGATAAGAACAATGGTGTGTAGTCCCTTCCAATCCAGGACAACACCATAAACCTCCTCTAAGACCCTCGACCCTGATGTCTTCGGAGTCGTGGACAACGGGCCCACTCCTTGGCCAATGCCTTATCCTTCAGGACTGGGCTACCCATTCTTCCTGGGCTTCCACCTATTGAGCCTGTATCCATCAGGTCCGTACTGGCCGCCTCCGTACTGCCCAGCAGCATCCCTACAATGCGAGATTCGAAGCACCTCGATTCCGACCGTAGCCACCCTGACAATCTTCCGCATCATTCGGATTTGGCGGCTGTCACCTCACCACCATCAACTTTGGGTTCGAACAATCTCTCTACTGATCCCTCTGACTCCAAGGATGGATCCGAGTCACCCAGGTGAGACATGCCCTCTCCAGAGTCGAATGTCAGTGACACCAACCCCCCTTCTTCATCTGACTCCATCCCTAATTACTCTGAATTTGTCTCTCAAATGGCAAAGGCTTTAAATGTCCCGATTCACCACCCGGCCCCACAACATTCTGACTCGTCTAGGGATACTTCCCTCCCTCATCTTGATGGCTAAGGAACCCTTCCAAAAGGTCCCGTCCTCCTCCAAATCACGTAAATTGGAAAACTTCTACAGAGTTTTCGATGACAAGGCTTCCTTCCTCCTGAAACACCCGCCTCCAAATTCTGTTGTCGTCTCAGCTTCCCAGGTATATTCCAAGTCCAGGGAAGTCCCCATCCCTCCCTCTAGGGAGGGTAGGAAATTAAATTCAATGGCCCGTCAGCTTTATTTGGCGGCTGCACTCTCCTTTAAGATATCAAACTACCAGGCAGCCATGGGGGCGTATCAAAGAGTCCTGCTAAAAAAAAAAAAATTACGACCTTTCTAGAGACCATCCCTGAAACTTCCAGGGCCACTGCTACAGCCATACTCGAAGAAGCCTTGTCTGTTGCTGCCCAACAGATGAGATTGGGCAAACATGCAACCGATTCTGTCACTAAGTGTCTCGGATTCACAGTAGCATATCAACGTCATGCATGGCTTCAATCCACTGGACTATCAGAAGATAAAAAATAATAATCTAAGATTGAACGCCTACCCTTTGAAGGGCAGGGCCTCTTCCACACTAAGATGGACGAGCTCATGAACAAGCTAAACAAAAGCCACAACACGGCTAAGAGGCTAAATCTATTCCCCCCAAAACCACAGAGACCCTTTCAATATCAGTGGGGGGGGGACCCTAAACCAGGCCTATGTTAGACAACAACCCAAGGAAACTAGTTTCCCAAACTTACCACCTTCCAACTACTCCTCCAAAGATAAACAACCAAAACCCAAATTTCGATCTTCCTTTCATAAGCATAATAGGAAGACCAAGAGAGACTTCTGACGCAACTTGCCTCTCCCCATTCCTTCAGGCCTGGAGGACTATCACCACCGACAGATGGGTCTTCTCCATCATTTCTCATGGTTACCATTTGGAGTTCCATTCTCTGCCCCCCAACTGGTTTTCTTATTTCTACCCCTCCCTCAGTATGCTTCCAAGAGGAGATGATCTCTCTGCTTCACAAAGGGGCAATCCGACCTGTACCCCCTTCGGGCATCCGCTTTGGACACTATTCCCTGTACTTCTCAGTTCCCAAGAAGGACCTGAGACAAATCAACACCTATATCATTACAACCAAGTTCAAGATGGTGACACTCGAGTCTATCATCTTCTAAGGCGTGGAGACCGGTTTGGGATTATAGATCTCGAAGACACCTATTTTCACATCTCTATCCACAGCGATTACAAACGCTTTCTCCGGTTCACCATTGCAGAACAGATCTTTGAATACGTGGCACTCCTGTTTGGTCTAGCAATGGTGCCACGGGTATTCACAAAATGTATGGCACCTATAACGGCCTATCCAGACAGCTTTCCACCAGCTGACAAGGACTTGGAGGCACCCTTCTATTAACTTATTTGCAACTGAGGACAACCACAAGTGTTGCCCGTTTTGCTCAAGAGCCGGAATAGGTACCATCTCACTAGGCGACGCCTTCATGTTCTGGTGGAACAAACATCTCCTCTATGCCTTCCCACTAATTCCCTTAATCCATCGAGTAATTGCCAAGATTCAGCAAGACAAGTCAGATGTTATCCTAGTGACTCCCTGGTGGCCATGTCAACCATGGTTCGCTCACCTCCTCAGGATGGCATCCAACCACATAGCTCTACCTCTCTTCCCCTCACTCCTCTCCAACGACTGAGGGAACCTTCTCCACACAGATCCCCTACACCTCCGACTGACAGCATGGAGAAATCACCACTGATCTCCGCCATTTGTTCCACTGCAAAAAAAGCCCTCCACCAGGTGCACTTATGCCTTTAAGTGGAAAAGATTTGTTCACTTTGCAGCCACTAAGTCTAAGGGGATTCCTCCTGTAAATCCATCCCTGACATCTGTATCGCTTTTTCTCCTCCATCTCAAGGAGTCTGGACTCTCTACCTCTTCCATTAGAGTTTTCCTCTCCGCCATTGTCGCTCACCAGCTCCTGGGCTTTCTTGCCTCAAAAGTTTTCTGTCATCCGCAGATGAAGCTCTTCCTCAAAGGCCTGAAACATACCTTCCTGGACCAGCATCCACCCACCCCTCAATGGTACCTATCTCTAGCTCTTCAGACCATCACCAAGTCACCCTTTGAACCACTAACCATGTGTTCTCTCCAATACCTGTCCTTCAAGACAGCTTCTCTGGTGGATATCACATCAGCATGCAGAGCAGGTGAATTATACACTCTTTGACATGATCCACCCTTCATGCAATTCTTCAAGGACAAGGTTCTTGCTTACCCTGATATTTCCTTCCGCCCTAAAGTCATCTTCCCGTTTCACACCTCACAACCTATGTCTTCCCAACCTTCTTCCCATTTCCTTCATCTTCACTAGAACGGACTCTGCATACCCTGGATGTCCGAAGGGCCCTGGCCTTCTATATCTCCAGGACTTCTGCCTTTAGATCTACTCACAAGTTATTTGTTTCCTACAGTTCCAAGTGAAAGGGTTCTCCAATCTCGCCACAATGTGTAGTTTCTACCATCAAGCTCTGTTATGCTTTGAGCAAACATCCCCTTCCCTTACCTGTAAAAGCTCACTTCACTAGAGCTATTGCCTCATCTGCAGCCTTTCTCAAGGGAATTCCCCTGGAAACCACCTGCAGTGCTACGATATGGTCACAACCTTCGACATTAGTTTTTCTTGTACTTGAGAACCTTAATTTTGATGTATTCTGATACTGCTAGAATTCTAGGAAGAAATTATTGGGTCACAGGAAGAAGACACTGTGGGGAGCATGAAGAACATGGCCATGTGCATCACAGGATATGTCTGTGTGTGCAACAACTAATAAAAATAAATAATAAATTTATACTCAATAGCTCAGCTCAAGGTTTTTTTTTCTAGAGTCCTAGACAGCGGTTTTAAGAGCAAAGCATCCCCCATCCCCCACTCCCCAATTAACTAAGCTGGTCTCAGCCCTGCAAGACATGACAATACAACATTTAGGAAAAAACATTTTTTTTTGATTAAGAAGAAAACTGTCCACTTAGGTCACTCCTTTGTTCCCACACCTGAGCATCCTCTGAGCAAATCCCCTACACAACAAGCAAACCTCCCTTCTCTTTATCTCCTTAATTTCCCTCCTAGGTTGACACCCAGACTGATACTTCAAAGCAATATCTGGAAAAACAAAGCCTCCAACATTAAGCTCATCATTCTCTTCTAATTTCCATCTGTAAACAGTGTAGGAACTCAAACTCTGAGGCCCCAAGCCAGCTGTGATATATTTTGGAATACATGCTGTTTACATATTGACTTTTTGTATAAACCACTGTGTTCCCCTCTTCTGTACAAACCTTATATAAACCCTGACCACCTTTGCTCAGCAGAAGACCCTCCGCCTTGCCTCCTTAAGGTGGCATCTGTAGTTCCTTTGATGGATCCATTAAACAAATGCAACTGGACTCTCTTTGTGTCAGATCTTCATTGGCAGTTTAGATCTGGTGTACATTTTCTGGAGACTAGCTTCAGTGAACCAACAAAATGAAAACTTCAGTTTCTCTAAAGTACAGCTTTTAGGTATTATTAAGTGTCTTAAAGCCAGAGCTAACTCATGGCAATTTTAGCAGGGCGTTCAATGCAAGTAAGATATTTAAGGAGTGGTTTTTACCAAAAAGTTTCCATGGCTAAGCAGGGATTCAAACTGAGGCCTCCTGAGTCCCAGCCGGTTACTCTGTCTGGTACATCACGCTGGGTATCTATGGTTTTCAGGTACTGTACCTTGGTATTTTTCAAGCTGTGAAAAAATGAGTTGTGAGCCTAGCATTCCAGAAAAACAGCTCACATTTATCAATAATTTTTATAATTTTTGAAAGGAAATCCAGTAAAGATTTTATAAATTTAACTACTGAGTCTGATGTCAGTGAGACAGTTATGCATCACTCTTTCTAAATGCTAGGCTATGGACATTTTGTGTCTAAAGCCTGCTTTTTATAGTAGGATTATCATTATAGAAGATAAAACAGAATTGTAGGGCCACACTTGTTTTTAATATTTTTGTATCAGCACAAACTATTCATTTTTTAAAATACCTTTTGCTGTCTCATTGAATGAGTTTTTGATGTGCTGTTAAGTACTCTCTGACTTATTTATTTATTTATTTATTTATTTATTTTAATACCTATATACCGCCCATCTTCTGGAGGAACTCCCGGGGGTTTACAGCAAGAATACAAACAATGGAAACAATGGAAACAATAACAATAATAATAAGCTAAAAAATCATAATAATGTAACAACCCTATGAAAAATTGCAGGCAAAAATAAAAGAAAATCAAAACAAAACAAAAGACACAAAACGTGGAACCTTAAAGACTAACTTTCATATTTTAATGTAATGTTTTGTTGACACATCCACTTCTTCAGACATATTCTGCTGCTATATGTCCGAAGAATTGGATGCGTCTATGAAACGTTACATTAAAATATTAAAATTAGTTTTTAAGGTGCAACGTGTTTTGTGTCTTTTGTTTTGTTTTTCTTTGATTTTGCCTGCAGTTCTTGAAAGGACTAACATGGCTACCCTCTCTGAAACTTCTCTTATGAAAAAGCAATCTTCAACATGTCCTGTTCTCAATAGCCTTCTGCAGTGCTTGGAAAGTCAAACCTGCAGGGAGAGGCATATCATATTTGGCCTTTCTTTTTCCTGTTGTCTTCGACCTTTTCCAGCATTATTAGCTTTTATAGATAGCCTTCCCTTCTCATGATATGCTCAACGTATAAAAGCCTGTTTAATTATTTTTGCCTCCAGAGATAGTTCAGGCTTAATTTGTTCTAGAACTCAACTGATTTCTTGGCTGCAGTCGTCATTTGGATTGATCACCACCACCACCACTACCACCACCACCATCACCAACAACAACGTTTGAATTGCAAAGCTGGAAACAACCTGAAGGGATCATCAAGTCCCGCCTCTCTCAGGGAGGCACAGCGGGGGAATTGAACTCCCAACCTCTGGCTCCACAGCCTGAGACCTAAGCTAGTGAGCTATCCAGTGGCTGAATTTTTGAACAAAATATTTAACTATTTCACTGTGCAAAATATTTAACTATTTCATTGTCAACATTAAAGCTGTGTAGTTGCATCATTTTTCCTCACTGTTCCACAGCAGTCCTCCTTTGTGACTTTCTTCATTCACTTCCACTGAAAGTAATTCCAAGTCATTGCTGCTTTCTTCCAGAAAAAAATGGCGTCATCTGCATATCTTAGATAGATGTTTCTTCCACCAATTTTCACTTCTTCTGAATCTAGTAAGGCTTTTTGTATGATATGTTCTTCATGCAGATGGAACAGTTAAGGGATAAAACGCACCCTTATCTGACACCATGTTTGACCCTGGTCGGAAACCAATTGATCTTTCCATATTCTATCCTAACAGTAGCTTCTTGTCCACAATACAGGCTATGTATGCATCAGGACAATCAAATGCTGAGGCAACACATTTCTTTCTGAACATTCCATAGCGGCCTGCTACACCCAATTAATTGCTTGGAAAATATGTCTTTGGAAAGTCCAAATTAGCCTACAGTATGCTCGAGTTCCACTTTTTCCTTTTCGTTATCACATAGAATAAACAGTAAGCACTGGGAAAGACGTTCTGGTCCCTGGAGTCGTTCTGTTCTACTCAATTTCTCTTCTTCTCAAACTGGGTTTCTAGTTAGTATTTGTTCTCTCTATCACAGGCAAGTAAATATTAGCATTGCGGCAGCTGGGAAATAACATAGCTGGCCACTTGAACAAAGAGCAGTTACCTAGTCCCCTCCTCCAACCAAGAGCAGGCTTAAAAGAACAGGGAGTTAACATACAAAGATCATATAGCAAAGAGAATACTGAGAAAGGCTAAGTGAAGGGAGGGGGGGAACACAAGACGTTTGCGAACCAAAAACAGTTTTGTCTAGTCAATATTATTCTGTTAGGTAGGCTGGGTTATTACACAATAAATATATTACTTATAAATACAGCCCACCTTGACATCCCAGGAATGTCCAACAAGAGGGTGGTGGAAGCTCTCCAGGTGACTGAAGCCATTCTAGTGGGACGGGCTTCAGTAAAGAACCACCATGAAGGAGATCCACCACCAAGCTGCTTGGGACATCATCTTAGTGCTCACAATGTAACTGAAATTGGAGAGGGAAGGAGCAGGGTGTGCCATGGACAATCTGCCATGGATTATCTCTTGGGCTTGACAGGAAGGCTTTGGTTTCAATATCCATATAGCTGACTGGATAAGCTCATGCAATGGGTAACTGGCTGTGGATCTAGATGTTGGCTGTTTTAGGTCTCCACTGTGCCACCAAAAGAAGAGTCAGCCTGTATAGTCTTGGGCAGTCTGCCCAGTCACTAAAAAAGGGACTGGTAAACTACTTCTATATACCTAGAAACCCTGAAAAGGGTTGCTATAAGTTGGAATTGACTTGAGGGCACATCATCATTGCCATAGACCAATGAGAGACACAGAACCCATCATGGAGTCATACACTGGCTGTTATGAGGTGAAAATACACTGTTCTGGAGCTTGACAGAAAACAAGGAGATAAACATGACAATCAGATGGATACACCAACATAACAATGCATATTGACAATAAGACACAAGGTACTCATCTGCTTGTATAGCGGACAGACATGTGGCATGTTGGGACAGAAGATAAATGGGATTGTCTGAATATTAATACAGTTTTAAAGAGCCTCATTCAATCAACAAACCTTACTGTGTCTCAGCATACCTGAGCCTCTGCTTCTACAATCTTTGCAGTGCTTCTGTGGTTTTATTTGCTACCATTCACTCTTTTATATGATGGGATATCTCTGGATGTATGAGCTGCTATTGTTTTATATTTAACTTATGTGACCATTCAAGGCTAATTAATCCTGGAAAGTCATTTTAAAATTCACATAACAAATACAAATTATTTTGAAATAAACATAGTAATTAATAACTTTGATAGATAGATAGATAGATAGATAGATAGATAGATAGATAGAGAGAGAGAGAGAGAGAGAGAGAGAGAGAGAGAGAGAGAGAGAGAGAGAGAGAGAGAGAGAGCAGAGACAGAGACAGAGACAGAGACAGAGACAGAGAGAGAAACCACGCTACTTTCCCTAGGTTCACAACGTAAGATAACAGTACAAAATCCCATGTGTAAAATATAGACAAAGCATAAAACCACAACCGTTTTTACAGATTATTTTTGAGTCCGTGCTTGGCTCGGAACCAGTGTCCAATAATTAAATTGAAATAAAATAAGGAAACGCAAACACTGAACTGTTCAAGTCTGGTTTATTGAAGCCAAGCCAAAAGTAACAGTCAGTGGTCTCACCCTGGATGGTGTGAGTGAGCCCTAAACATTGATTCAACAGCAGTTTTTATACATACAAACCAGTTCAAGGTTTCCCTGGATCTGCATTGGTGGGTAATTGTTCACAATTGTCCTGATGATCCAACTAACTCTGCCATTAAGCTCTCGATGGTTTACTCCTTGAGTAAATGTTCCATAGACTGGTGTCCTATTGTTCAACTAGGACCAGTCTGGTAGAGACAGGGAATGTGGAATTCCAAATAATGGGACAATCTCCTGTCCCTCAGGCACAGTTTACCTTGGGGATAATCCTCTCATGCCTGTGTTCTGCCGCTTCCTGGAACCCTTGTATACTTCCAGTTAATTTACTTTCTTA
The DNA here is from genome assembly GCA_029282475.1 of Phrynocephalus forsythii. NCBI lineage: Eukaryota > Metazoa > Chordata > Lepidosauria > Squamata > Agamidae > Phrynocephalus > Phrynocephalus forsythii. The sequence goes on along the minus strand of JAPFRF010000001.1, from coordinate 137,012,605 downwards.
ATGTATTCAAGTTCCTATAATTTATCTAGCCAGAATAAATGTTTTGGGAGTCTGACTTCTCATGGTATCAAAAGCCAATAAAAATCGGTAAATATATGATAGATGATGGCGGTGGGAAAAAAATTGATACTCAACCTCCATTAGTTGCCGAACGCAGCCTGGAAGAGCCAGGTTTTTAAACACTTCCTAAAAGTGGAGAAGGGCTCCATGGTCCTAATGTCACTGGGAAGCAGATTCCACCAAATGGGACCAGCAACGGAAAAAGCATGGTTTCTGGTGGAGGTCTTTCAAGCTTCCAAAGGAGTGGCAACTCTTAGCATTAGGGCCTGAGATGTTCTGGTGGGCCAGCCGAGGTTGATCTTGGGACTATACATCCGACAGATATTCTGGACCCAAGCCATGGAGGGTTTTGTAAATCAAAACCAATACCTTGAACCTTATTCGGGGGGCAACGGGCAGCCAATGCAAGTGGCCAGAAAGGGGGTGATGTGGTCATATATTCCCGCACCAACCACCAGTCTGGCCACTGCATTCTGCACCCACTTAAATCGCTGAATAAAGGTCAAGGGAAGCCCCATTTAGAGTGTGTTACAGTAATCTGTCCTCGAGATAACCAGCGCTTGCACAACCATCCTTAGGAGGTCACCATCAAGATATGGGCGAGTCTGGGTGAAGAGCCTAAGTTGGAAAAAGGCAGCCCTGGAAACGGCTGCCACCTGGGAATCCAGGGACAGAGCCGGGTCCAGACTCTTCACTCTGTCAAGCATTTGGAGGGAGATCCCATCCAAACTGGGAAGAGGGCCTCAATATTCGTTCGGTACCCCCCCCCCCGGGAACAATACTTTGGTCTTCTTGGGGTTGAGCCTGAGCCTGTTAGTTTTGGTCCACTCCAGTACCGTATCCAGGCAGCAGTCAAGAGTCCGCACAGCTTCCGTTGCAGAGGTGGAACAGGAGAGATAGAGCTGCGCATTTTCAGCATACTGATGACAGCAGACCCCAAAACTCCAAATGACCTCAGCCAGCAGCCTCATATAGATGTTAAAGAGCATGGGGGAGATCACTGACCCCTGAGGAACCCCACACGAGAGGGACCAAGGGGCCGACAGGACTCCACCATCATGAGCTCTGTGGAGGAATGGCAGGATATAAAGGCAAAACTTTCTGACCATCAGCTCCCAGTTTGCAGTAATGCAAGTACAGTACATCTGTGGGAAACATCTCTGGACTTGTAGTACAGAGAAGAGCAGCCTTTTTTCTGTTAAGGACTCTGTTGGCTTGAGGTTCACCTGTTGGGGCCCATGTCACAGCAGTGCACAGGAAGGAGTGGGAAGGAAAAACACCCAAACAAGGCATAATTGCCCATTTTCTCTTATTTCTGCTACTCCTTTCTCTTCCTGTTTGGTGGTCTGCTGTGGAAGGGGGCAGATCATTCTTGCAAATACATGATCACCTCCAGTTTTGTTTTCTTGGAAATTGGATAGTTCCTAATGGCTATTTATTTATTTATTTATTTATTTATTTATTTATTTATTTATTTATTTATAAAGCTTATATCCCGCCCATCTTCCCAGGAGGGAACTCTAGGCGGCTTACAATAAAACCAAGTAAAACAAACAGGCACAATAGCAAAAGAAAACGGGATAGCGGGCATGACCCAAGCAAGGATGGTGCAGGCAAACAAAAAACAAACAAACAAACAAAATACTAAATAGAAAGGTCACCAAATGCCTCCCTGAAAAGGCACCAGGAGGTGCAAACCAGAACATGCATGAATGATAGTGTAAGTACAATACTTTTTTACACCAGCACCATAGCTTGCATTGGTTAGCAAGATTCTCTGTGTAAATCACGGATACCCCATGCGATTATTTCCACCTTGAATACCATGACATGTGACAGTCTTCCAGAGGCACTTTGGACAAATGTCAGTCTTGTTTATCGTTTGTTTGTTACAAATTATCACATCATCACAGTTCCTTAAAACTATGGGAACAAGCACTCCTTGTCAGCAGAGAAGCATGCAAAAGCGCCCCTACCCCACCCACCCTGAAACATTGGCAGAGTCAGATCGAGAGACGTGCCTTACACCACATCAAGCCTGGGCGGAAGACAAAGAGTTTGGCTCACATGTAGACTTCCTGGTTTGGGCTTCAGTGACATCACTTTGCAACTGTGTCAATATTTGAAACACACAGAGGTTGGAGCAGTTTTCTGGCCAGAAGGGGGATAAAAAGTACACACTAAGGATTGTGGAAAGGCATTCCAAATCATAGAGGAGTGCCACACTGTGGCTCACAATGTAGTGAGGTTAACTATTTGTAAAGGGGGGGGGGGCAGAACACAACCATCCAGGTCAGTGATCTGTACTGTCTAGTCGTTCTGCAGAAAGAAGAGTTGGAAATGTGAGAATTTCAGATATAGCTTTAAAAAACCACCTTATATAACAGAATCTACCAGTTGGTAAGTTGCATTCGGCTCACTCCATGTGTGCAAGAAGCTAATTTGGTAAGTAGACACTGTCAGCTCCCAATCGGCAGCACCTAATGATGCTAAGACACTAAGTATGTGCATGCCCCTATTCTCCAATAAAACTTGCATAGAATTTATCAATCACTTGTCCATACAACTTCTGGAAATTGTGTTGGAATCCACATAGCTTCAGCCAAATGTTCTTTCCAGCCCTCCATGTTTCTAAACTGACTGGTTCAGCATTATAGGCCAGTTGTTATTGCCAGAGGAAGTTCTTCACAAAGCATCCTTTTAAAACTATTGTTATTTCAAAATCAAGCTAATTCTGGTGTCAAAGCTTTGTTGGATCTGGTGTTGCAGACAACATGGCGACTCTTTTAAAAAACTACAGTACAGTGGGATCACATGTGGACATCAACCCTCCTGTGCTCGTTTTATTGCCCGTTATCCTTTCCATGTGAAACCTCTCATGTTGTAGCTGTACTCTTGTCAAATGTATTGTCTTTTCTCCAGTGATGTTGAAGTGGTTCACATAGCTTTCCTATTCCTATTCCTTGACCTTCATATTGCCCCTCATAAACACAGGGAGACCACATTTTTACATACCCAAATTGTTTTAATGTGATTTATAAAGACTAGCAGTCATGTCCCCACCTCAATCTCAACCACGTCAGCCACCGTGCTAAAACCACCGCCCTCTTGAATAATGAGCAAGTCACTGGGGGAGCCTCCCCCCTGAATTATGATGCATTCTTCTTCAGCATCTGAGGGTGTGGCATTCGTGGCATCTTCATGTCCAGAAGAGTTCTGCTGTACTGCACCACAGTGCCCATTACTGGGAATGCAGAACTCTGCTTTGTTCCGGGGCAGTGCTGTGTCTATTGAGTGCACAACCAGCACTGTGGACTGTTCTGAAGTCTGCAGCTGCAGGGTGCCTCTCCTGTTACCAGCTGGGGACAGGTTGCCTTTGTGCTCAAGTTGATGATGCCGCAGACTCCGGAGCAGGGCATAACCCATGCCACAAACATTACATCGGTGGGGCTTGTCGGCATGGTGGGCTTTCTGGTGGCGCCGGAGCTTTGTGGCTAGAGGATAGGATTTGGGGCACAGATGGCAGTGGAAGGGGCGCTCGCCTGTGTGCAGGCGCTCATGTGCCCGTAGTGTATATGGATCACGCAGTGCCTTCCCACAGACTGTGCAGAGGTAGGCTTCACCTGTGTGAGAAATCAGGTGGCGGCGCAACTCAGGGCGCTGGGGGAAGGTGTCCCCACAGAAGTGGCAGCAATAAGGGCGTTCTCCTGTATGGAGGCGGAGGTGTCCACACAGATTGCCTTTCTGCCGGAAAGCTTTGGGACAGTAGGGGCAAGTATAGGGACGTTCCCCTGTGTGCAGTCGCATATGATTACGCAGAGACCCAGGATTGGCGAGTTGCTGTCCACATATGACACACTGGCAGGTAGCTAGGGCAGAAGGACTTGGCTCTTTCCCCTGGTGTGTTTTGCGATGTATACGGAGAGAGGGCTGGCGAGCGAAGGATTTCCCACATTCTGGGCAGACAAAAGGGCGCTGGCCTGTGTGGAGCACCTGGTGTTCTTGAAGGTCACGTTTGGTGCCGTACGTCTTGTGGCACTGTGGGCAGGGAAAAGGCCGGACCCCTCGATGGCCCAAGATATGTGCTTTGAAGCTCTCTTCCGAACTATAGCTCTTGCCACACTCCGTGCACAGAAAGGGTTTGTGGTCAGTGTGTACAAAGCGATGTTTTTTAGATGGCAAAGCTGCAGGAAGGCTTTACCACATTTGTCACACTGATACCGCCGCTCACTGCCTCCCTCCCTCCCTTGACTCATCTTGCTGTGAGGCTGGTCCTCTTGTTTGGCATCCCTTCCTTGCTTCCTCACTCTGTTCCAGGGTGTGGACATGGGACAAGCAGGGGGGACCTCTTTCACACAAGATGGGACCTTCCGCTGCAGAGCCTTCTCAACCAAGGATGCCCTGAGTGAAATGACACTGGATCGCGGCTGTGAAGAAGTTTCACCCGATTTTGTCTCTGTCGCGTTCTCTGTCATTAGATCTGCTTGAGAAACTGGTACAACTTCTTTGTTGCCTTCACTGTCTTCATCTATGGCGCAGCTCACAAACTGCTGGCTCTCTTCGCTCTGTCCCTTCATCTCCCTTGGCATATGTAGCAGGCGCCTGGGTTCACCCCCTTTCCCATCTCCTTCATCCAAATGAACAGGCTGTTTAGTTGGCACCTTTTGATCCAGCCTAGGAACACAAGGGGCTCTTGTTTTCTGCTCCACAACCTTGGATATTTCAGGAACACCTGTAGATTGGGGATCCACAGCCATTAGCTCCCTCAACAAGACAAGATAGCCTTTCAAATTAAAAAAAAAAAACCTCTGAGTTTCAGTTCACGACCCTACTCCCTGCCATCATGATGCTGAACAGAGGTATGTAATTCACTACAGAAGCTCAAGAAGTATACTCAGTGATCAAAGCTGCTCTAAAATGAAACACAAATGGTCCGAAAACCAGCATTCTACCTGAATTACAAGTGTCCTCTATTTTAAAAATTATGGGAAGAATATTTCAGCATCTATTCTACTATATAGTCATTTCTAGAAACACACTATAGTTCTCAGAATTTCCCAGACAACATGACCAATTTTACTCACAGACTAATATTTCTATTACATTCTTTAAAAATGCAATTTAGAGATCAAGAAAAGAAACTACTACAGCAACAGTTGCATTCTGTTTCCTGATATGCACACTGGTTTTCCTTCAATGCTTAGCTGCAGAATTTGTCACTGAAATATAGAAAAGGAGTGTTGAAACACTCCACATCTTTCAAAAACTTTGAAATTCTGTGCATGTTTTAAATGAAAAAAAAATACAGCCACACTAAATCAACTTAATTGCACAGTTACGGTTAATGATGCATGCTAGGTATCATCAATTTTCATTCAAGGACTTCCAAATAAGTAGGACATTTAAGGAATGGTTCAACCAGTACTATTCTGAAAGTGAGTTTCCTGAATGGGGTTTCAACCCAGGTCTCTGGAGTCCTCATTTGTCACTCTGTTCATTGCACCACAATGGTATCCTGCATTATTCCTTTAGCCACAAAAGCAGAGGGAGTCTCCTTTTCACAGTTGTTAAAGAAGGGAACAAAGATATAGAATAAAGTCAAAAGAAGTATACTTCCACATATATGTGTTTAACAGAAACCGAAAAACTAAAAAAAAAAAAAAAAAAGGTGATTGGTTCCAGCATCACGAAAAAGTCATGGCCATATATTTGATGGAGACAGGGGCACATCACAAAAATGTGAATAGGCTTGTTAATAACCATAACAATATGTGAGGGGAAATGATCTGTCCCTATAAAGCCAGACATAGAGAGTGTATCCCAGAAGAGAAAAGGAAGCATTTGATTTATATTAGCAAAATATATTTTAACCAAATGTTACAATAAGCATCAGAGTGTAATAGTGTATGTAATATTTTATAGCTACTTAGTAAGCTCTGAGAATTACAGTTCTGTGAGGGGATGGCATTATGGTCTTTTAAGTTGAGAAATGTCAGCACTCTCACCAAATCACAGCTTGAAGACTTCTTTTGGAGAAACCATAATACTGTACCGTATTTTGAATGAGATGAAATAATACAGACTTCCAATATAGGCCATTGATCAGATACTTTATCACACACATAATGGCTCGAAGGGGGAGGGAGTACTGTGGTCTACAATGCATACTTTTCAAAGAAACAGCTTCCTGTAGTACTGAGATAACACTGTCAAGTACTGCTGACATGATGGTATTGGCTGGCAAGATGATGCTGAGCCAAACAGAAGTGAGAGTGGAAAAGGCTGGAGGATGTCATGAATTGAACTTCTGTTCAGCATTGTGTTTACACAGTGGACCTCAATAAGTCCTATGCCCTCAAATGCAGTTCCAGTGTCAATAAAATCAGGATATGGAACACCAACTTTTCAGAGTCTTACTGCCAGAGAAAAGAAGAGAAGACAACTTCTAAGTTTACCCCTTTTCAATGGGACGAGAACGTCTCAACACCCTCCACCACAGTGCCAGAAATGCAAAAGAACTTAAGCTTTCTAAAAGCCAGACATACTTTGTGTAACTACTGATTTTTGCTGGCTTGTAACTAAAGAATTCCCTATGTTCTAGGAAAAGAACCCATCTAATCCAAACTCTTCTTGCAAAAGGAAAAACAAAGCAGCTTCCACGATCGTGAGCTAGATCAAGACTGAACATTTGTTAAAAGTTCCAAACATCATTGCAAAACAGGGATTTACTGTATGTATGTGCATGTACACGTGCACATACACACAGCGGAATTTTTTTGCATTTCTATTACCAAATGTTTGTAATGTCAGTATGCAATGCTGAAATGCAGCATTTTCTTCTGGTTCTGCCTAAAACCCCTATGACGCACCCTTCTTTTAAATATTCCTAGCTGTTACGTGCATTACCTGAAAAGGAATCTATTGCACTTCCATTTAAGGAGGACTTGCCTTGCTGGACGGAAACTTCTAGTTCTCCACTTCTGCTTTTCATCACAGCCACTGCTAGCAGTTCTTGCACTTGTTTCTTCTGTATTGCTTCATCCGATCCATTTGCTGGTTCATTTTTTTCTGGGCAGGTAGGGCTGGTTAGGGGCTCTGTCAACCAATGGAGCAATTCAGTGCCAACAGCAATGTGATAGCATACTCGGATATGGAGCTCCCCACTGATCCATTCGAATGCCACATTCGCCTCATCTTCACACTGGCTTTGCCTCACCAGGCTGCAAAACACATTGCACGAAATATCAGTAGCTAATCTGCACTCACTGGGGAACCACAGAACACTCACCGGGGGTGGGGGTGGGGGTGGGAAGGTGTTGGAGCAGCAGCGGGCAGCCATGACAGAGAGTTTGGGGCCCAATTTTCTGCCTTGGGAACGCAGACTGCCAAAATCAATAAACAGCACAAAAAACAAACTGGAAAATTTCCTTCATTTTGAAAATCATATTCTGGGGCATGAAATGAGAGAGAGGGAACTGTGATTTAGTTAAGTGAGGTTTCCAGGAGGGGTCTGAGAGGTGGATTGAAGGCCACACAAACAATCTTGGAGGACCACACTTTGCTCTACAGAAACCCTAAGGTCCAAATTCAATTCCAGAGCTGCCTTTTTCCTACAGGAGGATATACGTATTCTAAGCTGTTGTCTCCCATATGAAAGGAAGCATGCTCTTTCTACCATCCACATACTTTACCAAACAAAAACAAAAACAAAAACAAAAGGGTTTTTAAGTATATCTTCTGCCTAATTAATCGGAACCACTTTTAAAATCTAGCAAAAGATTGTAATTAATTAATTGGAATGACTGAATAAGTAGTGCAGCTTTAATTTCCACCAGAGTTGATTAACAAATTAATGTCTATTGCAGCAAAATTCAGAATTGGAATTTCTGATCTTCCCTTAGTTCAGCCAATACATTAAAATGCCTACATTTTAAAACCATCAGTATTATAGCAGAACCTCATTCTGTGGACTGGAGATTTAAAATTTTTAGCACCTGAGAAAGGAGTCCAGTTATGGGGAGTCAAGAATCACATTGCAGCTTTTGCACAACAAGATAACCAAAGCAGATATGGAAAGCTACTCTACAGCATTCTCTTCCCAAAGCTTGACCCTACTTATCTGCCCATCTGTCCAGCTTGTGGCTGCTTTTCTTTAGTATCAGAAAAAAATCCAAAAAGTAAAAGTAAAGAGAGTAAAGGAGCTGACCAGTTCCTTGTGACAGAAACAAAGTGCTGACGAATAGTTGCCAGCAAAACTATATTAGCAGTGACATATGCTTTTAAGGAAATGGAATCCATTTGTCAATGACTACATAAGACAGAAGGAAGAAATAATTTGTTAGACTATAAATTCTTCTCAACCATGTAGCAAAAGAGTTATCTGATTTCTCTTGTATCTGGATTCATTTTTCGGATATGTTTGAAGAACCAACTCACACTGTAACATGCTGGAAATTGCCGTGGTCACACGAAGGAACAATCTGATGACAACAGCATTACAGAACTTTTAGTAATAAATACTAGGAGTATTGTGAGGTCACATTTCATTTTGATTATGAATGATTCTATATTGTTCTGCTATATTCTCTTCTCTTCTCTTTATTTATTCATTCATTTTCTATACCGCCCAACTGGCAAAAAGCCAAAATATTTTCTGGTGGGCTAAACACTTTAAGTCTGATTTACAAATAAGTTATGCAGATTCAAACTTGACTTCAAGCAAGGTTGGCATCAACCAGGATAAAATGTTTTGCATTCAAGAGGATTTAGATCAGTGATGGCGAACCTTTTAGAGACCAAGTGCCCAAAGAGAGATTCAAAACCCACTAATTTCTGCAAAGTGCCAATACAGCAATTTAACCTGAATACAGGTGGCTGTGAAGGGTTGATGTTGGGTGCCCACAGAAAGGGCTCCGAGTGCCACCTTTGACACCCATGCCATAGGTTTGCCAACACTGATTTAGACCCTTTTAAGTTATCATCACCACCACCACCACCACCACCACCACCACAGAGCTGACTCTACAGAATATAAAATCCAGGCCCTGTCAAGGAGGCAAAGTGGGGAGTCAAAGTCCCAACCTCTGGATAAGCAGCCAGATACCCAAACCACTGAACTACAGTATCTATCAGCTCTACTGCATTGTTATAGAAAGTGAATCAGATGTTCTATCCAGTTTAAGGTATCTAGATGGACTGCATTGTTGGATGAGTTTCAGTAGGATGAGCTCAATTATGCTGATCAGGTTGTTTAGAGAGAGAAAAACATGACCAATTGCATGCTGTCTTTTTCTCTCTGGGAGAGTTTTAAGCTTTCCAAAGACTTAGGTTTGCCGTCTGGGCATATGTATGGATTCAGTCCTGAACCCAGAAGGCCAAGTTTTGAAGATTTCTCAGTCAAAGCTAGTGTGCCAGCTGTGCTTGTTTCCTGGAGATACCTGATCTAGCTCATTGGTCATGGTCACGTTATGATTGGTGAGGTGGAAGGCAAAGCAAACAATGGTGGACCGAGTCACAGCAAAACTGTTTATTGCCTTAATCACACACACAGAGAGAAGCAGGGAGGCAAGAATGCATTCATATATACAGAAACATTTTATCTCTGATAAAAGGCGAGGTAGGAGTTGGATCACTATAGGCAGTTTGATGGGACAGCACCCCACTTGTCTTAATGGCTGAGTCACTACTGATTTGGATATACTGTACTGTATTTGAGTATTGGCTTTTAAATTTCTTAAACACCTTTTTTTAAAAAAAGTCATTTGTAACACTATTAAAACACATTTAAAGAAGTGAAATAAAAATGTTGTTATATAATTCTAATATACTGCTATCATAAAATAATAAAAAAATCAATGATAAACACAGATACAGTAATACCTTGGTTTATGACTACCTTGGTCTATGGGTGTTATGCAAGACAAGCAAACATTTCTGATCAATTTTCCCTTGATGAACAAGCAATGTCCTGCAATATAAGCACTGGAGCAGGTCACATGATCACAAGTGAGCCAATGGTGCCTCTCTCTCTCTCTCTCTTTCCCCTTGCTGGATTGTGGGGGATTGTCTGGAATGTTCCATCTCAGGAAAGCCTCAAAAGCAGGGGGATGAGAGAGGAACGGAGGTATCCCTTGCACCAGCCACAAAGGTTTTCAAAGGGGAGTGCAGGTTAAGGTTTTGTTTCTTTATATTTTTATTTAATTTGTTTTCAATATTTTATTTTTCAACCCAGTTCTAGTTAGTCATGGGGCAAATAGTCAAGTGTGCATATGGCTAAAAATTGCATTTTATTGTCACATTAAAAACACAGAGTAAAATCCAGTTGTTAGTCCTAAGCAGAGCAGATTCCACAGCCAGGTGCCTAAGCCATGGTGTGGATGTAGACTTCTAGCCAACTTATTTTGTGAGTTTTCGCATTTTGCGTGTACAGTATGTGGTCTATGGAAATTCAGAACAAATCATCTGAGTTTCCACACTTTCTTATAGGGAAATTTGTTTTGATATAAGAGTGCTTTGGTTTACAAGCATGTTTCCAGAACAAATTATGCTCGTAAATCAAATTATTACTGTAGTATGAATTTACAAATTGGGTTGTTAAACAAACAAACAAACAAACAAACAAATAAAAGGCAGTAGTAAGACCATTATTTTTAAAACCCTTCTTCAATTTCGCATTATTGGATAATTACCTGCCAGTATCTAATGTTGCATTATCAGGCAAGTTGCTAGAGCAAGTCCTAGGTTCTCAGCTCCAGAGATTCCTGAATGAGATGAATTATCTAGATCCATATCAATCTGGCTATGGGATGGAGACTGCTTTGGTTGCACTGGTGAATTACCTATGTTGGGAGCTGGTCAGGGGGAGTACATCCTGTTGGTTTTGCTGTACTTCTCAGTGGCTTTCAGTATCATTGACTACAGTATTCTTCTGGTCCATTTCTCTGGAATGGGACCTGGAGACAATGATTTACAGTTCCACCACCCTTAGACAGGGACGTGGGAGTGGGCCTTATTGATCACCACTCCCAGATTCTAGAACTCCCTCCCACAGGCAGCTGGACTGGCCCCATCTTTACTGTCCTTTCGCAAGCAAGCAAAGACCTTTCTCTTCAGGCAGGTTTTCCTAATCTAAGAGGTGTTTTTAATGGGATGATTGGTTTTTTGTTGTTTTATAATCTGTTTTAGTAATGTTTTAAATAAACATTTTAATATGTTTATTTCATCCTCTTAAAATGCCTGTGTAAAATCACTTTTTTAAGCTTCAAAATATTGTGTTTCTTAATGACGTGAGCTGCCACGGATCCTTATTTATTTGAAACAGATTTCAAATAAATAAATAATTTAAAACATCACCCTGGTTTAAAATCCAGTTTAAAAATAGGCTGGGGGAAAAAAATAACATTTAGTCAATTAATGTCTCTTATTTTATGAGATACATTAAGTTGGCTATGAAGACTATGGAGATGAGTCTAAGTTACCCGAGTTCCTCTGGTGTTCTCACCTCCACCAGCTGGATATCTTGTTACAAGCAGAAGTCTCTTTCCAGCAGGCTGGTGGAAATGCCTGAAATGGAGAGCAAAAAGGCTCTTGATTAGACAGTTTTCAAAGGGCTGATACCATAGCAAGAAGTACTGGGCTAGCTGTCGCTTTCACTTGAGGATCAATTTATGGCAGCCATATGGTGAACCATTGGTGGGGGGAGAGAGGGATGAATAAAAGAGAATGGGAAAACAGGACAAAATGTTGTGGCACTTTAAAGATTAACAGATTGATTTCAGTGTGTGCTTTTATGGCTCAGAATCCACTTCCCCAGACATATCTCTTGTATTCCTTACCTTTACTGGCTTGTAATCCAACAAGACAAACTCTCAGCTGTGTACAGCCAATGTAGTTGCAAGCACAATAGAACCCATAAATGCTTCATTAAGGGCACTTGGGGCCAGCAAGCACTACGCTGAACAATATTCAACGTAGTGCTTGAATAATAATAATATAATAATAATAATAATAATAATTATTATTATTGTAAACTATATTTGCTTGATATATATATTTTGACATAATGTGCAGCTGCTGTGAAAAATTAAATTCCATCTTGGGCATTAAAAAAAAGCAAAGCAAGGTGTTCTGGTTATATACCACCACACAGTGCTTAAAGCACTCTCTGGGTAATTTACAATTTAATAGAGTGAAGACTACACAGTATTCCCTCGCCCCAGTCGGTAGCTGGGATTGAACCCTGGGTCGTGAGCACACTTTTGGCTGCATACAGCAGTTTAACCGCTGCACCACGAGGCTCACAAATAATTTTAAAAAATGAATCAAAATAAAACTCCCAACACCACATAGCCTTTACAAAAATCTACTGTACTTGTCATCATACTTGATAGACAGTGCACAGTTCTAGTCATTGGACCTCCCAAGCTCAGCTCAGCCTTCTATCTTTCCGAGGCCAGTAAAATCAGTACCCAGCTTGAGGCGGCGGGGGGGGGGCAATGTATAGCCTGCATAATTAAACTGTAAATAGCCTAGAATGCTTGAAGCACTATGGGGTGGTATATAAGCAGAAAGTGATAACTGAAATGCTGAAATGAAGCAGCTAGTACAACTCCCCCAATGTGAGTAAATTACACCATTTGTGAATGTTTAGCCTAGAAGAAGGAGAAGCAAACATTAAGGGGAGACAAGCAAAGATGCATAAAAATATGCCAAGTGTGGATGAGTAGCCAGTGAAGTTTTTCTCTGTCTCCTGTAATGTGGTTCATTCAGTGAAGGTGACTGACAGAGGAGATTCT